>JAPPVO010000031.1:158073011-158673011 GCA_030407325.1 Camellia japonica | reverse complement strand
TCAGGTCCAAACCAAAATCTCTATAAGAACGAAACCCTCGTCAAGCTCTATCTTTTTAACAAAGGCACACAGGTGCAAAGATCGATGGATCTATGTGTATTTAAGGGAAATAGATGAGTTTAAGAGAGAGATGGAGAGATATTAGGGTTTTCAAATGTTTAGAGAGAGAGAGAGAGAGAGAGAGATGTGAAAAAGTGACTCAAAAAGGGTTGTTTACGAACTGATATACGCACAGTTCGCTCGAGCGCAAGATGTGTCGCTCGAGCGACCAGACACAATAAGTTTTACCGCTCGAGCGCAAGAAACTCCGCTCGAGCACATAATATAAACTCTCAGTAGTTTTACAGACAGAGGTCGTCGCTTGAGCGAAGAATACAAACTCCTAGTATTTTTACAGACCTGCGAAAGTACTGGAGGTTCATAAAGACCGCTCAAGCTCAAGAAGCGTCGCTCGAGCAAATGAACAAAATTCTAGGCAACAAAAGTTTGAAAAACAAGCAACAGACCTATTCCAAACCCAATCAACACATCCCAAAAACCAAACTAAAAGAGATATAAGAGGAAACAAGATATAGATAACTATCTATGACAATGAAACCCCGGATCCAAAACATCAAATGGGTCGAATCCAAATTAGAATCGTTATAAAGTTATACATGACTTTAGCAGATTTTAAAAAGCAATCATGATTAAGTTGAAGTATAGCAAAATTGTGCAAAATTAGTAAGTCGAAATAACTTTTTCATATTTAGAGTTACACAGTTTCTAAATATTTATTTAAATACTTTAATTTTGCGTGTGTTGAATATAGCCCGAATTCGATGTGATTTATTCAGTTATATATATTATTTAAGAATTTGTCTCAAAGTATTTGGTTTAACATGTATTTTATAAGGTATAATTCTTTTAAATAAATTAAAAATTAAGAGATAAATGCTTTTACTTTTTACTTTCTAATATAATTTTGGACATAAGTGCAAACAAGATGAATGTTTTTACTTTTTACTTTCTTATATATATATATATATATATTTGTAAATTTTGCACAATTAAAACGTTTCACATATTATTATGTCTTGTAATTATTGTACAAAAAGATTTATATAAAGTTAAGTTTAAATTTACATACATATAATTATTTATATATGATAATTTTATTATAATTTTTTTTCTTAAAATGTACTGCCATTATCGCAATGCAATTATTTGAAAATAATTCATTTGTATTATTTGCAAATAATTCTCAGTTTGGAAAAGGAAACCCTACACCTACAAAAGTCAATTAATCCATTAATGATAAATGTACAAATTTCCTTTAATTATATTCATTAATAATAATTTACATTTTTTTTAATTATATTGCTTCCAAAAACTAATATGGAATGATTTTTAGAATTGTATTTCTATATTAATATAGAAAGATTTAGGTTGTAGGATTCCTCAATTGAGAATATTTGCAAATATTATAAAAGAAATTATTTTCAAATAATATTACATCGCAATTATGATAACATAATTTAAAAAAAAAACATATGGAAAGATTTTCAAAATTATATTTTAACTTCTTATATAGTAAATACATATGTAACAAAAATTATTAAAATTTAATTAACTACTTTTATTAAAAAGGGCAAATTACAAACACCCCTCTCGAGGTTTGGTGAAAATACAAATTCCCCCCTGAGGTTTGAGAAATTACAAATTGCCCCCTACAGGTCAAATTTGCATAACAAATTAGGAAAAAATCTGTATGAAAATAAAAACCTCAGGGGGTAATTTGTTATTGAAATATAAACCTCAGGGGGCGGGATGTAATTTCTCAAACCTCAGGGGGGAATCTGTATTTTCACCAAACCTCGAGGGGGGGTGTTTGTAATTTGCCCTATTAAAAACACACTTATCAGATTTGTTTGGTTTAATTTTTTTAAAATTATTTTTTAGTTTTAGTTTTTGTTTTTGTTTTTTTAATCTTCAATAAACATTTTTTCTGTTTTATTTTCATAATTCAGTCAAATACACTATACTAAGATATTTAGAAAAAAAAAATTACTAAAAACAAAACACTACTGAAAATGTGTCTTTTTTTTATTTTTACATTTTCATTTTTAGTGATTTTTTCCCCCCAGTTTTCTTCACAATTTTTACATTTTAGGTGTATTTACGGTTAGGGTTATTTGCATGAAAACACCTAAACTATTGAGAACTATCACTTTGACCCCCTAAACTATAAAAGTGTACAAATTGACCTCTAAACTATATATTGAAAGTATCACTTTGCCCCTAAACTATAAAACTGTACAAATGGACCCCCTAAACTATAAAAACATGTCAGTTGGACCCCTAACGAAAGGGGCTAAAGTGAAACGCCAATAGTTTAAGGGTCATTTGTACAATTTTATAGTTTAGGGTAGGGATGGCAATCTAAAACCGGCCCGATGGGGACCCGACCCCCCGACCCCGAATATAACGGTTATTCCCCGAAAAATACTCCCGACGGGCCGGGGATGGTGATAAAAAAAAATCCCCGATGATATTCGGGCCGGGGACGGGGATACATGTTTCAGTCCCGGCCCGCCCCGGCCCCGAGCCCCGTCCCGCTTATCCCCCGAATGATATATATATATTATATATATTATATCCCCAATTCTTATATATATATTATATCCCCGATTCTTTTATTCATTAGATAATACTTTTTTATTCATTAGATAATACTTTTTTGATCTCATCTCCACCTATTCTCTCTCATTCATTATGTAGTCTGTAGATCTACTCTCTCTCTCTCTCCATTCCTCACGTCTCTCTTCCTCTCCATCATCTCTGACTTCTTCACCATCTCTCACCTCACCGCCACCTCCTCCACCAATACTCCCACCACTCCCCTCATCCTCCTCCACGGATCACATCGCCATCGTCTCTCTCTCCCTCACTTACGGGATCCTCCTCCTCCACGGATCATATCGCCATCGTCTATCTCCCTCACTCACGGGATCGTGGTTGGTTCGATCTGGACAGACCGTGGTTCGATCTGAAGCTACCGATCTGTTGTTTTTGTTGATGAAGCTGCAGAAGCCCTCTATCTCGCTCGACCTTGTTGATGATTTTTTTTTTTTTAAAGTTATATATATAAATCTGTTGTGTTGGGTTGTTGTTTGTTCATCTGTTGTTTTTGGTTCATCATTTTTTTTTTTTTTGGTTCATCTGTTGTGTTGTTGTGGTTGTTGATTTGTTGGGGGTGGTTGTTGTTTGATTTGGACGCTGCTTTTGTACGGGAATTTTTCGGGGTCGGGAATCCCCGATCCCCGTTAGGGGGCGGGGGTGGGGAGGGTGATTGGTTCCCCGCCGGGGATCGGGGACGGGGACGGGGACTTTTGTGCCTTTGGGGATCGGGGACGGGGAGGGTGATCCCCAGCCTCGCCCCGCCCCGTTGCCATTCCTAGTTTAGGGCCAAAGTACTTCTCAATAGTTAGAAATCATTTTAGGGTTGAGTTTAGGATGGTTATAATAATCTTGATGTTGTGTTAGGTTTTACTTGATACATAATCTTTCTATATAATTCAGCTTAATTTGACCCCAGCCTAGTTGATGGCTTTATATACCAAATATACTTAATAAACAATTCACCTAACCAATATAGAATATAATAGTCCTTAACGAAATTTGACATACTTTTAACAATAAAATTTTAATAGTTGGTTGAAATTATTGAACTATTTTTGTTTTAATAGATTGTTTTAAGAGTTCAAATAAATACAATGAATTATTTTAATGTTATAATATTTTGTATTAAAAAAAAAATTCATTACATGCGTAGCACGGGTTTGTTGCTAGTTCAATGATATAGCAAATATTTTTATTAATTTGAATATCAAATACAATATTTAATAATAGTGTGAATATTTGTAACACCCCAAATTACATAGACATTCAATTCCATCACAATACTCTTAAAACGGAAGCTTATCATTTAATGCAATTATTTGACATTCATACATAACAGTCAGTTAAGTCCTTACAAGATTCTATCACATGCTTATTATATTTATTGAGTTTACAACATGAAATCAAAAGATATAATCGAAATAAAATAATATCTAAACTAATACAAGTTAATGCCTTAAAGTTTATAAATTTTCAAGACCTTGCTCGGTACAACAAAAGAGTTACAAGCTCAATACAAAGAAACTCTTGGCTTTAATATATAAACAAAACAATAGAATGAGCCTCAAGCTCCAAGATCCTCCCAAGTCTTCATCTTGGCGGAGGCACGCCATTTCACTTGAAAATGATTTTTCACGTAGGATGAGCATGAAACCCAATAAAGACAATCTTAATGACATGTATGACGTTTAACAATGCCATAGGATGAATGCATACAAAATGCCATGTAATGCCCTCAAATAATTGACATAAAGATAAGTCTAATTATTCCATTTAATGATAATAATCTTAACTCAAGTGATTAAATCTCTATATTTGTATTCCATTCATGTGAGAGATTTACAAAAAAGAATCCATATGCAATACATATTCATTCTTCTTAAAGTTTGAATCCATAGCATGTGAGACAGATAAAAACAAATAAAATAACAATAAAAGAATGCACCATGGTTTACAAGTTTTTAGGCTTAGACTTGGTTACACAAAAGGTGGTTATCGAGCCCACACAAGTAAAGCCCTTGGCTTGTCAAAAAAACTAACAAAAGAGAAAGAGCATCATGCCCTTAAAAGACTTCCCATACCTTTAGCTAGGTGGGATTACCACATCCTTTCCTGCACAAATCCACTAGAGGTGAGCACAAAGTCCTGTAGAGAGATCTTCACAAAGTATATATGTTTAAGCAGCCTTATATACATGAATGCAATACTATGCCATGCTCCAAAATCACAAATTTTATTTTTTTGAAAATCATATGCAATGATCCTTTAAAGACACATTATTATCTCAATAAATTCTAAAATTTAGATACGTGGTAAATATGACTTATGTAATCCCTAGACTGGTGTTTGCAAGTAAACATAACAAGTACTACCAATTCCCACTTTATCGGCTTATAACAGGAAGGCACGTGTACCTCCTCTCCGTGTGTTTTTGATTTTTCACCTTGGACACTCAGGCCAACTTAAACAATACCAATTACACCCCTTATCCGGACTTACCAAACGTATTTATTCCAAAACATTTCAATATCAACAATTGCTTTTCTCAAAACAATACATCAATTTCCCAAAACATAGTTTATATATAACGTCCCCAAAATAATTATAGTAATCCAACTCCAAACATCAGTAATAAGTAATATAGATACAATCAACCCATCGCATAACCAGTAGTATAGGTGAAACGACATACTTTCATTCATCAGAGTTTAATATACATTTACGAGATAATAACAAAAAGAAGCTATACAATTAGTCATATGCCTTGGTGGCTTACAGCTTTCCAAGTCACTGCTTAGTTACAACAAAATGAGTTTAACTCAATATAATTAAGCCATTGGCTATACAAAATAAATACAATCAAAAGAAGCTCTTGCTCCAAGTCTCCCCAAACTACTGTCTTCGCTCTGCATATCTCCAACACCTAAAAATGATTTTTTCCAAATAGGGTGAGCCAAAGCCCGGTAGAAATAATCTAACACAATATATGAATCTTAACAAATGTATAAGTATAATGTACATATGCAATGCCTAAAGTAAAATCGTTCGTATTCCACAAAATCATAATATGCCGGATTCTACATCTCAATCCATTTTATCTCAATTCACTTCAAGTCAATTCATTTCACCTCAATTCATGAGTCAAATTCATTATTATCCAGACAACCCAATTAAAGCTACAACTCAGTGGTTCTCTAATCAATATAACCATTACATAAACACTTCAATTTTTCATTTTACGAAAATTTCGTTCGCGAGAATCGACACCCATGTATACTCGCAGTTTTCGGGACTTTCATCCTGGACACACAGGCCAACTTAATTCAATGCAGTCCATCCCCTTTTTACTCCCAAATAGTACATCCCCTTCTCGTCCCAAATATGATACATATACAATGTATTAAAACGCGGTCATATTCAATGACAACAGTTAAGAGATTAGTTTCAATTCACCTAATCCTCATGCAATTTCTACAACAATCATAGTTATCATCCACCCATAACCCAAAACAGATATTTCTAAATAGATATACAATCCCCACGATAGATAAATTATCTAGATTTCCATAGGTGAGAAATAATATACATTTAACTCCACCATTGATATAAACATTCGTCTAATTTTAGATTTCCAATGCTAAATTTCATTATTTATACAAAATAATTATTTTAAACATTTTAGGACAAAACTCCATTCTCTCCCAAATCCAATCCATATGTCAAAATTAACGAATTTAACACAACACATCCTCATATCTACACCCATAGTCATTTTCAATACCTTTATTTGAAAACTCCTTTTTAGATTTTAATCCAAAACCCTAAGTTTGTTTAAAATCTTTCAAAACTCACCATTTTTACACAATCAACAAATAATTAAGCTAAAAATCATAAGAGAATGTAGAAAGTTCCTACCTCAAGCTTAGAAAACCAACGAAGAATTGAAGGAACTTCAAAGATGCCGAAATCAAGATCTATTCGGATCAAAACAGAGCCCTTGAGATGCTGTACCTTTTTCCCCAAGACACTAGGAGAGGGAAACCAATGAATCTAGGTGCAAATGTAAAGAGAGAGTGAGTTTTAGAGAGAGAGGGTCTCGATATAGGTCTAGAGTGAAAAAGATGTGAAAAAGTGATGTAAAAATGTGCTGCTGCGAACTGATATACGCACAGTATGCTCGAGCGCAAAAGTTGACGCTCGAGCGTTAGACACAATAAGTTGTTCCACTCAAGTGCAAGAAACGATGCTCGAGCGCAGAATGCACACTCCCAGTAGTTTTACAGACAACAGACCAACGCTCGAGCACAAGAAGGGCCGCTCGAGCTGAGCCCACCCGAGCGTAGAAAACACCGCTCGACCGTAGAATACACTCTCCTAGTAATTTTGTAGACCTGCAAAAGTAGTGAGAGTTTGCAAAGCCCGCTCGAGCAGAGGAGCAAAAATCTGGGCAACAAAAGTTTGGAAACTAAGCAACCAACCTGTTCTAAACGCAACCACAACAACCCAATAGCCAAACTCAAGTAAGAATAAGGGGAGAAAAACATGAATAACATTAAGAAACCATAACACCCGAGTCTAGAAAATCAAATGGGTCGGGTCAAAATTGGAATCGCTATATTATAATAATCCATATTTCAAAACTATGTAGTAAATAAAGTGAGATGCAATTATGAAGCATTATACAATTTTCAACATTTGCCCAATGTAGAATGTATGTTCAATATTTCTCAAATCATAACCAAAATCCGAATCCATGAGACATATGATATCATTTCATATTCACAATCAACATTCATTTCCCATTCATAATCGAAGCATATATATAATTGTGCTATTTATATAAATTTCTTAACACAAAACTTATATTTCAAAACAACACAATAACAATTTAAGAACTCCTCATTTTCTTAAAGAAATTTACATCAATTTCATAAATCTACTTATCCCAATTTCCCAAATTTAGAGTTTTATCTCCAAAGAGAACCTTTTTCATTTTCAAGGGTATTTCCTCCACGCACTCTCAAGAGGCTCAATATTTTTATAAAACAATTTGATTTGGAGAAAATCACAAGAAAATCATTTCCCAACATTTTCCAAACTCAATCTATCATTTTCTAATAATCATAACAAAATACACAAAGACTTGCCAAAATCATATATATAACTCAAGAAACTGCCTACCTCAAGATTTGAGAAGAAAATAGGAGAAAAGCTTCAAAATCAATGGTGTCAAAATTTGATTTCCACCACACACAACATAACCCTTGATGAGGTCTCCAATATTGATGAAGGCACTTGGGTCAAAATCCCAATGGATTTAGAAGGATCAAGAATTTAATGAGGTGGGTGGAGAGTTTTCTAGAGAGATGAGAGAAAATAGAGAAAGTGAAGTGTAGAGAGAGAGAGAGAGTGAAATGAAAAGTAAAGAAGAATAGTGTAATGGCTCAACTTTTAAGTGATTAGACACATTTTTCGGAGCTGACTGCGGATAGACCGCTCGAGCGAGCAATCCTGCACTTATCGGTTAATACGAACTTCTAGAATCCCTCTTCTCTGCAAACATATCGCTCGAGCAGTGAAACCTTCGCTCACCGATGAAAACACACTCTCAATATTTCAAACTTTGGAGCAAAGTATTAGGAGGACGACGTTACCGCTTGAGTGGTCTCAACTCAAAAGTGAGACAAAACAACTTTAATGCATCCCCACAATTCCCAGATTCACCCCCAATATCCAAAATGCAAATAGACACTCCGAAACACACTATATGATGTACTTGAACAACCACAAATAAAAGAATGGGTGACAACGTAGACTTGAAGAGCTCCACAGTAATAAGGATAATCAAAGGGAAAGAAATTTAAGTTAATATACTCAAATCGCTTCAAAAGGACTCAGGACATCACATGCCATGATAAATTATGTTTTTTCTTCTTTTGAAACAATGTTGTACAAGAGTTCAAACCTCAATTCATTTTCTTTCCTTTAAAGTAGAGATCAGAGCAGTAAATACAAATACTGGGAATCTCTATGTATGTATAGGCTATAAAGCACTATTAAAAGCCATTTTTCAGGTACTATCTAGAAGGATTGACACCTAACCGTGTTGGTTTCTGGACTTTTACTAAAGACACAAAGGTCAAAATAAATAACCACAATCGCACCCCCCAACTAGATTCTATACGGTATTCACCCCTTTTCCTAAAACAATTCAAGTTTCTCAACATAATGTTTTCAAAACCTAAAGCCTCCAGTTTATACATCCATAATATGTACAATGCAATATATGATTTGTAAACAGTTTAATCGTCTAACCACATGCAATTTCTAATACACGACAATGTTATCTTCCACCAATAGCCAACATAATTATCTCCAATATAGTTATTAAAAGATAACAAAAATAATATAATCCAATATGATATCAAAATCCGGAATCTCCATGTTTTTCCCAAAATCTCAATAATTCCCAATAAACAACATTCACACTCTTTACGAGGCTTGTGAATCCCAACATTTAATATTCAATTTAAAAAAAAAAAGAAGAAGAAAATAATATAGATTTCTCAATAAAACTCAATATCTCAAAAAGAGTAATCAATACTCGTTATTTCCAATGGTTCAGAAATATTTCCAACCAATCTTGTTTTCTTCAAAAATCCCACAACATCAACAATTTCCATACCATTTCCAAAATGCCAAGCATCCTATGCTTTGATAAAACTTTTGGGGTTTTCTTTCCAAAACACAATTTTCCTCAAAATCTCATTATACAACAACCATGTGATAGCTAATTTCAAACCACAACAAAAGACAAGAGTTTTCCCCCAACTTAATGCATTAATACAACTATAATCAAAATCTAGCTTTTTGAAAACTCAAACAATAAAAATTAGCATGTAACAAACCTTAACAACATGAACATCGTTAAGAAAATTCCTACCTCAAAAGCAAGAAGAAGAAGGGAAGAACAACACCCAAACTGACGGAGATGAAACTCAATCTTTTTCAGATTAATTTTCATCTTCGTGTTAGATGTTTATGTGTACATGTGAGCGTATCCAATTAATTGTTGAAAGTATCTCTTTGACTTGGGCTTAAGGCCAAAAAATGTAATGAACGTGTTGAAGACGGACGTAGGTTATGTATTGAGTTGTAAGTAATATGAGGAAATCTGATTTTTGTGAAAATATTTCGAAAGCAAACGGTTGTTACATGATTTTTTTAATTTATGGAAAATGAAAAGGAAATGTGAACCGTCTGTGTTGTTGAACAAATTGAATGATTTTGGAAAAAATACTTATGTAAATATACTTCGGTACAAATTGTCACATTATTTATATAGTAGGAGTTGGAGCATTCATGACTATAACTATCTATAAGTTGTTATTATTTAGGATCATGTTGGGATCCTTACTGGACTTTATGTTTATCTTACATTGCAAATTCTTTTTCAGGTGAATGTCGAGAAGTGATTCAAGATCGAGGATCTTCTTTATCTGTTGGCCACGGAGCCTTTTATTTGTTGGTGGAATGCCATTGTTGTAAAAGGGTTGAACCCTTCCTTTTATGTAATGATATAAGCCTACGGACAACTTATTTAATTGTGCCTTTTGTTGCATTCATTATGTATTCGAATGAGAGAATCTTCTTCAATTATTTATCTTTATTAATGTATTAGAACTTCCATTTGTTATCTTTGAAATCGTATGATAGTAATGGATTGGTAATGGCATCCGTGAAATAAAAAGTGTGGCGTTACAAAATCAAATAAATACACATTCTAAAATCTATTAGGACTATTTGGTTTATAAGAAAACTCTTGAAACTAAATGGTTCAATAGTACTCCATATGGGATTTATGGGTACTTTTTCTTTATTTAAAATTATAAAAATATTCACTTCAAAATATTATTCATTTTTAAATATTTGAAACTAAAAAATAAATATAATTTAAACTATTGACTTGTCTAACCATATTAAATTTTCAAATTCAAATTTAATAAAAAAATGTACATATAATGTCAAAATTTAATTTTAGCTATATCTTTTTGGTTAGATAGTAATTTTTTTTTTTTTAACTATGTCTAAGCTATATTTAATTTTAAATTTAAAAAAAAGTCCAAAGAAAATTTGAATCATATATAATTTAAAAATATTTAAATTAGTTTTTAGCTGTTAATCATAATTTATCAAATGGTCAAAAATGTCAACTACACATGTCATAATCTTATTGAAAAAATATTATATTGAAAAGTTCAAAATTACTTTAAATTCATATTATACACTCACTTTTGGGATAAATTTTCATGGTCTATTATATTTTTTAGGCTAAAACATAGTCCATGAGTTAGCCCACTCTAACCTTTGATAACATATATTTTTTATTAAGAACTTAGAACATACAATTATTGACATAAGAATAGAAACTTTTTCTTATGTGTACCTTTGATAAAAATGAATAAAATTTTATTGATTATAAATCATTTTTACTACAAATTTTAAATTATTATTTAAATTTAAAAACTATTTTTTGATTATTTATTTATACTCGTGTATAGTACGAGTAATATGCTAGTATTTATGAAGCTTTCATTTGGGATGTAGGTTGGTTTTTTTGCTATTTTAGAATGGGACTAAAAAGTCTCGTTTTGGATGAATTTTTTGACTTTTTTAACTTTTGTGTGAGAAAAAATAAAATAATTATGATTTGGATGTGTCATTTTATCTTATTAACTTTTTAATCTATTTTGTAACTTAGCTAAAAAAATTCCATGCCAAACATAGCCTAGGTCTCACTTGGCTTTTATTTTAAAGTCAAAATCTTTGATTTATTTAATCCAAAAAACGAATAAACTATGGACTTGTTTGGCAATTCATGTTCGGCGATTAATTTTTTAAGTTAGCTTGTTGACATAAGCCAAGCAAGAACTTTTAATACATTACAAATAATTCTTTACATCAATCTTATACTGACTTTGCACCTAACTAAAAACTTTACCTTATTTAGGAATTAGCTCTTTTAGTTGATTTTTTTAATTTTTTATAGAAAAAATATAAAAAAATAAAGAGAGTAATGTGATAATTTATAATGACTTTTAATTTTTTTTTTTTTTGACTAAAATCTTAAATCATCAAAACCTAAGGCCTCGTTTGGTAAGTAGCTGTTTTATCCTAAAAGTTAAAAAGTTACTAAAAAAATCAAAAAGCCTATAACTTATACCAAAAAGTTAAAGATTTCATTTTCTCTCTATTTTTTGCACATCTTTTCGTAAAAAGCTAAAAAGTCACTCCAAATGTACTAGTTTTTTTATCTCATTTTAGCTAAAAAAATCAAAAAATTACTAAAATAGTCTGTTTCCAAACGAGACCTAAGTGTAAAAAGTATTATTTTTAGTGTACTTAAGGCCTCTCAAATTGGGTCCACGATGTAATGGATAATTACCTTTTTGTCCATCACAATTGTAAGAATTCCATTCATACAAAATTTGCATGAGCATGCCATTTTTATGAAGATATATTGGTTAGTTTACATTAAAAAAAAATTTAAATTCCCAAACGAGACCCAAGTGTAAAGAGTATTATTTTTGGTGTACCAAACGCCTCTCAAATTGCGCCCACGATGTAATGAATAATTACCTTTTTATGAAGATATATTGGTTAGTTTACCATTAAAAAAGATTAAAAACTAGCAAACTATGAACACATGATAATCTAAAAATCGTCATTAGAAAAGCGAAAAAGATAGGGATGTACAGAACAAATAGTTTTTTTAGCCTTTTTTTTAGTTGATTACTTCTTCTCCTTATTTGTTTATAAAAGTTAACTAATATTGTTTGATTGTAATTTTAAATATAGTTTATTTAACTTTTCAAATTATTTAATTAAAAATATGATATTTTCTTGAGTTACAATTTGTATATCTTATTTAGTTTGTTAAAAATATTTAAATGCCTATGAACAAAAGAGTCTTTTAATCAACAAGATTCAACCATTTTATAAATTATCAAAAATTGTTTCAAATAAATTTGGAACTTATTTAATTCTATTAATCTAATAATTTTTAAAACTATAAAATTTTGTGTTCAACTATAAATTCATTTCAATATTCAAACGGTATGGCAAAGTTTTTAATTCTCAAATAGTGAGAAAAAAAAAAACTAAAATAATTTATGCTT
The DNA here is from genome assembly GCA_030407325.1 of Camellia japonica. Lineage (NCBI taxonomy): Eukaryota > Viridiplantae > Streptophyta > Magnoliopsida > Ericales > Theaceae > Camellia > Camellia japonica. Next base: position 158,660,172 of record JAPPVO010000031.1, on the reverse strand, counting down.
TGCTAAGTAGGTAGGTAGGATTATTTATGGTATCAAAATTTTCGTTGCTTCAAGTAACAATTATTTGAAATTTCAAAAATGCTTGGGACCTCTAATTAGAGGTGTTATTAGTAATGTGGTAGTGGGTCCCACCCACTGTCACTGTCAGTGTTGTGTCTGTTTTTTTTTTTTTTTCCTTTTCCACCTCATTAGAGGTGTGTTTAGAACCTCTAAATTAGAAGTCTCTAGCATCACTGTTTGAAATTTATGTTTGAATGATAAGAATTAGAACTTGGAATGAAAAAGTGATTCTAGATCTTCAAGATTGCAATGTTGAACGGAATAGAATATGAATGTAATTTTTGATTATTGACTGCACTAAAGTTGTATTTGGTTAGGAAATTTGGGGAGGGATTTGGAAAAGGAAAAGGAAAATGTGTGTGAAACTCTATAAAATATAAGTATGTTTATTTATATTTCACCTACCTTTTTCATTTTTTTTTTTTTCCAAATCCCTGCTCAAATCTCTCAACCAAACACAACATAAAAATTACAATTTTAAACTAAGCCATAATTTTATGGAAATCCTTAGTAGTCTCACATTATTAGATAAATGTCGACTATTTAAAAGTAACAAGTTGATTGGATCCACAATTTTAATTTTTTATCAGTTTTGAATATCAATTTTATTCAACCCAAACACGTAAGTTTCATTGACATTGAAATTTTCATTTAGGACTATGATTCCTAGTAATGGGAAATATTCCTTCTATGGGTTAATTATATTTTTAGTCCTTAAAATATGAATTTTGTATTATTTTTTAATGTTTAAATTGTATTAATTTGGTCATTACTGTATAAAAACTTTTTCAATTTAATCCTCAATGCATACAAACTGTTTCAATTTTGCCCCTCAGCCAAATTTCGTCAATAGCCATTGTTAAAATCAAGAGTAAATAATGTAATTTTGGATATCAAAATGACACACATCACATAATTTGGAGGTTAAATGTGTAAATTTTTAAGTGAGTTTTCACTTAAATGACACGTATTAATATTTTAGGGGTTAAATTGAAACATTTTTTATTGACTAAATTGAAGTACTTTTTTATGTATTGGAGACTAAATTGAAATAATTTAAATATTGTAGAGCAAAATGACACAATGCATTGTATTTGAGAACAAAAATATTTTGACACTATATAATTCTATTTCTATCTTGGCAATGAGTTTTCTATTCCGCTGTTTAATTCCAGCTATCCAAATTGGCTTCTCATGTTGGCAACAAGCTAAAATAGTTTAAAATTTTAAAAATTATTAAAAAATATTTAAAAAGTCAACAAATAGTTAAAAGTCAAAGATTTTTTTTTTTTTTTTTTTTCCATTCACTCTACTTTTTACATATTTTTCCGTAAAAAATTAAAAATCATCCAAAATATTATCTTATATTTTAGCTAAAAAATTGAAAAACCACTAAAAGAATCTGTTCCAAACTAGCCCAATTGAATATCAAATTCAAAATTTATGTGATAATTTGTAGCCCGTATTTTTCATTATAGTCTTATAGTGTATTAAGTTAAAGTTAAACTAGCATATCACCCGTACTATGTACGGGTTGTGTTTCATCACTTTGTCTTCTTCTTTTTTAAATATCTTTTTTTTTTTATTTTATATTATATTAAAATTTAATATTTTGATAATAATCATGTGTTAGACTTTTCAAAAAATTTATATGTGTTGGACTTTTCAAGGAATTTTTTTTTATGCTTGTTCTTAATACATTAAAGTATTATTATAAGGGATAATAATCATATGTGTTGGACTTTTTAAGGAATTCATATGTACTTCACAATTATTTCTATAGATGTGAATTGTGATTTTTAAATGTCTTTTTTTTTTTTAAATGCCTTCTTTTTTTTTTCTTTTTTATATTATATTAAAGTTTAATATTTTGATAATAATCATATGTGTTAGAATTTTTAAGAAATTCTTATGTGTTGGACTTTTTAAGAATTTTTTTTATGCTTATTCTTAATGCATTAAAGTGTTATTATGAGGGATAATAATCATATGTGTTGGGACTTTTTAAAAAATTCATATGTGTTGGATTTTTCAAGGAATTCATATATGTTGGACTTTTCAAGGAATTTTTTTTATGTTTGTTCTTAATGCATTAAAGTGTTATTATGAGGGATAATAATCATATGTGTTGGATTTTTCAAGGAATTCATATGTACTTCACAATTATTTCTATATATGTGAATTGTGATTTTTAAATGTCTTGTTTTTTTTTTAAATGTCTTTTTTTTTTTTTTAATATTTTGATACTAATCATATGTGTTGGACTTTTTAAGAAATTTTTTATACTTGTTCTTAATGTATTAAAATGTTATTATGAGGGATAATAATCATATGTGTTGGACTTTTCAAGGAATTCATATGTACTTCACAATTATTTCTATATATGTGAATTGTGATTTTTAAATGTCTTGTTTTTTTTTTAAATGTCTTTTTTTTTTTTTAATATTTTGATAATAATCATATGTGTTGGACTTTTCAAAAAAAATTTATGCTTGTTCTTTATGCATTAAAATGTTATTATGAGGGATAATAGTCATATGTGTTTGGACTTTTCAAGAAATTTATATGTGTTGGATTTTTTAAGGAATTTTTTTTATGCTTATTCTTAATGCGTTAAAGTATTATTATGAGGGTAAGGTTTAGGGGTTGGAAGAAGTTAATAAATGCTAAGGTTTTTCTTTTTTAAATAAAAAAAATCAAGAAATTTAGATTGAAATATTAGAACTCTCACAAGATTTGGGGGTTAGAAACCCCTTTTTCTTTAATATATATAGATGTAGATATAGATACCGCACTAACAAGTGATTAAAGGCTCCTATTCATTTAATTTCTTATTAAATTTAAATATAAATAAATATATAATATTCTTTTAAAAAAATTAAATTAAATTAAAAATAAAGATGAGGTAATATTCCCAACCTTTCTACTACACCAAAGGAAATGGGGTGATTGATGTGCCTCCCGTACAACAATCATTGTTGTGCAGCTATATGGGCTCATTTTGAGGCTATTTTTGATGATCCAAACCGTTTATTTTTTAGAGTACATCGAGTAGAACATTCTTGCAAAAAATCAAGTTATTCGGATATCGTAAATCATTTCATCAAAATACATTTGTATCTAAAAAATAAATGAAAAATGTGATTTGAATTATAAAACTGAATACAAATGTGAGTGGAAGAAGGGTTAACGATATTCAATTAACTTGATATTCTGTAGATATGTTCTACTCTTTGTACTTGAAAAAGTGAACGGTTCAAATCATCGAAACAGGTTCTGAATGGGCTCATATGGCCGCCCTGTTATAAACCAAGTGGTTGTGTGTATGTGTAAATAAATGTATAAATAAAATTAGCAACAAATTAAAAATAATTAACCTAGAAAATAATAATATAAATTAAATTCCGAATCAATTGCTTACAGAAATTATAAGTTGAGACTTGTGTTAGATACAATCTCCTTAAAGTAGATTTCGCCATCGCTTCGGTGCTTTGAAATTTAACGGCGTCTACTTCTCAGGATGTAACAACTATCTACTTCATTTGCAGCACTACAAAATCAAGTCTGGCCAACCAAACAATGCTGTAACTCTCTCTTTCTTTTCTTAGAAACTACATGGTAGACAAATACAGGAGTACAAGATGACGAACATAAGAAGAAAAGAAGAAATTTTTGGAAAATTACGATAATCTGAATTACTGGAATGGCAGGATATATATAGGAGCACATGTGGCTTTTCCGAACAGGTGTCAACAGATAAAAACCTGTTCGGACAGATTCAACAGATAGAAAACCTATTTGGACAGATTTGAACAAAAACAAATCTGTTCGGATGGAATATGACAGGTATGAACTTGTTCGGGTGGATTCTAACAGGTATGAACCTGTTAAGGTGGAGGAAAAAATTTGGACAGATTTATTTTGAATTTTGAAATCGAAATTCAAAATTAAATAAATAAAACATAAATGTTTTTGGCCCAAAAAGATAAGTATTGGGTTGGACAAGCCCAACCCAACCTCACACCACGCATCCGCGCCCAAGTCCAGTCCAGCTCGCCCGACCAACTAGATGAACGAGTCTAGTCTACTTTACCTATAACCTCACCGTTCTACAAAACTTGGGTACCCCTTGGGGCCCATCCCAAGTATCCCAAGCTAGAGCTTATATACCCATATAAATCCTTAAGTTTTTCCAATGTGGGACAAGCACATTTCACAAATGTATAGAAAACCTACCTAAAACCATATCCACAAACCCGAAAATGCATGTTGAATTCTCATTCATCCGGAAATGGTTTTGAGCAACCAAATACACGATATTATTCACTACGCGACATTAAACATGAACCCAATTAGTAACGTTAAAAATAATGCTTGGGTCCTCCCTTAATTAATGCTCAAAGTTAGCGAAAAATAAGGTTTTTTCAAAACCATTTTCCAACAATCCCCCACATGAATGGAATTCACAATAACAGACATACAACAAAATGCAGACAAAGAAAGAGTACATTAAGAAGATACACCACATCGAGATAGGTAACTTTTTGGCTTTGAACCTCCTCGAGTGAAAGCCTATCGAACTTACCGGCTAACTGTAATAACCCTCACCACTGATTACCGATTTATTGCCGATTACTGTTAAACTGAGAATGATTATAATTGATAATTGAATTGATTGAAATACTGAACTGACTGATTGACTGTGCCTGTTTAAGTGCATTCTACCTGTTGATCGTTTGATTATCTGTTCATGTCTTTATGTTTAAACTGCAAATTGAAGGCCTTATCGGCGGCCGAACCAGAAATTGATTGATGATTTAGGATCATGAGAATTTATGTGATTTTATGGTATATTTATTGAAAAAGTGATTTGGTATGATTAAATTAGATTAAAATAAGCCAGTTACAAGAGTTAGCTTAATTACCATATTGCCATTGTGAGTGGGCCTTTGTTTATTCATATGTTGAGTCTTGTACACACTTAGACAAACATTTCATCAGCCACATTTTGAGCATACCACCAAATTAGAGAGAGAGGAAGTAAGAGAGTTGTATTCAACTTGTTGTTGTAGCTGGAACTTGAAGAAATTGAAGTGTAAATTGCCTAATTAAGCTTCTAGTCTTGTAATTGGAGACTTGGGTAAGGAAATTCACCTTTCTCACTGTGTAATTGAGTTTATTCTTGCATGTTTAGTGGGTCTTTAGTGACCTAAGGCTTGAATCGGTTCAATGGTGTTGAAATATAGCTTAATTCATGCATGCATGCCTTTATCTTGAAGTTTTGAAGTTGTCCTTTATGAAATTGTATATGTATGCTCATATTTTTACAATAGACCATGAACTTACCATGTTTTTGAAAGATTTGGCTCACTAGAGCATGAGATTGAAGCTTTAAATTGAGTTTAGTTCATGCATGTCATGTTTGGATCATGTTCATGGAAATGGGTTTGAAATTTGGATTTAATTGACTCACCCTTGGGCTTTGATTTCACAAATTAGGCTTTGAAACTTGTTGTATATTGAGTTTTGATGTGTTTTCCAGAAATTGGGCCCAAGAGGTCGAGTTTTGAGCTGTAGAATGCTTGATTTGAGCTTGGAAGTTCAAATCTGGAAATTCCAGATTTTGGACTCCCGCTCGAGCGGGGAAAGTGGCGCTCGGGCGGGAAATTCGTGCTCCCAGTACTTTGCACTGTGTTGAAGTCCGTTCGAGCGGAAGGATTGACGCTCGAGCGGGACCTTGTGTCTTACGCTCGAGCGGCTATCGAGCACCCGATCGAGCGTGAATTTCACCTATCCAGTACTTTTTGGTCCGCTAGAGCGGGTAAGTTGACGCTCGAGCGGGAACCGTTGTCTGCATGTCCGCTCGAGCGGGGAAATCTGCGCTCGAGCGGGACCCTATTTTTCTGAAAATTCTGAAACTGTTTTCTGAATACATCTTTGCATCCTCATCCCATCCTAGGCATTCTTAGGCCTAGTTTAAGACATCGTAATGGGGATATAGATGTAGAACGCACCAAGGCAATTAGGGAGTAAGTTATTATCTTTCCCAACTGTGTAGCTTAGTGTGTGTTCAATCTGTAACTGTGTAGGGTTGGCTTTCCGAGGAGACGCTCTAGCCTACTGTAGCCCAGAACTCTGTGAGTAACAATTGTGTAAAGATATGTTCAAAATGATTATCTTCTGGATACCGAACTGTACTGCTTTCTGAACTGATACTGTTAACTGAATGAATGTATGTCCTATATTCTGAACTGTATTGTGGCATCCTTAGCAACTACTGTTACTGACTGTTACTGTTACAGAGATCTCTGTCGGTTCCCTCGTTGGAACCACTACTATTTACTGATTGATGGCCATCATTTACTGTTCGGTCTTTGAAGACCTACTGTTTACTGTTATGCTAATGGATGTACCACATATGACTGTTTACTGTACTGAACAACTAATATACTGATTGAAATGAACTGTTTTCACTACTGTAAGGACATTCATTCTAAACCCCTTTACGCTTTATGTTATTCACTGGGCTTTAGCTCACTGCTCATATATATATGTAGGTGAACAGGCACCAGACCGCAGCTAGGAGCGTCGGGGTAAACTCCCAATTTTGTCAAGCCAACTACTGTGCCTTACTGCGAGGTTCCGAGCCTGCCAAGCTATGGCTTAGGGGTGTTTTTATTTCCCCTGTCTGTTTTTGCGTCTGTTTTGTACGACTGTATAGACTGTTACTGTACTGTTTAATAGGGATTTGGTCCCTGTTCTGAGTGGTTGTAATTATTGTACATACTGTTTGTCTATGACTGTATATATGTATGAAAAGTCTTTTTGCATACAGACTGTCACAGCTCATTGGACATTGTTTGTTTACTGTATTGGCTTCCGCCATGCCCCTGTACTCTGTTTTACTGTCTTACTGTTAAGTAGGCCTTCGGTAATCTCGGATTACTGGCCGGTTACGGTGCTAAACCCATAGGGGCGGGTTTGGGTCGTGACAGAGTGGTATCAGAGCGATACTTAACCACGAGTTATACCGTACACACGTGTCCGAATGAGCGATAGGGTGTCCTAGAAAAGTGATTAGGGCATTGCATGAGCATGAAAAATGTGCGTGGTTATGACATGACCGAATATGTGTTAATGTGATAAACTGTTAAAGTATGCAACTGTTATGTTGATAAATGCTATAACTGCTTATAGTGAAATGGATAATACAAGAACTGCAAATGAATCTGAATCTTCATCCTCTGAGGCAAGAATGGCAAGACTAGAAAGAATGATGGAACTGATAACTGAAGATTGGATCAACAACAGAATCAACAGCCCGCACCTCCTCCACCTGATGTACCGGAACAGAATGTGAATGTTAATGATGGGGACATAATTGCTCTTACCCAGAAGTTCAGCAAACTGAAACCGTCATCCTTTCAAGGAGGCCTTGAACCATTGAAGGCTGAAGCATGGGTTCTGGAGACTGAAAAACTGTCTGAAGTGTTTCCGTGCTCGGAGGCACATAAGGTACTGTTGGCCACCTTCACTTTGCAAGAAGAGGCTAGAAAGTGGTGGATGCTTACCCGAGACGACAACATTGTTATGACTTGGGCTCAATTCAAAGTAGCATTCTTTGAAAAGTACTTTCCTCAGTGTGTCAGGGACAGAAAGGTGACTGAATTCGAACAGCTAAGACAGGGCATAATGTCCGTTGCTGAATTGAACAAAGTTCACCGGGCTTGCTAGATATGCACCACAACATGGTGGACACTGATTACAAGAAGGCCAGAAGGTTTGAAGGCGGCCTGAGTAGCAATACTGGATAGAATAAGTGTTCTGAAATTACCGACTATGTGAATGTTCTTGACCGAGTCTTGTATGGCTGAAGCAAACATCGAGGCACTGAAAACTGAAACACTAGCGTCTGAATGGTGTGGTAAAAGGCAGAATTTTAAATTCAAGAATGGCAAGCATAACCCATTGAATAAGAAACAGAATACGGGCTCAACAACTAGCCCCCCAACCAAGGGAGTGGTTCCATACCGCCCTGTTCCGAATGTGGTAAGAATCATAAGGGTTTGTTATAAACTATCTGGTGCTTGTTACAGGTGTGGCAAGGTGGGCCACGTGGTCAAGGATTGCCCTTCCACTGTTCGGGCGATAGTAAAGCTGCAGGCAGCGCGGCATCAACTGTTGCACCAAAACCGAACCCCAAAGCTACCGGGAAAGAGCCTATGAGGCAGGCAGAGTGTTCGCCCTAGTACCGGAGACGTACAAAATACTGAGACCGTTGTGTCAGGTATTCCTCTATTTGTACTCAAAATGCATATGTACTGATTGATTCGGGGTCTACACATTCATATGTATCGCATGCTTTTTCACGGAAATTGAATAGACCCTTAGAACCCATGAATCATCTGTTAGCTGTATCATCACCTATTGGGGGATCCATGACATGGGCATATATGTATCCTGCTTGTGAGATTATTGTTGGGGATATGCATCTGTTTATTGACTTACTACCGCTGAATATTGATCATTTTGACGTAATATTGGGGATGGACTGGTTACAAAAATATCACGCTACCATTGACTGTGTGACGAAGCAAGTTGTTTTCCGTCCACCTGGTTTAGCCGAATTTGTATTTAATGGAAGTGGAGTAGTACCTCCCCCATATTTGATTTCTTCTGTGAAAGCTGTAAACTGATTAGGAAGGGGTGTAAAGGGTTTCTTTGTTCTGTATTGACTGTATCTACTGATGATAATGCTAATGTGAACAGTATTCCATAGTCAGAAATTCCCAGATGTTTTTCCAGATAATCTGCCAGGGAATTTAGTTGACAGGGAGATTGAATTTACCGTTGATGTGATTCCGGGAACACAGCCAGTATCTAAAGCTCCTTACCGAATGGCTCCAACTGAACTGAAAGAACTGAAGGCGCAATTGCAGGAACTGTTAGATAAAAAGTTCATTAGGCCCAGTACTTCACCGTGGGGCGCATCTGTCTTGTTTGTGAAAAAGAAAGACGGCTCACTGAGACTGTGTATTGACTACCGTGAACTGAACAAGGTAACTGTGAAAAATAAATACCCATTGCCTCGTATTGATGACTTATTTGATCAGTTACAGGGTGCTCAGGTGTTTTCTAAGATTGATCTCAGATCCGGATATCATCAGTTGAAAGTTAAACCAGAGGACATTGACAAAACTGCTTTTCGAACGAGGTATGGACATTACGAATTTTAGTCATGCCTTTTGGAGTTACCAATGCACCTGCTGCATTTATGGACCTCATGAACAGAATTTTTAAACCTACCTTGACTTTATTGTTGTATTCATTGATGACATACTGATTTACTCCAAAAGTATAGAAGAACATGAACGTCATTTGAGACTTGCCCTACAGACCTTAAGAGAACAGAAACTTTATGCTAAACTGTCTAAATGTGAATTCTGGCTTGATCATGTTATGTTTTTGGGGCATGTTGTTAGCAAGATGGAATTTCCGTTGATCCGCAGAAAATTGAAGCTGTAGTAAACTGGCCTAGACCAACAAATGTGACAGAATCCGAAGCTTTTTGGGTTTGGCTGGATATTACAGAAGATTTGTCAAAGATTTCTCCAAAACTGCCTTACCATTGACTCAATTAACTCAGAAGGGGAATATCATTTGACTGGACTGACCAAAGGGAATCAGCATTCCAAGAGTTGAAAACTCGACTCGTATGCACCAGTTCTTACCTTACCTTCAGGTACGGAATGGTTATACTGTATTTAGTGATGCTTCTCATAAGGGTTTGGGGTGTGTTTTAATGCAGAATGGGAGAGTAATTGCCTATGCTTCCGACAACTGAGACCGCATGAAAAGAACTACCCGACCCATGACTTGGAACTTGCTAGTAGTATTTGCACTGAAAATCTGGCGTCACTACCTATATGGGGCGACATGTGATATATACCGACCACAAGAGTCTGAAATATTTCTTCACACAGAAGGAACTGAACATGAGACAGCGGAGATGGCTAGAACTGATTAAAGACTATGACCTACAGATTTGTACCACCGGGAAAGCCAACACCGTTGCCGATGCATTGAGTCGGAAATCGATTGCAAATTTAGCTGTTTGCTCCCGACAGAAAGAGTTGCTTTCCGACCTTGAAAAGATCTGAAATTGAAATCGTTTTGAGAGAACAAGGTGGAACAAATAGCCTATTTCTGCTCAACCGCACTGATTGAAGAAATTAAAGAGAAACAGCAACAGGATGACTCTTGAAGAAGATCATCGAAGAAAGAGAATCTAAACCAAGACCGGGTTTCAAATTTGAGAACAATGTACTGAAATTTCAAGAAAGACTGTGTTACCGAATGATACTGAACTGAAAAGAAGAGTTCTGCAAGAAGGCCACAACTCAAAATTTTCTATTCATCGGGAATACGAAAATGTACCAAGACCTGAAACTGAATTTCTGGTGGCCGGGAATGAAGAAAGAAATTGCCGAGTTTGTATCGAAATGTCTTCATTGCCAACAAGTTAAAGCTGAACATCAACGACCCGCAGGCTTATTGCAGCCCTTACCGATACCGGAGTGGAAATGGGAACTATTACTATGGATTTTATTGTGGGATTGCCTCGCTCCAGTAAAGGTATGGACTCGATTTGGGTTATTGTTGATAGACTGACTAAATCTGCTCACTTCTTACCTGTTAAGACAATTTATAATGCAGACAAATTGGCTATACTCTATATTGATGAAATTGTTAGACTGCATGGAGTGCCTGTGTCCATTGTTTCTGACAGGGATTCGAAGTTTACATCGAGGTTTTGGCAAGCCTCAACTGCATTGGGTACTGAACTGAGACTGAGTAGTGCCTATCATCCTCAGACAGATGGCCAATCAGAAAGAACCATCCAGACTCTGGAGGATTTATTGAGAATGTGTGTCCTTGATTTTCAGGGAAACTGGGAAAGCCATTTGCCTTTAGCTGAATTCGCCTACAACAACAGCTATCATTCAAGTATTGGTATGGCGCCTTTCGAGGCATTGTATGGCAGAAAATGTAGATCTCCGATCTGCTGGCAGAAGTTGGAGATGGGCCTTTGCTTGGGCCCGAAATTGTATATGAAACAACTGAGAAAGTGAAACTGATACAATAGACTGAAAACTGCACAGAGCAGACAGAAAAGTTATGCAGATGTCAGAAGGCGAGACAGAGAGTATGAAGTAGGTGATCACGTTTTTGTGAAGTGACACCGATGAAAGGCCAGACTCGTTTTGGAGTCAAAGGCAATTAGCGCCAATATGTCGGACCGTATGAGATTATTGAGAAAATCAATCCGTGGCGTATCAGTTGCGCTTCCTCCTGAAATGAGCATATACATAACTCTTCCACATTTCTATGTTGAGGGACTACCTCGGGATCCTTTTCATGTGAATTGAGCCGACCCGTGTAGTACTAATGATGACTATACTTATGAGGAACGGCCCATACAGATTGTGAACAGACGAATCAAGAAGCTGAGAACAAAGAGATTCCGTTGGTGAAAGTTGACTGGCAAACCATGGTGGCGTGTATGCCACTTGGGAAAGGGAAGATGACATGGCTAAAAGATATCCTGAACTGTTTCCACTGAACCTGTTTTCTTCCAGAATGAAGGTAACTCGAGTTTTAGAGGACTAAACTCTTTTTAAGGAGGGGAGACTGTAATAACCCTCACCACTGATTACCGATTTTATTACCGATTTACTGATTAAATGAACTGATTGTAAACTGAGAATGATTATATTGAAATTGATTGATTGAAATACTGAACTGACTGATTGACTGTGCCTGTTTAAGTGCATTTACCTGTTGATCGTTTTGATTATCTGTTCATGTCTTTGTGTTTAAACTGCAATTGAAGGCCTTATCGGCGGCCGAAACCAGAAATTGATTGATGATTTAGGATCATGAGAATTTATGTGATTTTATGGTATTTTTTGAAAAGTGATTTGGTATGATTAAATTAGATTAAAATAAGCCAGTTACAAGAGTTAGCTTAATTACCATATTGCCATTGTGAGTGGGCCTTTGTTTATCATATTTGAGTCTTGTACACTTAGACAAACATTTCATCAGCCACATTTTGAGCATACCACCAAATTAGAGAGAGAGGAAGTAAGAGAGTTGTATTCAACTTGTTGTTGTGGCTGGAACTTGAAGAAATTGAAGTTGTAAATTGCCTAATTAAGCTTCTAGTCTTGTAATTGGAGACTTAGGTAAGGAAATTCCACCTTCCTCACTTGTGTAATTGAGTTTATTCTTGCATGTTTAGTGGGTCTTTAGTGACCTAAGGCTTGAATCGGTTCAATGTGTTGAAATATAGCTTAATTCATGCATGCATGCCTTTATCTTGAAGTTTTGAAGTTGTCCTTTATGAAATTGTACATGCATGCTCATATTTTTTACAATAGACCATGAACTTACCATGTTTTTGAAAGATTTGGCTCACTAGAGCATGAGATTGAAGCTTTTAAATTGAGTTTAGTTCATGCCGTCATGTTTGGATCATGTTCATGGAAATGGGTTTGAAATTTGGATTTATTGACTCACCCTTGGCTTTGATTTCACAAATTAAGCTTTGAAACTTGTTGTATATTGAGTTTTGATGTGTTTTCCAGAAATTGGGCCCAAGAGGTCGAGTTTTGAGCTGTAGAATGCTTGATTTGAGCTTGGAAGTTCAAATCTGGAAATTCCAGATTTTGGACTCCCGCTCGAGCGGGGAAAGTGGCGCTCGAGCGGGAAATTCGTGCTCCCAGTACTTTGCACTGTGTTGAAGTCCGTTCGAGCGGAAGGATTGACGCTCGAGCGGGACTTGTGTCTTACGCTCGAGCGGCTATCGGCACCATCGAGCGGAATTCACCTAGCCAGTACTTTTTGGTCCGCTAGAGCGGGTAAGTTGACGCTCGAGCGGAACCGTTGTCTGCATGTCCGCTCGAGCGGGAAATCTCGCTCGAGCGGGACCCTATTTTTCTGAAAATTCTGAAACTGTTTTCTGAATACATCTTTGCATCCTCATCCCATCCTAGGCATTCTTAGGCCTAGTTTAAGACATCGTAATGAGGATATAGATTAGAACGCACCAGGCAATTAGGGAGTAAGTTTATTATCTTTCCCAACTGTGTAGCTTAGTGTGTGTTCAATCTGTAACTGTGTAGGTTGGCTTTCCGAGGAGACGTCTAGCCTACTGTAGCCCAGAACTCTGTGAGTAACACTGTGTAAAGATATGTTCAAAATGATTTCTTCTGATACCGAAACTGTACTGCTTTCTGAACTGATACGTTAACTGAATGAATGTATGTCCTATCTTCTGAACTTATTGTGGCATCCTTAGCAACTACTGTTACTGACTGTTACTGTTACAGAGATCTCTGTCGGTTCCCTCGTTGGAACCACTACTATTTACTGATTGATGGCCATCATTTACTGTTCGGTCTTTTAAGACCTACTGTTTACTGTTATGCTAATGGATGTACCACATATGACTGTTTACTGTACTGAACAACTGATATCTGATTGAAATGAACTGTTTTCACTACTGTAAGGACATTCATTCTAAACCCCTTTACGCTTTATGTTATTCACTGGCTTTAGCTCACTGCTCATATATATATGTAGGTGTACAGGCACCAGACCGGAGCTAGGAGCGTCGGGTAACTCCCTTTTGTCAAGCCAACCTGTGCCTCACTGCGAGGTTCCGAGCCTGCCAAGCTATGGCTTAGGGGTGTTTTTATTTCCCCTGTCTGTCTTTCTGTTCTGTTTTGTACTGTAAGACTGTTACTGTACTGTTTAATAGGGATTTGGTCCCTGTTCTGAAATGGTTGTAATTATGTATACTGTTTGTCTGACTGTATATATGTATGAAAAGTCTTTTTGCATACAGACTGTCACAGCTCATTGGACATTGTTTTTTACTGTATTGGCTTCCGCCATGCCCCTGTACTCTGTTTTACTGTCTTACTGTTAAGCAGGCCTTCGGTAATCTCGGATTACTGGCCGGTTACGGTGCTAAACCCATAGGGGCGGGTTTGGGTCGTGACAGAGTGGTATCAAGGATACTTACGAGTTATACCGACCTACGTGTGTCCAAGAGATAGGGTGTCCTAGAAAAGATTAGGGCATCGCATGAGCATGAAAATGTGGTGGTTATGACATACGAATATGTGTAATGTGATAAACTGTTTAAGTATGCAACTGTTATGTTGATAACTGCTATAACTGCTTATAGTGAAATGGATAATACAAGAACTGCAAATGAATCTGAATCTTCATCCTCTGAGGCAAGAATGGCAAGACTGAAAGAATGATGAACTGATAACTGAAAGATTGATCAACAACAGAATCAACAGCCCCCACCTCCTCCTCCGGCTGTACCGAACAGAATGTGAATGTTAATGATGGGACATAATTGCTCTTACCCAGAAGTTCAGCAAACTGAAACCACCATCCTTTCAGGAGGCCTTGAACCATTGAAGCTGAACATGGGTTTGGAGACGAAAAACTGTTTGAAGTGTTTCCGTGCTCGGAGGCACATAAGGTACTGTTGGCCACCTTCACTTTGCAAGAAGAGGCTAGAAGGTGGTGGATGCTTACCCGAGACGACAACATTGTTATGACTTGGGCTCAATTCAAAACAAGTAGCCTTCTTTGAAAAGTACTTCCCTCAGTGTGTCAGGGACAGAAAGGTGACTGAATTCGAAAGCTACAGGGCATAATGTCCGTTGCTGAATATGAAACAAAGTTCACCGGGCTTGCTAGATATGCACCACACATGGTGGACACTGATTACAAGAAGGCCAGAAGGTTTGAAGGCGGCCTAATGTTGCAATACTGGAGAGAATAAGTGTTCTGAAATTACCGACATATGTGAATGTTCTTGACCGAGCCTTGATGGCTGAAGCAAACATCGAGGCACTGAAAACTGAAACACCAGCGTCTGAATGGTGTGGTAAAAGGCAGAATTTTAAATTCAAGAAGGGCAAGCATAACCCATTGAATAAGAAACAGAATACGGGGTCAACAACTAGCCCCAGCCAAGGGAGTGGTTCCATACCGCCCTGTTCCGAATGTGGTAAGAATCATAAGGGAGTTTGTTATAAACTATCTGGTGCTTGTTACAGGTGTGGCAAGGTGGGCCACGTGGTCAAGGATTGCCCTTCCACTGTTCGGGGCGATAGTAAAGCTGCAGGCAGCGCGGCAGCATCAACTGTTGCACCAAAACCGAACCCCAAAGCTACCGGGAAAGAGCCTATGAGGCAGGGTAGAGTGTTCGCCCTAGTACCGGGAGACGTACAAAAACTGAGACCGTTGTGTCAGGTATTCTCTATTTGTACTCAAAATGCATATGTACTGATTGATTCGGGGTCTACACATTCATGTATCGCATGCTTTTTCACGAAATTGAATAGACCCTTGAACCTGAATATCTGTTAGCTGTATCATCACCTATTGGGATCCATGACATGTGCATATATGTACCTGCTTGTGAGATTATTGTTGGGGATATGCATCTGTTTTTATTGACTTACTGCCGCTGAATATTGATCATTTTGACGTAATATTGGGGATGGACTGGTTACAAAAATATCACCTACCATAGACTGTGTACGAAGCAAGTTTTTTCCGTCCACCTGGTTTGCCGAATTTGTATTTAATGGAAGTGGAGTAGTACCTCCCCCGTATTTGATTTCTTCTGTGAAAGCTGTTAAACTGATTAAAGGGGTAAAGGGTTCTGTGTTCTGTATTGACTGTATCTACTGATGATAATGCTAATGTGAACAGTATTCCCATAGTTAGAGAATTCCCAGATGTTTTTCCAGATAATCTGCCAGGGAATTTAGTTGACAGGGAGATTGAATTTACCGTTGATGTGATTCCGGGAACACAACCAGTATCTAAAACTCCTTACCGAATGGCTCCAACTGAACTGAAAGAACTGAAGACGCAATTGTAGGAACTGTTAGATAAAAAGTTCATTAGGCCCAGTACTTCACCGTGGGGTGCACCTGTCTTGTTTGTGAAAAAGAAAGACGGCTCACTGAGACTGTGTATTGACTACCGTGAACTGAACAAGGTAACTGTGAAAAATAAATACCCATTGCCTCGTATTGATGACTATTTGATCAGTTACAGGGTGCTCAGTGTTTTCTAAGATTGATCTCAGATCCGGATATCATCAGTTGAAAGTTAAACCAGAGGACATTGACAAAACTGCTTTTCGAACGAGGTATGGACATTACGAATTTTTAGTAATGCCTTTTGGAGTTACCAATGCACCTGCTGCATTTATGGACCTCATGAACAGAATCTTTAAACCATACATTGATGACTTTATTGTTGTATTCATTGATGACATACTGATTTACTCCAAAAGTATAGAAGAACATGAACGTCATTTGAGACTTGCCCTACAGACCTTAAGAGAACATAAACTTTATGCTAAACTGTCTAAATGTGAATTCTGGCTTGATCATGTTATGTTTTTGGGGCATGTTGTTAGCAAAGATGGAATTTCTTGATCCGAAAAATTGAAGCTGTAGTAAACTGGCCTAGACCAACAAATGTGACAGAAGTCCGAAGCTTTTTGGGTTTGGCTTGGATATTACAGAAGATTTGTCAAAGATTTCTCCAAAACTGCCTTACCATTGACTCAATTAACTCAGAAGGGGATATCATTTGACTGGACTGACAAAGGGAATCAGCATTCCAAGAGTTGAAAACTCGACTCGTGACTGCACCTTCTTACCTTACCTTCAGGTACGGATGGTTATACTGTATTTAGTGATGCTTCTCATAAGGGTTTGGGTGTGTTTTAATGTAGAATGGGAGATAATTGCTATGCTTCCCGACAACTGAGACCGCATGAAAAGAACTACCCGACCCATGACTTGAACTTGCTGCAGTAGTATTTGCACTGAAAATCTGGCGTCACTACCTATATGGGGCGACATGTGAAGTATATACCGACCACAAGATCTGAAATATTCTTCACACAGAAGGAAACTGAACATGAGACAGCGGAGATGGCTAGAACTGATTAAAGACTATGACCTACAGATTTTGTACCACCCGGAAAAGCCAACACCGTTGCGATGCATTGAGTCGGAATCGATTGCAAATTAGCTTGTTTGCCTCACCGGACAGAAAGAGTTGCTTTCCGACCTTGAAAGATCTGAAATTGAAATCGTTTTGAGAGACAAGGTGGAACAATAGCCGCTATTTCTGCTCAACCGGCACTGATTGAAGAAATTAAAGAGAAACAGCAACATGATTACCTCTTGAGAAGATCATCGAAGAAGAGAATCTAACCAAGATCGAGTTTCAAATTTGAGAAACAATGTATGAAATTTCAAGAAAGACTGTGTGTACCGAATGATACTGAACTGAAAGAAGAGTTCTGCAAGAAGGCCACAACTCAAAATTTCTATTCATCCGGGGAATACGAAAATGTACCAAGACCTGAAACTGAATTTCTGGTGGCGGGAATGAAGAAAGAAATTGCCGAGTTTGTATCGAAATGTCTTCATTGCCAACAAGTTAAAGCTGAACATCAACGACCCGCAGGCTTATTGCAGCCTTACCGATACCGGAGTGGAAATGGAACATATTACTATGGATTTTATGTGGGATTGCCTCGCTCTAGTAAAGGTATGGACTCGATTTGGGTTATTGTTGATAGACTGACTAAATCTGCTCACTTCTTACCTGTTAAGACAATTTATAATGCAGACAAATTGGCTATACTCTATATTGATGAAATTGTTAGACTGCATGGAGTGCCTGTGTCCATTGTTTCTGACAGGGATTCGAAGTTACATCGAGGTTTTGCAAAGCCTACAAACTGCATTGGTACTGAACTGAGACTGAGTAGTGCCTATCATCCTCAGACAGATGGCCAATCAGAAAAGAACCATCCAGACTCTGGAGGTTTATTGAGAATGTGTGTCCTTGATTTTCAGGGAAACTGGGAAAGCCATTGGCCTTTAGCTGAATTCGCCTACAACAACAGCTATCATTCAAGTATTGTATGGCGCCTTTCGAGGCATTGTATGGCAGAAAATGTAGATCTCCGATCTGCTGGGCAGAAGTTGGAGATGGGCCTTTGCTTGGGCCCGAAATTGTTATGAAACAACTGAGAAAGTGAAAACTGATACAACAAGACTGAAAACTGCACAGAGCAGACAGAAAGTTATGCAGATGTTAGAAGGCGGACAGAGAGTATGAAGTAGGTGATCACGTTTTTGTGAAAGTGACATCAATGAAAGGCCAGACTCGTTTTGGAGTCAAAGGCAAGTTAGCGCCAAGATATGTCGGACCGTATGAGATTATTGAGAAAATCAATCCGGTGGCGTATCAAGTTGCGCTTCCTCCTGAAATGGAGCATATACATAACGTCTTCCACATTTCTATGTTGAGGGACTACCTCCGGGATCCTTTTCATGTGATTGAGCCGACCCGTGTAGTACTAAGTGATGACTACACTTATGAGGAACGGCCCATACAGATTGTGAACAGACGAATCAAGAAGCTGAGAAACAAAGAGATCCCGTTGGTGAAAGTTGACTGGCAAAACCATGGTGGCGTGTATGCCACTTGGGAAAGGGAAGATGACATGGCTAAAAGATATCCTGAACTGTTTCCACTGAACCTTGTTTTCTTCCAGAATGAAAGTAACTCGAGTTTAGAGGACTAAACTCTTTTTAAGGAGGGGAGACTGTAATAACCCTCACCACTGATTACCGATTTATTGCTGATTACTGTTAAACTGAGAATGATTATAATTGATAATTGAATTGATTGAAATACTGAACTGACTGATTGACTGTGCCTGTTTAAGTGCATTCTACCTGTTGATCGTTTGATTATCTGTTCATGTCTTTGTGTTTAAACTGCAAATTGAAGGCCTTATCGGCGGCCGAACCAGAAATTGATTGATGATTTAGGATCATGAGAATTTATGTGATTTTATGGTATATTTATTGAAAAGTGATTTGGTATGATTAAATTAGATTAAAATAAGCCAGTCACAAGAGTTAGCTTAATTACCATATTGCCATTGTGAGTGGGCCTTTGTTTATTCATATGTTGAGTCTTGTCACACTTACAAACATTTCATCAGCCACATTTTGAGCATACCACCGAATTAGAGAGAGAGGAAGTAAGAGAGTTGTATTCAACTTGTTGTTGTGGCTGGAACTTGAAGAAATTGAAGTGTAAATTGCCTAATTAAGCTTCTAGTCTTGTAATTGGAGACTTAGGTAAGGAAATTCACCTCCCTCATTGTGTAATTGAGTTTATTCTTGCATGTTTAGTGGGTCTTTAGTGACCTAAGGCTTGAATCGGTTCAATGGTGTTGAAATATAGCTTAATTCATGCATGCATGCCTTTATCTTGAAGTTTTGAAGTTGTCCTTTATGAAATTGTACATGCATGCTCATATTTTTACAATAGACCATGAACTTACCATGTTTTTGAAAGATTTGGCTCACTAGAGCATGAGATTGAAGCTTTAAATTGAGTTTAGTTCATGCATGTCATGTTTGGATCATGTTCATGGAAATGGGTTTGAAATTTGGATTTAATTGACTCACCCTTGGGCTTTGATTTCACAAATTAAGCTTTGAAACTTGTTGTATATTGAGTTTTGATGTGTTTTCCAGCAATTGGGCCCAAGAGGTCGAGTTTAGCTGTAGAATGCTTGATTTGAGCTTGGAAGTTCAAATCTGGAAATTCCAGATTTTGGACTCCCGCTCGAGCGGGGAAAGTGCGCTCGAGCGGGAAATTCGTGCTCCCAGTACTTTGCACTGTGTAACACCCCATTTTTCACCGTCCATAAGACTTGGACGCGACTGATGGTTTGCTCGATGATGAAAGTTGTGCAGGGGAAATGTGCAATTTCTTCAGCAAAGAGAGAGGAACAAATCCCAACTTCACGCCCCATTTTGGACCAAAGCTATTTTGAATGGTTTTTAGACCTTAAAACCCTCTCTTTCAAAACATTTTTGAAATAAAGTTTCTGCGATGTTCCGAGGCTCGCCTTTTGTCAAACGTCGTGTTTTTCGGTAAACCGAGCAAGGACAAAGTGGAAATGAACGAAAGAGAGATGAAATCTTTGAAAAATCTTTCAAAACATCTTACTTAGGGGCTTGAAGTTGAAGAAAAGAGGAGAAGAAGGAAGAAATCCAGTCGGGGAAAAAAATGGGCATGAACCGTTAAGAGAGAGTCGAGCAGCCCTCGCCGAATCGGGCCTATTCATTTGGATACTTGGAATCAAGCTATGAGGCCACCACACCGTTGGAAAGCTTACTCCCGGGGCTTCATTTTGCACTCAAGAATCTCCTAAATCCAATTCCGGATAGGGAGATATCGTTGATTGAAGTAGGGTATCACTCCGGTTGGGACCGAATCTGCGTGGCTTCACGGAAACGGGCATAACTTTTTCCACAGGAGGAATTTTGATGCAAGGTTTACGCCATTGGAAAGCTAACTTTCGGGGATTCAATTGGGACACTTGAACGGCCACATTTGGACTTCCCAATCACCCACCGGCCCCTTTTCTTTCCGGAAGCCCATGTTTTTTGTCCTGAAAGTAGCCAGCCGGCCACCTAAGCCCAAGAAAACTGGCTAGCCGTGTTCCTCACACCTGGTTCCTTCCAAAAATGCCCTCCTTTCCCTCCCAGATTGTGTATCCGGGGAGGCCAACTTTTGGGGGGAAACTTGGATTGTTTTCCCCCCCTTTTTTTCCCCCTCTTTTTTCACCTCTTTTAGCCTATATAAACTAGCATCCCAAGTCTGGTTTGGGGTTGAAAAATTTGGTCTTGAAGCCTTGCATACACACCTCCATTCATCTCCCACTTCCAAGCTCCAAACATCCAAGTTCCTACACCCTTTCTTCACCATCACCTAGCACCACACCACCACCTCCATTCCAGCCATTTGGAGCAGCTTTCCAGAGCTTGAGAGGCAACATTTCTTGGTCCAAGAGGCAACAAAAGATTGGTCTTCAAGGGTGAGCAACCTTTCCCCCTTTTCTAGCTCATTTTTGTACTATTTCTTAGCCATTTTTTCTTGCTGTTTTGAGCTCCGGCCATAACTAAAAATGTCATTTTTTTGAGCTCATTTTTCTGTTTGATTAAGGGTTTTTACCTGTTTGGGACTTCCTACTACCACTTGCTTCATTATCCATCTTGTAGGCCCTAATCTTGCATGATTTTTTTGGTCTATGTGTAGTCTGTTTTGAGCTCTGATGTAAACTGTGAATAGGCTTATTTTGAGCCCTTATTCAACATTCAAGAAGGGCTCACCACTGTTTGGGACCTCCATGTACTACTTGCTTTGAAATCCATATTTTGGTCCCATTTTTGCATAATTTATTAGCCTATCGAGCCTCTGTTTTTGGACCTTGGTCTGAACTGAAAAAGGGCTTATTTTGACCCCCTCTCCATGTTTCATTGAGGGTTTATTGCTGTTTGGAGCATATTTTGTATACTTCATGTTATAGCCCTTTTGATGGCCATTTTGCATGATATTTTGAGCCTTTTTTATACTGTTTTGGGACTGGTTCTAAACTGTAAAAAGCCTATTTTGGGTCTCTCTTCAACATTGTTGAAGGGCCCTCACTTGTTTGAGGCCTCCATGCACCACTTGCTTCTTTGCCCCTTTGTTGGCCTATTTCTTGCATAGCATTTTGAGCATGCTTGTATCTGTTTTTGGAGTTTTTCATAAACTGTAATACATCATATTTTTGGCCCCTCTTAAATATTGTAGAAGGCCCCTTCTCTGTTTGGGGCCAGAATTTGTGACTTGCTTCATTACCTCCCTTGCGGAGCCATTTTTGTATGCTAATTTAGCCCTACTTGGGCCCACTGTTTGGCCTCACTCTAAACTGTAAAAATGCTTGTCTCGGGGCTTCCTTGCTTCTGTATTTTCATTTCATATTCAAATTATGTATGCATTGTATAGTTATAGGCCATTTCATGCGCCAAAACCCGTGTTTCGGGACTCGTTTCATGCATCGGGTTTCATTTTACCGGGTTTCGGGGCTGTTTTGCATCTCATTCTACCTCTGATTTTTGCATGATAGTATGCCATTTTTTTTGTGTTTTGCCATGTCTTGTTAGAGTGGCATTCCGTGCCGTAGGTTCGGTTCTCGGTTCGCGTGCACGCGTGCACGCATCTCGAGTTGTCTCATTTTCATCATTATGGCCTCCTATGTGAGTGTGGCCGAGGTCCACTTGTGTTGGTGTAAGCCCATATTGCATTGTGTATGTCATTTCATTCCATAGCATTGCGTATGCTAGGCCGTATATTAGCGCATTGTGTATGCCATCTCACCTCGTGCATCGTGTATGCCATTTCATAACATGTCGCATGTTAGGATGTATCTTAGTTGCATTTCATGCATATCATGCATATTGCATCGTGTTCGGGATAGGAGTTAGTTCGAGCACGGGAAACGAGATACGCTCCGTACTTCGAGTGACGGAACGTGTCTCAATTCCCCTGTCACCGACACTCCGGATTATCCATGATGGAGTTAGGTTTTGTTGTATTTTCATATGCATTCATTTCATATTGAGTCGTGCAATTCGACTCCTCGGCCATCATGCATCGAGATGCGTGATTGGTGGCACGAGGATCGAGGCATACATACATTTGTGAAAATACATTGCTATGCCCCTTTCCTGCTCTCTGTTGCAGCAAAATCAAGAATCAGCAGTCTTCCGAGGCTTGGCGCGCTTTCCAAGAACAATTGCAAAACAGAGGCTAATTGGGGCATCCCAGTGGATTTCCGCGAAGGGCAACCCGAACATGCATCATTCATCACTCGGAGCGGAATCAAGGCAGTCCCTGGCTTGCATGCCAGTTTTACAGCTTTCTTAGTTAATTTATTAATTAATTAGGAATTTGTACATTATTTGGACTGTATTATTTGGACTGTACTATTCTTTTATTCGGGACTGTATATTTATTTGGACACTCTGTGCGAGGGCAAATTGTAATAAGTGTGGGTGAGTGTGATGTATGTCTTCCAATCCCACGTCTTTCTTCCCTTTTATTTACCTGCTTATGATGGTTAGATTAGGGCATGTTTCAATTAGCATACAGTATGATAGCATGTTTGCATTCATTCATCTGTTTTGCATGCACCGGCTCGACGCATCATACTAACTGCATTCGTATTTCAATTCCAAGTTGAATACATGTTAGCTGTAGCATTTCATATGCCATGTTTAGAATTGCCGAGCCTGCTATAGTTGCATTTTTGCATGTGTTGCATTAGGCATTTCTGTATAATTAGGATCATGCATGATTTCTAATCAGTTTCTGTTTTGGCTTGGAGTACTCGGTGAGTTTTTATGCTTTAGCATCCTTGCATGCGTGTGAGTGACTGCCATGAATAGCATGCTTACCATGAGGCTATGTGCTTGTGTGATATAACTGCCTTGAATGCCTGTGGGTGAAGGTTGGGTTATTTGAATTGGAACAATTCATCAAATGTTTGTTTTAAGCCCACTAGACAGTGGCAAAATCATGTTTTCTAAGCCCACCCGAGGGTGGCAAAATCCGCATTTTAAGCCTACTTGCGAGTAGCAAACCATTTTCACAAACAAACATGAAGTGTTTTTGTTCCAATTCAAACGACTCAGTCTATACTTGTATGCTGTGCGCATCACATAGTAACCTAGGCTAATAACCGGAATAGAACGCACAATGTTTTCAAAGCAAGATATCACAGTTAGTAGAGGCCGGTCTTTGACCGGGCGAGCGGGGGTGCTCACGAAGTGACCTTCCCCAATCGTACCCAAGTTCCCGAGCCGAGGCAACTTTGGTGATGACGGACACGTGGCCTTTGGCAACGAGTCAGGGTTTCCTAAATTTCCCATTAAAAAACATTTAGGTGGCGACTCTGTATCTGGCAAAGCAGTCCATGTTTGGCACTTTTTTTCAAAAAACTGTTTTCAAAATCGATTTGCCGGATTTGGACTCTTTGGTTCAAGATTATGAACCGTGACATTTGAGTCCTTGAACTGTAGTGACCCCAATATGAACGGAACGGGAACTTAACCCTCCCGGGGCGTTCGGGACGTCTACACACTGTGTTGAGTCCGCTCGACAGAAGGATTGACGCTCGAGCGGGACCTTGTGTCTTACGCTCGAGCGGCTATCGAGCACCCGATCGAGCGTGAATTTCACCTATCCAGTACTTTTTGGTCCGCTCGAGCGGGTAAGTTGACGCTCGAGCGGGAACCGTTGTCTGCATGTCCGCTCGAGTGGGGAAATCTGCGCTCGAGCGGGACCCTGTTTTTTTGAAAATTCTGAAACTGTTTTCTGAATACATCTTTGCATCCTCATCCCATCCTAGGCATTCTTAGGCCTAGTTTAAGACATCGTAATGAGGATATAGATGTAGAACGCACCAAGGCAATTAGGGAGTAAGTTATTATCTTTCCCAACTGTGTAGCTTAGTGTGAGTTCAATCTGTACTGTGTAGGGTTGGCTTTCCGAGGAGACGCTCTAGCCTACTGTAGCCCAGAACTCTGTGAGTAACAATTGTGTAAGATATGTTCAAAATGATTATCTTCTGGATACCGAACTGTACTGCTTTCTGAACTGATACTGTTAACTGAATGAATGTATGTCCTATATTCTGAACTGTATTGTGGCATCCTTAGCAACTACTGTTACTGACTGTTACTGTTACAGAGATCTCTGTCGGTTCCCTCGTTGGAACCACTACTATTTACTGATTGATGGCCATCATTTACTGTTCGGTCCTTTAAGACCTACTGTTACTGTATGTAATGGATGTACCATATATGACTGTTTACTGTACTGAACAACTGATATACTGATGAAATGAACTGTTTTCACTACTGTAAGGACATTCATTCTAAACCCCTTTACGCTTTATGTTATTCACTGGGCTTTAGCTCACTGCTCATATATATATGTAGTGAACAGGCACCAGACCGGAGCTAGGAGCGTCGGGGTAAACTCCCAGTTTTGTCAAGCCAACTACTGTGCCTCACTGCGAGGTTCCGAGCCTGCCAAGCTATGGCTTAGGGTGTTTTATTTCCCCTGTCTGTTTCTATGTCTGTTTTGTACGACTGTATAGACTGTTACTGTACTGTTTAATAGGGATTTGGTCCCTATTCTGAGTGGTTGTAATTATTGTACATACTGTTTGTCTATGACTGCATATATGTATGAAAAGTCTTTTTGTATACAGACTGTCACAGCTCATTGGATATTGTTTGTTTACTGTATTGGCTTCCGCCATGCCCCTGTACTCTGTTTTACTGTCGTACTGTTAAACAGGCCTTCGGTAATCTCAGATTACTGGCCGGTTACGGTGCTAAACCCATAGGGGCGGGTTTGTGTCGTGACACTAACCAGTGGACGCGATACCTTGAACTGTTCAGCTGTTTGTGAAAGTCAAGACAATAGACTGCACATAATGCATCCGCAGACATAGTTTGGTTCTTTTGGTTGTGTTCATTTTGGCCCTGAACAACACCTGGTAATTCATGAGTGCTCTAGAGAATTTAGCCTTCTCAATTTTCATAGAACCGACCCAGTTCACATTCATATAGGTGACTTTTTATTAAGAGTATCTTGCTATACCTCACTTGGATGTCCAAGCTATAAGAATCATTAAAAGCAAAGCTTATCCTACTAACGCTGTAGGTATCACTCTTCTTATCATAGAAATCAGTAGGAGAAAACCTCCTTAGTGATACGTGAAGTCATCCATAATTCGGTTGTCCTTTTGATACTAGATCTTAGGATCTCCAGTCAACTAGGTTAGGTTGCCATTATAGCGACTTTTAAGTAATAGGCTTTAATCCTATTTCTCTCGATAAATGGTACATTTGCTCTCTGGGTAGCCCTTGTAGTCAATGGATCCGCAATATTCTCTCTTGACTTTACATATTCTATGGAAATTATTCCATGTGAGAGAAAATGCCTAACGGTATTATGTATTTGACGAATGTGTCTAGATTTACCGTTATACATATGATTTTGTACCCGTCCTATTGATGCTTTATTATCACAGTGAATGCATAAGCTGGCACAAGTTTAGGCCACATTGGAATGTTTTCTAAGAAATTATTAAGTCATTTTACTTCTTCTCATGTTTTATATAAAGTGATAAACTCAGATTCCATTGTTGACCTTGCTATGCATGTTTGCTTAGAGGATTTCCAAGAGACTGCAGCACCTTCCAAGGTAAAGACGTATCCACTAGAGGATTTTGAGTCTTTAATATCTGATATCCAATTTGTATCGCTGTACCCCTCGAGTACGATTGGATATTTGGTATAATGTAAGCCATAATTCTAGGTATGTCTTAGATACCTAAGTACCCTAATTATTGCTTTCCAATGAGCAGACCCTAGATTACTTGTGTACCTACTCAATTTGCTTACAACATAGGCTGTATCTAGCCTAGTGCAATTCATTAAGTACATCAAGCTTCCAATTATCTAAGAGTGCTCAAATTGTGATATGCTTACACCTGTATTTTTTGACAAATGAAGACTAATGTCACAGGTATTTTAACCAGAACGGTCGTCATGCTTTCCAAATTTTTCCAGAATCTTCTCAACATAATGAGACTGAGATAAAGCATATCTTTCAGATGTTCTAGTAATTTTTATTCCTAGAATTACATATGCTACTCTCAGATCTTTCATGTCAAACTTTTCGTTCAACATTTTCTTTGTAGATTTAATCATGTTTTTATTGCTTCTAATAATGAGCATGTCATCCACATAAAGACAAACTATGACATAGCCTTTGTCTATGCTTTTAACATAGACGCATTTGTCACATTCGTTTATCTTAAAACCATCTGAAAGCATAGCATGATTAAATTTTTCATACCATTATTTTGGAGCTTGTTTTAATCCATAAAGGGATTTGACAAGTTTTACAAACCTTTTTCTCTTGGCTGGGAACTTGAAACCCTTCCGGTTGTTTCATATAGATTTCCTCATCTAACACGCCATTCAAAAAGGCTGTTTAAACCATTTGATATATCTCCATATTATAAAAAGTTGCAATCGTAATTAGCATGCGAATGGATGTTATTCTTGTCACTAGTGAATAGGTATCAAAATAATCAAGGCCTTCTTTCTGCATATATTCCTTAATAATAAGCCTAGCCTTGTATTTATCTATTGAACCATCTGCTTTTATTTTTCTCTTCAATATCCACTTATATCTAGGAGGTTTACATCCCGTTAAAAGATCCATCAGTTCCCAAGTATGATTTTGCAGAATTGATTCAATTTAACTATTCACAATCTCTTTCCACAATGGAGCTTCAGGACTTAACATTGTTTCCTTAAAGTTTTGAGGCTCATTTTCTAACAGGTATGTCAGAAAATCTAGACCAAATGATTTAGAGATCCTAGCCCTCTTGCTACGTCTAGGTTCATCTGCTTCATTATCATTGTGATCTTCATTGCCACTCATAGTAGTATCAAAAGTTCTTTTATTTGAACTTGTCTCTTTAGCTTCAAGAGTTTTAAACTCTTCAGTTTTCTTGCAAGGAAAAATGTGTTCAAAAAATGATGTATTCCTAGACTCAATAATAGTATTTACATGCATATCAGGATTTTCAGATTTATGAACTAAGAATCTATATACACTACTATTATTTGCATAACCAATGAACACACAATTAACTGTTTTTGGTCTTATCTTAGTCATTTTGGGACTAGGGACTACCACCTTGGCCAAACACCCCCACACTTTGAGGTAATTGTAAGTAGGTCGTTGACCTTTCTATAATTCATAAGGTGTTTGATTAATTTTCTTGTGGGATACCCTGTTAAGGATAAAGTTAGCAGACAAAATCGTCTCCTCCCACAAGTTCTGAGGTAACCCTGAACTAATCAACATGTCATTCATCATCTCTTTAAGAGTTCGATTCTTTCTCTTAGCAACTCCATTTGACTGAGGAGAATAGGGTGCAGTGGTTTGGTAAATAATACCATGTTCAGAACAAAATTCCACAAATGGTGCATCATACTTACCACCTCTGTCACTCCTTACTACCTTAATAGTTTTGCCAAGTTGATTTTCAACCTCAAGTTTATATTGCTTAAAAGCTTCTAAGACTTCATCTTTACTTCTCAATAAGTAAACATAGCAATATCGAGTGCAATCATCAATAAAAGTAATAAAATACTTTTTACCTCCTCTAGTTTGAACAAATTTTAAATCACAGATATATGTGTGAATTAGACTTAGAGGTTCAATACTTCTTTCTACTTTATTAAATGATGCCTTAGTGAGTTTTGCCTCAACACAAATCTCACATTTATGATTATGATCAAATTCTAAGTTTGGCAAACATTCTAAAGAAACAAGTCTACGTAAAGAATTAAAATTAGCATGTCCTAATTTACCATGCCATAAAAAAGAAGACTCAGCAATATAAACAGAAGATGTGTTCTTATTATTAATAGCCAAATTTGGTACAACAGTTAGTACATTGGGCTTAAAAAACCTATCACTCATATAACCTCGCCCTACATACATTCCACTCTTGGAGAGTATATCCTTGTCAGACTCAAGGACTAATCTAAACCCATTCTTGATCAACAATGACCCAGAAATCAAATTTTTACGAATCTTTGACACAGGGAGTACATTGTTAAGCGTGAGTTCTTTCCCGAGGTCATTTTCAGCACAATCTTTCCTTGTCCTTCTATAGTTGAAGTGGAGGAGTTTTCCATAAAAAATTGTTCCCCATTTTCCACCACTTTGTAGGTTGTGAACATCTTCTTATCTGAACAAATATGGCGGGTTGCTCTAGTATCCACCATCACTCCTTGGGATTGCCCACCAAATTTGCCTTAGAGACTACTGTAGCAAGATTGATGTTTGCCACTTCATCGGAAAGATAAAAATTCTCGACTATGTTGGCTTGTGCTAGCTTTTTGCTTGAACTCCCTCCGTTCTTGCGAACGTGACAATCCTTAGAGCGATGTCCATCTTTGTCACACAAAAAACACTTGCCTTTGAACCTCTTGTTGAACCCGTTGTTGATCTCTTTGTTGATCTTACTAGTGGATCCTTGTTTGGGACCATTGCCATCATGCTTCTGCTTCTTGTTGTTGAATTTTGACCCTTGTCCATGTTCTACAACATTTGCTTTAGCCTGCATAATATGGTTTCCTGACTTCTTGTCGGAACCACAATTGTCCTCCTCAATTTTGAATCGCACTATCAATTCCTCCAATTTAATCTCCTTGCACTTATGCTTCAGATAATTCTTGAATTCTTTCCAAGATGGTGGCAATTTTTTAATGATTGCCGCTACTTGGAAAGATTCACTGAGAACCATCCCTTCTATATGTATGTATGGAGAACTAATTGGAGATCTTGAACCTGGCTAATAATCGTCTTGGAATCTATCATTTCAAAATCTAAAAAATGGCCGACAACAAATTTCTTTGTACTGGTATCCTCTGTCTTATATTTATGATCTAGAGATTCCCACAGTTCTTTTGCAGTGCTTTTGACACTATACACACTGTATAGTGTATTGTCCAACCCATTGAGGATATAATTCTGACACAGAAAATCACCATGTTTTCATGCATCGATTGCGGCAACCACTTGCAGGTCAGTTTCTCCCTCGTTCAGTGCCAGAGCTTTCTCATGAGTGAAGCGAACCAAATTCAATGTTGTAAGATAAAACATCATCTTTTGTTGCCATCTTTTAAAATCATTTCCATTGAATTTTTCTAGCTTCTCCCCATGATTTGCCGGTACTAACGGATGTAGGGGTTGGCGTACGAACAGTCTCAGTACTGTTTGTTTCAGTAGTCATATTTCTGATGAAATAATTAATGCACCAATCACAAATTTATACAGAATAGAATTTGCACACAAAATATACAAAAAAATATTTTGTAATAAAATTCTAATAATAAACAATATATGACTACTATGTTATCAAAGACATTATTAAACAGTATATTACTACTATTTAAGAAATTAAACAGTATATGACTACTATTTAATTTCCCGAAACAAAATATTCATCTGTCTAACACACACACACACACACACACACACACAAAAACTAGATCTACTTTAAGATTGTTATAAACCGAGTGGTTATATGTATGTGTAAAAAAATGTATAAATAAAATTAACCACAAATTAAAAATAATTAACCCAGAAAATAAATATATAAATTAAATTCTGAGTAAATTGCTTACATAAATTATAAGTTGAGGCTTGTGTTGGACACAATCTCCTTAAAGTATATTGCGCCCCCACTCTAGTGTTTTGAGATTTAACGGCGTTTACTTCCCAGGATGCAACGACTATTTACTTGATTTGCAGCACTACAAAATCAAGTTTGGCGAACCAAACAATGCTGTAACTCGTTCTTTCTTTTCTTAGAAACTAAATGGTAGATAGATACAGGAGTACATGAGGACAAACAGAAGAAGAAATGAAGAAATGTTTGGAAAATTTCGATAATCAAAATTGCTGGAATGACAGGATATATATAGGAGAACAAATGGCTTTTCCGAACAGATGTCAACAGATAGAAAACCTGTTTGGAAAGATTCAACAGGTAGAAAACCTGTTTGGACAGATTTGAATAGAAACTGATCTGTTCGAGTGGATTCTAACAAGTATGAACCTGAAAAGGTGGAGGAAAAATTTGGACAGATTTATTTTGAATTTTGAAACTGAAATTCAAAATTAAATAAATAAAATACAAATGTTTTTGCCCCAAAAAGATAAAATATTGGGTCGGACAAGCGCAACGCAACCTTACACGACGCACTCGCGCCTAAGCCCAGTTCGCTCGGACTGTGGCGATGTGCACGTGTGTTTTTGTATTGGGTCCAATGGGTCTAGCCCACTTTACCTATAACCTCACATTTTCACAAAACTTGGGTACTCCTTGGGGCCTATCCCATGTATCCCAAGCTAGAGTCTATATACCCATATAAATCCTTAAGTTTTTCCAATGTTGGACAAGCACATTTCACAAATGTATAGGAAACCCACCTAAAGTCATATCCACGAATCTGAAAATGCACGTTGAATTTTCATTCATCCGGAAATGGTTTTGAGCAACCAAATACACAATGTTATTCACTACACGGCATTAAAAATGAACCCAATTAGTAATGTTAAAAATAACGCTTGGATCCTACCTTAATTAATACTCAAAGTTAATAAAAAATAAGATTTTTTTAAAAGCCATTTTCCAACACGCACAACAGTCACCCCATTTCTTGTACTAAAAGCTTTACAACCATTTAAGTTGTAGATATATTTCATATTAAAGATAATTGTCTTAATAATCTCCATTAAATATCTTTTATTTTATTTATTTTTTTTTAAATTTAGGTCATGTTATTAACAACTCAATAAACAGTAAATAATGGAAAAATATGCAATAAAAATTAAAATCTTGACCTATTTCTTACACATACAAACACTTTTATTATATATTTTTTGTACACATTTCAATGCAAGTTTTACATTGTACTAAAACTAATGACAACCCTTGGCTCCAAAATACTAATCTATTGGTCTTATTACTATCATGTGAGTAAAATGGCATTAAAAATTGGAGTTGAAATATTATGCTATTTTTAATATAATTATAACGAGATATCCTTGTTCAACGGTGGTGTTTGGGAAGGAAAAGCTAGGCTAAATTAGCTACGTCGCGACAAAATTGGCTGTTTCAGCCACGTCCGACAAAATGCCATTCACGGGTATCCAAAAACCCTTACTCGTGTAAATTTACCCAAATGCCCCGAAGACAACCCTCTTCATTCAATCTGTATTCAACGCCTCATTTAGGCGCAGCACACACCCTTTGGAGACAGACGAAGAGAAGAACCACCGAGCTATCGGAGGACATCTAACCGACCTTCGCAGAGATAATCGCCACCGGAGTACCCATCCGCGGCGGTGAACACGAACCAAGCCTCTCAAACTCAAACCGGTCTGATTCAGGTAATGCTTTATGGCCTATCTGATTTTCTCTTTTCTTCTTCCGATCTGCATAGTATGGGTTGATAACGGCATCGGTTCATGACCAATCTGTTGCTTTTCGGTCGTGATTGGGTTGATTATGCTTACATTACACACATTTGGGGCACCGATCTGTCTCTGTGACAAATCTGGGTTATGGATCTGTTTTTATTTTCAAAATCTGTTCGGTTATCACAAATTTGGGGGCTGATTTGTATATATATATGTATATAAAATATATCTATTCTTATTTATGAAAATCAGATCTGTTGATGACAAACTTAACCAACCGTTGTTAATACTGAAGGAAAACCAGATCTTATATCTGTTCTGATTTACAAATCTGTTCTTATCAGATCTTGTTTACAAAATGCTCAATTAGCAGGTCTTGTATAACTCTGTTCTGTTCGGTTATTACAAATTTGGTCCAGATTTGTTTTATTTTTTTGTTTATAGTCAATGCTGAAGCCTGAATTGTTGCTAATAGAAATGCTCAATTCCCATTTGTATGGTTACATATTAATTACATAAAAAAATATAATTCCAACTCAATTTGGGAAGGAAGGTAGATATATTATCTATATATATTAACAACAAATTACAAAATATATAAAACTTATAGTACAAATATATTACAAAAATTCGGTTTATTAAGCAATATATTAAAAATATATCTGAAATATATATTACAAATTTAGATTTAAAAAGGAAAGAGTGTCAAAATTTAGGTACACATATATGACACAATTTAATTATGAAAAACTATATTATTAAACGTATATGACAAATTTAATTATTAAAAAATAGTGTACAAATATATTCACAAATATTTTTAAAATATCATATAATATATTTAAAATATATTACAAATAGTACTATATTCAAAAATATTTTTAAAATATCATATAAAATATAATTAAAATATATTACAAATAGATTTATTAATTTAATATATTTTTTACTCAATACGAATTGCTCAATTCTCATTTGTGAACAATATATTAATTACATAAAAAATATATTTCAAACTAAATTTGGGAAGGAAGGTAGATATGTTATCCATATGTATTAACAAATTTTATCCAAATATATTAAAATTATATTACAAATATTTACAAAATATGGTTTATTAAGAAATATATTACAAAGATATTAAAAATATATTAACATATATATGACAATTTTTTATTTCAAAAGTAAAGAGTGTACAAATTTCATTAAACATATATGACAAAATTAATTATTAAAAAATGTAGTACAAATATATTCAAAAATATTTTTACAATATCATATAAATATATTTAAAATATATTAGAAAATAGATTTATTAATTTCAATATATTTTTTACTCATACGAATTGCTCAATTCTCATTTGTGAACAATATATTAATTACATAACAAATATATTTCAAACTAAATTTGGGAAGGAAGGTAGATATATTATCCATATATATGAACAACAAATTTTATCCAAAATATAAAATTATATTACAAATATATTAAAATATGGTTTATTAAGAAATATATTACAAAGATATTAACAATATATTAACATATATTCAAAAATATATACTTAATATATTCAAA
Source organism: Camellia japonica (assembly GCA_030407325.1). Taxonomy (NCBI): domain Eukaryota; kingdom Viridiplantae; phylum Streptophyta; class Magnoliopsida; order Ericales; family Theaceae; genus Camellia; species Camellia japonica. Next base: position 158,626,460 of record JAPPVO010000031.1, on the reverse strand, counting down.
AATATTGTACAATTATCTTAAACAAAATTTCGTAAAAAATATGTTCAACAATATATGTCAGTAAAATTTTAGTAAACATATATTAATTTAATAAATTATTAGAAAATATTTAACAATATTCACAAATCTAATAAAAATAAATTTCAAATATATTACCAATATACTAAATCATGATGCACAATACTTTTACAAACAATGTAGTTAGTTCATGGAATAAATATTAACTTGCGTTAGTCTTTGTATGTGTTCATGTTGATTCATGTAAATTTAATTGCAATTTAAAGTGTACCATGGCGTCGTTCACCTCTACTGCAACTTCCAGTACATGGCCACGACGAATGTGTGCCTGTGGACATGGCCCCTGTATTGTTAAGATTTCCAGGTCCAACAAAAATCCAGGGCGTCCCTACTTTGTCTGTCCCCGCCCTGTGGTGAGTGACCCAATCTTTACCGGTCATAACTGTATGAACATTAACAACCCATGAAACTAATAGTTCCATAATTTCCACTCATCAGCCCTGTGTCAGTTGGATTGGTTGGTGTGAAGAACGAAGGCGAGAGAACCAAGACTATGCGTCACCCGGAGATGAAATTGCCATGCAATTGCGGGCTGATGTCATAGACATTCAACAATCCTTGCCTGTCCTTAAGACCATTGTGTATGTGCTCTGCATTGTCGTTGTCATTTTGTTGTGCCGTATGTAAGCACCGTTACCATGTTGTCAGTATGTACAAACACGTTAGTATGTTATCAGTATGTTGTTAGTATGTAGTTAGTATGTTCGTAGTATGTTGGTAGCATGTTGTCGCATATGGGAGCCGTAATAAGAACTATCATATTTTTGTCCACTACTAACTTCCATGGAACCTGTGTACGTACCATATTAATGTGCAATGGTTTATATGCAAATTTAACTTTAGCATCCTATATCTTGTTTGTTGTTATTAATGTGTCATGCCTTATGCGTGTGTATATAACAACCAAATTTGTCATTGTAATCTTTTGTAACCGTACATTACTAATGGCTTCCACACGTACTTCGCCGCGTAACCAATCGAAAAGCAAAGGCGTTGTCACTGACAAGTCAAGCAGTCTTGAGGAGACACAAAATCAGTTCAGCCACAAGGCGTCATGGGACAGTAACTCAATCCGAGTTTTCCTGCAGTTGATTGCAAATGAGATTAGTAAAGGAAATCGCCCATTCCTAGTCCTCAGCCAAGCAGGGTACAAGTCGTTGGCAAGGAAATTTGAGAAAAAAACAGGAAGAAAGCATGGACTGAAACAGTTGAAGAATAAGTACATGAGCTTGAAAAAAGAGTGGCAGGCGTGGACAAAGTTGATGGATTCAAGCAAAGGAGTATCCGGGATAGGCTTTGACTGTGACACCGGTTTGTTTTAAGCACTTGAGGAGTGGTGGGACAAGATGGAATCAGTAAGTACATGTACAAACAAGTTTTATATTGTCATTTACCAGTACATATTTCACATTGTTCAGTTAACTTTTATTTAATTATATAATATAACGTCTGCCTCTATATATCTCTATTTCTGCAGATCAACAAGGCGGCGTGTGCGAAGTTTAGGAAAAAAACCTTGGAACACCGTGACTTGATGGAGACGGTCTTCATGGGGGCATCAGCTACTGGGAAGCACCATTGGACCCCGGGAGAGAAACTTCCTGAAGCAGCTGATGACTCATCTGATTCAGTGCGTAGTTTGAGAGCCCAGCCATTTGCTGATCCGATACCTCCAGGAGTACAGGACGCGGAGTCAGATTCTTCACTGGAGCATGTTTCGATTGAAAAGGAAAAACGTAGAAAGACGCCATCAACAAGTGTTTCAAAGTCGAAGAAGGCAACAAGTGGTGCGTCAGTTATTGCGAAAAGCATGAACAAAATGACAGATGTGGTGCGTTCGAAGAATCAGCAGGTTACAGTGAGGCACCTCACAGGCAACGAATCACTGTACACTATTTCGGAGTGCATGCATAAACTGAGCAGTATTCTATCCTTGATTGGTACGCCGTTATTCCACTTCGCCTCCACACTTATGGATAACGCCGATTACCGGGAGGTGATGATGTGGCAGCCTGATGACGAACACATCATTGGATGGCTTACACAGAAGCAGCTCCAGTGTACTGCGTCGGCGCCTTTTGCAAACCTGTTTGGGGGTCGCCGGATGTGATGTAGCGGTGTTACGAGTGTTGAAGATGCATGTCCTTGTCTTCATTTTTAAAACTTTGACTTATGGTATTGTTGGCACTGTACTAAAACAGGATGGTGGTGTGTGCATGTTTTTATTCTATCGGTTTTTTTTTTTCTTGCTAGCTATGGTGACCAACAGTTTTAGTCTACTGCATGGGTTGACGGAACGGAAGTATGGTTGTGCTTCGTTTTTGGGAAATGAATGGGATGCTTATGTTTTAATATTGTGTCTGGCTATTTTTAAGACAGGGAATTACGTTTTCCTTGCACGCTTTTGAATGCCTATATGTCGCAAGTTCAATTGTTAGTTTACTTTGCTGGCTATTTTTGTGGTTGTTACCACCAGGGCCCCCTGTAAAGCATAAGTTGAACAGATTCTTTTTTTTTGTGAAATTCATACGATTATGCGTTGAAAATGACATTGGTGACGACAGAACTATCATATTAAAAACAATGTCGCCATTTTTTAATTGCAAACTTCAACATAATTTGAGTCAATGAATCACGTGCCAATGATTGAACGATTGCCACTCTTGTAGGTTTCGCATCAACGAAGACGCGATGAATCCTTGGGATGGAAGCAACAATGATGAAATAACGGAAATGCTTAATCAAATGGCGGTCCAGGTGCAACAAGAACAGAACTGCACATTTCTACAAGCATGCCAGTATGCGACAGAATGGTACGCAAAACACATGGACAAAATGCCGTGTCGCACTTCTATACTAACCGGGAATACATGGATATGCGAACTATATGCGGGTCATATGGATCGATTTGAGGAAAATGTTTGCATGCCGAAGGAAGTTTTTGCCGCATTGTGTGAGACATTGGTAAATGATTTTGGGTTACAAGTCCTGCAACGTCCACATGGCTTAGCTGTTGAAGAAAGCGTTGCAATGTTTATCCATGTGTTGAAAGGGAAGCAAAATCGGGAAATCCAAGAACGGTTCCAACATTCCGGGGAGACTGTGTCGAGGCACGTGCATAACGTATTAAATGCCATGAAAGAGTTCACTGTTGTTCATTACCGGCCTACATACAGTCAGCATCGTATACATCCATACGTGCGTTCTAGACGGAAATACCTACCGTTCAAGGTACTTTTGGAAAACAGTATATTATCATGTACATCAAGACAATAAATTATATTTTGTTTTTATTATTAACTGCACGTGACGTCTGGAAAAAAACGAAACACTTGTTACCCATTTACGCAACAAAACAATTGGGTTGTTTGCAGGACTGCATTGGCGCAATAGACGGAACACATGTCAGTGTATGGGTTACAGGGCCAGATGCGGCAACATATTTCAGTAGGAAATACTGTCCCACGCAAAATGTCATGGCCGCTGTCGATTTTGACATGTGTTTCATATTCATTTCCTGCGGATGGGAAGGAAGTATGCATGATAGTCGCATATTCAACGAGATACTAACAAATGACAATGTCCCATTCCCACATCCTGACGAAGGTAACACATCGTCCTTTTATTAGATGTTGGGGGCTATATATTTTTCCTGAAACAGCGTTACTCCAAAATGACGCACGATGTTCGGTTTTGGTGTCATACATTGTTGTCATGTGTGCAGGCAAATATTATCTTGTCGATTCTGGCTATCCAAACAGGATTGGTTACTTAGCACCATTCAAAGGCCACCGTTACCACCAACAAGAATTCCGACGTATTGCACGGAACACGACGGCAAACACGCCAAGGGAATTATTTAACAAAGTGCACTCGTCCTTACGCAGTGTGGTGGAACGCACTTTCGGTGCCTGGAAAAATCGATGGGGGTTTATTCGAGACATGCCTCGGTATGACTTCGCAAATGTGCAAGTTCAGTTAGTAGGTGCGTCAATGGCATTACATAATTATGTACGGCGAAACACAGGTAACCCAACAACTGTTCAGCCAATCTGTGACGAGGAAGAAGCTATGACAATAGTAAATGCCATACCAGAAGTTGAACATGACGAGGATGGTTTAATGGTTGGGGATGAGGACCCCCATATGGCATTGGTGCGCCTTCACATACGCGACAAATTATGTTACATGCGTAATAACGGAATGTTAGGAAATATATAATATGTACATATAATTTTCGTATGGTTGTCACATAATGACAGCGGAACAGACTGTATTAAAATATATTATCATGTACGATATGTATGAGTTTCCACGGGAATGTAACCCCCTTCCACTTGGTGACGTGCCTAACTTTGAAAAACAACAATCCATACGAATTAAGCTTTTCGTATTACAAAAAAAGGTGAAACAAATAAAAAAAAATGAAAAAGAAAACTAATAAATAAATTGTCATGTGCGACGTCAATTAAAAACATAAAAACAGAAGTTGAAAACAACAATTTCCAAACCCAAAATAAAAAAAAAGTAACAGAAAAAAAAAATTTGTGCAGAAAACGAAAAATCCAAACGCAAAATAAAAAAAATTAAAAGAAAAAAAAATTACAGCAAAATCCGCCAAATCCAAACTCAAAAAAAAAAAAAAAAACCAAATTGGATTTGCAAAATTCGGCAGATCGAAACCCAACATAAAAAAATTGTCAACAAAAAAAAAATTAAGCAAAAAATGCTAACTCCAAACCCAAAAAAAGTAAAGAAATATCTAAAAATTACAAAAAAGGCAAATCGAAACACAACATAAAAAAATTAAAATAAAAAAATAACCAAAATATGGCAAATCCAAACCCAAAATGAAAAAAAAATTAAAAATGTAAGCAAAATTCGCCATCGAAACCAATCAACATACAAAAAAAAAAAACAAAAATGCCAAATCGAAACCCAACATAAAAAAATAAAATAAAAAATAACCAAAATATGGCAAATCCAAACCCAAAATCAAAAAAATCAAAATAAAAAATTTAAGCAAAATTCGGCAGATCAAAACCAAACATACAAAAAAAGAAAAAAAGCAAAAAATGCCAAATCCAAACCCCCCCCCCCCAAAAAAAAAAAAACAAATTGCTCAATTTACCAAAATACGCCAAAGCAAACCCAACATAAAAAAGTTAAATAAAAAAATAAGCAAAATATGCCAAATCCAAACCAAAAAAAAAAAAACAAAAATTTAACAAAAAAGCAGAAAAAAGTAAAAAAATAAAATAAAAATAAAATAAAATTTAACCAAAAAGCCAAAAAAAAGAAAATAATAAAATAAAATAAAATAAAATAAAATTTAACCGAACAAAAAAAAAAAACCGAAAATATGCCAAATACAAACCCAGCATAAAAAATTAAACAAAAAAGGAAAAAAAGGGCAATTTGGTAATTTAATAGGATAACACCTCACCAAAAAGCCAAAAAGTCAAAAAAGCCAAAAAGCCCTTCCCAAACCAGGCTTTTTAGCCCCAGGTTAAAATAGTCAAAAAAATCAAAAAGCCAAAAAGCAATCCGCTTCCCAAACGGAGGCTTAGTTTAATTTGAAACAATTGTACTTTTTGAACAAATTATTTATTTATTTAGTTCAAAAAGTTTAAAATAAGCAGTAAACGTAAAAATAATTTTTTTTTAAAAAAGTTTTGTTTTAAATGTATTTTAAACTAATTTTTGTATATTTTATTAACGAGTGTCTTAAAAAAATTTATTAATAAATTAAAAATAATTGGACTAGTGTTGTAAACGTTGTATATAAATAACTAATACCTTTCAAAAGATATGTATTATATGCACTTTAAAATTAAAAGAAGAAAATGTTATAATTTCATACATTTTAAGTCAAAATTAAAAAAAAAAAAAAGAAGTCATAACAAACAATACATGAAGCATAATCAAAGATCTCATAAATTATAACTAAAATAAGATTATAATTTTTTTTTTTTTGTTTATAACTAAAAAAGAAAATGACATAATTTAGGATTGCATATGATAGATGGTGTGTATAGTAAAATTTCCTAATAAATTATTTAATGACTTGGAGCAACATATAGGTCACGTTTGTTTTATTTCATAGGATTAGGAGATTAAGAGCACGGTAAAATCGAGTGAAAAGTTTATTAATGTGATGGAATTAGGTTATAGATATGATAAAGAGTGTTTCTTTGTACATCATTAGATTAGTAATAGATAGTATCAATATATAAAATTAATATTTTTTAATATTATAATTATTTGTTTTATTCAAAAAAATAAATTTTTTTAAAATTATTTAAAAATTCACTAATTCTCTCTCTCAATTTCTAATCTCAATTCTGCCACAGGATTAGTAATTCTACCAATAAAGAGACTTGATGAATCTCACTAATTATTATCTAATTTTCTCTTCAAAAAACCAAACAAATATAACGTGGAGGTTGAACCAATATGATTTGGAGCATGTATGAAAGTTATGTATATGTTTATTTAAAAAATATGTGACACTATTTATTAGTATAAAATAATATTTCGAGTGTATCGAATAATTTTTCAAATTGGTCTAAAACTACATGTATCATGGCAGCTGTAAAGCATGCAATTAGTGGGCCCCAAACGCTCTTTAATATTTATTCACAAATTTCAATTAAAAGGTATTATCAAGAATTTTTAATTTAATATTTTAACAATGATTCAGAGTATTAATTTTAGTATTTTAATAGAACACTAATGATATAGTAAGGGAAAAGAAATCAAGATCAAATATCACATCATAATAGATGAGACTTACTGTCAACTCATTAAAATTGACTTTAAAATTTAAAATTAAAATTTTTCTTAATATTTTTAAAAGTCACACAATCAATCACGTGACATAAAATAATATAAATCACTGCTAGCTGTCTAGACAATTGATTGGTTTTAATAATTTTTTTATTTGTACACATGTCACATTTAAAAAAATTATTCTATGTTTTTGGTGTAATATGGAATGTTTTAGGAAATTGATTAAAAATTAACTTTTTAATTTTTTTTAAATCTATCTTATCTTTTGTTAGATAAATTATGTGAGAGGTGATATGATCTAAAATAGGTTAAAAGTTGAAAGCTAACTTTTAACTAACTTCCCAAAAAAGCCTATGTAATGTTTTAAAAATTCTCATAATTACATTAAATTCACTTTAATTGACCACATAATAATTTTTTCTCCCATGAAGAGAGTCCACTTCACAGTATCCTGTTTACAAAAAAAAAAAAAAGCATTTGTCATGAAAATAATTTTAGAAAATTAGAGTTTGACCATCATAATAAATAAACTCTAAATCATCATAATAAAATAACTCTAATATTTTATTTTTTTTAATCTAAACTATTTGATTATTTTTATTAAGTAAAACTGACAAAAATAATATTTTATTCATTAAACTCAACAAAAAATAATATTTTAAATATTTTATATACATTTATATTGAGTTTAATGACTAAAATACTATTTTTTTACTTAACAAAAATAGATAGATAATTTAAATTGAAACTAAAATCAAAAAAATTAAGGTTTAAATGACAAATAAAAATTTAAGATTTATTTTATTATAAAAGTTAAATTTTGAATATTTTTTCTTGTCTAATAATTTGTGTCAAATCTAAAAATAATAATAAAGACAAACTTTCCTATAAACAACACAGTGGTATTTTGGAAGATGGTAAAAAGCAATTTTTTTGTTTTTAACCAAGCTTTTTGGGAGTGATTTGGAAAGTTGGTAAAAAACTGCTTTTTTTTTTGGGATTAATATTTATTTATGGTGTCACATCACACTAAAATAACTAAAATACCCTCACCCAACTTAAAAAATTACATTTTACCCAAACCTACAAAATATAAACATTGAGGATAATTAAGTAATTTTTCAACCTACTTTTTGGCACTTCCCAAATGAGCAAAAACGCAACTTGGCGTTTTGCTCAAAAAAGCAACGCAGCGTTTTTCTTCCTTTCCCAAAGAGCCCACAGTATTTGAATGAGCCTATTGACGCTTCGTTTTGAATAAATTTTTTTAGTTTGATTTTTATTTTTTTAAGTCTAAAAATTTTGTTTGGGATAAATTTTTGTCTCTTTTTTGTATTTATTTATAAATATTTAGATGTGATGGTTGTGAAAGAAAAGGTAAATAATTATGATTTAAATGTAATATTTTGTCTTATTTTAATTTTTTAACTTATTTTATCTTTTTATAAATTGAGTAGCCGAAATCATACCCCAACCAACTGTTGAATTAAAGAGTAATACTACAAACCTATCATTATTAACTCAGAAACTACATAGAAATTAGGCTAAGTTTGACATCTTTTAAAAAAGTCAAAAAATCAAAAAGTCACTATTCTATTTAAGTCACATCATCTTATTTAAGTCATATCACCTCTCTACCACATCACTTCAAACCCAACTCATATTTCATAAAAAGTCAAAAAGTATACTTATTTAGAACATCCCAAACAACCTCAAACATCTTACATAGATTCCATGTGAAACTCACACTGCACAATCACCCACTCAAAAAATTCTGGATGAGTGGTCCTAGACTTTCCTGAATTAAGGTGTCGTTTAGCAATTGAGTTGTATGGCTTTTTAGTTAAACTAACCACAAAAAGACAAAATAAGTTAAAAAGTCAATAAGATAAAATGTCACATCTAAAACCATAACCATTGCACTTTTTCTCTTACAAAAATCAAAAAAGTCAAAAAAATTAACCCAAATGAACTTTTTAGCTTGAACTAAAATAACCAAAAAAGTAAGGGGCCATTTCGGAACATGAATAAAAAATCAAAACTAACTCTTACTCATTTTTCTAAAATATCTGTAAAAAGTCAAAAAACTAACTCAACTTTCTAAACGAAGCCTAAATAGGACAACAATTCAAATGTGACATCAATTTGAAAACTAATTTTTTATATAAAAAAAATTATTAATTTAACCTTACTCTTTGAAGCATGTTTGACTGTTAAACTTTTTTTTCTTAATTTTTATAAAACTAGATATGATAAAATTATTGATAAAAATTACAAGGTAAATTATACAATGGAATTAGATATATATATATATATATATATATGATGTTATTAATAAAATTATGGGGTATAACTTATACGATGGAACAAATATATGGAGTAAAAGATTTGATAAAAGGAGTTGGGTATCATGGAAGTGTTTGGATTGACTTTTATAAGTAATTGTTTTTTTTGGTGATTTTTTTTTTTTTAAAATTTTAAAAAACTTTAGATTTTAAGTTTTAGGCCAAGTTTGGCAACACCAAAATAATTCATCTTTTTATCTTTTTTCATCACATCACCTCTCTACTTTTCTGCATATCTTTTCGTAAAAAGACAAAAAGTGCATTTATTTAGGTCACCCATATAAATATAATATGTGAAACAATAACCTTTCATTTATACTCCTTGATCATATAAAAGGATGACATATGCGCATATAAATTCATAAATTCTAAATTTGAATCTATTACATATGACACGTGTATAAGAATTGAAATAAAAAGAGAATCAAGTAATTTTATGCTCTATTGGCTACATCTTTTCAAGTTAATGCTTAACTCAATACAGTTAAAGTTCAGGACTTATACAAAATAGTTACATCAAAAGAAAAATAAAAGAAGCTCTTGGCTCCAAATCCTTTCAAACTATATCCTTGATGGAGGCATATCATAACACCTGAAAGTTGTTTTCTACATAGGGTGAGTTAAAAACCCAATAGAGATACTTTAACACAATGTATAAATCTTACGAAACTAAGGTGAATGCATATACGATGCCATTTGTCAACATTTTATATTTCCATCTCAAAACGATGCAATGCCAGGATTATATAACATTCATAAAAAATAATTTTTTATATCAGAAAAGGGCAGTGGATACAAAACACTAGGAATCTCTAGGTACATGTCTGCTAGTAGGTTATACAAGTACTACCAAAACCATTTTACCGATACTAACCGGAAGGATCGACACCTAACCACGCGGGTTTCTGGACTTTCACCAATGAAACACAAGTTAACAATATGAACCACAACCACACCCCTAACTAGGTTCAATAAGGTATACACTTATTTTTCTCAAAACAATACATTTTCAATGCTAAAGTATGAGAGAATGCTCAATGCAGATGTATAAGTAATTAGTTTCAATTCATCTAATCATCATGCAATTTATACAACAATCAAAGCTATCCTTCATCAATAGCCCAAAACAAATATTTCTACTCAATAGATAATTTTTAACAAAAATATAATCTCATCATTTTCAAATAAGAATATTACAATCTAACTCTACCTCATTATCAACAGATACTTTCATTTCATCCTTTTCAAAACCCAAGATCCTTTAATTTTTTCTTTCATAAAACCAAATATCATGATTTTAAAAAAAAACTTCATTTACTTTCAAAATCATATTTAAGTAAAGAAATTCCAACATCTCAACATATCTCAACCATAACACATTTCCACAACATTTCTCAAGCACCCATTTGAAAACCCTTCTTTTACCTTTCAAAATCAAACCCTAGGTTTAACTCAAAATTCCTAAATCACAAAACACTTTCTAGGAGAAAATAACTAATCTAAAAATTATATAAGACGTTGAAGAAATCTCTACCTTAAGAGTAGAAGAGGAAGAGAGCAAGAGTGAAACTTCAATGGAGCCAAAAAGGATATCCTCTCTGATTAGATTGAAGCCCTCGATGAGCTCTACTTTTTTCTCCAAAAGCAATAGTGGAGAAATCAATGGATGGTGGAATATTTGAGGTTTTAAGCAAGAACTAGAGAGGAAAAGGTTTGAAAGGTTTTAAAGAAGAGAGAGAATGAAAAGTGATCCAAAAATTCCCTTTTCGGAACTGATATACGCGCAAACCACTTGAGCGACCAAAACACCACTCGAGCATCAGAGACAATAAGTGACATTGCTTGAGCGACCAAAACATCGCCTGAGCGCACAATGACCCTCTTCCAGAAGTTTTGCAGACATTAGAGACCACTCGAGCGCAAGAAGGACCGATCGAGCGAAGATCACCCTATTTCCAGGAGTTTTGCAAACCTACAAAAATACTGGAAGATCTCAAAGACTGGTTAAGTAACCAAAACACCGCTTGAGCGAACAAGCAGAAAACTGGACAATAAAACTTTTGAAAACTAACTCCCAACCTGTTTCAAACATAACCAATAACTCAACTCGACCACTAACATGACAACAAAGGATATAAGTAACAGTTAAAAGTACTGAATCTTGATCTAAGAGTATTAAATGGGTCGAGTCTAAATCGAAACCATTATAATCTTCCCCCTTTTAGAAATTTTGTCCCCGAAATTTAAAACAAATCAATAGCCACTAGATTAATTCAAATCACCATTAAGTAATAATGATAGAACAGAGTCCTCTAACTCCCAATATTACAAATTGAGTCCCTAAAACATTTACAATGTTCACGTATTACAACATGAATAAAATTTACAATACAAGTCTTATATATCAACAACTAGATTTGAATACTTTTTACGGACTTCCGCCTCACGCTTCCAAGTTGCCTCCTTAACCCCATAGTGTTGTCTCAACACCTTAACCAATGTGATAGTCTTGTCCCTCAGGACTTGATCCCGAGAATCCAATACTCGAACAAGTCTCTCTTCATACGAGACATCCTTATCTACCTCTAACTCGGTCTAATCTAACACGTGTGAAAGATCGGGCTCGTATTTCTAGAACATACAGATATAAAACACGTCATTAACCCCGAAAAGTTGGGACAACAAAGCCGAACGATAAGCTACCTCCTCAATTCGCTCTAGAATCTCAAAAGGCCTAATAAACCTAGGAGACAACTTCCCACTCTTCCCGAATCTCATTAAACCCCGCCTAGGCGATATTTTCAAAAAACATGATCCCCCACCTCAAAGACAAGGTCTCCTTCACGATCGGCATAGCTCTTCTAGTGACTCTAAGCCGAAACCAACCTCTTTACGAATAAGTGCAACTTTCTCCGTCGTTTCCTAGACTAACTTCAGACCCAACATAGGTGCATTACCCACCTCAGCCCAACACATAAAGATCTACACGATCGGTTATACAAGGCCTCAAAAAGTGTCATACCAATACTCGCCTGAAAAAACTATTTTTATAGGCAAACTCCACCAAAAGTAAATGTCTCTCCCACAATCCTTTAAAATCGAGAACACAAGCTTGAAGCATGTCTTCTAAAATCTAAATAGTGCGTTCGGACTGCCTATCGATTTGAGGATGATAGGCGATACTAAAAGTCAACTTGGTGCCCAAGGCATCCTGTAGGCTCTGCCACAATTAAGCCTTTAAACGTGGATCTATATTTGAAACAATAGTCACTGGAACCCCATAGAGTCGCACTATATCTTTAACATACAGGTCGGCAAGGTAGTCTACTGAGTCACTTTTGCGTATACATATGAAGTGTGCAGATTTGGTTAATCGATCAACTACTATCCATGTGACATCATCACCCCGTTGAGTACTCGGAAGACCTATAACAAAATCCATCGTGACATGCTCACACTTCCACTCAACTATAGGTAAGGGTTACAACAAATCCGCGGATTGCTGATGTTCGGCCTTTATTTGTGGCATGTAAGGTACCTTGAAACAAATAAGGCTATGTCTCTTTTTATCACCCTCTACCAAAACTGTCGACTGAGGTCATGATACAACTTCATGCCTCGCGGTTGTACCGCAAGGTATGAATGGTGGAACTCTCGGAGTACCTCCTCTTTATAAGATTCTGGTACATAAAGTTGGTCTAGATATCTCACACTCGAGTCAAAATAAACATTCAAGCCATTCTCTACCTTTTCACTTGATATCTTTTCCCGAATGGACTCCACTTTAGGATTACACTGTTGTGCCTCTATGACCTAGCTAATTAAGGTAGGTTGTGCAATTGCGGTAAATAAGTTGGCCAACTCAACAGATTCACCTAGGTGCAAGTCAAACATGCCAATAGCGCCTAACATTTCCTACACCCGGATGGCAATACTAGCTATACTACTTACGGATTTCCTACTTAAAGCATTGGCTACTATATTGGCTTTTCCCGGATGATAATGTAACTCAAAATCATAATCTTCCATGAACTCCATCTACATCCTCTACCTCAAATTTAAGTCTTTTTGTGAAAACAAATACTTCAAACTCTTGTGATTAGAAAACACCTCGAATCTCTCCTCGTAAATGTAATGCCTCTAGATTTTCAAGGTAAAAATCACCGCCGCTAACTCTATGTCATGAGTAAGATGAGGTACCAGTGCTTCCACCTGCTGTAGAGGTTGAAGAGCCTATAGTTGACGAGGTTGACGAGGCGGCAGAGGACATTGCCACTGATATTACTGTAGAGGAGATCTACCATTCGGGGGTTGAGCTCGAGTTACTACCGTTAAGGGTGAGGCCTTTTGATCCCGTCTTCTACCATCTACACACGTATGCGATGGCCCCTAGAGGCATGCTGTGTTTTGAGGACTTCGGCTGGGGCGCACTGTAGCTCGACTTTTCGTGCCCCCTTTCGGAAGTCGAATAAGCCTTACAGTATTAGACTCCTGCCATTCTGAATTTGATTCCACAAGTGCAATGTGAAATAGATAAACATCAAAGAGTCCAAATCTGGCAAATCTTTTGGAAAATCAATTTTGAATCAAATTGCGAAAATGGACTACTTTACCAGATATAGAGTCGCCACCTAAATATTTTTAAGAAATTTAGGAAACCCATGACTCATGCCAAAGGCCATGTGTCCGTCATCATCAAGATTGTTTCGGCTCGGGAACTTAGGTACGAGAGGTAAATATCATAAATTGAGCACCCCCGCTCGCCCGATTAAAGATCGGCCTCTACTAATCATGATATGAATCTTATTTGCATTATATGCTCTTGTTCCGTTTATTAGGCTAGCATTACTATGTAATGCACACACACACAAGTATAGACTAGATTGCAAGAATTGAAACATTTCGATTTCATGTTTGTTCTTGAAAAGAATTTTGAATATGTACCACTTTAAAAAGTAATCGCATATGAACATTACTCAAATTATTCCAATTCAAGCATTTAGCCTTCATCCACAGGCATTCAAACAATTTATCAGATAAGCACTTAGCCTCATGGCAAGCATGCTAGACATAACAACAATTCATGCAATTATGCTAAAGCGAGTAAAGGCTCACCTAGTACTCCAAGCCAAATAGATGATAAAGTTAGAAAGATGCATGATCCTAACTAGGCAATATGACTAATGCAACACATGCGATATGCAATCTAAATAGGCTCGGCTACTAATATGGCATATGAATCAATTTGATAGCATGCGGTCTAACCACGTATCCAAAGAAGTGTTTAACTACAATGCAAGTTAGAATGATGAACCGAGCCTTAATGCATGCAATACAAGTGGATGCAAGGCATGAGGAATGTTAAAACAAAACATGATACCTTTAACTAACCATCATAAGCTAGTAAATAAAAGGGAGAAAGGCGTGGGGTTGGAAGACATACATATTATTACAATATTGCCCCCTCACGAAGGACTAGTTACAACTAATTAAATACAACATGAAGTAACTGTAGATGTCTCCGAACGTCCCGGGAGGGAATCCCATTTTGTTCATTTGGGCTCACTACAATTCAGGACTCAAAGTCACGGTCCTGTATCTAATCTCACAGAGTGCAATGCAAGACCGATGAATCATCAAAGAGTCCAAATCCGGCAAATCGTTTTTGAAAACAGATTTTTTTGAAAGAAGTGCCAAACATGGACTGCTTCGCCAGATACAGAGTCGCCACCTAAATATTTTATTTTGGGAAATTTAGGAAACCCTGACTCGTTGCCTAAGGCCACGTGTCCGTTATCACCAAAGTTGCCTTGACTCGGGAACTTGGGTACGATTGGGGAAGGTCACTTCGTGAGCACCCCTGCTTGCCTGATCAAAGATCGGCCTCTACTAACCATGATATCGAGTTTTGAAAACATTATGTGCTCTTATTCCGGTTGTTAGCCTAGATTTACTACGTGATGCGCACAACATACAAATATAGACCGGATCGCCTGAATTGGAACAAAACATCTCATGTTTGTTTTTGAAAGCGGTTTGCTACTCGCAAGTAGGCTAAAATGTGGATTTGCCACCCTCAGGTGGGCTTAGAAAACATGATTTTGCCACTCTCAAGTGGGCTTAGAACTTGCAGTCGATGAATTGTTCCAATTCAGATAATCCAACTTTCACCCACAGGCATTCAGGTAGGTATATCACATAAGCACATAGCCTCATGGTAAGCATGCTATCATGGCAGTCACTCACACGCATGCAAGGATGCTAAAGCATAAACACTTACCGAGTACTCCGAGCCAAAACAGAAACTAGTTAGTAATCAATGCATGATCCTAACTATACAGAAATGCCTAATGTAACACATGCAAAAATGCAACTATAATAGGCTCGGCTATTCTAAGAATGGCATATGAGATGCTACAGCTAACCCGTATTCAACTTGGAATTGAAATACGATGTAGTTAGTATGATGAGCTGAGTCCAGTGCATGCAAGACAGATGAATGGATGCAAACATGCGAGCATAAGTATGCTAATTGAAACGTGCCCTAAAACTAACCATCATAAGCTGGTAAATAAAAGGGAGAAAGACGTGGGGTTGGAAGACATACATCACACACACGCACACTTATTACACAATTGCCCTCTCGCTCGGAGGGTCCGAATAAATAATACAGTCCGAATAAATAATTAAATATTACAAAACCCTAATTAATTAACAAGTTAACTAGGAAAGCAAAATAAACTAATATGCAAATCCATGGACCGCCTCAGCTCTGTTCCGAATGATGAAAGATGCATGCATGCTCGCGTCGCTTCGTCGGGAAATTCCTTGCGATGCCCCAATTTGCCTCTGTTTGCAATTGATCCCGGAATGCTGTGCAAGGTTTTAGAAAGTTGCTGATTTCTGGTTTGCTGCAACAGAGAGCAAGAAAGGGGCATGGCAAAGTATTTTCACATATGTATGCATACCTCGATCCTCATGTCACCAATCACGTATCTCGATGCATGATGGCCGAGGAGTCGGATTACATGACTCTATGTAAAATGAATGTACATATAAACACAACAAGGCCTAAACTCCATCATGGGTAATCCGGAGTGTCGGCGACCGAGAATCGAGGCACGTTTCGTCACTTGGAGTACGAAACGTCCCTCGTTTCCCGTGTTTGGACAAAACCCTACTCCAAACACAAAGCAATGAGATGGCATATACAATACGACTAACATGCAACCTAGCATACGCAATGCAATGGGCTAAAATGGCATACACAATGCACGTGACATAACATGGCATACACAATGCACTTACGAAGACTATCATGCGCACATGAACTAAATGGCATATACAAATGCAAGATGGACTTACACCAATATGAGTGGACCTCAGCCACACTCACATCAGTGGCCATATGATGAAAATGAGACAACCAAAATACATGCAAGCATGCACGAATGCAAAGGACCGATCCTAAGGCACAACATGCAACTCTAACAAGGCATGGCAAGGAATGAAATATGGCATAGGATGGCACATGATACAGCTCTGAAATGGCATAAAAGATGGTCCCAAAACATGCAAGTATGCCACACAATGCAAGCTAGATGGCCCGAATACCGAAACTAGTGAAGTGCGTCACACTAGAGGTACACAAAGCAATGCACCAGTGGCAAAACCAACCCCAAACAGACCCTAGGCAGGTCTGAAACAGTGGGGAAATGGCCTAAAATGATGGCTCGGAATGCAAAGAAATGGAGCTCATTCAATGGTCTGAAAACAAGGCATTCATGTACAACTCTCAAGCACACTTGAAGAGGAGAAAACATGAGGATATGGCATTCACATAAGCTCTGAAATATGATGCAAAATGACCCCAAAGCATGAAAACACCTCAGTATATGCATGCAATGGACCTCGAAACTCAAGGCTAAGCATGGATATTGAACTACAAGCATGCAAAACAAGCATCATTCGACCATGAGACCCAAAAAAAGAGCTAGGGCAGTCCAAAATAAGCACAAAATCAGTTTAAGGCATAGTCAAAATATGCTAGAATCAAGGGTCAACAAAGCATGCAAAGAAAGCTAGTGAACCATGAGTTGTACTACAACTATATGAAGCATATAAGAGCTCACCAAACCAGCCAAAAACAGAAGTATTCCATGCCAAAATATGCCCAAAAACCCACTGAAACTCAGTCAATGCATGCAAGAATGATGTGTCCTTTTGAAAGGCCAATAAGAGGGTTGTGCTACACATGAAAGATAGACATACAAAATGGCAAAACCACCTCTGGACAGAGGTTATGACGGCCCTAAAACTCACTAAAAATGGCTTGAAATTAGTCTAGGAAGCATGCAAGTGAAAGCCCCTTTGAAAGGCCTTGAAGAAGATTACTCTACACATGCATAATAGACACTTAATATGGCAAAAAGGGCTCCGGACAGAGTTTATGAAGGTCATAAAACTCACAAATAATGGCCTGAAACATGGCTTCAAAACATGCAAAGAGGGGCTCCTTTGTAAGGCCAACAAAGCTAGTAAAGAGAACAAGGGGTGAGAGGGTCACCCCTCTCTGATTTTGAAGCTCAAAGACACATGTTAGCCACTGAAAATCCACTGGATTTCAGTGACTAAAAGGAAAACCAAGGCCAACACAAATGCTCTAATGCATAGCCCAAAACATAAGGAAATGAAGCATGCAAGGGGGTAGATGACCCCCAACAGAAAAATGGCCTTGAACAAACTTGAAGAGGAGCTCAAAAAAAGACTTTTTTTTAGTTTATGACGAAGCCCAAAAATGCTTGCAAATAGAGCTAAGATATGAAGCCAAATAATGCTACAAAGAGGGAAATGGTGACTTACCCTTGTAGAGAAGACCTCCAGCAACTTCTGGACCAAGGTAGAAACTCTTCAACCTCTGAAAATCAGCTCCAAGGTGCTTAGGTTGATAATGGAGGTGTTGTGCTTGGAGGTGTAGTGCAATGGGTGCAAGAACAATGGAATTTGAAGCTTCAAGGAGAGAGATATGGAGGGAAGTGTATGTATGCTCTAGACTAATTCTTCAACCCTTGCAATGGAGGAGGAGGCCTCCCTTTATAGAGAAGAGAGGCCAAAGCTTCTCTTGGAAGCTTCAAACCAAGAATAAACATCCTCCATACACGTGTATGGAGGATGCATCAAATGGCTCTCAGCTGGCACAGTTGGAACAGATTCAGTGAGACCAAAAAGCAGGAAGCAGGCCGACCAGTTAAGGTGGTCGGCCGGCCACTCCCTCTGGTCGACCGACCAGGGGTCAAAAGGTTCAAGTTGAAAAGGTGGTCGGCCAGCCCAGATTGGTGGTCTTCCAAGTGAATGCAACACAATGGTGGTATGAGAGACCCGAAATTGTGGCTCAAAAGTAAAGGAGACCAAGGGGTCAAAAGGGTCAGGTTGAAAAGGTGGTCGACCATACCAGATTGGTGGCCTCCCAGATGAATGCAACACAATGGTGGTATGGGAGACCCGAAATTGTGGCTCAAAAGTGAGGGAGATCACTTACCTGCCAAGAAAAATCGGCCGACCGGGAAAAGGTGGTCTCCAAGAAGAAAAGGTGGTCTCCCACCCTACTACCACCTTCCTAACAATGAAACTAGGGTCCATGCCAAAAATGAACCGACACCGATGCAAAACGAGGGTTTGGGGGCCAAAACGTGCAGCCGGGTGCCCTGAAAATAGGCTGTTAGGCACCGGAGGTGGCGTGTGACCACAAAGGTGGTCTCCCGGGCCACAGTGTCCCTCTAAGGAGAGGGAACAAGGTGTGTGCCAAAAATCGGAGCAAACGGAGGTAGTTAAGCGATCCCGAACCGAGGCACACGACCGACGGCTCCGAAAACCGGAAATTGGTCTCCAAACGGGAAAAATGGCCTACGATCACGAGACGTAGCCTACGGCCACTGAGAGATGGCCTACAAGACCTCTCTCTCCCTTCAGGAAGAGAAAATAGAGAAAACAGGACCTGGTTCGCAAATCGAGACAAAGCACAAAAGGGTCCCGAAGTCCGGAGGCAAGGCTCTCAGCCGAGACTCTGTGACCTCAGAACGAGCACAATATGTATCATTACCGAGCGCTCAATCGGTGACGTCTGAGTCTTACGGTCGGTCAAAAATGGGGTGTCTACAGTAACTAATTATTATTCTAATTACACTTTCTCGGGAAACGAGGAATGCTTATGCATGCACGAATTTTCACCCGAAAAAATCACTGTTTTTGCTACCAAATACCTCTGTTGCACTGTAAAACACTTGCACTGATTTCCACCTCTAGACCAATTATGTTCTGCTTCAAAAGTACACTGCTGGATTTTGCACTGGTGACCGGCAGATGGCCTGCCGTCCACTGATGGCGGCCTGTCGACCACTAATGACTGAACTTTTCTGTTGCAACAAAGAGCAAACAGAGCAGGGACAAGGTATTCTCAAGGGTTTGTTTGCACAATTTACCCCTCCTTATCATTTAAATAGCTCAAAGGAGTAGTAAGTTTAATTCACAAACCACCAATGGATGCAATTTCATTACATGATGGCTTATGAATCAAGTGTGCAAGTTTAATGAATGCAATAAAACAAAACTCTCAAAACTGCCTCCTTATCATGAAAGATCAAGGGAAGTAGTTGACAATGAATTTTGAACCGTTTTCATCACTAATGAGTATGAAACGACTCAAGACTCAAAGGTTCAATTAACGTCCGATTGAACCCTAACCAAATTATTATCTTGCTCTCTTTTTTAGCCTCAATTTTATTACTTCATTTAGATTACCATCCATTCTTTAATCAATTAAGTCCAAAAGGTGAGTTTAAGTCCTCTAAAGGAGAGGAGTGTCAAACCAAGAGTTGGTTTAAGGTATGAGAGAGATATCATGCCGTTGATAATGAATCCCTAAAAGAGATTAAACCATTAAGCATGACAACCTCAATTTCAAGCTTAAAAGAACAATAGGTTTGAAACAACTCTCAAAGCAAAGCAAAAACCAAGAAAGGAGGGAGGTTGCAGAGGTGATTAAGAGTGATCACAAGTATGGAAAGCCATAAATAAATGCAATCAACTCAAATAAGGTGGTGTCTAAGGCCTAAAACACCAAACTTATGAGGACAATTACATTACAAGTATGCAACATACGGTTTAAATGCAATGAACACTTAAAAATAGTCCTAAAATAATGCTAAATAAGTCCTAAAACATGCTGGAAACAAGATAAAAATAGCTAGAACAATAAGCTAAAACATGGATCATGCTAGGCTAGTAAGTAAAACACAAGGAGGAGAGGCTAACCCCTCCAATTTTGGACTTCAAAACATGATTTTAGCCACTAAAATAACTCTAAAAATCAGTGTTTAAAAGCTCAAAAAAAGTTAACAAAGAGGTGGGAAGCACAAGGGCAAAGGCCTAAGAAGCAAGGTATAAAGAAGGGCTATCAACCCCTCTACCTTTAATGGCCTTAAATAATAATTTTGAGCCAAAAAATACAGGTTTTAAACAGTCCAAAAAATAGTAGAAAAGATGGAAAACAAGTGGTGTAAAGATGGTACAAAGGCAAGAGAAGGTATACCTCTTGAAGATGAATGAACCCTTAAGCCATAAACTAACAATTTCACACTCTCAAGTGCTTTAAGAGCTTAAATTCAAGCTCAAATCACCTCAGCAAGAAGCTCTCTAGGTTTGGTTTAGAGTGTTTGGGCAAAGGCTATACAAGTTGCAAGAGAGAGAGAGAGAGAGAGAGAGAATTATAAAGAGAAAGGATATTTTTGCTCCTAAACTTTTTCTAACCTTAAAACCAAGACAGAAGGTCCTCTATATATAGAAAAACATGTTAGTATCTCGAAAATATAGAAACAGCTGGAGCAGTGTGGAAATAGTTTGCACAAATATCTGAAAAAATCTATTTTTTCACACTTGTGGCCGGCAAGACACAAAAAGGGGCAAAAGTTTCACCACTAACTGGCAGGCCACAAAAGTGGCCGACCACAAAAATCTATTTTCATGCCCAATTTCAAATGGAAATATCTCCCTTATCCGGACTTGATTTCAGGTCATTTTTGAGTCTAAATTGAAGCCCCGGAAGTCTACTTTCCAATGGTGGTGGCCTCACATCTCAATTCTAAATGTGAAAAAAGATATTCCTATTTTAGTGAAGGCTGCTCAGTTTTGTCCTAACAGATTGATGCCTAACTTCCTCCTTAACTAGTTTTCTTGCCTCCCCTCCTATTTTCTTCAACTCCAAACCTTTAAATAAGATGTTTTAAAGATTTTTTTTCAAAGAGTTCACCTCTCTTTCATTTATTTCCACTTTGTCCTTACTCGGTTTACCGAAAAGTGCAATTTTTAACGAAATACAAACCTCGGAACATCGTAGAAACATTTGAAAAAATATTTTGAAAAATAGGGTTTTGAGGTCTAAAATAATTTGGTCAAAATAGTTTTGGTCCAAAATGAGGTGTAAGGTTGGGATTTAGAAGCTCTTCTTGCTGAAGAAATCGAACATTTGTACAACATAACTTTCATCATCGAGTGATCAATTAGTAGCACTCAAGTCTTAAGGGCGGTAAAAAATTTGGTGTCTACATGCACCCGAGGAATTTCTTTTCAGGGAGCGTGCCTCTCATCTTTCCCACGATGCTGCTAAGGTAAGAAACTTTGCTCCTTTTTATACACTTTGCTTGCTTCGATATTTCATTACAGTCTTTCATCTGCTATATACTTATCAAATTCCTTTTTCCCCAGCAGAGTCGCTAGAACTGTAGCTTGCTTTTCGCTGCTCCTGGAGGGGTTTAGTCTTCTCAAATACGATAGCCCGACAATTCAGACTCCCGTGGTTCTGAATCTGATTTCACAAGTGCAATGTGAAATATGTTAAACAAATGAAAGTCCAAATCTGACAAATCTTAGAAAATCCATTTATCGTCAACAATGCCAGAAATGGATTGCATTCCCAGATTTCAGAGTCGCCACCTAAATATTTTTGAAAAATTTAATAAACCTATGACTCATGCGAAGGCCACTTGACCGTTATAACCAAAGTGTCTTAGCTCGGGAACTTAAGTATGAGAGGGGAAGGTTATGAATTGAGCACCCTACTTACCCGATCAAAGATCGGCCTCTACTAATCATAATGTGATTTTTATGTACAGTATATGCTCTCGTTCTGATTTTTATGCTAACTTACTATGCCCACAAGTATAGACTACGTCACCTACTTTAGAATGCTTTGATTTCATATTTGTTTTGAAAAGAGTTTTGAATGTGCTTCTTAAAAAAGGCGAGCTCATATGTACATTAATCAAAATCATCCCAATTTAAGTGAAATAGCCTTCATTCACCGACATTCAAACAGGTATATCAAATAAGCACTTAGCCTCATGGTAACATGCTTGATATGACAACATAAACACACATGCAATATGCTAAAGCATGGAATGCTCACCTAGTACTCAACCAGGCAAGCCAAAATAGAAAAAATAGTTAGAAAAATGCATGCTCTAATATGGAAATGACTAATGCAACACATACAAAATGCAACTATTAGATTTGGCTTCTTAACACCACATATGCAACTCAAAGCATACGATAGCGCATGTATTCAAGCAAGAAATAATCAATGTCTTATTAAGTATGATGAGCCAAATCCTAATGTATGCAAAAATGGGTGCAAGTCATGGTAATTATATGAAGTCAAAAATATGATACTACATGTAATCATCGTAGGCAAGTAAATAAAAGGGAGAAAGAATGGGGGTTGAAAGACATACACAATATTACAAGTGTGCCTTCATACAAGAGGGTCTGAATGAATATCCTAATTAACTAATTATTACAACACCAAATAAACTGAATAAACTAAATTAACTAATTATTACAAATTCGTATTAAGCTAACTAATTAATTTACAACATACTAATTATTAAAGCACTAAATTAATGGAATGGGAGGTGAGAAGCCACAAACGCGCAACTGAGAACACCCTCCCGGAAACCTATCTGTTTGTTGCTAGATTCTATTTTGTTTGTAGTCAGAGAATAATTCTGTTTTGGTCTTAGGTACTGCTCTGTTCTGTTCTGTCACAAAAATGCCACTGCCTGTACAAAAAAAAGTGGTCGGTCGGCCTTGAAAAATGGTCAGTTGAACCAAAAGGTGGCTGGCCGACCACTGTTTTTGGGAATTACCTTGCTGCAACAGATCTGAAATAGAGCAAAATAGAGTGTTTCTAGGTGATGTTTATCAATTGTCGCAAGTTTATTGCGTCATGATCGTGATGATTTATGAACCGAAAGGACAAAAGCTCAATAAAAGGTAATGAAAGACCAACAACACCTCATCCCTATCATGGAGTTACCTAAAAGGAATGGGTAGACATTGCTTCTTGAATCACTAAATATCATTACAAAGTATGTAATGATTCAAGACTCAATGGGTTCAATATAATGTCCGATTAAACCCAACTCAATTTTGTTACCTTTTTTTTTTACCTCTTTTACCCCAATTTTATTAGCCTTTTTTACATTACATTGCCATTTTCTTATCTTTTCTTCATTTTTGTCCAATAGTGATAAGTACGTCCACTAAGTGCAAAAGAAGCGATAAAGAGAAATGTCAAACAAGAAGTTGTGCTTAGTATGAGAGAGATGTAATGCATTGGTAATGAACCTTCAAGAGATTAATCCATTAAGCATGAAAAGTTTCTTTCTTATGCCTTGAACAATAACCTAGTGTTTGAGACAACTCTTAATCAAAGAAAGCAACAAAAGAGGGAGGTTGCAGAGGTGTTTATGACAAATGATTATGGCAAGTGTGAATATTTACATGAAAAATATGTAAAGAAAGCTATCAACTCAAATATATTGGTGTCTATAGCCTAAATAACCAAATCTATGAGGACTTACAACAATACAAGCATAGTATTCAAAGCATAAACTAAATAAACACACTAAACGGCCCCTAAATAGCACAAAACAGTGCTGAAATCATTTTGAAAAAGGGGGGAAATAGGGAAAAAAATGGAAGAGAACAAAGCTAGGAAGCAAACCTAAGGAAGAGTGGCTAACCCCTCCACTTTTTGGACTTTTAAATCACATATTTTAGTCTCTGAAAACTCTGAAAAATAATAGCTAAAAGCAAAGAAACAAGTGGGAAGAACAAGGATATAAGTTATGGGATAAGGTTCAAGAAAGGGTGGTTAACCCTTCCACCTTTGGTAGTTTTTACATCACAAGTTTCAGCACTTAAAACTAGTCCAAAACAATGTATAAACAACAAGAAAAAGAGAAGAGAAAAGTAGTGTAAACAAGGCAAAAAATAGCAAAGGTTATACCTCTCGAAGAGAAGATACTTTTGGTTAAGCAAACCACAAGGTGAACACTCTCACGAGCTGAAATTTAGGGTCAAGAATTTTAGCAAGAGGCCTCAAGTTTTTGGTTTAGGAAGTGTATAGATAGTGTATGTATTTTGCAAGAGAGAGTGAGATAGTGTGTTGAACAAGTTTTAGCTCTTGGAAAAATTTTCTGACCCCAAACCATGAGGGGTGGTCATGTATTTATAGAAAAATACTACCTCACGTCGAAAATATCTGTATTAAGCCAGCTAGTACAAGGCATGCACATAGGGACAATTGGCAGCAGAAAATATTTGTTGGCCACTAGACATGGTCAGCCAGCCATGAATGTAGACGGCCGGCCAACCAACCAAAAATGGCATGCCGATCACTTATTGGCCAGTAGGTCTCTAGGTGATCAGGTTAGAAAAAATTAGGTTTTGGTTCAAAGGGGGTGTAAGATTTAGATTCTGAAACTTGAAAATCGAAGCTTTTTGCTGAAGAAATTGAACGATTTGCACAGCATAATAATTCATCATCGAGCGTTCAACGTAAAGTGCCAAAGTCTTAAGGGTGGTCAAAATGAGGTGTCTACAATGTGTTTTCAACTGCCGTGAACCATACGCTACCACTTTCCCCTCTTGCATTAATACATAACCCAAACCTTCATGAGACGCATCACAATAAACTGAATAACCCAAACCTCTTTCCAGAATAATCAAATTAAAGTAGTGGTGAGTCTAAACATAAGCTCTTGAAATGATTTTTCGTAAGTTTCACTGCACACAAATTTGATTCCCTTCCTCGTCCATCTAGTCAATGGTGAGGCCAATCTAGAGAAATCCTTCATAAAACGTCGATAATACCTGGCTAAGCCCAAGAAACTTTGAATTTTAAAGGCATTATTAAGTTGTTCCCAATCTTGCACCGTCTATCTTAGATGAATCCACGATCACCTCTTCCCTGGACACCACATGGCCTAAAAACTTAACTTCGTTAAGCCAAAACTCACACTTCCCAAACTTAGCATATAACCGATGTGGTCTAAGAAACTCAAGTACAACCCGTAAGTGTTCTTTATGTTCCTGCTCGGAGGGTGAGTAGACTGAGATGTCGTCGACGAAGACAACCACGAATCAATCTAAGAACTCATGATAGACTCAATTCATCAAGTCCATAAACGAAACCGGCCCATTGGTCAACCCAAAAGGCATTACTAAGAACTTGTAGTGGCCATACTGCGTACAAAATACCATTTTTCTGAATATCCTCTTCCTTTACCCTCAACTGGTGATAACCCGATCTCAAATCAATCTTAGAAAAAATAGGACCTCTTCAATTGGTCAAACAAGCTATCTATTCGTGCAATAGGTACTTGTTCCTGACAGTTACCCTGTTTAACTTCGTAATCATGCACAGTCGTAACGTGCCATCTTTCTTCTTAGCAAATAGAGTTGGTGCTCCCCAAGGTGAAGTACTAAGGAAAATAAAGCCCTTATCTAACAAATCCTAAAGTTGCACCTTCAACTCACACAACTCAGCGGGTGTGAACCTATAGGGTGTTATGGAGATTAACGCCATGCTTAGCGCTAAGTCAATTGAGAACTCAATCTCTCTATGTGGTGGCAACTCTGTAAGATCCTCTGGAAAGACATCCAGATACTCTCAAACTACCCTCGGCAATTTACCCTGAATCATACTACTCTCATCGGCTACTGAGATGGCAAAAAGAAAACTCAACTCTCCTCGACCCTTAAGGTCATACAACGGAGGAGTATGACTAACACCTCGATCACACATGAAGTAAAAGCATTCATCCAATGGCATACATACTGATGGTAATCTATCAAAGCTCGGTAATGAGTCAACTAATCTATACCTAGAATTATGTCAAAGGCATGCATATTAAGAACAATAAAATTGAAAGAGAGTTGATGATCCGCAACCTCAATCTCACAAGAGCGGCATACTCAACCCAATGCCACTCTACCCCCAACAAGTGTCTCAACCGAAAGAGAAGACTTCAATAATTCAAACTCCAAACCCAAAGCGGATGCAAAAGAAGTCGATATAAATTAATGAGATACACCAGTATCAATTAACATATTGGCAATAGAGTTGCATAATAAAAAGTTACCTCTTACTACGGACGATGCGGGCAACTGATTTGGTGTGGTAACAGCATATACATGCCCTGAAAGCCTCTGATCTACCTACTCACCCTTCGGAGCATAGGCCTGAAACACAGATTGAGTTGAAGTGGCTCCTTGATTGGCCTTCGAGGCTTGTGTTGATTGCACTGGCTGATGGCTCTGTGTCTGCTTCAAACCAAACGCACCAGGTGTGCCACTAGACTGAGGGCAAAACCTCCTCAAATGCCCTGACTGCCCAAACTGATAACAGGTAGGCGGTTGACCTCTCTCCTAACTTTGGCTCTAATGGCGAGCCGAAGACTGTGCAGACTGTTGCCATCCTCCCCTCTCCTAGAAAATTGAAGACTTGTGGCCCAACTGACTACATTTGAAGTAAGTGAACCGACCTTGGTTACCTTTCCTCGAACTCGAACTCGATACTGGAAAGGTAGATCGAGATTGTGTGGCCTAGAACTATTGTAGGGTAGAACCCCTTTGCCATTTGTTGTCCTTTGCATCCCCTTGAACATGTTGGGATCTCTACTTAGAGCCCCTTATCTGCTCCTCTTTAGTTTGGATCACGGCCTCTAAGTGGGCTACCGACTCCACAAGACGGCCATAATCTCAAATCATTGATCTAGGCACCTTAAAAAGGAGCCCGGTCCTTAACCTCTTCTTGAACTCTATGCAATGACATTCTTCCATCGCCACAACTTCCGGTGCAAACCTCAATAAACTAGTGAATGCTGCCTCAAACTCGGATACCGGCATGTTTAGCTGCTTGAGCTTTATAAATTACTCCATCAACTTCTCTCTTACTGTGGGTGGCAAAAACTAATCCCGGAAGGTATTGACAAAAGCCTCCCAAGTCACCCTAATACGCCTAAGCACATACTTCCACTACTGACCCACATCTCTTTTCAGCTAGAAAGATGCCAAGGTCACTGTCAAACCGTCATCTTTGAGGCCAAGCATTTCAAACATCTTCACCATTTTCTCAACATCAGCCTTCAATGGCTCTTTCGGATCTCCCAAAAACTTGTTCGAATTCAACCAAAAGAACTTCTTTTTCAGAAAAGACGACCCTATTTCTACAACATGGGCTTGGACTTGATTTTCAATCTTGAGAATGTCCATGGATTCTCGCAATGTTCCAACCATTTCATGGGCTAAAGCATCCATGGCTTGCTGACCAGCTGGCTCGATAACATTGGCCTGGCCAACTCCCTCTCTTGCGCCGAAATCATCCCGGTAAGGGCACTTCCTGTCGCCTAGGCTTGCCACGCCTACCACCATCACGTCCACGTCTAGACATTTCTAATAATGATAATATAATAGATGCACATTTACAAATATGTCGAAGCTAATTCATCACCACCCACGCCCTACACATAGATAACAATTAATTCATTCATAGAAGCACCGAATCACATAATCACAAACGAATTTTCTTTCTAGATAATGATTGTCTCGCGACATTGCCAGAGTTCTAATTAAAAATAGCAGTGATCAAGTGCTTTCTAACAGGATTTCTAGAAACTCGTAGATCTAATCAATATCTTAGAAATCAAATCTCATACCCATCTAGTCACATAAACATGTTATTACATAGCATACTATGTCTACTTCTAATATCATTTAGTGAGATAAACCCATTGTGATACAAACCATGTCCCACGATCTCAAAATATTCAAACTCGGTAGCTCTAATACGAAGTTGTAACGCTCCAAAAATAATAACAACAACCCAACTCATAGTATTTAATATAAATATAATATGTGAAACAGTAACCTTTCATTTATATTCCTTGATCATACAAAAGGGTGACATATGCGCGCATAAATTCATAAATCCTAGATCATGAATCTATAGCATATGACATGTGTACAAGAATTGAAATAAAAGGCTAATCAAGTAATTTTATGTCCTATTGGCTATATTTTTCTAAGTTAATGCATGGGTACACAAAATGAGTTCAACCAATATAGTTAAAGCTCAAGACTTGTACAAAATAGTTACATCAAAAGAAAAACAAAAGAAACTCTTGGCTCCAAGTCCTCCCAAGCGATGTCCTTGGTAGGATTGACACCCAACCACATTGGTTTCTGGACTTTCACTAACGACACACAGGCCAACAATATAAACCATAACCACACCTCTAACTAGATTCACCAAGGTATACATACCCTTTTCTCAAAACAATACATTTTCAATGCTAAAGTATGAGAGAATGCTCAATGCAAGATGTATGAGTAATTAGTTTCAATTTACCTATTCCTTATGCAATTTCTACAACAATCAAAGCTATCCTCCACCGATAGCCCAAAACAAATATTTCTACTCAACATGTAATTTCTAACAAAAGATATAATCTCATTATTTTCAAAGTAGGAGCGATATTACATATCCAACTCCACCTCATCATAAACATATACGCTCATTTCAAAACCCAATATCATTTCCCTTTTCTTTCATAAAGCCAAATATTAATAATTTTTGAACAAAACCTCTTTTACTTTCAAAATCATATTTAAGTAAAGAAATTCCAATATCTCAACATATCTAAACCATAACACATTCCCATAACCTTTGTCAAACACCCATCTGAAAATCGTTATTTTACCTTTCAAAATCAAACCCTAGGTTTAACTCAAAATTCCCAAATCACCAAACACTTTCTAGGAGAAAATAACTAAGCTAAAAATTATACAAGACGTTGAAGAAATCTCTACCTTAAGAGTAGAAGAGAAAGAGAGCAAGAGTGAAACTTCAACGGAGCCAAAAAAGATATCCTCTCTGATTAGATTGAAGCCCTTGACGAGCTCTACTTTTTTCTCGAAAGAGCAACGGTGGAGAAATCAATGGATGGTGGAGTATTTGAGGTTTTAAGCAAGAACTAGAGAGAAAGTGGAGAGATTAAGGTTTGAAAGGTTTTAAAGAGAGAGAGAGAATGAAAAAGTGATCCAAAAATTCCTTTTTCGGAACTGATATACGCGCAAACCACTCGAGCGACCAAACCACCACTCGAGCGACCAAACCATAAGTGACATTGCTTGAGCGACCAAAACATCGCTCGAGCGCACAATGACCCTCTTCCAGAAATTTTGCAGACATTAGAGACCACTCGAAGGCAAGAAGGACCGATCGAGCGAAGATCACCCTATTTCCAAGAGTTTTGCAAACCTACAAAAATAATAGAAGATCTCAAAGACTGCTCAAGTAACCAAAACACCGCTCGAGCGAACAAGCAGAAAACTGGACAATAAAACTTTTGAAAACTAACTCCCAACCTGTTTCAAACACGATCAACAACTCAACTCGACCACTAATAAGACAACAAAGGATATGAGTAACAATTAAAAGTACTGAATCAAGAATCTAAGAGTATTAAATGGGTCGGGTCTAAATCAGAATTGTTATAAAAAGTAAAAAAAAAAAGAAGACACAAATTTAAAAAGAAATCACTAAAGACAAAAAAAAGATTTTTTTAACTAGATGCCAACGAGGCCATGTTTTGATTAAGAAATTAAAAAAATATACCCCTACATATAATTTTTATTTTTAATCTGATAATCAAACATGGAAATAAAATATGGTCAGCTTGTCTCCAGTTAGAGATCAAGACTGGACCCTCCAGTCCGCTTTGTGGACCTACTTTGGGCTTCGTTTCGATGATTCGAACCATTCACATTTTAGGGTTCGTCGAGTACATTATCCCTGTAAAAAATCAAGTCAATCGGATAATGACAACTACATGTTCGAATCAATTTTATATGAGCCGTTTATTTTTTCACCGTCTATTTTTTATTTTATACAAAACTAATTCGAACATGTAGTTGCCGTTATTTGATCGACTTAATTTTTTAAAAGATAATGTACTTGATGAACCCTAAAATGTGAACGATTTGAATCATCGAAACGAGACTCAAAAGTGGGCTCACAAAACGAACTGGAGAGTCCAATCTTGATTTCGAATTGAAGACAAGATGGACTCATAAAAATATATTGAGAAATGTACCTATGTATTATATCCTTTTGGGGCTAAATGTTCTTATGTGGGCTAAATGTTCCTATGTGTCATCTCCTTTTGAGGCTTGTTTATTGTAATTTTTTATAAGTTAAAAGTTGATAATTAGAAAATGAAAGTCAAAAACTTTCATACGATCAATTTTTTTTTTTTTTTTTAGAAATTTATTTACACTTTTTTTGCTCAATAATCTAAACAAAAGTTACATCAAAACACATACTCTTACAATTAAAATAAAAAATAATAATAAAAATTGGAATAAACTACACCAAACAATTCTTTTGTCCCTCAATTAAACGCACCCCTCAAACATTAGGAAAATTACATTTCAATTAATCAATGAAAAATATTCTCATTTTCATGATAATGCAAATCTATTGCATAATTTCTATGTTTATTATAAATTTTTATTGTGTGTCGAATTTATATAAAAAAATATTTTACTTATAAGTATTTTAAAACTAGCTCATTTGTTTGCAATTTTTCTTTCAATGGTGTTTTGAGAAGTTGGTAAAAATTTAATTTTTTGACTTTTTTAATAACTTTTTTAATAAAAAACTGAATTGTTTTGAATAAAAAAATTAATTTTTTTAACTAAAAAAATTAAAAAACTAAAAAATTAACTTTTTTGCCATGTTGCCAAAGCGCTCCTAAAACATTGCCATAGGATTTTGGGAATCACACGTTTGTGTCCAGGGATTCCACATAAATGTGTGATTCTCAACACATTGGACATACCCAAAAACAGTAAATAGTTTCTCCTCATACAATTGTCATTTTTATCACTTTCACATCTAGCTATGTGGTCCCACATTTGATTTTAATTTTTGGTTCATTAAATTCTTCAAAGGACAAAAAGGTCAATTTGTCAGTCCTTTTCTTAAAAAATTGTTTCGACAAACGAGAAAGAACTACTCTTTGGGACGACGAAGGCTCGAGGGCATTTTCGTCAATTAGAAGATTTTCAAAGCTTTTAGGCTCCAATTGGATTTGAATTTCAGATTTTTGGCTCACAAAGTTTGAAACACGCTGATTTTGAAAATTAGGTCAACAGATTTGATGATGCTATTTGTTTTACCCTTCGTTTGAATTTTTTTTTTTTTAATTTGATTTTTTTGATTATTTTAATCTAATAAAAAAAGTTTTGTTTAAGATAAATTTTTGACTTTTTTATAATTTTGTGAAAGAAAAAATGAAATGATTATTATTTAAACATGACATTTCATTTTATTAATATTTTAATCTATTTTATTTCTAGTATGCTAAATTAGTCCAAACCCTCTATCCAAACGAAGTCTCAACTTAAAGAAGCTGATTGTAATTTATTTTTATTTTTATTTTTGTGACCACATCATTTTATTTATTGATGGTGTAACTTATGCTTATAGTTTATTAAGTAAAAATATCTTAAATAAATTTAAAAAAAATTAATTATCTAAAGCCAGAAGAGAAAATGATTTTGACTTCTACTTTATAATTATTAATTTTTGAATTTATAATAAATTATACTAAACAGGTTTTCTACCCTCATTGGGGTAATTTCATGTAGTCTATATGCATGGAAAGATTATTCCATGTTTTAAAAATTTAAAAACACGAGTGACTAATTCATGATTAGATTTCATTGGGCATCAGCTTATAAATTGAATATTTTAAGTTATTTATTTTTAATGGGTTCTTTTTTAAAAAATTATGTCGTAAATTA
Source organism: Camellia japonica (assembly GCA_030407325.1). Lineage (NCBI taxonomy): Eukaryota > Viridiplantae > Streptophyta > Magnoliopsida > Ericales > Theaceae > Camellia > Camellia japonica. The sequence continues at coordinate 158,594,037 of JAPPVO010000031.1, read as the reverse complement.
TTTTTTCAGAAAATATCAAAATTTAAAATTTAAAAATTTCACCAAAATACAAAAATAAATCAATTTTATAAAATAACTTAACTGAACTTTTTAATTTTTTAATTGTTTTTAAATTTTTACTATTATTTAATTTAGAACAACTAAAAAAAAAAACACACACACATTTGATGCAACGTTGAATTTGTTCAACATAAATAAAAAGAAAAATGCCTCATACACACCCACTGGAGGTCGACCCCCAGTGAGGTGGCACTCCATAATTGGATAAAAAAAACTGTTTTTTTTTTTTTTTTTTTTTTTTGGGCTTCAGCCAGTGGGGGCGCGACACCTCATTGGGGGTGCGACTCCCACTGGAAGTATGCAGCAGTGTTGAAATAAAAATAAACTTAAAAAATTGCACAACTTATAGCAACAACAACAACCCAAAAAACTTTTAAATATAAAAATTCACGAGATCATACAATTCTTAAAATTGTTCAACATCATAACATACAACATCATGTTTGATTACAAAAAAGTGAGTGCACTTCTCAAAAATTAATTTTAATTTTTCATATATATTTTTTTTTTTTTAGTGCATTTTTTTAATATTTAACACATTTAAAAAAAAATTTAGATACACCTAATCTAAAATGCTAAAAAAGTATAATATTTGTAAATTATTTTTAAAAAGTTGACCAAATACAAAAAAATATAAATAAAAAAAAATTCAATATATTTTTTAAAAAATTTTATACAAATTATTATTTTTACTTTTTAAGTATATTAAGATCAAGTGAATCTAAAATTTTTTTTAAAAAAATGATTAAAATATTAAAAAAACTATTAAAAATATAAAAATAGGAATTAAAAATCAAAAAATATTTTAAAAACAAAAAACCAAACAGGGTGAGATATAATTTTTCCTAAGTGCTAATTGCTAATTGCTAATTGCTAATTGCTAATACTTGTGAAGTTATAAAATAGTGATATCATTAATCAGCAATAGGACCATTATATATATATATATATATAACCCCAAGGCAAGTGGTCGAATATATATATAATATATAACCCCAAGGCAAGTGGTCGAATGGTAAAGTCTGGAGGATAAAATCCACAGGTCTCGAGTTCGAGTCACTCCTTGGGGCCACTGGAGGTTTGCCCGGTCGTTAGCTTCAGGGCCCTCAGGATTAGTCCTGACTTTCCTTAAAATCAGCGGGTTGGGGATACCTGAGTTATCAAAAAAATATATATATATATATATATGAAATAGAATTTAATCTGCTTTCTACTTTATTTGAAAAAATATGAAACAAATTTTTTTTGGCAATCTATTTTCAGAAGCTATTTTAATAGAACTTTCAAGAGATAATTTTAAATTATTTTTACAATTCACAAAAAAACTTTATATATATTTTTTTGTAAAACCCTAATTTCTTACATTGAAAAAAAAGAAATAATTATAAAAAGTCAATACTATAAAAAGTCAATACAAAAGGATAATTATTTTTTTAATATTTATACTTATCTTTCTATAAAAATATTATTAAAAAAATCAATTCTCAAACGAAGATTAGAGAGGACATCCACACAGGTCCCATCCGATGTATATCATTCACTTTTCCTTTCTCTCTATTGGATTGTGTGAAAAAGGGACTTTTGAGTGGTAGAATTTATTCTTATTATCTTTTTCTTTGAATAATAATAGCTAAGTGGGTAAGATGTTTGGTGCATTTTTGGTTAGGATTTTGACCTACCAATGGTTCACATGGGTTCTACAACAGTAATGGTAGAGGGTTCTAATTTTTATAGTTTAAATGGTTCAAATTTATCAAAATGACGTCGTTTTGAGTACAAAACAATATCAAAATTATCAAAACGATATTGTTTTAACAATTTTAAGCCATTTGAGCCACAAAAATTAGAATTCCCAAACATTTTTCGTTCTACAATTGCCTTTGTTACATTCATATTAGATATACCTATAATTCCTTTTCCGATGTATCAAAAAAAAAAAGATATACCTATAAAAGGCTATTTTTTAAAAAATTTCTACTATTTGAGATTGCGTTCGAATCTTAAATTTATGAAAAAAAATCACAAACTACATAATGAAAAAAAAAAAGAGAAAAAAAAGTACAAAATTCTAAATACATTTCTTAAACACACTTTAGTTTAACCTAAAAAACTTTGAGAAAGTAGATACCTCTTAAGTATATATGTAGTTAAGATTTTTGTAAGTTTAGGAATTTTCAAAAGGGCAGTGATTCATCCCCCGAAAAGGGGAGCCCGAATCTCCCGAAATGCCAAATTAAGTATAAAAAAAAAAAAAAAAGAAAAAAAAAAAAACAGTTTCTAAAAATGGAAATTAGGGGATTAGGGGGATTAATTTTAGGGGGACAAATCATTTCTGTTTTCAAAAACTTGAATGGTTCTAAATATGTTAAAAAAATAAATATACAAGTTAAATATCAATGTTATTGAAGAGAGAGAGGCCTCTAAATAAAGTATTAGGATAAATTTATCAAAAAAATCCAAAAACTCATATATATTTTTTTGAATTTTTTAATGTTATTTAAATATTAGTTCAAATATACTATCCAATAATGTCTCTTTTGTTGTTTTACACATAGAGAGGTCATTAGTACATAAAAGGCATTTTATACATTAGAATAGTCCTTGTGATAGAAAATTAAAAAGTCCTCCTAATAAGTGCCCATTATTTATGGTGCATTTAAAATTTTATATTATATTCCAACAATATTTCTCAAGACTATGGGTATGCGTTTATAGAAAAAACATTTAAAATTTTTTTTTTTTAAAATGAAAAAAACTAACCTATTGGAATATATTAATCACCAACAATTGAAAATATAACTCATTTTTGCAAAAACTTTGGCATTTTATTTTACTTTTTCATTGATGTAAACTTAAAGATAATGAAACCAAAAAAAATAAAAAATTTATGTGAAAATTGTGTTATCAAAGTGACATATAAACTATTCAAGACTTGAGCGTGCTTTACAAGTTTTCATGTCATTAAAAAAAAAAAAAAAAAAACCCCTTAAAAAATCCCTCTATAGATGAAGTTCCTTTAAAAAACACCACAAGGTCATGCGTTCGATTTCTATTCAGTTATCTATGAGTCTTTTTCATTGTATTTATTTGAGATCTTGCTTCTCTATCTTAAAATTATTATTTTCTTTTTCTTCCTATGTGCAGAAAAAAGGGCTGAAATTTCCTTTGAAATAGTAAAATCCACAAATGAACAAACCATAAAAAAGTTAGATGATGATAATGCCTCCGTTTGGGAAGTGAGTTGGCTTTTTAATTTTTTGACTTTTTTAGCTATTTTAACTTGGGGTAAAAAGCTTGATTTGATAAGGACTTTTTGACTTTTTAACTTTTTTGATTTTTTTTGTGAGAGAAGAGTGTAATGATTATGAGTTGAATGTGATATTTTATTTTTTGTAGCTAAAATAACCTATTTTATTTTTTGTGGCTAAAATAGCCACTTTAGCCCTTCCCAAACAATGCTGCCAATGTATACGAAGTAAAAGACAAAAATACCCTTATGAGAGAAAATATTTAGAACCAATAAATGTGCTCGTGACATTAACAACATCGAATTTTTTTTTCTTTAAAAAAAAATAAAAATCTAAAATGATTTATGGCCATTCAATTTTGGCAAATTCTATTTCCGTAGATAAAAAAAAGTCCATTTCACACACTTGGGCTTCGTTTGGAAAATGGATTGTTTTTTTTCAACTTTTTGATTAATTTATTTTGAGGCTAAAAAATTTTGTTTGAGTTGAATTTTTTTGACTTTTATAAGAAAAAAAATGATTGTGATTTGGATATGACATTTTGTCTTATTAAGTTTTTAATTTATTTTATCTTTCTGTAGCTATTTTAGCCTGGTAGCCCCATGCCAAACAAGGATTTAGTGCATTTTTTTTAATTATGATTTTATTTCTTAATCAAATTATCCTATTGAATAAAACCCTAAAATAAATTCTCAATATATAAGCCTTCGTTTGGATGTGGGTGGCTTTTTGACTATTTTAGTCAAGGGTTAAAAAGTCTCGTTTTGAAATTTTTTTTAATTTTTTTACTTTTGTGAGAGAAAGAATGAAATGATTATAGTTTGGATGTGACATTTTGTCTTATTTAAATAAAATAACTAATTTTGTCATATGTGTCTATTTTAACCCAACTAGACATGTCAAACATAGCTTAACTAAATCCACACACCACCAACCACCAATAACCACCTACCCACTACCCACCAGTCCACTACTACCATGGCTCCCTCAACTCATCACTTACCTTCCCTGACCAACCCCACCCCCACCCCCAACCCCACCCCCAGCCTCCATGGCCACTAAACGCCACAATCCATTGTCGCCAAGCGAGCGAGAACTTTGGGCTCTGTTTGTTTGTGTTTTTAAATTACTTTTCAACGTGGTAGTTTGAGTATGATGTTTGGATGGAGTTGTGGAATTAATTTTCCAGAACTCTGCAGAAAGTTCGGTGTATTATGTCAAAACCGAGCGCGATTTTCAAATTTTTTTTTCAAAATTTGGCCTAACGGGACGTCCAGCCGGTTGACCGGAACAGTAATTTTTTTTTTTTTTTACAATTGATATGTTAATTTTTATATCCGAAAAAAATATTTTCTGAAATTTTTAAAATTTTTTATGTGCTTTAAAATAATTTTGAGTTATATATTTAGTTATGAGTTGTAATTTTTTGTATCAAATATCAAATGTCACATCAACAATTTCCCACTCAAATCAAAACTCTTTTCAAAACTATTTTCAAAACTCTTTACCAAACAAATTTTCTACACTCAAATCATAATTCCAAACCCCACAAACTCAAAATACAACTCATACTCTCAAATCATAATTACAAAACACAACCAAATGCAACCTTGGTTTTGCAAATCGTGACTAAAAACTAAAATATAGTTAATAAATCATCAATAGTCCTTAGAACATCAGCATCAGGAACATCAAAATAACAAAAAACTAAAATATAACTAATAAATCATCAAATTCTCCCTCCATCAGCTTCAGCAAATTTTTTCTAAATTAACATTTTCTTAGATTTGCTACAATACCTCAACAACTTTGTTGAGGCACTGTTCATTCGTTATATGATTTTTTATTATATTTTTTACAGGAAAACTAAGCGAAAAATTAGCCCAAAACTGTAAATCGGTTGTCCACCCGGATGTCCCCCCGGACATCCCACCGGATGTCCATGAGTTGTTTGTAGCAAAAAAGAAAAAATGCCGAAATTAGCCTAACCGGTTGACCGGTCAACAACAAATATATATATATATATATTTTTTTTTTTTTGCATTTTTTAAGAATTGTTTGGATAGCACCTCATCAATTTAATAAAAAAGAAAGAATAACAAATACAATAACAAATTAATATTTTAATAAGATTGAGTTAGAATAGAGAGTTTGATGTAGTAAATACTAAAAAGGTACTAGTTAAAATAGAAAAAGTGAATTTTGGGTTAAATTAGCCTAAAAATTTGAAGAACTTGATGTGGATGCTCTTAGTTCAGATATCTGAGATCGAAGCATTCGGTTTATAAGATTATGTTCGAATAAAATTTGGGATTGAATAATTCACCTAAACTTCAATATAATTTTAGTCCATCTTATTCATTGATTTTTCACTTTATAAACTTAGAGTTGGTTTGGAAAACGATTTTTTGACTAAAATATCAAGTGAAAAAATTGAATGTGTGTGAAGATCATGCACATGTATGTAGGATATTGTAAATGTATAAATAAGTATGATTGTAATATTGCTCAGTCAACTATTAAATGTTAAACACATAATATTATCATATTAATCAAAGAAACAATGGTTTCATAATATATAGATTTTATATTTTATAAACCAAAAAATTTATATGAATAATAACATATGAATTTATGCATTTTTAGAAACTTTAAACGTTTGATTTAGTTTCCATATAAAATGGTTTAAAATAGTCATAATTAAATGTAAATATATCACCATCAATCTATAAAAATAATATTTGATTTTGAGTTTTTTAAAAACAATTTAAAAATTTTTTAATCTATATTTATATTTTTTTTGAATATTTTAATCAATTTCTTTTACTTTTTATATCCACCTCCAGATACTTTTAAATGTAAAAATTTATATTTTTATTATATTTAGTGATTTTTTTAAAGATTTTTTTTTTTACAAATTTTATACATTCTAAGTGCATTTGAAGAGAGAAAAAATGATTAAAATATTAAAAAATTATTTAAAAATTCAAAATCAAACATAGTTAATGACATTTATTTATGCATTTTAGAAATTTAATGGAAACTTAAATCGTTTTGATTTAGTTTTCATATAAAATACTCTAAATATACATGATATAAAATGTTTTACAAAATATATTACCATATTAATCAAAAAAATTAATGATTTCATGAAATGTGCATTTCTATGTTTTATAAATTCAAAACATGTGAAAATTGTATTGAGACTTTTAAACTTAGGGAAATTCTAAAATTGTATGTACTATGTAAATTATGACAATTTGGGATGTTGATATTACAAATATCATAATTAAATTATTTTCAATTATAATTAAAAGGAACGCAATGGGTCATAACCATAACCAAAAACATTTTTAGTTATAACTAAAATAATAATGATAACAGGTCATTAATGAAACTTAATAATCATAACAGGTCATAGGGAGGCTCTATTTGCCTCCTGAAAATTAGGTTGGACACTTCAATTTAATGAAACTTTTTTATTAATATTATTTCCGCATTTAAAACATCAAAAAACACTTAATATTGAAAAAAATATAAATCATAGTTTTGAACACTCCATTCATATTCAAATTCAATCTTCCTTTTTCTCTTCTATTCTCTTCTTATTCTCTCCACTTTGTATCTTCATACTCAATCCTATTTAGCTTGACTTCACAATTCTTGCATGCTATTTCATATTGAACTCAACAATGGATAATGAAGAAAGACGTATTTAAGCAATTTTTATTTTGGATAAATTACATTGACACCCCTTGAGGTTTGGTCCAATTATTACCCCTGACATTTTAGAAATTACATTCCCACCCCTGTAATTAATAGTCTCATTTCACAAACCACCCTAGTTATATAAAAGGTAACAGCTCCTAGTAGAAAAGCAGAGGAAATTAAATTAAAAAAAAAAAAAAGTAAAGGAAAAGGGAAAAAAAAGAGAAAGTAAAGCAAAGCAAAAAAAGAGAGAGTGCATGAGTTCAATGTCTTCATTCCGTCTAAATAATTACAATGATAAGGGAGTTAGTGTAATTTTCCAAACGTCAGGGGGTGATATGTGTTAAACCAAAAACTCAGACGGTGTAAGTGTAATTTATCCTTTTATTATTATTATTTTTTATATAGAAAATAAGTTTTCTATTCATATTTATTGTTTTCGTCTATTAAGTTTACGAAATTTGTTTGGAAATTCAATATCGAACAAATTATATCATTTGAAAACTTATTTTTAAACAAAATTTATATATTCGGTAGCGTGTTTCCAAAAAAATGGTCATTGTTTAGCATTAATATCTTAACAATTGTCTATGTTCGGCTCTGTATTTTGGAATATTTAAAATTTTAATTTCTTCATATTTAAATTCCGAACAAAAAGAACTATTTGGTATTACACATGTTTCAATTTTCTATTGTTTGGATATGAATATCCGCACATGTTTCATTTGTTCAACATCAAGTATTCAAAGAAATTTCATAATTTCAAAATTAAGTATCTGAGCATATTTAATTTGTTCGGTACTAAGTATTCGGATAGAATAGTTAGAACCAATTTTTTGTTGTTCGGAATTGAGTATCTAGACATATTTATTTTGTTCGGCACTTAGTATCCGGATGAAAAAGTTAGAACTAATTTTTTGTTTGTTTGGAACTGAATATCCGGATATATTTCATTTATTTGACATTGAGTATTCAAAAAAAACTATAGAAATCACTTCTTTCAAAGAATCAAAATCGAAAAGCCCCAAATTGATGGAATGTCAAAATACTCTTAAATCATAGAGGTTAGAGACGACGCGTTGGAGATGGTGTGTTGACGACGTGGGTGTTGGAGAAAGTAGGTTTGTAATATATTTCTACAGTTTTTAAAATCTTTTGAGACATAATAGGTATTATTGGGATGTCAAAAAAATAAATAAAAATTTAAACTTTTTAATGGGGGTGTCCGACCTAATTTTTGGGGTGCACTTAGAGCTACCCTAAGTCATAACTACCACCACCACCGCAATAAATCATGGGGGTAGTTTACAAGCAAGTATGATGGAACAAACTTATTTACAAAAAAGTCATACTCCAACTTTCAATTCATTTAATTATGCTTCCTGCATCATATTTCAATATAAATAAATTAAAAATAAATGAAAACAAATAAACAAATGTCAAAATACTTCAATCATTTATTACTATGATAAATTTATCAATATGATTACGAATACCAAATGACCATTTTACAAACACAAGCCATATCTAAAAAGTATAAAAAAAAGATTTCATTATCAAAACAAGGGTGAAATAAGTTTTTAAAAAATTCATTAAGAACTTAGGAGTAATTAAGTCCACTCAATAGAACCTACTGTAATTATTCCATAAATTATAACTAAGTCATAATTTGAGGTATAACCAAAAACTATACTAAGTCATAATTTAATATCATGAAAATCATAATTGAAGACATATAAGAGCAACTCCAACACTTCTCTTCATCTTTCACTAACTATAGTACAAAAAATAAATACTTATTTATTTTTATCTATTAATTTTTTTATTTATGTACTCCAACGCTACTATTTATTTTATTTATTTATCTATATAAATTATTTAATCAGCGTTTCAAAACTCTCTAAATATAACTAGTTTGGAAGAATTTTATTAAAATAAATAAAATATGATAATTGTAGTTAGAATAACCAACGCACCTTTTTTAAAGAGTACATTGGAGATATTTTAATACATATTTTTTCTAGTATATGTAATATAAAATTTCCAATAATACACCCCAATGTAATATTTTTTTCTAGTGTTTGTATATTGGCGCGCTAAATATTTTTAAGCCTCCGTTTGGGAAGTGAATTGGTTTTTTGATTTTTTTGACTATTTTAGCCTGGGCTAAAAAGCTTGGTTTGGGAAGAGTTTTTTAGCGTTTTAGCTTTTTTGGCTTTTTTTGTGAGAGAAGAGTGTAATGATTATGGATTAGATGTGATGTTTTGTTTGTTGTGGCTAAAATAGCATATTTTGTCCACAAACCAACTTGCCAAACAACACCTACCGCAACTCCCTTGCTAAATATACACACATATCTATGTATTTTATAGTTGTTAATTTTATATCGTATTGGCCGATACGTATCATAGGGGAGAGAAAATAAAATACAAATAGGTTAATACTGTTTTAATTAATTTCTCGATGAGTTCCAACTAATTCTGTAAATACCGGACAATACTAGCCAAAAAAATGTAATTCCAACAAAATTGAATAGTGCCAAACAAAGTGAATTTATGATTTTTTTTTGTTATATTTTATATATTGCATCAAATATATTAGATGATATACGTTGTTGTTTTAAGAAAACAAAATATACAACTTTGGATGTTTAAATTATAGGGCCGTGCTACATCCCCTAATTTGGAGAGCCCTAATCCCTCGAAAAATCTGACCAAGGCAAAAAAAAAAAAAAAAAATCTCCAAAACGACGTCGTTTTCGGGATTAGGGGGGACATTTTTAGGGGGACAAATCATTTTCCTAAATTATATTACTAGACAATATTTTTAATACATATATAATATTTTTGCAATAAATTCAAAACGGTACCCGGAAATATACCGTTATTGATAGGTCGTCAATAGAAAAAACGGTACTTTATTCGGTACGGGATTAACAATGTTGTGTTGGACTTGTTTGATACAACTTACTATAAGTTAAAAATTAAAAACCAAAAGCACATATACTCAAACTTGCAGATAATCAATTTTTTTAAATTTACATATGTTATTTCTATTTAATACATTATAAATAAAAAAAAGGGACCAAACAGATTAATGGCCCCGTTTGGTAGAGCTTGAAAAGTGATTATAATTTATAGCCTAACAGCTTATAGCTTATAACTGTGAATATAAGCTGATTTTAGACTTATAAATTAAGCTTCTCCTCCCCCACTTAAAGAATAAGTTGATTTTTGACTTACAAAAAGCTATAAGCTGTATTGTTAAGTTGAACCAAACACATCAAAATAGCTTAAATTAAGCTAAAAGCTGAAATAAGCTGGAAATAAACCCTACCAAACAGGGCCAATATAGAGTCTCGGATAAGCTGCACTTGCACCAAACAACTCCATGTTGTACCCATATGGCAACTAGTTTATTGTGATGGAGATCAACCCATTTCAACCCGAAAAGCCCATTTTGAAAGATGCAATGGATCTGATAAGGGTTAATCTATAGATAAGAACAGCCCATCAACCTAAAAATTGGTTTCAGTTTCCAAAACCCATTCATAGCCTTCGTTCGGGATGTGAGTTAACTTTTTGGTTTTTTGACTTTTTGACTATTTTAGCCTGGGGCTAAAAAACCTCGTTTAGGGTGGACTTTTTGATTTTTTTTATTTTTGTGAGAAAAAAATGAAATAATTATGATTTGGATGTGACATTTTGTCTTATTGACTTTTTAATTTATTTTGTCGTTTTGCGACTAAAATAGCCAAAAAAAATTATCTCAAACGTTGCCTATGGGGCCAAAACTAGTGGCAATGGATATCAAGGCCACCATATAATGTCACTCCTAGACTGAGATAAGAACTGTACTGGAAAACTTCAAACTCAGGATTAGGACTTGGAAAGGCCTGGTGCAAAGCTGGGCCGAGAACAATCCGGCCCAACCCATTCAAGGTTATAAATCTTAGGTGGGCGTCGGGTCAAGTTATGTTCGTATCATTTGAAATTTGTATCAAAATTATCTCAACACTAATCCAATTAATTTGTTATTTTGTGTTATCCTATTATGTCATTTTCGCTTTGTGTTCGCTTTTCTATTGTGTTACTGTCTCATGCCAAAATCACTGCTAGCTAAAAGCATAAAGTGTATGAAGAAATCAAAATTTGTTTCCAAAATTTAAATTTAATTAAACAAATTTCTATTAAATGAAATTAGTCATAAGATTATTTGATTTTAACTTAATTTTAATTTTCTAATTTATTAATTTTATCCTTTCACTAGATTATGTCAAATAATAGACAAAATAATTATCTTCGGTTTAAAAATAGAAACAAAACCGATAGTACTCTTAAAATCTTATTTTATGTACTTTTCTAATAAGTTAAATAGAGTTACATGAGAGAATTAAAATGTCATGACACTCTTTAATCTAAATAATATTAAAACATGTAACTATTTTTTTATTAAATAAGTTATTCGTGTCAATTTTGTATTATACCGATTCAATACTAACTTAACTTATTTATTTGTGTTATCGAGTGCTATCATATATATGTTTGGTTCAAAGTGATCAATTTTAATCCACTAAATTTATATACAATTCACATCGTGTTATAGTTTTATTTTTATAGAAATGGAAATAGGTAAAGATGGGAAAGAAACGATTGCAAGAGCCCAAACCCAAATATTTTTTATTAATATTATATTTATTTTTTATTTCATGGTTTTTTTTTTTTTTTTTCCACCATTACATTGCTGACTCTTTGCTTTCCACCGACTGATCACCAAATAATGGCTCAAGACCCATGGGCTCACTGGCCCAAGTATCAACTTTTTGACTCAAATGATCCACTTTATTAAAAACATTGTATTGCACGGAAATTGAAGAAAGCAAAAGTGAAATAGGGTTCTAACTTTTACCTTGAAATTGATAGAATTTGAGGGGTTTGAATATTCGCCAAAAATTCTCTTTTAATAATGTGAATTATTTATTTTATAAGACTTTTGTATATATTATTTAAAAATAAAATAAAATAGATCTAATAATTACAACTCTTTCATTTCATTGCGTTTATTTTTAAAAAGAATTTATTTCTTAAAATATATTTATCGTCAATTATTTTAGAATATGATATAATGTGAGACTCACATGCTATATAAATCGGAATTAATTTATTAATTATCTATTTTTTGTATGTATAGAAAATTACATTTTCTCTAAAAAGTGTACAGAGAGAATGAGAGAGTGAAAGCTGGATTCGGAGTCCAAAACTTTGTTTGATTCTCCTTATGTCACGTGCCTCTCATTTTTTTTTTTATTTTAAAAAAACTATTATATTAAGTGAAAACTAGATTTGGAGTTCAAACTTTATTATATGTCATGTGTCTTTCATTTTTTTTTATTTAAAATAAAAAAATTAAATAAATAAAAGAAATGTATCTAAACTTATTAGGTTTCGAATATATTAAAAAAAGTTTTAATATATAATAAATATTTTATTTGAAAAAAAAAGTTTTGATATATTTGATACATAAACTTATTAGATTTTGAATCTATTAAAAAAAGGTTTTACCACTTGAGTCAAATTTACTATATAATAAACATCTTTGGGCAAATTATAAAAAAAATTTAGGATTTCGCGAATTTTTCAATTTAAATTTCAGAATTTCAATTTTGACAAATTAAACCTTGGAGTTGCTTCCGTGTTTCAATGTGAACCCTTCATCTATATCCGTTTGATTGAACTAACGGAATCTAAGCAAAATTCTTAGATTCAAATACACATATTTAAACACTAGTATCTCCCTCGTTGTAACTCCGTTTCGCTTCATTTTTGCGTCATTGGATTCACCTCATTGCCTAGTTTTTATTCCATCCCTCATACGTCTTATTCCACCTTTTTGTGTGCTGTTGGAACTCCGAAAGTTAACCAAAAATAAGATTTTTCTCTCTTTGGGCAAAATTTTCAAATTCAAACACACATATTCAAGCATTTGTATTTCCTTCGTCGTAACTCCGTTTTATCTCATTTTTGCGTCGTTGGATTGACCTCATGGCCTAATTTTCATTTCATCCCTTATGCACTTTATTCCACCTTTTTTTGCATGCCGTCAAAGCTCCAAAAGTTAGCAAAAATAAAATTTCTCTTTTTTTTTTCCCCTTTTTATTTTCTATCTCCATGCTTCTTCCTTCCTACTTTCTTTTCACAATTATTCTTTTTTTTCCTTTTCTTCCATGGCCCTTCCACCGAGCTCGTGGTGGCCACCGAACTTCCGATGGTGGCGGTGTCATTGAGTATGAATGTATATGACTTACAAGAACAAAAAGAAACAGAAGAGTGGAGGAAGGGCCATGAAGGAAGAGGAAAAGAAAGAATAATTGTGGAAAGGAAGGAGGAAGAAAGAAGTACGGAGATATAAGATAGATGAAAAAAAAAAAGAGAAATTTTTTTATTTTTGGCCAACTTTCAGATCTCCGACAACATGCAAAAAGAGGTGGAACAAGGCATATAAGGGGTGGAAAGAAAACTAGGCCACGAGGTCAATCCAAAGATGCAAAAATGAGACAAAATGGAGTTATGACGAAAGAGATACAAGTGCTTGAATATGTGTGTTTGAATCTGAAAATTTTACCTAAAGAGAGAAAAATCTTATTTTTGACTAACTTTGGAGTTTCAACAGCACACAAAAAGAGGTGGAACAAGACGTATGAGGGATGGAATGAAAATTATGCAATGAGGAGAATCTAACGACGCAAAAATGAAGTGAATTGAGTTATGAAGAGGGAGATACAAATGTCTGAATGTATGTATTTGAATCTGAGAATTTTATTCAGATTCTATTAATTCAATCAAATGGATATGGACGAAGGGTTCACATTGAAACACAAAAAAAAATTGAAGGTTTAATTTGTCAAAATTAAAATTCTAAGATTTAAATTGAATAACACGTGAAACTCTAAGATTTTTTTTTTTTTTTTAATTTGCCCGACATCTTATTTTATTTTTACTTGTTTGACGGTTACACGCATGGTAACTGCTAGTTGAAAAACTAAGGAAACGATAGCTTGACAAGTGTCCCACCACTTGTAAACAGAAGAACATGGTTACAAGGGTAAAGCTAACATGTACGACACGTATCAAACATGTAAAGCCCTGAGCACCTCCATATAGCTAGCTCCACAACATTCCTGGGTTTATCTTCCAAAACAAAAGACCAGAGATATTTAAAAAAAGAAGAAGAAGAAAATGGCAACTGTGGGAAGGAACATAGCAGCACCATTGTTGTTTCTCAACTTAGTAATGTATTTTATTGTGCTGGGTTTTGCTAGTTGGTGTCTCAACAGGTACATCAATGGCCAGACTCATCATCTTAGTAAGTTCCCTCCTCTCTCTTCAATGGTTTTATTTTGTTAAAAAAAATGAAAGGCTTTTGGTTCATGGATTTGGAAAAAATTTAAACTTAAAAAGAAAAAAAGTAAAAACAGGTGAAATGTAAATAATAAATGACATATATATATATTGTTTTTAAAATTCCTCGCATACCTATGAATGAAACACACAGCCTAAGAAGTTTAAAGGGTTTGTCAAGCTTTTGGTTAGGGTTGGTAGAAAAATAGATGAATTATAAATTGGCGGCTTAAATATGATCAAAATTTTGATTTTTGGTAAAAAAAAAAAAAAACATGTTTTCTTTTCCATAATGTGTGGTCTGTTTGGTATACAAATTAAACCAAACGTGATAAAAACGGAGGGAGATTTTCACTTAGAACAATTTTCATAGTTTTTTTCATTAGTTTTCAATGTAAAGGTCTTCTAGTTTTTATAATTTTTTTCTTTAAAAAATTTTATGTCAATTTCTGTCAAACTGACAAAATTGACAAATTTAACTTGTAACCCACAGTATGTGTCAATTCATCAGCTATTAAAATATGATCGGAATTTTGATTTTTGGTCTGTTTCTCATAATGTGTGGTCTGTTTGGTATACAAATTAAACTGAATAAAAACTAATGAGGGAGATATTTATTTAGAACAATTTTCATAGTTTTTTTTTTCCCATTAATTTTCAATGTGAAATTTCTACTAGTTTTTATAATTTTTAAAAAAATTTTTATGTTAATTTCTGTCAAATTGACAACAAATTTTGTGACATACGGTATATGTCAATTCATCAACTATTTGTTGGAAAATGGTTTTATAGGCATAATTTTGAACCCATTTTGGGTGGGTTCCAAACGTCTTTTGGGGTGGATCCGAAAAGGTGACGTGTTCTTTGCCACGTGGCAAGTCACACGGTGAAGACGGAACGTCAAAACCATTTATGAGTGAATGGGAAGTTGATGTCGTTTTCGGATTTGACATTAATTTTTAGACAAAGTTCATTTGAATTTTTCAATAAAAATTATTGTAGGAATTTAATTTTAATTTAATTTTATTTTTGGTTTCCTAATATGGTTTCCTATAATAGATTATATAGTTTAAATATTAAATTCCAAAACTGTTTGTTAAACTTTTCTCCATTGACTTTTTTGTTTAAACTATTCAAATAAGTTTAAATATTAAAACCATTTTGAACTTTGCCAATCCAACGGTTCTGTGTTCAAAATTGTTTGGGGGAAATAAAAACTGTTCCATGTGATACGGCAGTTTTGCACCTTTTCATTTCCTTTTGCACCTGTTCGGGTCATGTGTAATTGCCTATAAATTCTACATTCCAGCAATGTTTAGGATTCGGGAAAAATTCAGTCTATAGATTTTTTGATATTGCTGTCCATTTTGCTCTAAGTACATATATTCTTCATTTTAGTTTTACAATAAATAAAAGAGAGTATAGATCACAGGTTTGGTTCGCCGAACAAATTTATTTGAAGTGCTTCTATAAATTTGTGAAGATCATTGTATCCTGGGAGATAGACGCCATCAACCGTAAGCACCGTAGCGGGGCGAATCTGTCTTAAGGACAGAGTGTCACACACTCGACTTGGTCTTAATTTTATTTGGTTCGAAAATAAATCTGGTATGTTATTTATTTATTTTGTTTGAATTTTTCAAGTTATTTTATTTACACAGAAGATTGTTCCAACAATCTTAAGACAGATCGAATTATTCTGTTTACAGAATTTTTCGTTTGTTTCCCTTTTTCTTCTTCGTAAATAATTTCGAAAAAATTATTTTCTGTGGATTTACAAAATAATATTCTGGTTGGAAAAACAAATAGTGATTATATGCTATTTGACAGATAGTAGTAATATACTGTCTCTTTTCTTTGACAACAACTAGTAGTACGATACTGGTGTCATTAACAATTCAGAATATATTTTTGTGGAATTTTTTCAGAAATTAATTTTGGGTTTTAGAAATTATTTTCTGAGTTTTCATTAATTAAAATTCTGTTTTCAGTATTTTAATTATTGGAGTGTAACAAGAGATTTAATTTCTGTGTGAATTAATTTGGTTAAATAAAATTTTATTTTATTTCCAAATTAATTGAAAAATAAAAGTTATATTCTTATTTCTTTTATTTTACAGAATTTAATTTCTTGTGTGGAATTAATTTGGTTAAATAAAATTTTATTTTATTTCCAAATTAATTGAAAAAAAAAGTTATAGTTTTATTTCTTTTATTTTACAGAATTTAATTTTCTGTGTGGAATTAATTTGTTTAAATAAAATTTTATTTTATTTTCAAATTAATTGGAAAATAAAAGTTACATTCTTGTTTCTTTTATTTTTACAGAATTTAATTCTGTGATTTGGTTTAATTTTCTGTGTAGTGTAAATTCTAATTATAATTTTGTTTTATAAATTAGAATTGATGGCTACTGAAACAATGCCCAAACAAGTACTACTGTGGTGGCTGCAATTGCACCAACCCCCTCTCCTGTGATGACAGTACCGTAAATCATGGTGAAAAGCCAGAGAAGTTCTCAGGAACTGACTTTAAAAGATGGCAACAGAAAATGTTGTTCTATCTTACAACTCTGAACCTGGCTCGTTTCCTCCGTGAAGATGCTCCTATCCTGAAAGAGGATGAAACCGACCGGCAAGTGGTTGCTGCGGTTGATGCTTGGAAACATGCCGATTTCCTTTGCCGGAATTACGTCTTGAACGGACTTGACAACACATTATACAACGTCTACAGTCCAATCAAGACAGCAAAGGAACTTTGGGAATCGTTGGAGAAAAAGTACAAAACGGAAGATGCCGGCTCAAAGAAATTTGTGGTTGGCAGATTCCTGGATTTTGTAATGGTTGATTCAAAAACTGTGATCAGCCAAGCTCAAGATTTCCAACTCATTCTGCATGACATTCACGCAGAAGGTATGTCTCTCAGTGAATCCTTCCAAGTTGCAGCCTTAATTGAAAAATTACCAAAAGGCTGGAAGGAATTCAAGAACTACCTCAAACACAAGCGCAAAGAAATTTCTATGGACGAGTTAATTGTGCGTTTAAGGATTGAGGAGGACAACCGCAATTCTGAAAAGCGGGCTGGTAAGCTCCTATGGAGTCTAAGGCAAATGTGGTGGAACATGCTTCAAAAACCAAGAAACGAAGTCTTCTGGAGAAAGTTCATCACAAGGCTCTAAAGGGGGGATAATAAAAAGTACAAGTTTAATGGCAAATGTTACATCTGTGACAAAGAGGGACATCGGGCCAAAGATTGCCGTAGCAAAGGCAAAAGCAAGAAAAGAACAAGCAAGAAGCCTGCTCAAGCCCATATGACCGAAGTGGACAATATTTCCAATGGTGTATGACATCAATCTTTCTGCAGTTGTTTCCGAGGCAAATCTTGTCGGAAATCCTAAAGAATGGTGGGTGGACACTGGTGCTACTCGCCATATTTGTGCCGACAAAAAGATGTTCACATCTTATCTACAGTGGACAATGGTGAACAACTTTTTATGGGCAACTCCTCAACTTCCAAAGTTGAAGGACAAGGAAAGATTGTTCTCAAGATGACATCAGGAAAGGAACTCACTCTCAACAATGTGCTGCATGTACCGGACATTCGCAAGAATCTTGTTTCCGGATCTTTGTTGAGTAAGAATGGGTTTAGGCTAGTATTTGAGAGTGATAAATTTGTACTTACTAAGAATGGGATGTATGTAGGAAAAGGTTACATGTCTGATGGCCTTTTCAAGTTAAATGTAATGACCGTTGTACCCTCAGTTATTAATAATACTACATCTTCTTCTTACTTGCTTGAGTCTTCAAATTTATGGCATGGTAGACTAGGACATGTTAATTATGGATCTTTGCGTAGATTAATTAATATGGAATGTTTACCTAAATTTGACATTGATTCAAATCATAAATGTGAAATTTGTGTTGAGGCAAAATTATCTAAAACTCCTTTTCATTCAATTGAAAGAAGTACGGAACCACTTGAATTAATTCATAGTGACATTTGTGATTTTAAATCAATTCAAACCAGAGGTGGGAAAAAAGTATGTAATCACTTTTATAGATGACTATACTAGATATAGTTATATTTATTTAATTCGAACCAAGGATGAAGCTTTGGAAACTTTCATTCAATATAAGAATGAAGTTGAAAATCAACTTGGTAAGAAAATCAAGAAACTTAGAAGTGATAGAGGTGGTGAATATGAATCACCTTTTGGTGAATTTTGTAAAGAACATGGAATAATTCATCAAACCACCGCTCCTTACTCACCTCAGCAAAATGGAATTGCTGAAAGGAAAAATAGGACTTTAAAAGAAATGATGAATGCCATGTTAATCAGTTCTGGATTACCTCAGAACTTGTGGGGGGAAGCAATACTTTCTGCTAATTATATTTTAAAAAAGTACCCCGAAAGAAAGTAATCAAACACCTTATGAATTGTGGCATGGAAGAGTACCATCCTACAAATACTTAAAAGTGTGGGGGTGTTTGGCTAAAGTGGCTATTCCTAGTCCTAAAAAGACTAAGATAGGTCCTAAGACCATTGATTGCATTTTCATTGGTTATGCCAAGAATAGTAGTGCATATCGGTTTTTGATTCATAAATCAGAACATACCGAAATGCATGTAAATACTATTATTGAGTCTCGGAATGCATCTTTTTGAACATGTATTTCCAAATAAGACTGGACAAGAGACTAGTAATAAAAGATCTTTTGATGCTATTACTAGTCAGGATCAAGAACATGATCAAGAACAAGAGTTAGATCAAAATGAGGAAGAGGAACCTAGGCGTAGTAAACGTGCTAGAACCTCAAAATCTTTTGGTCCAGATTTTCTAACATATTTGTTAGAAAATGAGCCTTTAACTTTTAAAGAGGCTATGTCCAGTCCTGAAGCTCCTTTATGGAAAGAAGCTGTCAACAGTGAAGTTGAATCCATCTTGCAAAATCACACTTGGGAATTAGTGGACTTGCCACCAGGTTGTAAACCTCTTGGGTACAAGTGGATTTTCAAAAGAAAATTGAAAGCGGATGGATCAATAGACAAATACAAGGCAAGACTTGTAGTCAAAGGTTTTAGACAAAAGAAGGTCTAGATTACTTTGACACATACTCACCGGTTACTAGAATAACATCCATTAGAATGCTAATTGCCATTGCATCTCTATACAATCTAGAAATTCATCAAATGGATGTTAAAACCGCTTTCTTAAATGGTGAGTTAAATGAAGAAATTTACATGGAACAACCAGAAGGGTTTTCTGTTCCAGGGAAAGAAAAGAAAGTGTGTAAATTGGTTAAATCATTATATGGTTTAAAACAAGCGCCAAAGCAATGGCATGAGAAATTTGACAAGGCAATGATGTCAAATGGATTTAAAATTAATGAGTGTGACAAATGTGTTTATATTAAAAACAGACAAAGGTTATGTCATTGTATGTCTTTATGTAGATGATATGCTCATCATAGGTAGTAATAATGACATGATTAAAACTACCAAGAAAATGTTGAATAAACATTTTGACATGAAGGACATGGGCATTGCTGATGTAATTCTTGGTATGAAAATTACCAAAACATCAGAAGGATATGCTTTGTCACAATCTCATTACATTGAGAAAATACTTGACAAATTCAGCAAAGATGATGATCATCTTGCTAGAACTCCTGTAGATGTTAATTTGTATCTTTCTAAGAATGTACAGGAAAGTATTTCTCAATTAGAGTATGCCCAAATTATTGGAAGCTTAATGTACTTGATGAACTGCACTCGCCCAGATATAGCTTATGCAGTAAGTAAATTAAGTAGATATACGAGTAATCCGGGAGTAGAACACTGGAAAGCAATTATAAGGGTTCTAAGATATCTCCGATTTACTCGTAACATTGGGCTTAATTATACTAGATATCCAGCAGTACTTGAAGGATACTGTGATGCAAATTGGATATCGGATACTAGAGACTCGAAGTCCACCAGTGGGTATGTCTTTACTCTTGGTGGGGCGGCTGTATCTTGGAAATCTTCCAAACAGACTTGTATTGCTAGGTCTACTATGGAATCTGAATTCATAGCTTAGACAAAGCAGGGGAAGAGGCAGAATGGCTTCGCCACTTCCTTGAAGATATTCCAATATGGCCAAAACCGGTGCCTGCTATATGCATACATTGCGATAGTCAATCAGCTATAGGTAGAGCACAGAGTCATATGTATAACGGTAAGTCACGACACATTCGTCGTCGACATAACACCGTAAGACAACTACTCTCTAATGGAATTATTTCCATAGAATATGTTAAGTCTAAAGACAACATAGCGGATCCACTAACCAAAGGGTTAGCAAGAGAGTTAGTTGAGAATTCATCGAGGGGAATGGGACTTAAGCCTATTAAATAAGAGTTACCACAACGGCAACCCAACCTAGTTGACTGGAGATCCCAAGATCTAGGTTCAAAGGGACAACCGAGTTGTGAATGACTCAGAAGGATCACTGGGGAGTCTAACTCCTACCCATTTCTTGATGAAATAGTGATGTCTGCAGCGTTTAGGTTAAGTAAAATTTTAATGATTCTTATATCTAGGTAAACCTAGTGGAGTATGGCAGGATACTCTTCATAAGAATCACCTATGTGAGTGTGAACTGGGCCGGTTCTATGAGATTTGTGAAGGGCTACAATTCTCTAGAGCACTCATGAAGACCAGGTTGTTCAGGGCCAAAATGAACACAATAGTGAGAACTAAACTGTGTCTGGGAATATGTGTGAGTTCTATTGTCTTGGTTTACACAAACGGCTGAACAGTTCAAGACATCATGTTCACTGGTTAGCTAGTAAATCCGATAGTGTCTCACAAGGGAAGGTTCAAAGCCAAAAGCTACCTATCCTTTGCAGAATATTTCCAATTTCTGTACTCTCTGTATTAGATCATGTTGTTGCATTTTCTCTCCGTCAAATTCCATTCATGTGGGGGATTGTTGGAAAAATGGTTTATATAGGCATATTTTTAGCCCAATTTGAGTGGGCCCCAAACGTCTTTTGGGGTGGGTCCGAAGAGGTGAAGTGTTCCTTGCCCGTGGCAAGTCACACGGTGAAGACGGAACGTCAAAACCATTTATGAGTGAATGGGAAGTTGACGTCGTTTTCGGGTCTAACATTAATTTTTAGATAAAATTCATTTGAATTTTTTCAATAAAAATTATTGTGGGAATTTAATTTAATTTAAATTTTATTTTGGTTTCCTAATATGGTTTCCTATAATAGATTATATAGTTTAAATATTAAATTCCAAAACTGTTTGTTAAACTTTCCTCCATTGACTTTTTTGTTTAAACTATTCAAATAAGTTTAAATATTAAAACCATTTTCGAGCCCATTTTGGGTGGGCCCCAAACGTCTTTTGGGGTGGGTCCGAAAAGGTGACGTGTTCCTTGCCACGTGGCAAGTCACACGGTGAAGACGGAACGTCAAAACCATTTATGAGTGAATGGGAAGTTGATGTCGTTTTCGGGTTTGACATTAATTTTTAGACAAAGTTCATTTGAATTTTTCAATAAAAATTATTGTGGGAATTTAATTTTAATTTAATTTTATTTTTGGTTTCCTAATATGGTTTCCTATAATAGATTATGTAGTTTAAATATTAAATTCCAAAACTGTTTGTTAAACTTTCCTCCATTGACTTTTTTTGTTTAAACTATTCAAATAAGTTTAAATATTAAAACCATTTTGAACTTTGCCAATCCAACGGTTTTGTGTTCAAAATTGTTTGGGGGAAATAAAAACTGTTCCATGTGATACGGCAGTTTTGCACCTTTTCATTTCCTTTTGCACCTGTTCAGGTCATGTGTAATTGCCTATAAATTCTACATTCCAGCAATGTTTAGGATCCGGGAAAATTCAGTCTGTAGATTTTTTGATATTGCTGTCCATTTTGCTCTAAATACATATATTCTTTATTTTAGTTTTAGAATAAATAAAAGAGAGTATAGATCACAGGTTTGGTTCGCCGAACAAATTTATTTGAAGTGCTTCTATAAATTTGTGAAGATCATTGTATCCTGGG
The DNA here is from genome assembly GCA_030407325.1 of Camellia japonica. Classification (NCBI taxonomy): domain Eukaryota; kingdom Viridiplantae; phylum Streptophyta; class Magnoliopsida; order Ericales; family Theaceae; genus Camellia; species Camellia japonica. Next base: position 158,571,563 of record JAPPVO010000031.1, on the reverse strand, counting down.
AGATAGACGCCATTCAACCGTAAGCACCGTAGCGGGGCGAATCTGTCTTAAGGACAGAGTGTCACACACTCGACTTGGTCTTAATTTTATTTTGGTTCGACAAATAAATCTGGTATGTTATTTATTTATTTTGTTTGAATTTTCAAGTTATTTTATTTACACAGAAGATTATTCCAACACTATTAAAATCGAAAACTTTGATTTGATGAGTTTTCTTCAACAGCAATCAAATCAAACTGTATACAACCATATATTTTTGGTAAGACTAAAATGTCTGTAACCAAACTTCTATTATATCCTTGGGCAAATTCTACTTTTGGATTTTGAAATTTCTCAGTAATTTTAGTTTCATCAATTTTAATTTTAGATTATTTTTAAATTTTTTTTTTTATGTTGGGTCAATTTTGTCTAATTTTTAACTTTAAATTTTCATTTAAACCAAAAAAAAAAAAAAAAACTATGACAAGGATTGTGGGAGTGTTATTATGATTTTAACCTTTGTATTGATTGACTTTAGTTAGGTTTATTATGACAATCAAAAAATGTTTCTTTGGCTGGTGAATATTAATTAACTTTATTCAGAAATAATTAAATAAATTTGTATGGTAGGTTTTGAAAGGAACGGCGCAACGGGTTTTTTCTTGACGTTTGCGATATTGGCGGCGGTGATAGGGATAGTATCAAAATTTGCAGGGGGAAACTGTGAAGAATAAAAGACTTCTCAAATTTTATTCAATGAATCACATATACACTGTACAAGATATTATATAGGAAAAATATCTAACTAACTGAGTAACTAACTAACTAACTCAGTAACTAATTTAGTAACTAACTCAGCTAACAAACACTCTAACTGTCTAACAAACATTACAACTGTAGCTATTTTTGTTACAGATATTATCTAAAAAACATTTAGGAAAACAGAGCTGTGATGAACAAGATATCAATGCTGACTTCTTCTTAAGCTGAGACTGCAGCGGTGGCTCTGCCTCTAGTTGTGAATCTGTGGTTGCTGCAACTGGGTATGTATGTATCTTAGCACTCCCTTGCAAGCTGATGGGGCAAGGCTGCACAAGAAGCTTGTCTTTCAAATAAAGGAAACGAGGGGTAGAAAGAGGTTTGGTGAAGATGTCAGCCACCTGATCTGTGGTAGGAACATATTTCAAAGCAATCAATTTAGCAACAACTTTATCCCGAATAAAATGGCAGTCAATTTCGATATGTTTAGAGCGAGAATCGAAAACAGGATTAGAAGCCAATGCCATTGCAGAAATGTTGTCACACCAGAGTTCAGGAACAGAAGAGGAGGTAATATGCATATCTTTCAGCAACTGTTGCAGCCAAGTTAATTCAGCAGTGGCATTAGCAAATGCTCTGTACTCAGCCTCAGTAGATGATCTAGAAACAATGGGCTGTTTTTTAGTACTCCAAGAAATCAGATTAGAACCCAGATAAACACAGTAACCTGAAGTAGACTTTCGATCAACACTATCTCCAGCCCAGTTTGAATCAGAAAAAGCATGAAGAGTTAAGGGACCAGAAGTAAAGTGCAGACCATGGTGAAGAGTACCTTTCACATATCTCAACAAGCGTTTGACAGCTTGAAAATCAGCATTCGTGGGTAGATGCATATGCTGACATGCTTGGTTAGCAACTAAAGCTAAATCAGGTCTGGTAATAGTGAGGTACTGTAGACCACCAACAATACTCCTATATAGAGATGGATTAGAAAAGGGAAGCTCATCTGAAGAAGAAGAAGAAGGAGAATAAGAAGCCTTGACAGCTAAAGGAGTGGAGCAGGGTTTACAATCAGTTAAACCAGCTTTGTGAAGCAACTCAGTAGCATACTTAGTTTGAGATAAGAAGTAACCATGAGCTAAGGCTTGAACTGAGATGCCCAAGAAATAGGACACAGTCCCCAATTTCTTCATGGAAAACACAGTATGCATATGCTGAATAAATTGTGCAAGAAGAGCAGGATCACTACCAGTGACTAGAATGTCATCAACATAGACAACAAGAATAAGAAGACTGGTGGAAGTGTGTTGAACAAAAAGAGAGGAATCTGAATGATTGTTAGCAAAGCCTTGAGAAAGGAGGAACTTAGAGAAAGTAGAATACCAAGCTCGAGGAGCTTGTTTAAGTCCATACAAGGCTTTCTTAAGTTTGCATACTTGATTAGATGACTGAATAAAACCTGGAGGTTGTAACATATACACTTCCTCATCTAAGGTGCCATGAAGAAAGGCATTAGATATGTCTAATTGATGAATAGGCCAATTAAAATGGAGAGCCAAGCAAAGAAAAATACGGATTGTAGGCTGCTTAGCCACAGGGCTAAAAGTTTCATGGAAATCAACACCTTCTTGTTGAAGATATCCCTTTGCCACCAATCTAGCTTTATATCGTGCCATAGAACCATCAAAATTCCGCTTGATTCTATACACCCACTTACAACCAATTGCTGTTTTATGAGGAGGAAAAGACACAAGATCCCAAGTGCCTTGTTGTTGCAAAGCTTGAAATTCTTCCTGCATAGCAATAAACCACACAAGAGAAGCTAAGGCAGCTTGAACAGTAGGAGGTTCAGTTTGAAGATAAGAAGAGGATGTGGCTGTAAGACACAGACGAGGTTTTGTTTTAGATCGAGTGAGCATGGGATGAACATTAGAGGAAGACAAGGGAGGAACCATATTAGAAGGCAAACCAGAAGGTGGAGGAAGATCAATGAAAATAGAATTAATAGGAATAGTAGGAGAATGAGGAGAAAAATTCAGAAGAGATGATGAAGCTGGAGAACTAGAGGAAGAAGAAGAAGAAGATGATGTAGAAGAAGCAAAAACAATGGGAATCTCAGAAGGAAGAGAAGAAGGCCAGAAGAAAGTATGAATTTGAGGCAAAGAGAGAGGAGAAGAAGAAGAAGAGGAAAGAGCAGTGGAGGCAAAAGGAAAACAGGATTCATTGAAGATGACATGCCTAGAAACAAATATCTTACCACTAATACGATCTAAACACCTATAGCCTTTGACAGTAGGATGATAGCCTAAAAAGACACAAGATAAGGACTTAGGTTGAAGCTTGTGAGTGGTATAGGGTTTTAACCAAGGAAAACACTTGCAACCAAAGACCTTGAAAGAGGAAAAATCTGGAAGTGTTTTAAACAAAATCTGAAATGGAGATTGATTAGAAAGAACAGAACTAGGCAATCTATTGATAAGGAAAACTACTGTAGCAAGAGCATCAAACCAATATTTCAAAGGTAGAGAAGATTGATGAAGCAGAGTGATAGCAGTTTCAGTGATATGGCGATGCTTCCTCTCAGCAACACCATTCTGTGCTTGTGTATAAGGACAACTGGTTTGATGAATAATACCATGAGAAGAGAAAAGAGAAGCAACCTTTTTTTTGACAAATTCAGTTCCTCCATCAGTTCTTAAGATTTTAAGAGAAGTATGAAATTGATTTTCAGCATAGGCTTTAAACTCAAGCAATTTTTCATAGACTTCACTTTTAAAATGTAAGGGATAGATCCAAGTGAATCTACTACAATCATCAACAAACAAAACATAAAATCGAAAAGGAGCATTATCAACAGTAAAAGGCCCCCATACATCAGCATGTACAAGAGAAAAAAGACTATCACTAGAAGAACAAGATAATTTGAAAGGAAGTCTATGACTTTTAGACACATAACAGTCAGTACAATCTATGACTTTATTAAAACTCTTTTTATTTGGAAGATGGGATACCAGGTGTTGAAGCTTGGAAACAGAAGGATGACCCAATCTTTGATGCCACAGCAAATTAGAGATTGGAGAGACTGAACCAGTAGATGACTGAAAAACCTGTGGTTGCTTAGGACAGATAGAAGAGGATGGAGACAACTGATAAAGGCCATTGATGTTTGATCCTTTATGCAGAATCTGGTTGGTGTGTGTGTTTGTCCTGAATGACAAAAGAATCAGAATAAAAAATAAAAGACAGTTATGATCCTTGGTTAATTGATGAACAGAAAGAGATTGGATGATATAGAAGGAAACATGCAAAAGATTGGACAGATGAAAAGAAAATTGAGGTGTTGGAAGAATACCACTTCCAATATGTTGAATAGGTAAAACTGAGCCATTGCCTACTGTAACCTGATCTGAGCCTTGATAGGCTTGATACTGCTGAAGATTGGTCAAGTCATGTGTAAGATGAGTTGTTGCTCCTGAATCAATATACCAAGGAGGGACAGGAGAATCTGACGAGGAAGAAGCTACAGCAGTAGCATAGGCCTTGGGAGAAGCAGTTGCTGAAGGTTGATAATGTGGATCAAGTCGATACCAACAGTCTAATGCAAAATGACTTGATTTGCCACAGATCTGACAGATAGAGGAAGCAGAACCAGAGTAGGCTGATGATCTTGATTGATTGTTAGAAAATCGATTATGAGATCTATTTTGCCATGAAAATATCTACCACTTCTACCTCCTCTGTACTGAGATCTACCACTGAAAGTAGGACGAGGATATGATCCAAGAATGGAGTGTTGTGCTTCAAAACCAGAACCAGAAGCAGAACCAGAATCAAAACTAAAACTAGAAGTGGAACCTTTGGGTGCTGAATAAGCAACATGCAAATCAGATTTGAAAGAATGCTTGATCTTGCTCTCGATGTGAATTTCTTCTGAGCCAAGTAAGGAACACAACTCTTCCAGAGAGATAACATTGGATCTAGTACGAATTGATGTTTTGAATGCATCATATTCGTCTGGTAAGCCATTTAAGGTAAGAAGAATAAGATCTTCATCCTCAACCTTTGCACCAGACAGAGCTAACTGATCTGAAACTTCTTTGATCTGTGAAAGATAGCAGTCAATTGAAGAAGATTGCTTTCGAATTGTATGAAGCTTGTTCTTCAATTGATGAATATGAGATCGAGAGACAGAAGTAAATTTCTTCTCTAGTGTTTGCCAAACTTGTGAACTACTGTGGAGATGAAGAACAGATGAATATACTGATGAAGATAATGTTGCAGTTAAGCATGTGAGCAGATTTTCATCAATTGCTTCCCATTGAAGATATGCAGGATTGGAAACAGATTTTCCAGATGCATCCGTAATTTTAGATGGAGGACAAGGTATTGCACCTGTCACATATCCAAGAATAGACCTGTAGCTCAAAGAATATTATGGAGTTGATTTCTCCAAATCAAAAAATTTGTGGAATCAAGTTTAACAGTAATGAGAGAACCAAAATTGGACAGAAGAGACTGAAGACTTGAAGGTAAAGAAACAGGATCTGCCATGAATGAAGCTTGAAGAATACTCGTAAGAGCTTAGAACAACTCTGATACCATGTGAAGAATAAAAGACTTCTCAAATTTTATTCAATGAATCACATATACACTGTACAAGATATTATATAGGAAAAATATCTAACTAACTGAGTAACTAACTAACTAACTAACTCAGTAACTAATTCAGTAACTAACTCAGCTAACAAACACTCTAACTGTCTAACAAACATTGCAACTGTAGCTATTTTTGTTACAGATATTATCTGAAGAACATTTAGGAAAACAGAGCTGTGATGAACAAGATATCAATGCTGACTTTTTCTTAAGCTGAGACTGCATCGGTGGCTCTGCCTCTAGCTGTGAATCTGTGGTTGCTGCAACTGGGTATGTATGTATCTTAGCAGAAACCATATTAGGGCTTGGAGAAATGATAGTCTTGCTGTTGCTGGTTCTTCTTCTTTGGTTGCTTGGGCTGTCACTGTTCTAGTTTTGGGTACACCATCAACACTTATGTATTTGTGTATTTAGATAAATTATTGTGCATTTTAGGCATAGAAAAAAATTGTGACAAAGTTTAAAAGCGTTAGCATACTTTTATATAGAAAAAATGTTTGGTAGCTCAAATTGGTGTGGCCCGAATGACTCGAATGTATTAAAACGACGTCATTTGATTCCCAAAACGATGTCGTTTAGAGACATTCGAGCTATTCAGGTCATAAAAATTCGGGTTACAAAGTATTGTTATTTTATATAATAGTATAGATAAACGGATCCTTTAATTTGTTAAAGGGGTAAAATTGTTTCTTACCCTAAAAATTTAATATATGTGTTATTTACTTTACACATGATCTTTAATAGAGTTCTAATTAAAAAAATTAATTGTAAGATAAAGTAATTGTAGTTTTGAAGTTCAGGGGTTTATTACAATTTATGATTGTTATTATTATTATTATTATTGTATAAATACCTAATATATATATATATATATATATCTATATAATAAAGCATGATGGTTTTTGAATTTGTCTTATACACATTTGTCCTACTAGGACATTTAGACAGTTTAGATCTATTAAATTATAAACAACGGCTGAGATATATTTTCCAAAAAATATCCTACATGTACATTTTCTATTTTCCCGATTCTCTCTCTTACTTTTTCTTTTTCTCACTCATCCTTCTATGATCCCATGATTCCACATTCTCTCTCTTTTATTTTTATTTTTTTCCTTTATTTTTTCTCTCTATTTGTTTATTTTTTTTTATATTTTTTCTTTTTTGTTGACTTATTTTTATTCGTATTATATGAAAAAGTCTACGATCCCAGAATTAGGAGCCAGATTTTATTGTGTATAGTGGAGATTAAATTAATGAATTTTATAGTTCACAAATTAAATGAATTTGAATAATTAATTATTATTTTTAAATATATTAAATACCTGATAGACTTCATAAATTTAGACCTTATATGAATCTTCAACATCTATATAATAAGCAAGATGATTTTTAAATTTGTCCTACACACATTTGTCTTAGTAGGACATTGGGACGGCTTAGATCTATTCAAATTACAAAATAATGGCTGAGATATATTTTCCAAAAAAATATCCTACATATACATTTTCTACTTTCCCGCTTCTCTGTCTTTTCTTTTTATTTTTTTATTTTCTCCTGTTTTTATTTTTCTCTCTATTTGTTTATTTTTTTTATTTTCTCATTTTGTTCAATATATTTTACACATATTTCCATATAATGCCCGTAATACACTAGGACATTATGGGTATACATACAATTTTCATATAATTATATAAGCAAAAGCAATATTGTATGTATGCCCGTGAAAATTGTATGTATACTAGGCACATCTATCTATCTATCTAACCATATATTATATAAGTAAAAACGAGTTTTCGTAAGGAATTTTGTAAGAACTCTAAGATTTTATAATATATTTGTGATTTTATCAAATTAAAAAATAAATTTAAATAGTATTAGAATTACAATTATATTCTAATTCTAACAATATTTACACTGTGCTTGTGCATGCGCTAGTATATATATTTTATAAAAAGTTTGGAGGGATTAAAGTTAGGGCTTGTTTGGTTTGTTTTCAAAAAAAATTTTGAGAAAAATTTTCTACAAACAAATTTTCAAAAGTAATTAAACCAAACAAATTTTTTCAAAAAAAAATATCAAAATTTTGTTTGGTTACCTACTTTCCAAAATCACACACTCTCTCATACACATCAAATCAATCACTTTTTTTAAAACTCTCTCTCCAAAACAATTTTCTAAAACCATTTCTGAAAAAAGACAAACCAATCAAGTTTTCGTACTTTTTATCTCAAAAACTACTCTACAACAATGATAGGTAGCTTGAAAATTCATGGCTTGAATGACTCAAAACACCTAAAAGGATGTCGTTTTGAGTGTAAAACGACGTCGTTTTAACACATTCGAGCCATTCAAGCCACACAAATTCAACCCACCAAACATTTTTCTACTGCCTAAAATAGTGTAGGGTTGGATGACATTTATCGCTAGTCCGCTGCCACCTATGTCCGACGTAACTTTCAAGCGGCTTTTGGATAAGATTAATGTTTCCGACCCCCTCAAAAACAGACCCCCTCTGAGTTGGACAGGCATGTGATGGGTCACGTGACATGCATCAACCACGCACCTCCTCTTTCAGAATTCAAAAACGGAAAATATAGTGAGAGATAGATGAGAGATGAGAGGCAGACGACTCCTGAACTCGATGGACAGCTCCCCCTCACTCGACGGACAGCTCCTCAACTCCCAACTCCAACAGCCGACTCCTTCAGCTCCTCCCTTTCACTCCGACGTCCTTGACTCCGACGCCCGACGCCCGACTTTCGACTCTCTCTCTCTCCCTCTCTTTCCATCTCATTCAACGGACGGACTCCTTCCCTTCACGCCGACAACAAGTCCTTCTGACGCCCTACTCTGTCTTCCTGAGTCTCGACTCCCTCTATTTCTATCCCATTGACGACGAGGGCAAAATGAGGGCAAAATGACTCAATATGAAAGACAGATTGTAGGGCAAAATTGACTATATAAGTTAGGCAATTTGTTGAAAGAGAAGAAATCAGATTTTACTGAAATTGAAACAAATTTGTTGAAATTTCTGAAATTGAAATTGAAATTTATACATGAACTTATTGTCAATGAGAATTACAAAAATTGAAATTGAAACTGTATACTGTCAAAATTTAAATTGAAATTGAAAAATGTATAAGTTAGTTTGCTGTAGAGAATTACAAAAATTGAAATTGAAACTGTATACTGTCAAAATTGAAATTGAAATTGAAAAATGTATAAGTTAGTTTGCTATAGAGAATTACAAAAAAATTAGTCTAATTCTCTACTAATTAGTCTAATTCTCTACTAATAAATTTCTATTTTTTAGTTTTCTTTTTTAGTTTTCAATTAGACTTACCATAGGAAGATTGAAACTGATTAGACTGATTAGTGCATATTCACTGAACTTATACATAACTTGAATGTAGAATAATTATGAGACTAAACATGGAATTGAGTATGGGAATTGAGCATGGCCTTTTGACATAGGAAGGAAGATTGAAAAAGTGGTGAATGTCCCTCTTAAATGCAGTCTTTACTCACTATACATCATGAGCTGAAATTATCTTTATTCATAGTTTAATGAGGATAACTTGTTATTGCAGATGTCAAGTTCAACTGTCAACGGCAGTAGCTCAGATCGGTTGACGTACTTGAACAAAAATTGTCCTACATGTAATAAAAAGGCCACGATTCAAATTTCTGAGACCGATTGAAACAAAAACAAGCTATTCTACTCTTGTAATGGTTGTGGTATTTTCATTGAATGGTGTGTGCCTATGAATTCACAATGTGGAGATCAAGAAATTCTAGGACAAGTAGAAAGAGAACTGCTAAGATTTATGACGGAACAACTTCGAGCTATGACCGAACAACAAAGATCTATGACGGAACAACTTGGAGCTATGACCGAACAACAAAGATCTATGACGGAACAATTTACCTTTGTTAGTGCAAAGATGCAAAAAATAGAATTTCTAATGTTTGTGTTGCTTGTAATTGGTGTGTTATTACTTATGAAGATGTAATGCTAGTTAGAAGTAGAAGTAGAAGTAGATTGAACTATGTTTTGTTGTGGAATGGAATATGTATTAGTAAGAAACAGTTGAATTGTTGAATTTTTGAGTGGAATGGAAATGAATTGTTGAATTGTTATTGTTGAATTGTTGAATGAAGATGTGTTATTGTGGAATTGTTGTGGAATGAAGATGTGTTATTGTGGAATTGTTGTGGAATGAAGATGTGAACCATGAACTGAACCATGAACCAACATGAACTGTTGATGAGTTATTGTTGAAAATGAACCATGAACCAACATGAACTAAACAATGAATTGTTGATGAGTTATTGTTGAAAATGAACCAACATGAACTGTGTTATTGTTGAATTATTGAGCATGAACCATAAACTGAACAATGAACCAGTTTGACACAGTTTGTGCATGAACCATGACAGATTTTTTTACAGATTTGAGCATGAACCATCACAGTTTGAACATGAACCATGACAGATTTTTTTACAGACAGGTTTTTTTACAGATTTTTTACAGATTTGAGCATGAACCATCATAGTTTTGTGCATGAACCATGACAGATTTTTTTAGAGACAGGTTTTTTAACAGATTTTTTACAGATTTGAGCATGCACCATGACAGTTTGAGCATGAACCATGACAGATTTTAGCAATTTGAACCATGAACTGAAAAAATCAGATTTTGGCTGAAATACTCTCAAAATAGAAAACTAAAAAACAGATTTTCAGATTTTCAAAGATAGATTTTTAAAGACAATTTGGCAGTTTGAACCATGAACTGAAAAAATCAGATTTTGGCTCAAATACTGTCAAAATAGCAAACTAAAAAACAGATTTTTAGATTTTCAAAGACAGATTTTTAAAGATAGTTTGGCAGTTTGAACCATGAACTGAAAAAATTAGATTTTTGCTCAAATATTGCCAAAATAGCAAACTAAAAAATAGATTTTTTTTACAGATTTCTTAAACCATGAACTGTCAACAAAGATTTTGCATGAACTCTCAAAAATCATGGTCAAACATTGTCAAAATAGCAAAATGAAACAGATTTTTTTAAACCATCAACTGTGAACTCAAAATGCTTAAAGACAGATTGTCAAAATAAACCATGAACTCAAAGATCAATCTTGTATAACCAATAAAGTGGGACTTAATAATAATCAATCTTGCAAATTCATACACAACATGTGTTACACATCTAACATGGGATTTAACATAATAAGTTTCAATCTCAAAAACAAAATGTCAATGTTCAATAAACTAGTCAAACATTTCTACAATGTCCATCATTCATTTGCGCTGTGCAATGTCTATCGTTCATTCCCGGTGTGCATGCATTAGAACCCGATGGGGTTAGAGATCCAGACCCAAACATTTGAGTTGGAGCACTCATCAAACTTTTCGGTGTGCCACTTATAAAGTCGGATGGGATAAGAGATGTGCCTCCAATAGCATTATGACCTGTCATAATTGAAGTAAAAAAGTACATGTTACAAAATATTTGTAAATGAAAACAAAATATTGATGTAAAGTCGTCTTATGAACACATACCGGTGCATACACACTATTTTGCATGCCAACCATATAAGGATAATATGATGTATAAGCTTGAGCTTGAGCTTGAGCTTCAAATTGAAGCACCTTAGCAGCCTATATTGGTTCAAGAGTTTGTAAAAATGTACTTCAAAAGAGTTTGTTAAAAAAAATAAAAAACAAGATTTCTTCAATTCAATATACAAGTTCAATTCAATATACAATTTACCTTTGCTTTTGTTTGTTTTTTTGCCGTTGCCTTGAACCGATTCACTATTTGATCTACTTTGGCAACCTTTCGTTTCGTAACTGGACGGCCTCTTCGCCGAACAACCAAAGGACTAACCACCTTCCTCGTACTAGCACCCCATGTACAACCGGTGGCAATTGGACTTTTTGTAGATGATGGTATCCTATTAGTAGAAGGTGGTAAATTACTCCCATCACCCGATTCATCGTGCATGACTCTATCCTTCATTTCATCCAACCCAAGGTCTATAATTTTAATTTTCCTTTCCGAATTACCAGCAAGTTGTACAATGGCGATCAATTTCTTGTTCATCCTCTCATAGCAACTTGTATTGAAATCATCCCCAAAGCCAATGTACGTGGTTTTGATGCATGATGCATGTGTACTCTTGAACCAAATCTTTCCTCCAACGTGGCAAAATGTACTTACTTGGCACCTCATTTATGCACCTTCTCACAAGCACCGCGAGTGAGCGAGCACACATAATGCCTCTAAACTGAAACAATCGACACATACATTGAACTTCACATTTAATTGAATTAAAATACACAACAAAGTCCACATGCTTCATCTTGTCACAAATTACCATCGCTTCTTGGACATTATATGTACAAATTGCTCCCTCCTCTTTGACAATCAAGGCCTGATAGTACACTAATCTCTTCAACTCTCCTTGAACTTCTTTGAATTTTGCATTGGTGTAGGCTTGCTGAAATTGCTTCTCAAAGCCATATATAGTTAGACAATCAAACAATTTGTATCGAGACTTGAAGTTTTGATTTCTTCTCTTTCTCTACCTTACTTCTCAATGCATTGTCATATTGTTCAACAAATTGTTTTAATGTAGTCTTCGGGTTGACATATCCATCAAAAAATGCATTCATGCTTTCACTTCATTGTGTTGTTGACATGCTAGCCCAAAAAATGTCTTTAACATTTACAGGAACCCATCGATGCCACTCATGATATAGTACCCCCAACCACTCATTATCATAAAGATTGAATTTAGTAAGCATCTCTTCCCATTTTTCCTCAAATTCATCTCTTGTCAAACAATCATAAATTGCATTTTGCATAACCAACTTTATGGTTTCATACTGAGCATATCCTTTCAACTTCTCCGGTATTTTCTTCATTACATGCAATAAGCACCATCGATGCCGGGCCTGTGGAAAGACAATTTCTATAGCATTTTGCATAGCTCTGCACTAATCAGTTATGATAGCTTTTGGAGGATTATTTGACATGCAACTTAACCACGACTTGAATAGCCAAACAAAAATGTGTCGGTGTCTTCACTAGATAACAATCCACAACCAAGCAAAATAGACTGCCCATGGTGATTGACTCCTATAAATGGAGCAAATGGCATGTCATATTTGTTCGTCAGATAAGTTGTGTCAAATGAAACAACATCTCCAAATGATTCATACATAGTCCGACTCCTTGCATCAGCCCAAAACAAGTTTCTAATGCAAAACTCCTCATCAACATCAATCACATAAAAGAATTTCTCACTATGTGCTTGCATCCTCATAAAATAACTTTGAAGTGATTCGGCATCACCTTCACCAAGCCTTAATCTTCTAGCTCTATTAATGTAATTCCTTACATCTTGCTCATCAAATGTCAATGACTCGTATCCCCCCGCTTCAACAACCATTGAATGATAGTTCCAAGACACCCCAATCCCTGCTTGATCATTGATTTCTAATCTTCTCTTCACAGGAGTACGGATTTTCTTATTCATTGCAAAATGACGAGAGTCGGTGGGAATCAAATCATTATTATGCTCAAGGTTAACTGTGGTTAACATATATGTCCCATTCTTTTGTAGAGTATCTCGTACCCTTGCTTTGCAACCAATTTTTGTGGACAAAGATGGCTTCAAAGAGTTCACTTCTGATTTCTTTTTTCTCTCCCCCGCTAGAGAACATTCAATTGCAAAGTTTTTTAATTCGCCATCATCTCCAAAATGTTGTGCTTTATGAGCTATAGAAAAGCCAACATGCTTAGCATATGTGGCATAAAATGTGTACACTTCTTCCCTTGAGCTAAAACATATACCCTTCTTAGGTTCTTCAACTTGTTCACCCTCATTTACTGAAGGATTGTCACCACCATTTGAATCAACCTCCATTCTATGAGAATAAAAAATGAAATTCAAATAGAATGATTTTAGAATTTATTTTATAAGATGATTGGAAACTTTGAAACTGTTATGAAACTAATAATTTTAGCTGATAATAATTTCAGTCTATGAGCTATGAGCTATAAGATTATTTTAGCTGATAATAACTCATGAGCTATAAGATTATTTTAGTTGATCATAATTTCAGTCTTGCCACAATGAATTTAAACCATGAAACTAATAATGGCCTTTGTTTCGATCCCCAATGAATTTCAATGAAACTAATAAGAAATACAGACATTTCAACATCTGTATGTTATTGTTGAAATGAACCATCATTATTTATAAGATCATATGGCTAAATTAACCATATAGAAGATTATTCAAAAAGCTAATGGTAAAAGAAGATTTCGTCTGCTATAGCTCATTTACTGCTCTTGAGCCATTTGACTAATATGGCTAAATTAACCAAGTGAAAAATATGATTTTTAAGCACTGGGATGAGAAAGTGAAACCACAAACACCAAAAGAAATAAACTTGTTTTTGTTAATTAACATTGGGGAAATTGAAAATCAGTGACAGAACACTTTATCTCAATTGATCTGTGTGCCAGTGAATTAACTTGTTTTTAATTACAGATGATTTCGATCCCCAATGTTATTGTTGAAATAAACCATCATTATTTATAAGATTATATACAGACATTTCACTGAGATTGATCAATGTATGTAGATAGAGAGAGAGAGAGAGAGAGAGAGAGAGAGAGAGAGAGGGAGAATGAGGGGTTTTCGAGTAACATTACCTGACAAAATGCTATCGGAATGCGATCGAAGATCCGTAGAGCGAGATACAGAGAGTTATGGCCGAAGAGCTATGGTCGACGGAGGAGAGCTATGGTGGACGCACGATGGAAGAGGGAAGACGAACAGGGGTGGGGAAGAAGGAAATATCAGGGCCGTTCCCGCTTTTTTTTTGGTCTTTGTTTTCAGTATATTTTTTTGTCTTTCAGGTGCGTGTATCACACCTTCTTCATTGTGCAATTCTTCTTCACTTGACTTCAGCAGGTGCCACCTTAGAGGGGGTCGTAGGGGTCGGTTTTGGAGGGGGTCTGTATTGCCACTGTTTGGGTAAATCTAAAAACATACGTCTGTATGGTTTTGTTGGATATAATTTATGAGACTATTTATATTTTTTTGGGATAAATTATACTTTTATTAACTCCTATAGTTTAGTCGAAATTTCATTTTAGACTTTATTGTTTTAAATTGAATAATTTCGTATCCATATTTTAAGTCTAATTTTAATTTGGTCGTTCCATCTAAGTTAGAGGTTAAAATTATTAATTTTGATACACTTGTTAATCTTACGAGGTGTACATGTTAAAATAATTAACAAAAATTTATATGAAATAATCAAATTAAGTAGAGAACAAATTATTCAAACAATATGGATCAAACTGAAATTTATTTGATAAATTTTATAGGAATGAAAAGTCTAAACATTTTGATGCAACTTGTAGTTAATAAGATAAAAATTAATTTAAAATGGTTAAAAGAAATTTAATTATTGGAAAATTAATTATTTAGAAGTTTCAAACATTTTTTTTTTCATAATACCGAGAGAATTTGTGCAAAAAGTACAACCTCATATGTTCATCATATAAGTGTAGAAAAAAATGTTTTAAGACTCTTATGGACTATTATATGTTAATTATTAATTTGTTTAAGAATCAACTAATTATGACTCAATTTTCTGTCACTATAAATTTAAGGGTGATATTTCTCTACGTTAATACTTCCAAGTATAGGATGCTCAAGAAATGACCATTATTTTTTGTGAGCATGGTTACACATTTTGTCAATCTGACTAAATGTTCAACACTATAATGTGCAGATTGGCATGCAAGAAGATAAGCATAGGAGGGTACAGAGGGCGGAGGTTGAAGATTTTGGAAGCATTCATAATAATCCTCACTTTCACCGAACTGCTCTATCTCTTCCTCATCCATGCTGGTGTGTTTAGTGGCCGGTATGGGCCGGGCTACCGAGACACCACCACTGGCTACTGCATACAAACTCCAGCCACTGATCCGGCTCCCAAGCCCGGTACTGGTGTGACGGAAACTAGGGTTTAAGCTGCAAATAGTAGTATAGTAGTTGATGATGAGCATGAGTGTTTTAGCCCTTGTAGTTTTAGTCTTTTAGGGCTGTTCTGGATTATTCCACCCTTTTTTTTTTTTTTTTGTGTGTGTGTGTGGGTATTTTGACTATTTGTTTTATGTCTTTACTCTGTACTGAAATCCATATGGTTGTGCAAATAAAGGTGCCGTGACTCTGTGTCTGTAATTATATTGTTCTATAATTCTATTGTGGTGTATGTTTAATGTGGGATTTAATTCTCAATATGTATTATTTTATAATATTACGATTGAAAACCATTTCTACTTATGTCACTGTTGAACATACCGGTAAATCTTAAAAAAAAAAAAAAAGACAATTTTGATTCAACTGAGATTCAATTGGGAAAAAAAGAAAGTTGGCAATAATTTTGTTCAGAATTTAGATGTGATTGAAATTTAATTGGTATGTTGTGCATAATGAAATTTAGATTATATATTGATATTTTAAAGTAAAATTTATTACTACAAAAATAGTTAAAGATCATATTTTGACAAATGAAAATATCTCACTTTTATTGGAAGTGTGATAAAAAAAAATTAGATTGATATTTTAATCACACTTGATTTGATTGAGTGTGATAATATTTATTTTTTATATCACTTTTTAATTAAGTGTGATTATATGTATATTTTTAATCTCATCTTCTAAATAAGTGTGATTATGTATATATATTTTTTAAATCACAACTTCTAAATAAGTGTGATCAATATACATTCTTTCAAACTGTCTCAAAACTTAAATTCCTAAATTCATTCTGATGTCTAGCCCATGCCCAACCCTGGTCTCTCTCTCTCTTCTTCTCTCTCTCATCTGAGATCCAGATCGTGAGGTAGATCAAAACCCAAATTTCTTCGTTAGCTGCCACCCTTTCGTCGGAACTCCCAACCCTTTCATCACTCGAATCTCTGCCTTCAAGGACAAACCCTATGCCGCCACTCCACTTTCACACTTTGTTGCCACTCCGAAGGAGGCTACCCACTGAGGCGTAAGCTTACGGAAGCCCATTCGCATCTCTGTTGCCATCGTCTTACAATCCTTTATTCTTTTTTGATTTTTTTTTCTTGATTTCATTATAATAATTGCTCTGCTTCTCTTTTGATTTTGATCCTTTTGTATTAACATAGAAAAAGTATGAATTTTTTGCCCTGTTAATTTATGTGATTATTGTGCTTTTAAATTACGCAATAGGATGGAAGATGATTTTTTGGCAAGTTACTTGATTTCTTTTTGTTCTAAAGCCGCAACAATATTAAAATCTTTGAGGTCTGCTTTAGGTTTGGATTTCCTTTCATTGATCCATTTTTGTACTTGTTGCTTTTTCTGTAATTTAATTGATTTTGACCTCATTCTGTTTAAGGCAACCACTACGTGGTACGCCTATTGGTTATGTTACTCTTTTATCTAGCTTTACAATTTCAAGTTACCAAATAGTCTTTGGACTGTTTGTTAAAATGTCTGACCCAGAAATGTTTATTTTGAAATGATAAAGAATTAGAAATGCTATACGCTGATCAAGTCACCTATGGGTTATGTTACTCTTGGTTTATTTTCTAACTCTAATGTTTAGGACAATTGATTTGGTGATTACACTTGGGTTTATGACAAATCTTTGTTTTGTCACTTGGGTTTTGTTAGAAATGTATTTTTTACAATGTATTCTATTGGATTAGTTTGATCATAAATTATTGTTGCTGCCACTTTTTTCTTCCCATGACTTTCTCAAACAACTAACTGATCATTGGTTCATTGAGTTTCTATCCTTATTTTTATAATTGCTTTTGTAAGAATATTAGAGGCACTATAGGTTGAAGTCAATGGAAGCCATTGGTTCGCTGCTTCAAGGGTAAGCTTTATCTCCCGTTTGTAGTTTAGGGTGTTTGAGGAAACAAATACTTGCTGCAATTGTGGATTAAGTTTTTATTGTAATTGAATGGTTTAGAAGCATTCTGTATATATATAAATATATATTTCTTTTTTGATTGATGGACACTTGTATTGAAGTATGTTTTTTTATGCTTAACACTAAATGTTTTACCAAAGGTTGTATTCTGATTAATTTTGTTTTGTTTTCTTGATTTGTTGTTTCCTTGCCCTTCAATATTTGGTTATGCAGAGTCTCAGTGAGTAGCAAGCTTATCCAGAACATAACTTTGGATGCTGCTCTAATCTAACTTTGGAGAAGGAAGTTGTTTCTCCCCTTTTCCACAAACCTTGTTCCCTATTTATTTTGGTTGAGTCACAAAGTTGAATGTCTTTTAGCCAAACTAGAAATTAGACAAATTTGGGATGCGAAGAAGTGATACGTATGGTTGCATTTCTTTAAAATTATTGATATATTTTTAGCTCATTGTCACGACCCAAATCTGACCCTATAGGTTTAGCATCGTAACTAGCCAGTAATCCTTAGATTACCAAAGGCCTCTAAACAAAATGACATGCAATTAGGAGCTGCGGAAGCAAATATATATATATATATATACATATGCAGTCCATTAAGCTGTGTTGACATACATGTGACAGAAATTTAAAACTTGTATAATATATATACACATATATGACATCAAATCTATATAAGCCGACTCGGCCTTGACGATAGGCCCACAAGGCCATGGCTTAGGACCCCTCAAAATAGGCCCAAAAAAGGGGCCTCTCTCATATTATAATTTAATGTAATATATTAGGTATGTTTTAAGTCCAAAAAAAATTTAAAAAGGCCAAAACTAACTTAAAATAAATTGGCCCATTAAAAAATTAAAAGGCCCAACACTGCAGCCCAACAAAGCAGCAATTTGAAAGGCCCTACAATTAATCCAATTCTTAATTCCTAACAATTAAGGGCCAACAGTTAAGGCCCACTTTGACAGCAGCTTGAAAGGCCTATCCAATTTCTAACCCTACTACCTTCCCTTAATCCAATTTTCCCTACAGCTTGTTTGATAGCACACTAGCAGCCCAAGCCAACCAAGCAACAAAGCAGCAATGCAGCAGCACACGACAGGCAGAGCAGCAGAACAGGTATTTTTTTTTTCTTTTTTCTATTAAATTAATTAAATATTTGTCTTGTCTTTTGCTCAATTAATTGCTATTATAATATTGATAGTTACATCATCAAGAAGAATTTGTTTAAGTTTAATAGTTCACATCACATAATTTAAAAGTTTTATGTTTTGTTAAGTGGTGGTAGTGCTCTTGTTTTGAATTTTGATCTAAAAAAATATATTGATCTCAGCTCATCATGACTCTTAAAAGAAATTATCCATCTGGATTCGCAAAAGAAAAAAAGAAGCAAAGAGTCAAAAAATTAGTAGAGTGTTAAAGAGGAGCTATTGATAAGTTCTTTACAAGTGACAAACAAGCAGAACAATCAGTTGAAGACTTGAATAATGAAGAATTTGAAACTTTGGTGAATAGTGAGAATGAAAATTTGGTGGATGAAGAAGGAAATGGGAAATTTGGGAGTGCAAAAGTCAATCAGGATGATGAGATGAATACGGAATATGAGCATTCAAATATAGATGATCTGGGGACTTGGAAAATAATTGACCAGAATTTACGAGATTTTTTAGTTGAAAGATGTCCTGTGAGAAGAAATTGTGAGTTCAACTTCCCTAAGGATGATTCTTCTAGGCATAGGCATTTCTCACCTATTCATTATATTCGGCATTTACCAAATGGAGAAAAATTTGATAGGACATGGCTGATATATTCAGAACTTTTGGATAGAGTATTTTGCTTTTGTTGTAAGTTGTTTAAGCAAGAGGGAAATAAGACTCAATTGGCTACCGAAGGATTTAAAGACTGGAGAAATATTGGTGAGAGACTTAAAGGCCATGAAAGTGGTAACGAGCACATTACTTGCATGAGCAAATGGATTGAGTTGGAGGAAAGATTGGGAAAGCATCAAACAATAGATAAAAGTACACAAGAACAAGTTAACAAAGAAAGAGAGAACTTGAGACGGGTTTTATTGATGATAATTGCAGTTTTGAAAATACTTGCCAAGAATAATTTGCCTTTTCGTGGAAGCCATGAAAAGATTTATGAAGAGAGCAATGGACTTTTTTTAAGCATAATTGAAATGATTGGCGAGTTTGATCCAATGATGGAACAACACTTGTGGCAGATAGAAAAGGGTGAGATTCATTACCATTATTTGAGTCACAAAATTCAAAATGAGGTGATACAAATGTTGGCCGGGGAAGTCAAAAGTGCAATTTTGTCGATAATCAAACTAGCAAAATACTTTTCGATCATACTTGATTGTATTCTGGATATAAGCCATCAAGAACAAATGTCTCTTGTTGTACGATGCGTGGATGTTTCAACAAGTCCAATTAAGGTTAAAGAGTTTTTTTTTGGAATTCTTGAATGTGGATGATACATCGAGGATGAGACTTTTTGATAAACTTCAAGAAGCATTAGTTAATCTTTAACTTGATATTGGTGACGTAAGAGGGCAAGGATATGACAATGGCTCTAACATGAAAGGCAAAAACAAAGGTGTTCAAACAAGAGTACTTCAAGTAAATCCTAGAGCATTCTATACACCGTGTGGTTGTCATAGTCTTAACCTTGTGCTTTGTGATATGGCCAACTCTTGCTCTAAAGCAAAAACTTTTTTTGGTGTGGTACAACGCATATATGTATTGTTTTCATCTTTCGTTCAACGTTGGGCAATTTTAAAAGATAATCTAAAGGAAGGCCTCATGGTTAAATTGTTGTCGCAAACGCGTTGGGAAAGTCGCATTGAAAGTGTTAAACCACTAAGATACTGTGCTTCAAAAATAGATGCTTTAGTTGACTTGTGCAACAATCCTACCACAGATTCGATTGCAAAAAGCGAAGCTAAATCCCTAGTAACTCATGAACTTGAAACTTTTGAGTTCTTGTTTAGTATTGTAATCTGATACAATTTGTTGTTTCATGTGAACTCTGTTAGCAAGCTTCTTCAAAGTGAAGATATGGATATAGCAGTTGCTGTAAAGCAACTAGAAGGGCTTGTTAAGTATGCTGCAATGTATAGAGAAGTTGGTTTCATGGAGGCTATGGTTGAAGCTAAAGAAATGGCAAGTGAATTGGGAATTGAACCTACATTTGTTGAAAAGCGCATCATTTCTAAAAAGAAACAATTTGATGAGAATGTTAGCGAAGAGGTGACCCAGTCAGCTGAAGAATCATTTAGAGTTGGTTACTTCTTTTATTTTGTTGATCAAGCCCTTTGTTCACTCAAAAATAGATTCGAACAATTCAAAGTATGTGAGGCAAACTTTGGTTTTTTGTTTGACTTGAAAAAGTGTATCGATGAATCGTTGAAGACGGGGTGTGTGAGCCTTGAAGAATTTTTAAAACATGGTGAGATTTCCGATATTGATGGAGCTAAAAGTCTTGAAAGAGAGATTGCCAAAAGAAGTGAATAAACCAATTGAAGTGCTCAATCATCTGCAGTTGATGGCAAATTATTTCCCAAATTCATGGGTTGCATATAAAATACTTTTGACTATTCCGGTTACAGTTGCATCGGGGGAAAGAAGCTTTTCAAAGTTGAAAATCTTCAAAAATTACCTTCGATCAACCATGTCATAAGAAAGATTGAAAGGATTAGCATTGTTATCCATTGAAAATGATTTTGCAAAAAACTAGATTATGTAAGTATGATTGATTTATTTGCTTCTAAAAATGCAAGAAGAGCGAGTATCAAGTGATACTTATTAGTTACTATAATGTAATGCTAAGTATTTTTTTGTGATTTTAATACAATATATTTTGTCCTTTTACCTTAATTTTTTTTTCATTCTGAATGAAAAAAAAAAATGTGAAGGGCTTCAGAAATTTATTAGTTGATTATCGACTTTGGGCCCTAGAAATCTTAGGACCGGGCCTGTACATAAGTCTTGCAGCACCGTACAAGGTGTGCGGATGAACAAAAACAAAACAAAAACGGTCTTCACAAGACAATTCTAAGCATGGCTCACAAAACTTGTCTTCTTAAACGGGAACCTCCACGGGAGGTACGGTGGTTGGCTGACCCAAAACTCTCCAGGCAGCAGCATAAGCCTGGTTACGTGTTTGCTCACCTACATACATAATATAAACAGTGAGTAGAAGCCCAATGAATAGTAACAGAGTAAAGGGTTAAATGAATGATGTCCTAATAGATTCAGAAAATAGAAACAGATTCATATTCATAATCTTGTTTGAATCGTATACGAAAATCAAAATTCATGCTTGTTCATATGGGGTATATCCATTAGCGCTAACAGATCAAATACAGAGCATTAAGGGTCATGCATGTCAGTTCCATAAAGGAACCCCCAGTACTGGGAACAGATAACATACTTGTCAGTTCTATGAAGGAACCTCTAGTACTGGGAACTGATAACATATTTGTCAGTTCCATAGAGGAACCTCCAGTACTGGGAACAGATAACATACTTGTCAGTTCCATACAGGAACCTCTAGTACCGGGTACAGATAGCATACTTGAGATATGGAATTGTTGCCACGAAATATTTTTCAATATATAGACCATCATTCATTGTACAAAACGTAATTGTTCCATAAAACAGATCTTATTGCATCATATAAAAAATAAATAACATAGCTTTACTAAGTTATTACTCACAGACGCTCCAAAACAAACGATAGGGCAGACAAATCAGGTAACTTGCGGTGCGTGACCTACACAGATACAGAACAACTACGTACTGAATTATATGCCCGGAATTATTAACTGGGTTCTTTCTTCTTTGGGTGTGTTTCAACTTCTTATCCTCATTATTATGTCTTAACTA
The DNA here is from genome assembly GCA_030407325.1 of Camellia japonica. Classification (NCBI taxonomy): domain Eukaryota; kingdom Viridiplantae; phylum Streptophyta; class Magnoliopsida; order Ericales; family Theaceae; genus Camellia; species Camellia japonica. Next base: position 158,549,263 of record JAPPVO010000031.1, on the reverse strand, counting down.
GGGCTTAGGAATGCCTAGGATGCAATAAGGATACTGAAATGCTCTTGAAAACACATAGGCAAATATGCTGAAAACAGGGGCCTCGCTCGAGCATAACATTGGTCGCTTGAGCGGTTTGCAACCATCTGCAAAAGTACTGGTTGTGTGGATTCTCTGCTCGATGGCTGCTTGATGGTCGTTCGAACGTGAGACCAAAGTATTCGCTCGAGCACAACTCTTGTCACTAGAGCAGTCTGTAAAACGTGTCAATTTCTCGGAGCATGCAATTTACACTTGAGCCAACTTTTGGTCGCTCGAGCGGAAGTGCAAAGTGGTCGCTCAAGCGGTGAGGTCAAACTCTGGAATTTCCAAATTCACCTTCAAGTTTTCAAACTCGAATACAAAGCTGAAATTCATGATCTTTTGGGCCAAAAACTTAAGGAAACAAGTATAAACTTATCAAACGTCATGAATCCAAAATCATTTTGCAAAATCAAGCCCAAAAGTGTTGCTAATTGTGTAAAATAAAACTCAAATTTTGAAAACAATACATGCATGAATTCACATGACTTTCAACCTTTCAAAACATGATTAAACGGAGTCAAAGGATACGCAATGAGAACAATTGTAGAAATCATGCAAGAATGAACACATGCATGTGTAAATTCTTGAAAATAACCTCAAAACATGATTAATTGAGCATGCATGCATGACATGACTTACTTTCCTTTGATTCTAGTTCAATTCTCATACATAGCTCTACTTCATCCTCTAGAATCCATGTTTTAAGTCTTAATTACACAATTTAAGGGCTTGAATCCTTACCTAAACTCTTTAAGTAGGCTTTAGATTGCTCAAACTTTAAGCTTCCTAGCCAACTCCTTTCAATTTCCTAGCAATTCACCCTTCTCAAGCTTTGATCCTAATCTCTCTCTCTCCTCTCTCTCTCTCCCTCGTTTTTGCTCTTAAGGAGGTGATAATGAGAGTGAAAAAGGTGATCTAAGGCTTACCTTTAGCCTTAGATAGGCTCCACTAATTAGTCTAATTTAGCCTAATCAATATTAATCTAATTATTTGATTCCAAATCAAATTTTAATTAAACCTACCATAAAATTCTAAAAATTCCACATAGCACATATACCAAGTCATTTTCATGATCGGATGCCGATAAGGCCTTCAATTCACAGAACCAAATGGAAACATGAACAGATGCTCCTACGATAGATAGATATAAATACAAATAACGCAACACACATGGAATTAATTCAGAATTTCATCTTGATTACTCATTAAGCATCCTTAATCATGGTTTAACGGTTAATCATGGGTTGGGGTTGTTACACTCATCTGCTTTCTGTCTAAGTCTAAATTGGAGATGGGTTTTTGACAATTGGATTAGCAACAAAACTGTAGGAGCCTCTATAGCTTGTAAATACTAATGTAATTCTTTTACTAGTTTTCTATTTAAGAATTCTTATTCTAGTTGCAGTAAGAGCCTTTATAGCTTTTAAATACCAATGTAATTAATTCAATGGAGAGCCTATGTTAGATAATTCGAAAGCTGTTGAAGTTCTTTTGTGAATTGTGTGATGCAATTTCAATCCTAGGTTTGATTCAAGCTTATGGGAATCTAGGTTTGATTCAAACTTACTCTACCCAGAATCAAACTTGTTTTACCCTTTCCTTTCAACCATAAGACAAAAATAGACTCATTCCCTAGTTTAGTGTTCATGGGTATTGTGGAATGGTTGATAATATAATCGGTATATGTATTTGAAAAATCTAAAATCGTGGAGATATTGATTTGTGATTATATATCAATTTTAACCAGTAAATAACAATCGCAATCAAACAATCAAAGACAAATCGATACAACGATTTTACGTAGAAAAACCACAATTGGAGCGCCTCCAATTGTGATAAAAAAAATCACGGGCAAAAGCTACAAAACAATTTACTAAGAAGACACAAAGGAATTATACAAGTGTATTCTCAATTACTTAGCGAATCTACGTCCGAATCGAATCGACCCCTATATGCCTCTTCTAGCACTGTCTTCACCTCGGAATTGAATCCACAACACCGATGTCGAATCCACGATGATGAGCCACTCAGGAATCCACCAAAGCTTTAGGCCCAAATTCTCCAGAATCTATCGAAAAATAACTTTCAATTTTGTGAATAAAACAAACAAAACAAACCTTTTGATATAATCCACTCAATTCATGATTAAACTCTCACAGATATCAAAGGAAACAAGCAAAGAAGCTCCAGAAGAAAACCCTAATACGCAAGAAGAAGATCTGGAAGTCGTCCCCTAAAACCTGACTGAACTACAACTTTTATAACAAACAGATCCACGATCTTTGCCTGAGCGCAAGAATGACCACTCAAGCGGACTCACTAAAACGCGAGTTTCAGAACAAGGGTCTACACTCGAGTGTAGGAAAGGCCGCACGAGCGGAAAAAAACAACTCCCAATACTTTTGCAGGTGAGTGAAACTTCTGAAAGGTCGTGATCTCCGCTCGAGCGACCATTCGAACGCAGGAATGGCCGCGCGAGCGGAAAAACAACGTCGAATGCACTTTTGCTTTTTGCTTTGAGGGCGCTACCTCTCGACCCCCGTGAGCTGATCCCTGACATAGTCAGCGAAGTGGCAAACTTGATAGGATTAAGATCACAAACTCCTCTGCATAGGCAAAATTCAGGTTGGATTCACATCTAAAACTCATAACCTCACTGAAACAAGAGATCAGATACAATTACAACTGAAAGGAGTTTTGTCAAATGGGATTGTGAAGAATAAAAACTAAACAGTATTTTATATATATATATATAATATATTTTATATACAAGGTATAGGTTGCACTAATAATGGAATAAATACAACTGGTTAAGAAATTAATTAAGAAACACTAAATAAAAATTAGCCTAGCATAAAGCACTTCAGAAGCGATTGTGGTACCTAATTGGATGATCAGTTTTTATAATAATTTGTTGACTATAAGGGAAGAGGTTGAATGTCTTGCCACTTGCTGAATTGCCCCCTTTAAGATAGTTCATTTTTACTCAACAAAAAAGTAGTTGGAAAAATTCCAAGCTAGAATATATTCTTTTGTCAAAACATGAAGGATGACCAACCTACTTATGATAGGTAAGGTTAAGCATGACCCTTCTTGTTGTGATCACCTTATTATGTTATTGTTTATTGGTAGTTTGTTGGTTACTACTACAATTTTTAAATTACCCTGGTGGGTTGATTTGTGGAGAGGATTGGTTTCTTGGAAGAGTGTTCAGAGACTTTTCTACATGGCATATTTGACGATTATTTTTGGTTGTTTGACTATTGCTCACTCTGTTGGTTGACGATTGTTTCTTTTGTAAAGTGCTTTGAAAATTTATGAAACTACCCAAATGAGGAGGACCAATCCAGTTTGGAAAGTAGTTCAGGTAATCAATATCATTTTCTCTAATTTTTTCATACTTATATTTATGCTAATGGTTGTTCAGCTTGAGCATAACACTTTATATGTAGTTTTTAATAATAATAAAAATGCTTCCATGCAGGCCCCGCAACAACCCACAAATGTGGAATGTAGATTTTATGTAATGAGGTATATGAAAGACCTCATTAGAGATCAAAGCATCCTAAGAAAACAAAGTGTGAGATAAATTCTAACTTTTATTACTATATTATATTCATGATACTTGTACATCTTTGTCATTATCTAATTGTTTCTAAAATAACCTCTTGCAGTTCAACGGAAAAAAGACTTAACATAAACCGAACTTGATGAAGTGCAAGCTGAATGGATTAACTTCATCCTAAAGAATATGAGTTGAAATCCAACATGTAAGTATGATATAACGTTCGATCTTTAAATTGATGATAAACAATTTCTTTAGTTCGTAACGAATACATAATCACTTCAAGATTTCAATCAGGTTGGCACCAAGAAGAATACTATAATAACCCGACCCTCCTAAATGCGTTACATCCCTGGTTCTATAAGAAATTACATGTTTAATGTGAAATTCCATGCGAAATTATACTCATGTGTGTGCACTATATAATTATATTTTCTATCTGTTGATTGTTAGAATGTATCTGTTAAAATTAAAATGTTAACTTGGAAATTTAAAGCTATAGAGGCATAATAAACTGAAATTGAGTAGGTGGACGTGTTAATGGGAATTTTTATAGCTACTTGGAAAGTTTAATTGACAATTAATTTTATCTGATTCGCCAAGGCCTATTTGGCAAGCTGAGAAGTTAAAGACTTAAAATACATGCTATAAGTCCCTTTTGATTAACTCATCCCATATGTATCTTGAGTGGAGAATTATAGAGAACACCCAAGAAAGGAGAGAAAAGGAAGAGAGCAAGGAGAAGAAATTTGGGGATTCAAGATCTTACTAGGAGAAATTAAGGATACAAGTTAAAGTAAGTATTGTAGACACTCCATTTTTGACCATCCTCAAGACTTGGACATCATCGTTTGAACACTCGATGATCATCCATGCTCGTGTTCGTTTTGAGTTCTCGGAGGTCTCGGCAGCACGCATTGCCTCAAGATCGCTCAACTTGACTGTTTTGTGCTTGGTTATAGACCAAGCACTTGTGTTTTTGCTTCTGAGGGAAGAGGGTGGCTTGTTGGCCATCCCCCCAACCCATCGGCCAAGGCTTGAAGCCATCGGCCTTGTTTTCTTGTAATCGGCCAAACGTGTTGGCCAATCGGCACTCTTTTTAGTCGATCGGCCCTTGTGATGGTCGATCGGCCTTGTTTTCTGGCCGAGCCCTATTCATCTGCTTTATGCAAATATTTTATGCCAGCTGTCACAGCTGGCATGCACAATTCACATCCTCCATACACGTGTATGGAGGAAATTGAACCTTGTTTTAGCTTGCTTAGGAAGCTTTGGATTTAGAATTCTATAAGAAGGGAGCTCCTCCTTCCTTCTCAGAGGTTCTAAAAAAATCTGAGATATAAGATATATTTCTCTCTCTATACATTTGACCTCTCTCTCTTGTTTAGTGCTTGTTCTTGCTCAAAAGTGTAGTATTGTCTTACTATTGCACACAAACACCTACTAGAACACTATCCTTGGTTGCTGAGGTGCTAGGGAGTTGGTGTTAGAGTTCTTGAGGTGGTTTTGATCAGAGAAAGGTGCTGGAGCCTTGTTCTTGAAGGTGTTCTTCAAGGGTGAGCATTCTTGCTTTAGATACCCCATTTTGGCTTAAGCTTTTAGCCCCTTTTGCTTATTGTTTTAAGCTTAACTATAAACTACAATAAGTTCTGTTTTTGCATGCTTTAGATCTTTGATTAAGGTCATTTTTGTGTTTTGGGTTGTTTACACCCTCTTAGGCCTTGTTTGGCCTTATTCTTGTGCTTTGGGATCACCTTGTTTAGGCCTTCCCACCACTGTGTTTTAAGGTTCCAAAAAGGAGAGGGTCATCCCCTCTCCTTGCTGTCTTGTATACTTGCATAAATGGCTTATGTTGGTAACATGTTTACTTAGCTTGTTGTAGCTCCATTTCAGCAAGTATTTGGTGTTATTTTGCCATGTTTTACCTCTGTCTAAGGTTGGTTTAATGGCTCCTTGCATGCACCATGTACTTGTCTTGTAATCCTCTCATTTGCCTTAACATGTATCTTGTGATTAGACTATCATTCTTGCATATTTTGGCTCAACTCCATGAAGCTTTTAGCCATGATTTACCATGTTTAAGCTCTTTTTGGTGTTGTTTTAATCATATATGCCATGCTTTGTATAGCCATAAGGCATTCTAGCTTGTTGGCTTGGAGTGTTCAAGTCACTAGTATGCATTACTAGGACTATTATCATGATTTGGCATCATTTTAAATGTTATTTCAGTCCATATAGTATGCTCATATACTTGCACTTATCACTCCTTTAATGCTTTAAAGAGTTGATGTTTTATGCCTCATGATTGGGTCATTGTGCATGCTTCCATTCTTAGGTCATTTAGATGCCATCTAAGTGGGTTTTTGGGCTCATTCTAACATGCCATAACTCTGATTTTATTGGCTTAAGTCATGCCATGTTTGGTTTTGATAGGTGGAGTGTAACACCCCTTTTGTAGCCTTGCATGCCTCATGCTTTTGGTATTGTGTTCTAGCTTGTGTTGGCTAGTTTCAAGCTTGTTTTTGGTCTTGTTTGGACCTGCCTTGGGACTGTTTTAGGTTCCCTTAGCCCTTTGGGGCTTGCCTTGTGTGGCCATGGTTTGAGTCCCTTGGCTAGTTCCAAGCTTTGGGCTTTCTTGCATGCTATGCTTGCATTATTTGGTTGGTTTGACACCTTTCCATGCATGTTTTCAGAGCTTGTAGTATTGTCATACTTGCATGCTTTGTCCCCTTTTAAGTGTTCTTGAAAGTTGTTCTCCCATGCCTTGGTGATAGGCCATTATATATGCATGTTTGTATGTATTTTTGTCCATCATTTCTTAGCATTTGGCCACTGATTTGGGCATGTTTAAGAGCTGTCCACTTTAGTTTAAGTCCATCTTTGTATGTTGTTGCGTACTTGTCTTGCATGTTGTTGCATGCCATGTATGTTCGCATATTTAGGTTGTATGCCCATTGCATGTTAGTTGCATTGCATAATCTTGTTGCATGCTTGAGTGGCTTGCATGCTTGCTTGCATGCTTAGGTTGCATAGCATTGTGTGTGCTTTCCCTTGCTTCTTGATCAAGCATGATAGAGGTTGGGGCCCCTTATGTGTTTTGTGCATTTCATTTGACATTAAATTGCACACTTAGCTGCTTTGGCCATCATGCATTAAAATGCGTGATTGGTGGTCCGAGGGTCGAGAACTACACTCCTTTGAGTCTCAAACATGATAAGGGGTGTGGTTGCAAACATTGTCTTGTAAATGTATTGCCATGCTCTGTTTGTCCTCTGCTGCAGCAAAAGAGCTTTTCACAGGAAGAGATGGCCGATCGGCTATCTTCAGTGCCGGTCAGCTACAAATGTTTGGCCGAGAGCCTTGTTTTTGGTCGATGACACCATTCCTTTGGCCGATGGCCTTATCTTTTGGTCGATGACCTCCCACAGTGTACATGAGGTGGTTCAACAGTGTCACAGAAGTTGGCACAATTTTCAGAGGTACAGAGCAGTGCAAACAGAGGCAACATGAGGCATGGCGATGGATTTCCGAGCGAAGCCGACCGAGCATGCATTCGTCCCTCTTCCCGAGGCTGTTTTACTGTTTTCATAGCTTAATTAATTTGTTTAAATTAGTTAAGGGTTGTGTAATAATTAATTAGCTTGTTAGTTAGTTAATTAGATGGTTTGTATTATTCTTTTGGACCCTCCGTCGAGAGGGCACAATTTTGTAATAAGCGTGCGTGTGTGTGATGCATGTCTTCCAACCCCCATTTCTTTCTTCCTTTTACTTAACCGCTTACGATGGTTAGTTTTAGGGCATATTTCATTTAGCATCCTTATGCTTGCATGTTTGCATTCATTCATCTGTATTGCATGCACCGGGCTCGGCGCATCATACTAACTGCATCGTATTTCAATTCCAACTTGAATACATGTATCGAATTGTCGTATCTCATATGCCATCTTAGAATAGCCGAGCCTATTTCTAGTTGCATTTTGCATGTGTTGCATTAGCCATCTTAACATGAGCTAGGATCATATATGATTACTAACTAGTTCTTTGTTTTGGCTCGGAGTACACTGTGAGTGTTTATGCCTTAGCATCTTGCATGTGTGCAAATGTTAACATGACAGCATGCTTGCCATGAGGCTAATTGCTTATATGATATAACTGCCTGAATGCCCGTGGGTGAAGGTTGGATTACTTGAATTGGAACAATTCATCAAATCCGCATTTTAGCCTACTTGTGAGTAGCAAACTTCAAATCATTTTCCAAACAAACGGTTATGCAATGCTTTGTTCCAAATTAGGCGATCTGGTCTATACTTGTGTGTTGTGTGCATCACATAGTAATTCTAGCTAATAATTGGAATAAGAACGCATGTGTTTTCAAAAACAAGATATCATGCTTAGTACAGGCCGATCTTTGATCGGGCGAGCGGGGGTGCTCATAGATGACCTTCCCCCAATCATACCCAAGTTCCCAAGCCGAGACAACTTTGGTGATGATGGACACGTGGCCTTAGGCACGAGTCAGGGTTTCCTAAATTCCCCCAAAATAAATATTTAGGTGGCGACTCTGTATCTGGCAAAGTAGTCCATGTTTGACACTTCTTTACAAAAAATCAGTTTTCTAAAACGATTTGCCGGATTTGGCTCTTTGGTGATTTATCAATCTCACATCGCACATTGTGAGATCAGATTAAGAACCGTGACATTTGAGTCTGCTGCACTGTAATGAAGCCCTAGGGCGCATCTACAAGTATCTATCCTTAGTAAATTCTTATTTCTTTTCAATTGGTTAAATAAAGCTTTGAAATGAAACCTTCTCCATGAAAAATAGGGTTTGATTGATAGAGATTCATTGAACAAATGATCATGTGCCTTTTGGCTGTGTATCTATGCTATGTTCCACCTTATTCTTTTGTATGTTAGAATTGTGTGATATATAAGCATGTATGCTTATACAAATAGATACATGGTGTGAATAAGGAGATTATGAGAAATTGGAAGTGTTAAAGCCCTAATAAAACAAGTCTTGGTCTTGATTGGCTAAAATTACTTGTTCACATGGTTATATGTGCTATTCTTAGGGTAAAATTGATCTTGATTCTAGCTAAATGATTATCCCCTTGTACCTTAGAATTATTGAAGTTTCGGACTGTAAAAGTAGAGTAAACGACTGCACGTGCGGGGCCCTTGGCCGCATGTGTGGGAGGCACAGCCACACGTGTGGGGCTCACAGCCGCATGTGCAGAAAACAGGGGAGAAGGTCAAATGCATTCTACTAAAAAGGCACGTGCGGCGCATCTTCCCGCACGTGCGGTGCACGTGCGGCCCATGTTGAGAAATTCGAGAACCTTCTCTCGCTCTCCTCGACCCTCTAAATGTGATGTTATGTCCATTTGATGTCCCTATAGTGTATTTAATTATATACAGCGTAATGAATCGAATAATTGAGAATTGAATAATGATGTGCTTATGATTTATATAGTCTGTGTAGGGCATTTACAGGAGGGAACCAACATCCATCCGCATCACGTGAGTGATAGTAGCTTATTAATATGCTCTGCTCACGTTTTGTGTTTCATATGCTATTTTAAAACCCAATTCACTGGGTGAGTACCTTATGTTATGTGCAATGTGTTTGATATTTATATATATAAATACGTTGAACCCAGACATGCAAGATATGGACCCGAGGTCGTTCTGTTGCTACCATAATGGGCCTAAGGCCGTTTTGTATTGTATTGGGCCTAAGGTCGTTCCGTAATGTATTGAGCCTAAGGCCATTTTGTATTTTGTTGGGTCTAAGGCCGTTTTGCTACCATGATGGCCTAAGGTCGTTCTGTACTCGGTTGGGCCTGAGGTCGTTCTGTTCAATATGGGCTCGAGGCCGTTTAGAAATGAGAAAAATGAATGAGATTATGAATTGTGAACATGCAATATTGACTTATGTTTGTACTTTCAATTTATTTGTACTGCTATCATTCACTGATCTTTGCTCACTCTACCTTCCTGGGTGTTTTGTAGGTAACCAGCTTGCGGGTCAACCCTAGGTCAGCCCAGAGGCATGCAACTGAACCCGTTTTGTTGAGTCACTTCGAAGTGACTCTTTTGTTATGTTTTGGAAGTCCATATGCTAACATATGTTGTTAATTTTGGGGAACATAGGATATGTACGTAACTATTGTTAATACTTAACTTTCGATGGATTTATTGTGTATGTCACCTGGAATGTTATATATATATAGTGAGTTACATGATCCTAGCAGTTAGACATAGCTCAATGAGTGTTTCTTCTTTCATTATTTTGCTTCCGTTTAGGCCCTGGGATTGAGTAGCATTGTTAAATAATTAAGTCTAGGCCTCGGGTGAGGCCTTTCACGTTCATACTTTTAGAGGCAAGTTTGGGTCGTGACAGTTGGTATCAGAGCACGAGTTGCTACTTCACGCACGAGTTCATTGAGCTTTAGAGTGTCTAGTAAAGGCTTAAGTTACATATGCATGCGACTTTCGGTACGTATACAATGGTCATGGAAATATGTGCACGCATTGGAAATGATTATGATCCATGCCTACTTATGCATTATGTAAATATTATAACCAATCGTTATGTAGATTATGGTGAGAACCAGAATAGATGATTCAGAAGATGCAACCGCCGCACGGTTGGATAGAATGGAAATGATGATTATGGAGATGGCATAAACTTTGAGGCAACAACAGCAACAACCACTAATACCTGTACCACCGCCTGAGGCACGAGTTTACCAAGCTGAGGATCGGACAATTATACTCACGAAGGAATTCAAAAAGATGAAGCCGCCTTCATTCAAGGGAGGAATCGAACCAATGAAAGCAGAAGCGTGGGTGTTGGGCATAGAAAAGTTATTCGAGGTTTTTCCTTGTACTGAAGCTCAAAAAGTGCAACTTGCTTCCTTCACTCTCGAAGACGAAGCACAGAGGTGGTGGATGCTCACAAGAACTGTACATCCAGGATTAATGTGGAATAGATTTTTGGAGCTATTTTACGATAAGTATTTTCCCCAAAGTATGCGAGATAAAAAGGTGACTGAATTTGAGACCTTGAGGCAGAGAAACAGGACTGTTGCAGAGTATGAGGCTCAGTTCGCCGAATTGGCCCGTTTCGCACCACATATGGTGGATACAGATTACAAGAAGGCAAGAAAGTTTGAAGGAGGGTTACGGACTGCTACCTTGATCAAATTAATGTGCTAAAATTACCTACGTATGTTGATGTGTTGGAAAGGGCAGTAATCGCTAAGGGTAATGTTGTTGCTCAAAGCCGGGTCTCAAAATGGAAAGGAAAAAGACAGAATTACCTAAACCTTTAAGGGCTCGGTGATACCGCCAAGTAAGAAGTTGAATCCAAGAGCTTCTAGTACATCCGCTTCTACCCGTGACTCTGCGCCAATTTGTCCAGATTGTAGAAAGAGACATCGTGGGATTTGTTACTGGGTAACAGGGGCATGCTTCAGATGTGGCAAGACAGGTCATTTGGCCAGAGAATGTCCGCAAAAGAATCGGCAGAATGGGAATGGAGCTACTGCAAGTTCAGCAGGATCAACCCCAACCCCAACTACAAAGGCAACTACAAAACCCACCAACGCTAAGGACGCCACTAAGCAAGGAAGAGTATTTGCACTAATTCCAAGTGACGTGCATAATACCGAGGCTGTGGTATCAGGTACACTTTCTGGTAATGGTCATTCTGCACATGTGTTATTTGATTCAGGCTCTACTTATTCTTTTGTATCAAAAGCATTTGCTAGACATTTAAATAGGCCAATGGAGCCACTATCCTATATGTTATGTGTATCTACACCTTCAGGGGAGCCTATGGTGTGTGCGTTTATTTATCTCGCATGTGAAATCTTAATCGGGGATGTTTGGGTAGATGCCAACCTGTTGCCTCTTGATATGGTTTATTTTGACATAATCTTGGGGATGGATTGGTTAAGCAAGTATCACGCGGTTATAGATTGTGTGTCAAAACAAGTCTCCTTCCAACCCCCAGGACAATCTGAGGTTGTTTTTAAGGGCCGGGGAATAGTTTCCGCACCCTATTTAATTTCTACAATAAAGGCATGTAAATTACTACAAAAGGGGTGTCAAGGGTATTTGTGTAGTATTTTGGATGAACAACTAGTGAATGGAAGCATAGATGCAATTCCCATTATGCGGGACTTTTCGGATGTCTTTCCAGAAGAGTTGCCGGGAGAGCTTATTGACCGTGAAATTGAGTTTACAATTGATGTAGTGCCAGGAACTTAGCCTATCTCCAAAACCCCTTATAGAATGTCACTCGCTGAAATGAAGGAGTTGAAGATCCAGTTGCAAGACCTTCTTGATAAAGGACTTATTCGTCCGGCATCTCCATGGGGCGCACCAATCCTTTTTGTGAAAAAGAAGGATGGAACCTTCGGCTGTGTGTGGATTACAGAGAGCTCAATAAAGTAACCATAAAGAATAAATATCCTTTACCTCGGATCGATGATTTGTTTGATCAACTACAGGGTGCACAAGTTTTCTCTAAGATAGATTTACAGTCTGGGTACCATCAATTAAAGGTTAAAGCTGAAGATGTTGAGAAAACTGCCTTCCGGACTTGTTACGGACATTATGAGTTTTTAGTTATGCCGTTTGGGGTCACCAATGCACTAGCAACCTTTATGGATTTGATGAATCAAGTTTTTAAGCTCTATTTGGATGACTTTGTAGTTGTGTTCATTGATGATATCCTTATTATTCAACAAGTGGGGAGGCTCATGAGAACCATCTACGGTTAAGTCTTCAGACCCTGCGGGATAAGAAACTGTATGCAAAACTAAAGAAATGTGAATTTTGGCTACATAAAGTGAAATTTTTGGGGCATGTGGTGACAAAGGAAGGTATTGCTGTTGATCCGCACAAGGTTGAAGCTATTGTGGATTGGCCAGTGCCTACTAATGTGTCAGAAGTGCGTAGTTTCTTAGGTTTGGCCGGATACTACCGACGGTTTGTTAAAGACTTTTCTAAAATTGTGGTGCCGCTTACTTAGTTAACCCAGAAGGGTGTTTTGTTTGAATGGTCGGAGCAACGGGAATCTACCTTTCAGGAATTGAAGACAAGATTAACTACGGCACCTGTTCTGGCCTTACCATCTAGTAGCGAGGGATTTGAAATTTACAGTGACGCTTCTCACAAAGGTTTGGGCTGTGTACTTATGCAAAATGGGAAGGTTATTGCATATGCCTCTCGTCAACTTAAGCCCCATGAAAAGAACTACTCCACACATGATCTTGAGCTAGCAGCAGTGGTCTTCGCTTTAAAAATATGGTGTCACTATTTGTATGGGGCTAGATGCGAGATTTATACCGATCATAAGAGTCTTAAGTACTTCTTCACTCAAAAGGAATTGAATATGCATCAGAGACGGTGGTTAGAGCTTATTAAAGATTATGACCTGCAAATTTATTACCACCCCGGTAAAGCTAATACAGTTGCAGATGCCCTCAGCTGAAAGAGTATGGGGAATTTGGCAAATCTGCTCACGAGGCAGAAGGAGATACTACGTGACTTGGAAAGAATGAATGTGGAAGTTGAGTGACTTGATCACAACGCAACGTTAGCAGTGATAACAGCCCAACTAGCAATTATAGAAGAAATTAAACAACGGCAATTGGAAGATAACTTTTTATAGAAAATTTGTGATGAAATGGAAACGAAACCAAGGCCCGGGTTCATGATTGAAAATTCGGTGTTGAAATTCCAAGGAAGATGGTGTGTTCCCAATGTACCAGGAATCAAAAGGAGGATCATGGAGGAAGCGCATAGCTCCAAATTTGTAATGCATCCGGGTAACACAAAAATGTACCACGACCTGAAACAGACCTTTTGGTGGCCGGGTATGAAGAGGGAAATTGCAAAATTCGTCTCAAAGTGTTTACAATGCCAACAGGTAAAGGTGGTGCACCAAAGGCCAGCGAGATTACTCCATCCCCTCCCAATTCCAGAATGGAAATGGGAACACTTAACTATGGATTTTATTGTAGGGTTACCGCGAACTCCCCAGGGTATGAACTCCATATGGGTTATTGTTGACAGATTAACCAAGTCAGCCCATTTTCTCCCTATAAAGACTCAATACAATGCAGATAAGCTGGCCACCTTATATGTGGATGAAATTGTACGACTACATGGTATTCCAGTTTCAATTATGTCTGATAGAGATCCAAAGTTTGCATCAAGATTTTGGCGAAGTCTGCAGGATGCCTTGGGAACAAAATTGAAATTTAGTACGGCCTTCCATCCTCAGACAGATGGTCAATCTGAAAGGACCATACAAACACTGGAAGACATGTTTCGAATGTGTGTTTTGGACTTCAAAGGGAGTTGGGAAACTTATCTACCGTTAGTGGAATTCACATATAACAACAGTTATCATTCGAGCATAGAAATGGCACCCTATGAAGCTCTATATGGAAGGAAATGTCGCTCTCTTGTTTGTTGGATTGAATTTGGTGACAAGTCATTGCTTGGCCAGAGATCGTGCAACTGACAACAGAGACAATTAAGACTATTCAAGAAAGGTTAAAGACTGCACAGAGTAGACAAAAGAGCTATGCTGATCATCGGCGAAGGAACTTGGAGTTTGAAGTGGGTAATTATGTTTTTGTGAAAGTTACTCCAATAAAGGGGCACACAAGGTTTGGTAAGAAGGGCAAGTTAGCACCCCGATACGTGGGTCCGTTTCAGATTCTGGAAAGAATAGGTCCGGTAGCTTACCGTGTTGCTCTTTCGCTGAATATGGACCAAGTACATAATGTCTTCCATGTCTCAATGTTACGAAGTTATTTACAAGACCCATCCCATGTTATAGACTATCAACAAATTGCCTTGGATGATAAATTGATTTATAAGGAGAAACCAATTCGGATTCTGGACCGTCAAGTGAACAATTACGAAGCAAAGTGATTCCTATGGTGAAAGTAGAATGGCAAGAACATTATGGAAAAGAAGCTACCTGGGAGTGAGAGGAAGAAATGAGACTACAGTATCCAGAGTTATTCACAACCTAAGGTAAAACAAGTTTGGGGACCAAACTTATTTAAGGGGGGGAGAGTGTAATAACCCGACCCTCCTAAATGCGTTACATCCCTGGTTCTATAAGAAATTACATGTTTAATGTGAAATTCCATGCGAAATTATACTCATATGTGTGTACACTATATAATTATATTTTCTATCTGTTGATTGTTAGAACGCATCTGTTAAAATTAAAATGTTAACTTGGAAATTCAAAAGCTATAGTGGCATAATAAACTGAAATTGAGTAGGTGGATGTGTTAATGGGAATTTTTATAGCTACTTGGGAAGTTTAATTGAAAATTAATTTTATCTGATTCGCTAAGGCCCGTTTGGCGAGCTGAGAAGTTAAAGACTTAAAATACATGCTATAAGTCCCTTTTGATTAACTCATCCCATATGTGTCTTGAGTAGAGAATTCTAGAGAACACCCAAGAAAGGAGAGAAAAGGAAGAGAGCAAGGAGAAGAAATTTGGGGATTCAAGATCTTACAAGGAGAAATTAAGAATACAAGTTAAAGTAAGTATCTATCCCTAGTAAATTCTTATTTCTCTTCAATTGGTTAAATAAAGCTTTGAAATGAAACCTTCTCCATGAAAACTAGGGTTTGATGATAGAGATTCATTGCACAAATGATCATGTGTCTTTTGGGTGTGTATCTATGCTATGTTCCACCTTATTCTTTTGTATGTTAGAATTGTGTGATATATAAGCATATATGCTTATACATATAGATACATGGTGTGAATAAGGAGATTATAAGAAATTGGAAGTGTTAAAGCCCTAATAAAACAAGTCTTGGTCTTGATTAGCTAAAATTACATGTTCACATGGTTATATGTGCTATTTTTAGGGTAAAATTGATCTTGATTCTAGCTAAATGACTATCCTCTTGTACCATAGAATTGTTGAAGTTTCGGACTGTAAAAGCAGAGCAAACAATCGCACGTGCGGGAGGCACAGCCGCACGTGCGGCGCACCCTCCCGCACGTGCGGCCCATGTTGAGAAATTCGGGAACTTTCTCTCGCTCTCCTCGACCCTCTAAATGTGATGTTATGTCCATTTGATGTCCCTATAGTGTATTTAATTTATACAGCGTAACGAATCGAATAATTGAGATTGAAAGAAAACCGAGGATAATGATGTGCTTATGATTTATATACTCTGTGTAGGGCATTTGCAGGAGGGAACCAGCGTCCATACCGCATCACAGTGAGTGATAATAGCTTATTAATATGCTCTGCTCACGTTTTGTGTTTTATATGCTATTTTAAAACCCAATTCACTGGGTGAGTACCTTATGTTATGTGCAATGTGTTTGATATTTATATATATAAATACGTTGAACCCAAACATGCAAGATATGGACCCGAGGTCGTTCTGTTGCTACCATAATGGGCCTAAGGCCGTTTTGTATTGTATTGGGCCTAAGGCCGTTTTGCTACCATGATGGGCCTAAGGCCGTTTATACTCGGTTGGGCCTGAGGCCGTTCTGGGCTCGAGGCCGTTTAGAAATGAGAAAAATGAATGAGATTATGAATTGTGAACATGCAATATTGACTTATGTTTGTACTTTCAATTTATTTGTACTGCTATCATTCACCGAGCTTTGCTCACTCTACCTTCCTGGGTGTTTTGTGGGTAACCAGCTTGCGGGTCAACCCTAGGTTAGCCCAGAGACATGCAACTGAACCCGTTTTGCTGAGTCACCCTGAAGTGACTCTTTTGTTATGTTTTGGAAGTCCATATGCTAACATATGTTGTTGATTTTGGGAACATAGGATATGTACGTAACTATTGTTAATACTTAAACTTTCGATGGATTTATTGTGTATGTCACATGGAATGTTATATATGTAGTGAGTTACATGATCTTGGCAGTAGACACAGCTCAATGAGTGTTTCTTCTTTCATTATTTTGCTTCCGTTTAAGCCCCGGGATTGAGTGGCATTGTTAAATAATTAAGTCTAGGCCTCGGGTGAGGCCGGTCACGTCCATACTTTTAGGGGCAGGTTTTTGGGTCGTGACAGAATACACAATCACTTGGTAGCACATATCTCAAAGTTGATGAGGACCAACAAAAAGAAACAAACAACAGACAATGTAATAAAAACAGCCTCCACATCACCAAGTAGCCCAAGCACCAATTTAATAAAAACAGCACCACCACTGGCATTTCCTGCATTGGAGGGGGTGGCTGAGATGTTATGTATGATGAGCTTGGGTAGCCTCTGTTTTTTGCGTGCTTGTTTATAGCTTGTTTGGCTTGAGGCTTGTCTGTTATTGAATTGGAACCTCACTAATTTTCTGCTGTTGCTTTGGATTGTGCACATGATAGGTTTTGCCATGGGTGCCAACATAATTGGGATGTGTGGCTTTGATAATGATGCAATTTAAATTCAAAATTTTATCTAGTATATCTTTTTCTCATCAATAAATTCTCTTTTGCTGATAAAAAAAAGTAGCAAAAAATACGCTGACTATCCAATTTTTATTCTTCTCTCACATGTGCCACTACCCAGAAATTATTTTGTAGTCAAAGTGTATAAAACATAATAATCACATTATCTCAAGTATTTTGATCCAAACACACATCTTTGTGAATTTCTTGCCTTTATTTTTCCTTTAGCCCAAAATTATTTCTAAAGAAGAGGCAAATTTGCCTCTGAATTAATTTATGTTTTCATTTTTCAGGACAAAAATTGCTTGGAGAGATGCAAAATATGGTCAAAAAATTCAACAATTTTGTGGTTCAAATTTTTTCATTTTTTAATCTATGTAATCAGAGTTAATTTTTTTATTAATTCATTTTTATATATTTTTGAACATTCAACTTTCATGTATGACATATACGACGTTATTTTCATTCAATATATGGTTGTAATTCAAAGGATAGTATATAGTGTGTATTACATTCTTCAAATGTGTATAAAAATAATATTGATTATTCTTCAAATATGTCGAACCCTTTTTTTAATCACACGCACTAACTGTGATGAGAACTGCATATAACTTGTGATATTATCTCATTATTAATCATATGTTTTATTAGATATTAATCATGCTTAAAATACACTACAATAAATAACACATTTGTCGACCAAAAAATTGGTCGCTAAAAGTCCATTTTTAGTCGGCAAAAATTATCTGCGACCAATTTTTTTGGTCGCTATTTTGGTTGCCAATTGAGGGTCGGCAAAAGTAATTCGCAACCAAAATTTTTGTTGGTCGGGAAAAATTGGATTTGCCGACTAAATTTTTGGTCGCTAAATATATCATTACCGCGACTAATCCATTTTGTCGCTAAAACACTTTGGTCGCGAAAAGTGATACTTTCCCGACCAAATATCTTAGTCGCCAATTGTCACATTACACGGCCAAACAGATTAGTTGCCAAAAGTCGAGGAATCGCCGACTAACAATTTAGTCGCCAAAAGGTAAGGAATTGCTGACCAATGATTTTAGTCGCAAAAGTGTAGAATTTGCCGACCAATTTTTTAGTCGCCAAATCTTTTTTTTTTTTTTTTTTTTTTGAGAATAATCATTTTTTGTTTATAAACATTCAATCCAATATCAAACAAAATTCATTCAACCCAACCACAATTAAGTGCCAGTCCTTGACATATATGTATAATGAATATACATAGTCACAACAGCATTGGTTCATATATCTATCTATCTATCTATCTATGCCAAGGTCCTTGAATTTCAGAGAAAGATAAAATCATCACTTTTCAAAACTGCTCCCCCATTCACACTTACTTACCTAGGTCCTTGAATTTCAGTAATACTTCATTGTACTTCAATGTAGAAAATGACAATTTATAAACGATATAAAATTGGTATCATTTTTCAAAGTGAACAAATATTACAAGACATTATATATATATATAAAAAAAAACAACAACCAGATACATGGGTTATAATAGGTAGATTTACCCATCTTGTTTTGTGTATATGTAAACACCAGAGAATCCTTCATTAACTCCTCATCCAAATGACCATCAAATTTAGCCTTTTCTGGTACATACTCAACTTCAACTTGCTCGATAACCTATTAGTACCAAAACAAACAAAAACACCAGTTAAGATCAATGAATCAAAATGATCATTTAAAATAAAAAAGAACAAAAAAACAATGCCTAATTATCATATTTAACACCAACATAAATCTCAAAATCAAAAACCCAATTCACTAAATGACACTTCCATGAAGATTGAAATCAAATAGAAACAAATCTATTCGAACTTAACTGTTATTAAATGAAAAAATTGATTTACCTGCAGAATGGTCTATGCTGTCCATGGCACTTGTTGGAACAATCTTCTGTGTAAATAAAATAACTCGAAATAAATTCAAACAAAATAAATAAATAACATACCAGATTTATTTATCGAACCGAATTACAATTAAGACCAAGTCGAGTGTGTGACACTCTGTCCTTAAGACAGATTCGCCCCGCTAAGGTACTTACGGTTGAGTGGCGTCTATCTCCTAGGATACAATGATCTTCACAAATTGTAGTAGTACTCCAAACAATTTGTTCGGTGAACCAAACCTGTGTTCTAACTCTCTGAATATTTATTTCTAAAACCAAAAAAGAGGAATAATGCACTAAGAAAAATGGACAGCAAAAGAAACCAAATACAGACTGATATATCCGAATTTCACCAACCTCCTAGACTGCTGAAAAAACCCAAGTATATATAGGCAATACAAAGACCCGAATAGGTGCCACAAAATGAAAAGGTGCACCTCTAAATTCAAATGAACAGATTTGTCCGTTTGTACCTTCAAATTCAAACATTTGAAAAAGTTTGAACATTTTGTCCGTTAGTACAAACAAGGTAACTGATTGGAACTACCAATCTTTAAACCTCTTAAACTATTTGAATATGTTTATTAAACTATTTAAATAGTTTAATCTAATAAAGAAAAAGGTACAAAATATTTAGGAAATCAAAAATTAAATTTAAATTTAAATTTAAATTATAAACTTTAGAAAACCACTCAGGAAACTAAAATTTAAATTTAAATTTATATTTAAATTAAATTCTCACACTAATTTTTTTATTGAAAAAATTCAAAAGAATTTTATCTAAAAAATTAATGTTAGACCCTAAAACGACGTTAACTTTCCATTCACTCATAAATGGTTTTGACGTTCCGTCTTCACCGTGTAACTTGCCACGCGGCAAGGAACACTTCACCTTTTCGGACCCACCCCAAAAGACATTTGGGGTCCACCCAAATTGGGCTAAAAAATATGCCTATATAAAACCATTTTTCCAACAATCCCCCACAGGAATGGAATTTGACGGAGAGAAAATGCAACAACATGATCTAATCAGAGAGTACAGAAATTGGTAATATTCTGCAAAGGATAGGTAGCTTTTGGCTTTGAACCTTCCCTTGTGAGACACTATCGGATTTACTAGCTAAACAGTGAACATGATGTCTTGAACTGTTCAGCCGTTTGTGTAAACCAAGACAATAGAACTCACACAGTATATTCCTAGACACAGTTTAGTTCTCACTATTGTGTTCATTTTGGCCCTGAACAACCTGGTCTTCATGAGTGCTCTAGAGAAATGTAGCCCTTCACAAATCTCACAGAACCGGCCTAGTTCACACTCACATAGGTGATTCTTATGAAGAGTATCCTGCCATACTCCACTAGGTTTACCTAGATATAAAAATCATTAAAAGTTTTAATTAACCTTAAACGCTGCAGACATCACTATTTCATCAAAGAAATGGGTAGGAGTTAGACTCCCCAGTGATCCTTCTGAGTCATTCACAACTCGGTTGTCCCTTTGAACCTAGATCTTGGGATCTCCAGTCAACTAGGTTGGGTTGCCGTTGTGGTAACTCTTATTTAATAGGCTTAAGTCCCATTCCCCTCGATGAATTCTCACTAACTCTCTTGCTAACCCTTTGGTTAGTGGATCCGCTATGTTGTCTTTAGACTTAACATATTCTATGGAAATAATTCCTTTAGAGAGTAGTTGTCTTACGGTATTTGTCGACGACGAATGTGTCGTGACTTACCGTTATACATATGACTCTGTGCTCTACCTATAGCTGATTGACTATCGCAATGTATGCATATAGCAGGCACCGTGTTTTGGGCCAAATTGGAATATCTTCAAGGAAGTGGCGAAGCCATTTTGCCTCTTCCCTGCTTTGTCTAAAGCTATGAATTCAGATTCCATAGTAGACCTAGCAATGCAAGTCTGTTTGGAAGATTCCAAGATACAGCCGCCCCACCAAGAGTAAAGACATACCCACTGGTGGACTTCGAGTCTCTAGTATCCGATATCCAATTTGCATCACAGTATCCTTCAAGTACTGCTGGATATCTAGTATAATTAAGCCCAATGTTACGAGTAAATCGGAGATATCTTAGAACCCTTATAATTGCTTTCCAGTGTTCTACTCCCGGATTACTCGTATATCTACTTAATTTACTTACTGCATAAGCTATATCTGGGCGAGTGCAGTTCATCAAGTACATTAAGCTTCCAATAATTTGGGCATACTCTAATTGAGAAATACTTTCCTGTACATTCTTAGAAAGATACAAATTAACATCTACAGGAGTTCTAGCAAGATGATCATCATCTTTGCTGAATTTGTCAAGTATTTTCTCAATGTAATGAGATTGTGACAAAGTATAACCTTCTGATGTTTTGGTAATTTTCATACCAAGAATTACATCAGCAATGCCCATGTCCTTCATGTCAAAATGTTTATTCAACATTTTCTTGGTAGTTTTAATCATGTCATTATTACTACCTATGATGAGCATATCATCTACATAAAGACATACAATGACATAACCTTTGTCTGTGTTTTTAATATAAACACATTTGTCACACTCATTAATTTTAAAACCATTTGACATCATTGCCTTGTCAAATTTCTCATGCCATTGCTTTGGGCTTGTTTTAAACCATATAATGATTTAACCAATTTACACACTTTCTTTTCTTTCCCTGGAACAGAAAACCCTTCTGGTTGTTCCATGTAAATTTCTTCATTTAACTCACCATTTAAGAAAGCGGTTTTAACATCCATTTGATGAATTTCTAGATTGTATAGAGATGCAATGGCAATTAGCATTCTAATGGATGTTATTCTAGTAACCGGTGAGTATGTGTCAAAGTAATCTAGACCTTCTTTCTGTCTAAAACCTTTGACTACAAGTCTTGCCTTGTATTTGTCGATTGATCCATCTGCTTTCAATTTTCTTTTGAAAATCCACTTGTACCCAAGAGGTTTACAACCTGGTGGCAAGTCCACTAATTCCCAAGTGTGATTTTGCAAGATGGATTCAACTTCACTGTTGACAGCTTCTTTCCATAAAGGAGCTTCAGGACTGGACATAGCATCTTTAAAAGTTAAAGGCTCATTTTCTAACAAATATGTTAGAAAATCTGGACCAAAAGATTTTGAGGTTCTAGCACGTTTACTACGCCTAAGTTCCTCTTCCTCATTTTGATCTAACTCTTGTTCTTGATCATGTTCTTGATCCTGACTAGTAATAGCATCAAAAGATCTTTTATTAGTACTAGTCTCTTGTCCAGTCTTCTTTGGAAATACATGTTCAAAGAAAGATGCATTCCGAGACTCAATAATAGTATTTACATGCATTTCGGATGTTCTGATTTATGAATCAAAAACCGATATGCACTACTATTCTTGGCATAACCAATGAAAATGCAATCAATGGTCTTAGGACCTATCTTAGTCTTTTTAGGACTAGGAATAGCCACTTTAGCCAAACACCCCCACACTTTTAAGTATTTGTAGGATGGTACTCTTCCATGCCACAATTCATAAGGTGTTTGATTCACTTTCTTTCGGGGTACTTTATTTAAAATATAATTAGCAGAAAGTATTGCTTCCCCCACAAGTTCTGAGGTAATCCAGAACTGATTAACATGGCATTCATCATTTCTTTTAAAGTCCTATTTTTCCTTTCAGCAATTCCATTTTGCTGAGGTGAGTAAGGAGCGGTGGTTTGATGAATTATTCCATGTTCTTTACAAAATTCACCAAAAGGTGATTCATATTCACCACCTCTATCACTTCTAAGTTTCTTGATTTTCTTACCAAGTTGATTTTCAACTTCATTCTTATATTGAATGAAAGTTTCCAAAGCTTCATCCTTGGTTCGAATTAAATAAATATAACTATATCTAGTATAGTCATCTATAAAAGTGATTACATACTTTTTTCCCCTCTGGTTTGAATTGATTTAAAATCACAAATGTCACTATGAATTAATTCAAGTGGTTTCGTACTTCTTTCAATTGAATGAAAAGGAGTTTTAGATAATTTTGCCTCAACGCAAATTTCACATTTATGATTTGAATCAATGTTAAATTTAGGTAAACATTCCATATTAATTAATCTTCGCAAAGATCCATAATTAACATGTCCTAATCTACCATGCCATAAATTTGAAGACTCAAGTAAGTAAGAAGAAGATGTAGTATTATTAATACCAGAGGGTACAACAGTCATTACATTTAACTTGAAAAGGCCATCAGACATATAACCTTTTCCTACATACATCCCGTTTTTGGTAAGTACAAACTTGTCACTTTCAAAAACCAGTCTAAACCCATTCTTACTCAACAAAGATCCGGAAACTAAATTCTTGCGAATGTCCGGTACATGCAGCACATTGTTGAGAGTGAGTTCCTTTCCAGATGTCATCTTAAGTACAATCTTTCCTTGTCCTTCAACTTTAGAAGTCGAGGAGTTGCCCATAAAAAGTTGTTCACCACTGTCCACTATAGAATAAGATGTGAACATCTTTTTATCGGTACAGATATGGCGAGTAGCACCAGTGTCCACCCACCATTCTTTAGGATTTCCGACAAGATTTGCCTCGGAAACAACTGCAGAAAGATCTATGACATCTACACCATTGGAAATGTTATCCATTTTGGTCATTTTGGCTTTAGCAACCTTCTTACTTGATCTTCCTTTGCCTTTACGAAAATCAGTTCTTAAGAACTTCTCTGGTTTTCCACCATGATTCACTGGCACAGTCCCAACATACGGAGAGGTTGGCGTAATGGCAATCACCATACCAGTACTGGTCTGAACATTAGTTTGACCAGTTTTAGTAGCCATAAATTCTAAATTATAAACCACAATTATAATTAGAATTTAATACTACACAGAAAATTAAAACCAAAAAACACAGAATTTAAAATTCTGTAAAAAATAAAAGAAACAAAAATTGTAACTTTTATTTCCAATTAATTTGAAAATAAAATAAAATTTTATTTAAACAAATTAAACCAAAAACAACAATAGATAAAATCTGTTAAAATAAAAGAAACAAAATGTAACTTTTATTTTCAATTAATTTGAAATAAAAATAAAATTTTATTTAACCAAATTAATTCCACACAGAAAACTAAAATAAAAGAAAAATAAAACATGTAACTTTTATTTTCCAATTAATTTGGAAATAAAATAAAATTTTATTCAACCAAATTAATTCCACAAGAAATTAAATTCTGTAAAATAAAAGAAATAAGAATATAACTTTTATTTTTCAATTAATTTGGAAATAAAATAAAATTTTATTTAACCAAATTAATTCCACACAAGAAATTAAATTCTGTAAAAAAAAGAAATAAAATATAACTTTTATTTTTCCAATTAATTTGGAAATAAAATAAAATTTTATTTAACCAAATTAATTTCACACAGAAATTTAAATCTCTTGTAACACTCCAATAATTAAAATACTGAAACAGAATTTTAATTAATGAAAAACAGAAAATAATTTCTAAAAACTAAAATTAATTTTCTGACAAAATTCCACAAAAATATATTCTGAATTGTTAATGACACCAGTATCGTACTACTAGTTGTTGTCAAAGAAAAGAGACAGTATATTACTACTATCTGTCAAATAGCATATAATCACTATTTGTTTTTCCAACCAGAATATTATTTTGTAAATCACAGAAAATAATTTTCTTCGAAATTATTTACGAAGAAGAAAAAGGGAAACAAACGAAAAATTCTGTAAACAGAATAATTCGAATCTGTCTTAAGATTGTTGGAACAATCTTCTGTGTAAATAAAATAACTTGAAATAAATTCAAACAAAATAAATAAATAACATACCGATTTATTTATCGAACCGAATAAATTAAGACCAAGTCGAGTGTGTGACACTCTGTCCTTAAGACAGATTCGCCCCGCTACGGTACTTACGGTTGAGTGGCGTCTATCTCCCAGGATACAATGATCTTCACAAATTGTAGTAGTACTCCAAACAATTTGTTCGGCGAACCAAACCTGTGTTCTAACTCTCTGAATATTTATTCTAAAAAAAAGAATAATGCACTAAGAAAATGGACAGCAAAAGAAACCAAATACAGACTGATATATCCGAATTTCACCAACCTCCTAGACTGCTGGAAAACCCAAGTATATATAGGCAATACAAAGACCCGAATAGGTGCCACAAAATGAAAAGGTGCACCTCTAAATTCAAATGAACAGATTTGTCCGTTTGTACCTTCAAATTCAAACATTTGAAAAAGTTTGAACATTTTGTCCGTTAGTACAAACAAGGTAACTGATTGGAACTACCAATCTTTAAACCTCTTAAACTATTTGAATATGTTTATTAAACTATTTAAATAGTTTAATCTAATAAAGAAAAAGGTACAAATATTTAGGAAATCAAAAATTAAATTTAAATTTAAATTTAAATTATAAACTTTAGAAAACCACTCAGGAAACTAAAATTTAAATTTAAATTTATATTTAAATTAAATTCTCACACTAATTTTTTTATTGAAAAAATTCAAAAGAATTTTATGTAAAAAATTAATGTTAGACCCTAAAACGACGTTAACTTTCCATTCACTCATAAATGGTTTTGACGTTCCGTCTCTACCGTGTGACTTGCCACGCGGCAAGGAACACTTCACCTTTTCGGACCCACCCCAAAAGACATTTGGGGTCCACCCAAATTGGGCTAAAAAATATGCCTATATAAAACCATTTTTCCAACAATGTCCAAGGTTCTGCAATAAAAACTACATCTGCAGCCTGAAACATAAGCAGAAAATTACTCACTAATCTCAAACAGCATGATAGGAGTTGATTTTACACTTTTACAGTTGAACCTAGCACAGATTTTCTTAATTTCCCTTACAGTTGAACCTAGCAAAAATTTAAAAAACACACAATGGGCATTCAAAAAATAAAATAAAATGACAAACAATGCACACACTTTAGAACTTGATTACAAAATCCACTCATCAACTTATTCTTTTAGGAAAAGGAAATTATGATACTCTTCTTAGAAACTAATTACACCATAGGCATTATGTCTCTGAGCACCATATTTCCCATGTTCTACTCACTAATTGTCATTAATGGATTGTAGAATAGTCATTCATAATCTTTACATTATTCACATGGGGGTATTATTCACATGGATTGTAGAATAGGTATTATTACATTATTCACCAAGTTTAAGCTATTATGTATTATGGATCAACATGAAAAATCAAATTCATACCTTGCAATACTTGCTTTGCAAGAGGTCCTATGGTTACATAAGAATTTGTGGAATAAGCTGTATGCTGAAATTCTTCTTTCTGCAGAAAAAAACAGAAGGTAATAAACCAAAATATATTAATAAAAAATAAAATATTACCATATTTCATTTAATGCATCAACCAAGAGACAAGAGGATCATCAAAACCTAAACACATTAGAAGGAAATGAAAGGAAAGTACTCCTTTTCATTTATAAATTTATCTTCATAGATTGAAATGGTTGGAAAGGAATCTAGAATCTTCGAAGAGAAGATTGATGATCTCACAAGTCTATGGGATAAGATAGTTTAATTGGCTTCATTTTGGGTTTCAATCTCCTTTCAAGGGAATAACACTCTACTTTCTATTTCTAGAGATTCTCGAGTCATATGTTGCACGTGATATTTTGTAGTAATTTTGTTGTGTTTTAGTGTTTTTGGTGGATGTCTTGTCCTCTGTTTGTTTTTTTTTTTTTTTTGGTGGATGTCATGATATTTTAATAAAATTTTCTTTCTTGTTGATAAAAAAAGTTCCAAATTGATTTAAAATACCCACATTATTTATCAAGTAAGAGTTCACAAATTTGAATTCCATGTCTTATCTGATTTATAATCATCATCAACACATGAGCTCATTTTTACAACAATAATGAAATGAGCATCCACGAATATAACGTCTGAAGAGTCGAGCTCCTTACCAAAACACGATCCACTATAAGCTGAATCACAAGTTGCTCTAATTCATCTCCCTTTATCTCTGGACCTGAGGAGTCAAAACAACAAAGGTCAATGCTGCTGTATTATGGATGTTCATGTATGAGTCTCAATAATTACTTGAAGAAGAAGCGACATAAAGTGTGTAGTGGTTTTTAAATACAACAAATGTTTACGAGAAAATAAACTAAGGACAATAATACTAAATGAGTTGCCTCAATTTTACTCTCCACTTGAAGGCCAATTATATAGTCCAAAATAGTAAAAAAACACACTTTTTGTGCCGGGTGGACAAAGTAATTATGTTTTTGACTCAGTTCTGGCAGAATTAGAATTGGAATTGCAAACATAGACTATTCCAATTAAACATATGCATCAAGGTAATAGAGCTCACCAGCATCCTTGTGCTTAACCTTCATCTTGTCCACCAATTGCAACATTGTTATTCTTTGATCATTCTCTTGCATATCTTGCAGCAAGGATAACATAACTTTTGCATGTCCTGCAAATTATGCCCACAATAAGCATACAAGCCATTTAGAATTGCTAATGCCCAATGCATGAAATTAGAAAGTATTGTGTATTTGGGCATTAAAAATGGAATTAAGAAGTTGGAATTACATAGAGCAGGAGTTGAATTTCAGGGAGCTAATCAATTTGAGACCATTCTGTTTTGAGAGTTGATTCCTTTGTGTGTGTGTGTGTGTGATTTGTAATTCCTTCACGTTGTTTTACTCTAATTAATAATATTTCTCTTGTTACTGATCAAAAATCAAAAAATGGAAGGCACAGAGAAGCCTCATTTATTTTCTTTTTATTATAAATACAGAACTAATCATAGATTTTTCTTTTTATTTTTTATGAACTGTCATGTATTAGAGTCAAGTAAATATACCAGAGACATCCATTTCCTTGGCCTCACTTGAAAACGAACAGTTGTCGCACATCCCCGAGCCAATATAAAAATAGAGTTCACTTAGTCATTCCTCAAGTTTATATTGTTTTAATATAAGCAAGGCGATATATTAAACAACTCATAAAATCAATTTCGCAGCCTCACTCTCACCTTCCGCCCTAATAATCGCCGCTCGCCTCTCCTGCTCCGCTTTGGCCACCATGAATTTCGACCTCTCCGCCTCTTGCTGTGCCACCTACTTCTGCTCCATGGCCTTGGACAACTCATCCCCATACGACAAGTGCATGATCGCAACATCATCGAGAACGATGTTGAAATCCTTAGAGCATCTCCAATGCAATACTCTCACTAAGAGGATGAAAATAATGGTTTTTATTCAAAAAGTAAATATAGAGGAAGTTACTATTCATTCAAACTCCAACCACAATCCTTCATTTTCTTCATTCAAACTCTATTCAAAAAGTAATTTTTATTCATTAATAAATATTTTAAAAATTTTTGTAAAATATATTAATATTATACTCATTTTAAAGGTATGATTTTATACTTTTTAATGATGTCAATTTTATAAAAATTAAATTTACAAATTAAAAGTTATTTGCAATATAATAGGAAATACAAAATGAATAGTGTTTTGAAGGAAGCCCTCATTTTTTCATCCTCTCTTCAAATATGAAGGATGAATTCATTCTCCTCCCAAATGGAGATGAATTTGAAGGGTGGGTTGGAGGAGAGCATCCTTCATATTTGAAGATATGAAGGATGGGTTGGAGATGCTCTTAGCACGACGAACCAAGCTCTTGCGGACCAATGCGGAGACGCTGGGATGCTCGATGAGGAGCTGATCGGCGTTGAATTGAGCGACGACGGCCTTGAGGACTTCGTTGTCGATCGAATGAAGTACTTTCTCGTTGTATTCGAGGCCTAGGGTTTGGAAGATCGGGGGAGTTGAGAGACCTCGGGGCGAGAGAGGACACGAGGGTTAGGTTAACCGTTTGGAGGTCCTTGGTGCCGGAGATGGAGGAAAAGGTGTGGGGGCGAGTTCGGATGTCGAAGATGAAGGGCTTTTGGAGCCATAGGATGAGGGTTTGTGAGAGAGAGAGAGAGAGAGAGAGAGAGAGAGAGAGAAATGTGAATAAGAACGAATTAACTAGGGCTTTGTTTCGAAAAGAAAAGGCAGAGCAAATTAATTGGAGAAGAGACCCTGTTTAGTAAATTCAATCTAGGTGGGTGTTTAAATTAAATTGAAAAATTATATATATACCATCACACCTCAAATTGTGATCAAAATATATAATCACACTTATTTAAAATTTGTGGTTAAAAAAAACTATTATTTCACTTATTAAATTAAGTGTGATTAAAATTATTTTAATCACACTTATTAAAAATTAAGTGTGAGATATTTTTAATTTTTCTTATGTGATCTTTAATTACATATTAATTAGAAAGTGTGATTAATATATATATATATATCACACTTAATTGAAAAGTGATATAAAAAATAAATATTATCAAAACAGAGGGAGATTATGGCTTTTTTTTTTAAAAAAAAATTTGTTTTCCTGGTACAAAACGACGTCGTTTTACAATCGGCGACGAAATTTTTTTGTCGCAAAAAAATTTCAATTCCCACATCGACGTTTCAAATTTCCCTCCCAAACTTTTGGCGACCAAAAGACCAGATTAGTCGCAGAAAAGGTACCTTCGCCGACAAACTTTTTTAGTCGCTAAATCTCAATCAACGACGACTAAACTATTAGTCGCTAAAAGTATTAATTTGGCGACTATTTTTTTTGGTTGCTGAAAATAAGGTTTTGGCGACCAAATTTTTGGTCGCCAAACAAAAAAATAATTTTTTATTTTCCATTCGGTGACTAAAATTGTTTTAGTAGCCAAAACTCAATATACGGCAACTAAAATATATTTGGTTGGGAAAAATAAGTTTTTGGCGACTAAAATTTTGGTCACCAATTTTACAACCAACTTATTTTTGATCTTCTGCAACTAACTTATTTTTTAATCGCCAAAATGTGACATTTCGCGACCAAATTTTTAGTTGGTCGCCAAAAGCATACCACTTTCTGCGGGCAATTCATTTTTTGGTTACCAAAATATGACCTTCTACGACCAACTCATATTTGGTCGCCAAAAATAATGATCACTCGCGACTAATTAATATTTGGTCGCCAAAAGGTAACTTTTAGCTACCAACTTTTATATTGGTCGCTAAAAGTGCAGATTCTTGTAGTGATATGTGATCTAAATATGTATTATCACAGGTTTAATTAGTTATATATCACACATAAAAAGTGTGACACGTAAAAAGTGTGATCTAAATATTTATTATCACACGCATAACGCGTGATGGAATCATCTTTTAATGATATTTAAAATGTGTGACTAAAAATGACATTTTTTAATGACACTTCTAACTATACAAAACTTAAAACGTGTGATTAATATAATCACACATAAAAAGTGTGATCTATTTATGATTTTGTAATAGTGATTCGTAGTAGTGATTGTAAAGAAATTCTAGACCCCAAATCACGTAGCAATCTATATGGATTTATGATAAACATAAAACATGATTTAAACTGTCACATATATGGATAGAAGGAATGCTACAATGTTGAGCACAATTATCATATAAGAATAGGACAATTATTATTTTTTCCAAAGTGATTATTATAGAAACAAAATACATAAAACTCAAAGACACGTCTAATAAGACACAAAACACAACAAAGAAGACCACAACCTTACAAACAAGACAAGGCAACCCAAAATGACATTGCCTAAGGAATTTATTGGTACTCAACCTATTATTAGATAAGGGAACAACAATTCATTTATTTAACTCGATTTTTAAACATGGAGGATAGGATCTTATGCTTCAATGTAGATAACTGGATCAAGCGTAACAGGAGCAATACCAGGTTCATCCCCAATCAATTTCAGATCTTCGGTCTTACCATCCAAATAAGCCCTTAAAAATGCCACAAAAATCCCTCCCACACATTTCTTAAATCGGTCCCTATCGCCCTCCTGAACCGAACAAGCAATACGTAAAATAATATTTGGGTCATCCAACATGTCCACATGCCCATAGTCCTTGGCATAAAAATAGTAACATGGTGGTTTGGATTCCGTGAAGAACTCACAATGGTTCACTCCAGCCGGGGCACATGCTGGTGACTTCCTGGTGCCAATCACGGCGATGGGGATCGATAAATCGAAAGAACGAGGGACGAAGGTGAGAATTTTGGGGTCGATTTGGTCGTTTATGCTTGTACCTGCAACGGGGTCAAGTCCTATTAAAGCCGAAAATTTTAGAGTTGGTTGGGTTTCGGCATCGCCTAGTGCAAGGGAAAATGCAGCATTTCCACCTCGGCTATGGCCGGAAAGGGCTAGTTTGAGGAGATCTGCTTGAACATTTTTAGGGAGTGTGGATTGAAGGCCTGTGGATAACCAGTTTGTGACTTCTGCAGCAGAATTAACTTCCTCAGTCCCAGAAGAACTCAAGTTGTACAACTGAAAAACACCAGTTGATGAAGTTAATGGTTGAGAAGAAACACACCACTACAACAAAAACATATTTTAGTGGCACCATACTAGTGATATGTTCTTAAAAAATGTCACAAAAAGAATATTTGGTGGTATTTTTTAGAAAAATGTCATAGAGCCACAAGCATATAAGGCTCTAGTGACATTTCAATTAAAAACAGTGTCACTTCACTACAACAAAAATGTTACTATAACAAATTTATACTTTAGTGACACTACACTAGTAACATGTTTTTAGAAAATGCCACAACAATAAAAATTGGCATTAAATGTTTTAGAAAAATACTATAGAACCACAGATATATAAGGCCCTAGTGGCATTTCAATAAAGAAATGTCACATCAATTTCATGGCATTTTATAAAATAATGACTCAAAAAATTATATTCGTAACATTTACCAATAGATGCCACTAAACTTTAGTAGCAATGACATTTTTTAAAAAATGTCAGGACACTAGGTAGGTGCAAATTACTTTTTATGGCACTTAGGTGAAAAATGTCATAAACAAATATTTTATAGCATTTTGAGAAATGCCACTAAGCCAAAAACTTTCCAAGCTTATAATGGCATTTTTGAAAAAACAAAAAATGCCAATATATTTTCTAAATTTTTAAAATGTAGTAAATGATTAAAAATAAATAAATTAAACTCAATATACACTACAGAAAAAAACACATTCGGCAGCTAAATTTCCTGACCAAAATGACCAAATAAGTAAATTTGCAAAGTATAACTTTTATTATATTTTGGTCTTTAAAATATGCATTTTATTGCATCTTAGTCTCTAATCTTCTAATTTTTTTTTTCCTTTTTTTAATATAATCTATTAAAAATATTATTTTCCCGTTATGAATTTCGAACAACTGAAAAATTTTAAAAAATTAAAATTAAAGTGTAACAGATAATATATTTTCTCATAAAAAAAAATATATAGAGAGAGAGAGAGAGAGAGAGAGAGAGAGAGAGGGACCTGAGGAGCAACGGCTATAAATCCATGGGAAGATATATGTTGGAGAATCTCTTCGTAGGATTTATTCTGCATACAGAATCCATGGAAAAACAACAGCACAGGATATGTGCCTTCCAACGTTGGTGTAACAATTAACAATGGTTTAGGTGGTGATGATGATGATGATTCATTCACTGTTATGCTTTTCACACTCAACTTTCCCTCTTTAAATACATTTGTTGTTCCCACAACAACTGGACTTGTTACTAAGAGTGCCATCACTCTCTCTCTTCCTCTAAAAATTCAGTTCTATGTGAGAGAGTAACGGGTTTTTTTTACTTCTTCTTTTCTTGGTCTTGTCCATCTTATGATGCTCCTCCAATTTATAGACATTGTTATGATATTGGTCCATGAGCACCAAAAAAGAAAAAAAAAAAAAAAAGAGGAAAAAAAGTAAAAAGAAGTGGCAACGAATAAAGTCTGCCTTGTGCTAAAAAGATAAGATAGAAAGGAAAAAAAAAAAAAACGTGCATCATTTATCTAGTTATCACCTTTTGTGGTATTTTATTATTATCTATTGTGGTATTATTCGTTAATTGGTTCAAAAATCTTTATTTATAAGTTTTTTTTTTTTTTTTTTTTTGTTATGACGAAAAATGATTTGATTATGACATTATGATAATTATTTCATAAATGTTATAACTCGTATATAATAGCACACTTTGATACTTTCACGTTATCTTTTAATATTATCTTTTATTTATGTTGGTTATTATTAATTAATTAGTAATTAGGAGTCCTAGAATTAGTGAGTTAGTGGGGTTATATGTGATGTGAGGTTAGTCGGTTTATGGGTAGTTATTGTAACATCTTGAATTCTAGGTTCGCTAGAGCGGTGGAGTTATCGCTCGAGGGAATTGAGATTTCTAGTATTTCTTTTGCAAACTGGGTGTAGAGTGAAACCGTTTGAGCAGTTATTTGGTCGCTCGAGTGGAGATGCGTGGCTACCAAACTTAAAAGAAACTGTGAAGAAACTAAATCTTTTTATTTAATGAATCATTCAATTTAGGGGTGCAACTCGGGCGGGTTCGGTCGGGTTGGGAGGTTGTCCAAGCTCAGCCCAAGTTGTGCTGAAACTTGCCCAGGCCCGAATTGTAACCCGAGGTTGCCTGCCCAAGCTTGACCCGAGTTAAACCCGAATTGCTCGAGTTGCTCGAATTGTAAATGAATTTCAGTTTTTTTCCCCTACATTATTAAATTATTAAAATTTGACTCTATTTACATTTTTTTATATATAGAATTTCATTAATATCACCTGTAGACCACCCGAACTTCCTCCGCGAGCCCCCCTTTCGGAGAGGGCGCGAAATTAGGTTCTTAGCTACTACAGTTCGGACTCCTGTCACGGTTCTGAATCTAATCTCAGAAAGTGCAATGTAAGATTGATAAATCACCAAAGAGTTCAATCCGGCAAATGTTTTGGAAAGTCAGATTTTAAATCAAATTATGCCAAATTGGATTGCTTTGCCAGATTACAGAGTCACCACCTAAATATTTTGTTGTGGAAAATTTAGGAAACCCTGACTCGTGCCTAAGGCCACGTGTCTGTTATCACCAAAGTTGCTTCGGCTTGGGAACTTGGGTATGAGGGGGGGAAGGTCATAAAATGAGCACCCTCGCTCGCCCGATCAAAGGATTGGCCTCTACTAATTATGATATGTTGTTTTGAAGACACATGTGTTCTTGTTTGATTATTAGCAAAATTACTATGTGATGCGCACAACACACAAGTATAGACTAAATCGCTCGATTTGGAACAAAACATCTCATGTTTATTTTTTGAAAATGGTTTGGAGATGCTACTCGCAAGTAGGCTAAAGCGCGGATTTGTCACCCTCAAGTGGGCTTAGAAAACATGATGATTTGCTACCCTCAAGTGGGCTTAAAACTTGCATTTTGATGAATTGTTCCAATTCAAGTAATGAAGCCTTCATCCATAGGCATTCATGCAGTTATAACAATTAAGCAAATAGCCTCATGGCAAGTATGCTATCATGACAGTCACTTACACTTATGTAAGGATGCTAAAGCGTAAACACTCACAGTGTATTTCGAGCCAAAACAGAGAACTAGTTAGAAATCATGCATGATCCTAACTATACAAGATACCTAATGCAACACATGCAAAGTGCAACTAAATAGGCTCGGCCATCTAAAATGGAATATGAATGCAACACTTGATAACATGCTTTGAAACACGTATTCAAATAGGTATTGAAATACGATGCAGTTTGAATGATGCGCCGAGCCTGGTGCATGCAAGACAAATGAATGATGCACGCATGCAAAACATAAGGTATGCTAATTGAAATATGCCCTAAACTAACCATCGAAAGCGGTTAAATAAAAGGGAGAGAGACGTGGGGTTGGAAGACATGCACACACGCTCGCACCCTTATTACAACAATATGCCCTCTCGCAGGAGGGTTCGAATGAATAAGAGCTAAGCTAAGCTACTTATTACAAATCAACTAATTAACTAAGCTAAGCTAATTAATTATTACAAACCAAATTGAATTTGAATAACTAGCTAATCTAAGCTAATTAGAATATTACAAAAAAGAATTGAATTAACTAACACATTAACTAATTAATTACAAAACCGGTAAATTAACTAGCTAAGTAAAGCAGTTAAAATGGCCTCAAAGGGAGGGAGACATGCATGCTCGGTTTGCTTCGCCCGAAAATGCATTGCTTTGCCATGAGTTGTCTCTATTTGCACTCACGGTGATTTCAGAACATCATGCACACTTCCAAATTGGATCTGCCCCAAAACAGGAGCATTTTGGAAAATTTTGCTGCAAGTGGCCGGCAGGCCACTCTAACTGGTCGGCAGGCTACCTCAACTAGCCGGCAGGCCACTTTAACTGGTCGGCAAGCTAGTGCAAGTGGCCGGCCAGCCACTTCCTTTTCCAGAATCTCAACTTTGCTGCAACAGAGATCAACAAAGGCACAACACTGCATTTACAAGGAAATGTGTGTGCAACTACTCTCCTTATCATTTTCAAGCTCAAAGGAGCATAGTACTCGGCTCTCAAGCCACCAATCACACATCTCAATGCGTGATGGCCAAAGAGCCAAGTTCGCACAATGTTAGTGAATGCACAAACAACACATAAGAGCCTCCACCTCTATCATGCATGATCAAGAGGGTTGGCGACCAAGAAACGCAACACGTTTCATCACTTTGAGTATGAAACGTGCCACATTCCTTGTGTTTGGATTAACGTCCGATCCAAATACAATGTAATGCAAACAAGATGCTTATCTTTCAATGCTAAAATGGCATGCACAAGACTCTATCAAGTAGGCAACTCATGCATGGCATGTTGAGAAGCTAAGGCATCAAAGCTAGTGAAGTGTATTACACATGAGGCATGCACTATCAATCTCAAATGGTCAAACCAGCTATGGACAGATCTTATGCACACCAAAACATTGGCCAAAATGCTCTAAAATGATAGCATGGAAGGCAAGAAAATGATGTGCATGCATTGGCTTATCAACAAGGCATGGAGCATAACTCTTAAACACGATTAAAGAGCGATATACATGAGAGCATGACGGAGGTATAAGCACTGAAATTACCTGTCAAATGATGACATATCATGTGAACATCACAAGTATAGCATGTTAGAGGGCTTAAAGCATTAAAGCTAGCGAAGTACACAACACTAGGGTAATGCAATACAATGCTCAATGGACTAAACCAGCCCTAAACAGACCTCATGCATGCCAAGACAAAGGCTAAAATGCTCTGAAATGATAGCATGAAAGGCAAGCAAATGATGTTCATGCATTGACTCATCAATAAGGCATAAGGGCACAACTCTTAAACAATATTAAAGAGTGATAAACATGAGAGTTCGACAGTGAAACATGCTCTGAAATACCATGTCAAATGATACCATATCATACAAACCTCACAAATAAGGCATGCTAGGGGCTCAAATCACAAGACTAGCAAAGCCTACTATGCCACAGCTATACAAAGCAAGCCAACATGACCAAGACCACTTAACAGAGTTTAAGCATGCTAAAATATGGCCTAAAGCATGCTAAAATAGAGCTAAAACAAGCTAGAACAATGGGCCAAAACCCCAAGTATATACTAGGCTAGTGAATGGTATTACACTACAAGTACCAAAACCATGCAAGAGGTGACCCCACCGACCAAAATCAGATTATAACATGGAAAAAATAAGACCAAAATACATGTTGAAATGGCAGCCTAAAAGCTTAGACAAACATGCATACTAATTGGCTCATAAGCGATGCATAAGGCGGGACTCTCAAAGCTATGAAAGAGTCGAACATGTGAGAGTATGACTATACCATATACACTGAAATCATGTGAGAAATGAGTTTAAAGCATGCAAACAACCCAAGTAAAGCATGCTAGTGACTTGACACACAAAGCTAGTCAAAGCCACTCATACTACAACCATACAAGGCAAGCCTCACATGGCCAAGACCACCCAAAACAGAGCTAAGGCATGCTAAAACAATGACAAATACATGCTGAGATG
The DNA here is from genome assembly GCA_030407325.1 of Camellia japonica. Lineage (NCBI taxonomy): Eukaryota > Viridiplantae > Streptophyta > Magnoliopsida > Ericales > Theaceae > Camellia > Camellia japonica. The sequence goes on along the minus strand of JAPPVO010000031.1, from coordinate 158,512,229 downwards.
GAGCTAACACAAGCTAGGATGAGAGGCATAAAGCATGATGCATGTTAGGCCAACAAGTAGGCCTGCACTACAAGTGCAAAAACCAAGAAAGAAGTGACTCCACCAACCAAAATTAGAGTTAAAGCATATTAAATAAAGACCAAAAACATGCTGGAGTGGAGCATACACATGCTAGAATGAGAGGCATGAAGCATGAGCATGTTAGGCCAACAAGTAGGATTGCACTACAAGTGTAAGATGCAAGAAACCAATGACCAAACAACAAAAAATAGAGTTTAAGGCAGGTCCCCAAAAAGTCACAAAAACATTGCTTGGAATAGAGCCTCAAAAACGGAGAAACACATGCTCATGTATTAGGCCACCATACTAGCAAACAAGAATACAAGGAAAGGGAATCACCCTCTCCTATTTATGACCCTAAAAAAAAGCTTTCCACCACTGAAATTCCTCTGGAATTCAGTGGTTAAGGTAAGCCAAAAACAAGATGATCTCAAAGGCTTCAAAAGATGGCTCAAAGCAAAACAAAACAAGTCACAAAAGGGGGTAGACCACCCCTAACTCAAACAAGGCCTCAAGCAACCATTTTTAACACTTAAAAATAGAACTTTTTATAGTTTAAAGTTAAGCCAAAAGAAGCATGCAAAGGTGGCCAAACACTTGATCAAAATAAAGCTTAAAAGGGACTAGTCTCTTACCCTTGAAAAACAATGGCAAGACAGCAACTTCAGCAACAATTCTGAGCCAAAACCAAGTCCAAGATCTTAAAACAAGCTTCAATGGACCTTAGCTTGAAAGTGAAGGTGTTTGTGTGCAAAAGTGTGAAGAAACAACACTTTAAGGCTCAAAAGCACAATATATAGAGAGAGAGTGAGAATTCTAGAGAGAGAGGAAGATTTTTAGCTCTGAAAAATCTGAACCACTCTCAAGGGGGAGGAAGCTCCCCTTATATAGGCAATGCAAGCCAAAAAGCTTGCTCAATCCCTCTATACATGTGTATGGAGGATGAGTTCAGTGAGCCACAACTGGCTCAAAAGATCTACAAATATCTAAAAAAGGAGAAAAAGTGGCTGCCGGCCACTTGAAGTGGCCTACAAGAGGGAAAAGTGGCCGGCAGATGCCAAAAGTGGCCTGCAGCCCTTCCTCTCCCTCAGGCAAAGTGGCAACAGGGTTTGGCCCAAAAACGAAGGCCAAAACACAAAGTGTTAAGAGGCTCAAAGACAAGGCACTCAGCCGAGACCTTCGGGCGCTCGAAACAAGCACAAACATGCGCAATCATCGCGTGCACAAACGATGACATCTGAGTTTTAAGGTCGGTCAAAAATGGGGTGTCTACATCACCAAAACAAATAATTTATATAATGTAAGAGAGATGCCGTTATAGTAGTCCTTACAATTTATGTTATTCGTATATATAATAATATATATTCAATATGATTTAATAATCTAAATTACTTTAATATCATGTAATGACTAATAATATATATATATATATATAATTATTTTTTGTATATCTATATATGCATAATTCGGGTTGCTTGGGTTGCTCGGGTTGCTCGGGTTGTTTGACGTCTTTGCCCAAGTCCGTCTAAATTTAATTCGGGCTTTTGAATTTTTGCCCAAACCCATATTGAATTAAAAAATATCTTGTCCAAGCCCCAAAAAAATTTGGGCTGGGTTCGGGTTGCTTGGGTTAAACCTGCCCAAGTTACACCCCTAATTCAATTACAGAGTATGGGGATATTTATACACATAAATCATAACTGCTAAGTAACTTTAGTTCTCTTTAACTATACCATAACAAACCAGCTAACTTTAGTTAACTGTAACTATCTAACCAATTCAGTTGTGAGCTTGAAGCTTGTGATTGGTGTGGCTTAGTTGTGGGACTGTGTCCCAGCTTGGCTTGACTTTGGCTAAGCTCCTCATCATACCACCTCAAGTTGAGAGGGGAGGAATGCCCAAGAAGCTTGTTTCGAAGATACAAAAATTGAGGATCACTACAAGAAATTGCACTTTTGGCGACTACTTTTGGCGACGACGTCAATTTTTCATAGCCAAAACTATATTTTTGGCGACACAGTGAACAATTTTGTTGGTAAAAGTAAACCTTTACCGATGCAATTTACTACCGTCGCTAAAAAAACATAATATTCACTAGGTACCAAAATTATTGGTTAGTGTCAAAATTTCAAAAATTTTAGCTATGAGGCTTATTTTTTAGCAACACAATACGTGTCGCTATTAGTGTGCTTACTTTTGGCGACGACAAGTTGGCATGGGCAAAGAATTAAACATTTAGCGACGATAACACTATTCGTCGATAAAAGTTTTGCTATTGAAATTGGGTGATTTAGTGATTTGTGTTTTTATTATAACTTTTCAAAGAGTTTTAAATATTCTAGTTATTGAATTGTAAAATTAAAGTGATCATCGAATTAGATCACAAAATGAACCAAACACACTCTTAAGTTGACATGGCTAATTTAAGATAATCTAAACTTTTTCAAAGAATGTGGTTAGATTATCAATTTCAATATGTTTAGTTTTATTTTCAAAAACTTGTTTCAGATTTTTTTTTTCTTCTCAAAAACTAAAAAAACATTTGGTGAAAAATAAATAAATACTTATTATTTTTGTATAATTTTATCTTTAGGAGGTCATAAATAATTTTTGAAATATATTTTTGATTTTTATAGTTCTCAAATTAGTTTTAATTTTTTTTATAAAAAGAACTAAAAATTGTTTTTATTGTTTATTATTATTATTTTTTTTGGTGATCTACCTCTAAAAATTGATGCGGTGGAAAGTTCCCTCTCAAAATTTCCTCTTTTTTTCCAAGATAGGTAAATCCCTTGTCACTCTCAAAATTTCCTCTTTTATTTTTCACGACGCACAATTTATATCGTGAATGATATAAAAAAATAAATAAAAATAAAGCGCCAATGACGAAAAATATATTAGAATTTTTTTTATTAAAATATATACAAACTGTGGCTTCTAATTGGGGTCTAAAAGGAAGTTAGAAAGCTATAAATCGGATAATCTAGAAGAGAGGGAAAAGAGAGAGGGTTCGAAGGGGAGAGTGGTTCAGCGACACTAGATTTCGAAGGGGAACGATCGACGACAGCAACGATCGGCGGTTCGGCGAGACTGGTTCGGCGGCATCAATGCTTGATAGTTTGAGACTGGTTCGACGACGAGACTGGTTCTTCTCTCCGATCTGTAAAAAATCTCAGGTATGTTCGGATTCCCCCCCCTCCCTCTCTCTCTCTCTCTCACACACACACATTCACTCCATTTAAGATTAGGACTGCTAGGACCACCAGATTTCGTCGTCTTTTCTTTCCAAGATCCACTTCCAAATCTCTTGCTTCTTCAACACACCTTCGACACAACCATGAAGTATTATATATATATATATATTTATCGATTTTATTTCTTGTTTGTTTTGTTATTGTTTCTTTCTAGTTTTTTGCTTAATGAGTTGTTATTCTTTCTATATATGGGTTCTTTAATACTGCTTGATTGGGTATTTATGGACAAATCATTGGCGTTTTATTTCGAGTGATGTTATATCCTCTATTTGTTTGCCAAGAAAATTTATAAAAAAAAAAAAAGAAATTCTATGATTGAAACCCCCGTTGGATCTAGGATTACAAGAAAATCTTCCCAAATCAGAAGTTCCAACAATATATACTATATATATATATATATATTATTTGCATTTTTTCTTTCCATTGTTTTATATTTACCTCTGTTTTCTTAGCAACCAATTAGGAATTTATTTATTTATTTATTTATGTTGGGACTATTGAAGTATTGGTGTTAACTGTATCCAAACTTGAAAGTAGACAATAACTCAGCTTCAGGTTTAAGTGCATGAAAGTAATGGTCTTTCTATTTTAAATATGCTTTCAAAATATTATATTTTGATGCATTCTTCATGTTTTTTTACTTTTGAAATCATTGTATACATGTAATTGAAATTACTTGTGCAATGATAGGATTATGAAATAACTTATGAGTTAGTTTCTTAGACATTTGTTGTTGCATGGATTCATGATTAGTTAACTTGTTAATGAAATATTCATTTTGTTTCTAAATCTAAATTTACTCAATATCCCATTGTTGTCATTGCTGCCTTTTTGTTAGTTACATTATATATCCATGTTGCTTAGTCCTTGACAAGCCATCCTTCTTTTTCCTTAATTGTGCTACTTTCTATTCTGCTTGAGAATTCATGACACTGTTAACATTTTACTTGAAACATGAAGTAATTAGCTACTTGATTGAAGGATCACCTTTTGTAGGGCCTAGTTCTCTGGCAAGACTTAATTGAAAAGGATCACTATGTGCTGGTTTACTGCATTAGTATTAAATTTGTTGAGAATTCTCAAATATTGAAATGTGTAGATAATGAAGTGGTGCAATGCTGTGAAACTTACTAGCGATTGGTTGTTTGGTTCCAAATGCCATTTTTCACTATTTAAATTTGACCAACTTTCTCATTTCCAAAATTGTTAGGAAGTATAAATAAGGCTTTGTTACTTTGAGAGTTAATTTAGAATATCTTTCGAAAAGTCCCTAAGCAGGATCAAGAATTAAATTATTAGTACATCACCAACTTGAACAATTTTGCTTAGTTTTTTTTCCCTTTAATTTAGGTCACCTTTGTTATGTTATTTTGTGCTTTGTGATGCTACAATTTCATAGCCTATCATTGTAAAGGAACTTTGTTGTAAGATAAAAAATTGTTGCGTAATGGATTGCTTGATTTACATTTCATGGCATTGTTTTTCAAATATCATAGCATTGTTTCACATTTCATTTCATTTAATTATATGCCATATCTATAGTTGCAAAGATGTCCAAAAATGGTAAATTATTTTTGAAGCCCGGCGTCTTGGTCCAAAAGATGACGAAATATGAGAAGGACAGAAAAAAAAAAAAACAATTGAAAAAAATAAAATCAGATTTGATGCTCTAGGGATAAAGACCCTCAAGAATTCAATGTTTGGTTCTATTCTAAAGGACAATAGTAAAAGTTCTAGGATGGAAAAGAGAAATGTGGGTGAAAGTGATAATGACAAGGACTATCAACCACTTGATGATGATGAAGGATTGAGTTTTTCAAGTGATGATGGCGAGCCTTTTGATTTTCAAGTGATTGAGGTAACACATGTGTATATAAAAAGTAATTACTCTATTGTTTCACTTGTTATATTACTTGTGTTATGTCTAGTTATTTCCAACTTTTTTTTTTTAATAAGCATCCTTAATTATTTTAAAATGTACTCCAACCCTGGTATCTCTCTCCATTACCCTAGTCGTTTGAAATTTATGTAACATACTAACATTCAGATATATGTACACACATAGCCATTACTAACTTTATCTCTTTCATTTTTTTCTTTTTCTTCTTCTTCTTCTTCCCTTGGAGATTTCGAGGGGCCAATCTTGAATTAGGATTTTGTTCGAGAAGATCTTTAATATATGCACATATTTCACATATATCCAGTGTATTTACACAGAATTTCTATTTTTTGAATTTGGAGTTTTCCTTCATTCCTTCGTTCGAATATATATATATATATAATATATATTCATCTCCATAGTTCAATGCCCTTTAAGATTTATACACATTTGAAATAAATGAAGATATACAAGGGTAAAGATATTCCTCCCTTAAACTTGTGCAACGCAAGATGAAGACCTACTCGAGGAGCTTCCGAAATACCTCAATCTATTCGGTTCAAAATGTAACTCTTGATGAGGAGAACAACTTTAATGAAGAAACCAAAATGAATCCTTGCCAAATGAGGAACAAATCTAGTGTTTTTATGTAGGTTTTTGAAAAGGGGAAGAGAGAGAGAGAAGATGAAAAAAGTGTGTCAAAAATGTGTTTGGATCGAATTTTAAATTATATATATATATATATATATATATATCAGTGTGGATTGGGAGATTTGGAGAGTACTTAGCAATAACAAAATGGGTTGAGGGTTCTTGCACAAATTTTCAAGTCATTTGCAATCTTCCTCCTAGTTGTTATCAGGTAATTTCAATGTGGATTGAGACCCATTTTACTTGACCACTTTATTGCTTCGATTTTTTTATTATTTTTTATTTTTTTGTAATCAAGTTCATATATAAGTCTGCATCTTGATCGTCTGCTTAGCCAACAGCTTTAGCCTTTTGGTTATATATAACATATTTTTGTGTGTTATATTACTTTATAGGGTCAAACTGTTGTACACACCAACTTATCATAAAAAAAAAAGTGTTGAATTGTTGTGGTGTTAGTTACGAATTAATTTCATATACTTACGAAGGGTGCACCATAAAAAAAAAAAAATCTTAATTACAAACCCTGAGGATTATGTTATGATTTTTTTTTTATCTCCAAATTTTGTTACCAATCATTGTGAGTGGGGAAGGAAAAGTGGGTTACGGTGGTAAAGGAAGTATGCATCATAAATTTTTTTAATTATGAATTACTATGATTGTGTCATGAATTGTGATTATCTTATGAATTTTTGTGATTTTGTTACTAATCATTATGTATTAGTGTGATGGTATTAGTGTGGTGGTAGTAGTTAGTTGGGATTAAATCTATGAAATTATGTAAAATCCTAATTGTGTAAAAAGTTACTTTGTTGTTTTTGTAAAGTGGGGGTAAAATAATTTTTTCACACCTGATCTCATAAGATTGAATTAGAAATCTCACCCTTCTCATGGGAATGCTTATAGCGACTCTGATTTTGACCGACGTTTTATTATGTTCCGGACTTGGGTTTCATGGTCCAATGTTGTTGTTCATCTTTTATTCCTCTTGTTGTTCCTTGGATTGACCATTTGGATTGTGGTTTTGTGTTTGAAACAGGTTGGTTGCTTGTTTTTCCAAACTTATGTTGCCCAGATTTTTACTTCTCTGCTCGAGCGGCCATTCTTGCGCTCGAGCTGGCTTTGCAATTTTTCTCCTCCGCTCGAGCGGCCATTCTTATGCTCGAGTGGGACTTGCAAACTCCCAGTATTTTTTTGCAGACCTACAAATGCTGGAAGAGTGTATTCGACACTCGAGCGTTGCTTTTTATGTTCGAGCAGAACCTTGTGTTTGACACTCGAGAGTCAGTTTCCACGCTTGAGCGGACTGCGTGTATAACAGCTCGTGAAGATGACCTTTTTCATCACTTTTTCATTCCTCTCTCTCTAAAACTCTCCAAAACCCTAGATCTTAAGTTTCTCTCTCTAAAACTCATCTTCTCTCTACTATTTCACCTAGATTCATTGGGTTCTTCACCCTAGTGCCGTTGAGAAAAAGGTAGAATACGTCATGGGCTCTCTTTTCATCTGAACGAAAGTGGGTTTCGGTGTCTTTGAAGTTTCAACCTTGCTTTGCTCGTCTTCTCTTCTTAAGGTAGGGATTTTCTACACTTTCTTATGGTCTTTAGCTTAGTTATTTGTCATTGTGTAACAATGGTGGAATTTGAGAGTAGTTTGAACAAACCTAAGGTTTGAGTGTGAAACAAAAGAAGGGTTTTTGATGAATGGAAAATAAATGGTTATGGAATTTGAAAATGAGGTTGTATTGTGTCAAAATTACTGATTTTGGAACCTGGGTTGATATTTGGAAAGATGGGGAGTTTGCCCTAAAATGATTGTAATATTTATTTTATATAAATAAATGAAATTGGTGTTGTAAATATGAAATTGGGCTGATATTGAAATAGATGGTGGAGTTGAGTATGTAATATCTCTCACCTTTGGAAGTTTCGAATAAATTATCTGTCTTGAGATTGAATATTTGTTTAGAAATAACTGTATTGGGTTATCGGTGAAGGACAGTTATGATTGTTGTAGAAATTTCATGAGGATTAGGTAAATTGAAACTAATCTATTGTTGGCTATCATTGAATATGACTATGTTTAAATACATTGTATATGTATGATGTTTGTGAGGAGAAAGGGGATGTACTCCATTGTTTGGGAGAAGATAGAGGATGGATTCCATTTGAAATTAAGTTGGCCGGAGTGTCTAGGGTGAAAGTCCCGAAATCTTGTGCATACATGGGTGCCGATCCCGCGGACGAAATTTCCGTAAAATGGCAGATTGAAGTGTTTGTGTGGTAATTGTGTTGATTGGATAAACACTGAGTTGTAGTCTCATTTTGGTTGTTGGAAGAATATGGAATTGGCTCATGAGTTGAAAAGGGTAAATTAACTTGAAAAGAATGGATGGAAAACGAATTGAAATACGAACTTTGGTACTTTATGATTTTATCAAATGTGAATATCTTGTCACAAGTATTGTACATGCACATTGTACTTATATCTATGCTAAATCTCATATACTGTGTTAGATTATTCCTACTGGGCTTAGGCTCAGCCTATTTAGGAAAACCATTTTCAGGTGCTGGTGACATGCCTCCGCCAAGACAATAGCTTGGAGGGAATTTTGGGAAGCAAGAGCTTCTTTATTTTATTTTATTATTTTGTATAGCCAAGGGCTTTAATTATATTGAGCTAGGCTCACTTTTGTGTAACCAAGCACTGACTTGGAAAGATGTAAGCCATAGTGCATCTGACTATATGTTTAGTTTCATTTCTCTCAATATTGTAATACATGCTATAGATTCATGATGAACATTGGTGAATGTATACCGCACGTGTTAACTCTTGTAAATGAACTCTGATGAATGAAAATGTTTCATTTCTTTTATTCTCCGCTTATGAGTTGGATTTATCGTATTATTTTTGGGAGCGTTACAATGCTAATCCCCAACCATGTGAGGGGGGATTCATAGTCCCATGAGACTATTAGTCCTATACCATTTTGCTAACCAAATATGATTTAGATAGGTCCACAGGATTGCTAATCCAATCCCTTCCTCTATCGAGCCAGACATTGAAAGTTTGAGTTGTATTCAGTTACTCCAATTTTACTCTACATAATTCATTATAAGCTGCATTCCGTTAATTTGGAATGAAGCAAAAGCTTCCTTTTACCCTTCCTATCTCCCATATATAAAAAGCTAAAGTGAAATTTCTCTTAGCAAATGAAGGATACAACCACAATGGGGGTCTATTTGTTTTCTCATCTATCCCAGCACTATATTTCTTTTCAAGTTTTTGAAGACGCTAGGGGATCTTTTTATCCCAAATGTGTAATTGCTACTTAACTTTATTTATGCTATGCTTGTTTTTCTACCCCCCCCCCCCCCCCAAAAAAAAAAAAAAAAAATTAAATTTCTCCAATTCATTAGTCACCACAGAGGGAATCTTAAACAAAGACACAATGACTAGTAAATCACAAAGTGTAGACTTGATTAATATTATCCAGGTTAGAATTATCATGCAAGTTTAAATTTTCATTTATGACAATATTAATAATAAAAAAATTCTTTTTCTTTCTTGAATGTAGGTTGTTGAAGATGGAGATTATGATCTTGCTCACGTGCTAATTGGAAATAAGTAGAGGCTTGTTCACATGCATTTGCATATTGTCATTGGTGATACTATAGTTGCATTAAACACATCGTTTAAATTGGGATTGACTTGATTTTATTTATTTTGTACTTGGTTTAACTTTAGGTATTATTGTACATAAACTTAAGTTTTGGATTGTATGACCACGTGGGCTATTGTTGTTATCATAAATAGAATTTATTTATTTATATATGTTTGGATGTCAATGAATTAAAGTGTGGATATTATTTAATAGTTTTTTTTTATTGAAAAGTAATTTATTATTTGTGATGGTAATTTTTGCTATCCCAAATACCAAATTATTTATAAAAAAAAAAAAACAATTAGATGTTTTGCTGACGCAATCAAGTTGTCACCAAAAGTATGATTTTTACCGATGCAAATTTGAGTCGGCAAAAGTGACACATAATCATCTTATTTGAACCATTTTTGCCAACACAATGGTAAATTGGTGACGATGGTTGAAGGCTTTTGCCCAAAAAGATGTGTGTCGATGAAGACATACTTTTGGCGACACAATGAATTTTTCGTCGATAAAAACTTTTCTCGACACACTTTTGGTGATGGGTTACCGATGAAGCTCTACGGGTCGGCAAAGCTCTTTGTCGACGATTTTTGCCTTTTGGTGACGAATTTTGTTGTGCCACCAAAACTATTTTTGGTTGTAGTGAGAGGAGAGAGGCTTGGTGAATAAATCAGCAACCTGATCCATAGAGGAAATGTGATGAATGTGAAGTTTCTTGGCTGCAACTCTCTCCTGAACATAATTGTAATCCACTTTGATATGCTTAGATCTTACATGGAACACAAGATTATTGGATAAGGAAATTGCAGACAGATTATCACACCAGAGGGTGGATTCTTTTAACCAAATCAAAATGACTGGTGAGAGGAGCCTGAAGGAATTGACAAGGATGGTTGACAGCAAAAGCTAAGTCAGGTCGAGTGATAGTAAGATATTGTAAGGCACCAACAAGACTTATATAGAGAGAAGGCTGAGAGAAAAGTAAATCCTCATGATCGGTAGAAGATTTGAGAGTCATAGGAGAATGAGAAGACTTGCAATTAGTCATACTCGCTTTAACCAAGATCTCAGTGGCATACATCTTTTGAGATAAGAAGTAACCTGAAGAAGAAAAAGTAATAGAGATGCCCAAAAAATAGTTAAAGAGCCCCAATTCTTTCATAGAGAAGGTAGAATGCATTTGGTTAAAATATAGGAAAAGTCACTTCCTGTAAGTAGAATGTCATCAACATAGATTAAAAGGATGGTGATGGAGTGAGGAGTCTTTGTGACATTCGAATTTTTTTTTAAATTTAATACAATACTGCAATAAATAGAATTCCTTATTATGTAAAAAAATAAAAAAATGCATAGTTAGAAAATTGAGAATTTATCGATTAAATTATTAAGGGAATAGATTGTGAAACATCTCATGTTTAAATAGTTCGGTAAGCGGAAAGCGGTAAGTAATATTTTATAGTTTGGTCGTGAGATTTTTGGATGTGAACCTAACATATAATTATACGAAATTTTTGGGGATTGTTACCAAAGATATCATAACCTTTGGAATTAAAAAATAATATATATATATATATATATATTACCCAAGGGCCAAACTCTTGGTAAAATAGGGGGTAAATCAGGGGGTAAATCCGGGGGTAATTCGGTGGGCCTAGAGACATGTAGCACATGCCACGCGTCAATTCCATGCATGCACACACTCCATGCAATTCAAGTATAAATAGAGGGGACTCTCTTCAGTGAACTTAAAAGAGAAATCTGAGGCTTATTCATAGTGTTCTAGTGAAGCTTCGAAGAGTGAGGGGTGTAGCTGGAGTTGTAGTAACAAAATTAAAAGCTAAGGGTCAATCTTAAGGTGAGTTTTATTATACCTTGAGTTATCATAATGTGTTTTCTACATGTCTTGAGTTACCACAATTTATTTTATATAATTTATGTTTTATGGTTAGGTTAATGTTTCAATTACGTGGATTATTTTCTGAACTCTATTTGCATACATTAAAACCCATGGATATGTTTGTTTAAATTTTAGGAATTATTTGACAATGATCTTGTAAACAATTATTTTCTGTAAATACCACCATGGGAGTCCCATGCCTTGGGAGACTTAAATAACCATTGGCCCCCTATTTGACCACTTTGTGGTCCCCTGTTTGTCATGGATCCACTGACCCCTGTTCTAATTGTTACTCTAGTGACCCCTGTTATGTTCTGTTTTGTACCGTGGTTATAGTTATTTATTTCAATTTCTGCCACTTGATTAATTTATGTATTCAACTCAAATTATGTTAATGTTTTAGCTTAAATAACTATCCATGGCTATTTTGTGCCCCTATACTCAAAGTATAATATTTTTCACTCTGCTATGTGCTTATAGCTGTTACCCTTTTTAGGTGAAGAGGTTTAGCGGGATCAAGATGGGGAATGAATCGTTGTGTTTTTATGTCTTTTTTAAGATTTCTATTTGTTTTGTTTTTTTTTTGTCAGACTCTTATAATACAATAAAGCTCAAATTACTATATTTGTTTCTTTTTAAATAAGCATTTGGTACCCAATATTTTATTTTAATTTATTTAATTTATCCGCTTGTGCTGCGACTACAAATTATTTGAATTATTTTATTTTTATCTTGTTACGATGCCGAGCCTTTGGGTATCGGGTTTGGGTCGTGACAAAAGTGGTATTAGAGCAATAGTTTTTTTAAAATAATAATAATAATAATAATATTTTTGTGTATAATTTTCACATTATTTGAATTGAAAATTATTTCAAAATAATAATAATAATAATAATATTTTGTGTATAATTTTCACATTAATTGAATTGAAAATTATTTTAAAAAATATATATATATATTTCAAAAAAAAAAAATTATTAACCTTGTATTATTTGATATTATGTGGTATGTCTAACACAAGTAAACCATGTTATAATATCTAGGCTAAGTTTTCCTGTGTTGTAGGAAATGACCAATCTTATGGAGTTGTTTTGGTTCGAGCCCCCAGGAGCTCATCTTGTCCCAAACTTATTAGAGGGCTGGGGTGATTCGGAGAGTCTTATCAGGCAAGCCCACCCGGCACTTGACCGACTCATGGGACGGCCCGTGTATTTGCAGGCTGACCCTGATGAGGATTTCTTATTCTGGAGACTTAGCCGAGGCAGCACTCATGAGAGGTACATAGGACCGACCTGTGTTGTTGGTCTTGCTCCAGACTTAGATCAGCCGCATTTTTTGGTCGCACCTCTACCCCTAGGCTTTGCGGAGAGGAGGGGACACGCGTATCCTAGCAGCCACATCCGTACCACGACATCTTCTTCACAGCATGTTGTCCATACCCCAGCTGTGGACTTCACTGACAGTGCATCATACTTGGAGGTACCGGTACAAATTACCGGACGAGAGTTTTGCGGTTATGATCATGGCATTCTTGTCTACATAGTCCAGGTGTTATGGAGTTGCTTTGGGATAGAGCACAGTGGATGGGAGTTCGAGTCTCTCATGCAGAGTGAGTTTGTAGGGTTATTTCATGGGCCAGTTTTCCGGAGTCAGTTCTCATGGTGGTGGCCTAACGGCCCCTTCTAGATGTCCGACCATAGATCCTTTTGTGACCTGACCGTGATTAGCCTAATCCAATTTTGTATCAGTGATTAGCCTAATCCAATTTTGTATCAGTAGGATTAGACACTAACACTTGACCGTTATTTAAGTATGTTGTACTGACATCTTTTCTTTACATAAGTGAAACCAGTATTATGTACATAATGTATGTATTGGATATATATGCTGTTATGGGATCGTTATGAATCAATAGATATAATATTGCAATAATAATTTAAAAAAAAAAAAAAACAACAACAACAACAAAAAGGGAAGTCTACTAACCATTTTCACCTTGTAGTGATGGCTAATGATCGAAATGGAACCGGATCATCAGTCAGTGGTACCGACCCAATGGAGCAAATCATGGAAAGAGCAGTTACTAGTTTCCTGCGAGCCCTACAAACCAATGTTAACAGCGGATTGCCTGAATGACGAAAAGAGCCAACTACTATAAAACAGTTCCAGGACTTGAAACCTACCATATTTACCGGCAGCACAAACCCACTGGTGGCAGAAGCTTGGGTCAGAGATATGGAGAAAATTTTCCGCGCGCTACCTTGCACCGAAAGACAGAAGATGGTTTTCGCTACGTTTACCTTCAAAGACAATGCACAAGAATGGTGGCTACTCACCCTGGAGAAAGAAGATATTGTGACTTGGGCCAGATTCTTGGAGGTATTCTATGAAAAATACTTCCTAGATTCGCTGCGGGAACAAAAGGCGTCAGAATTCATACATCTAAGGCAAGGAACCATGACAGTAGCCGAATACGAGAGCAAGTTCACGCAACTAGCCCAATTCGCAACATACGTCATCCCCACTGAAGCTCGAAAAGCCAAAAAATTTGAAGCAGAATTGGATCCTGAAATTAAAGACAGGCTGGAGGTTTTGAAACTACCAACCTATGCGGAGGTGGTAGATCGAGCATACATTGCGGAAAAAGGGATTAAAACCTTGCGTTCTGGGGAACCAAGCAGAGGAAGCGATTTTGGGAAAGAGATAACCGAAGGCCCGGTGTCGCGCCTCCCAAGAGGGTAAATATAGGCATAACCAATTCAACCAGTCCAAGGAATCAAGGTCCTACAAATCGTAGAGGTGGCACCATTCCAGCTTGCTCTACTTGTGGAAGGACTCATTGGGGACAATGCCGTCGAGATACAGGAGCATACACCAAGTGGCCATTTACTGAGAAATTGTCCAAAGCTCGCCAGCCCTACAGTCAGCCCCTCTGAACCAGTCCGAAAACCCGCAGTACCTGGAGGAGTGAGAAAGGACCAAAAATGCCAAGGAAGAGCTTTTGCCTTGGTGCCTGGAAACCCAGAAGCGACTAAGAATGTTGTGTCAGGTACACTTTCTATTTGTGGTCACTTAGCCCATGTTCTCTTTGACTCTGGTTCAACTCATTCTTTTGTTACACCACACTTTGCTACCAAGTTAACATCAATACCTGAACCCTTAGGATATGTATTGTCTGTGTCTTTTCCTTCTGGTAATTCCGCCCTTAGTACTAATGTGTACAAATCTTGTACTATATCCTTAAAATATGAAACCTTACATGTAGATTTGATTCCATTCTGCATTAGTACCTTTGATGTGATCTTAGGAATGGATTGGTTAGCTGCCAACCGTGCCTCTATTGATTGTAAAGCCAAAAAGGTCTTCCTCCGGTCACCAAATCGACTCCAGCTTATCTTCGAAGGAATTGGAGCCTCTCTCCCTCCATGTATTATATCCTTTATGACAGCCCAACGACTGCTAAGAAATGGTTGTTGTGGTTGTATCTGTTATGTGATTGATACTCAACAAGAGACCCCCACACTTGATGCAATCCCCGTGGTTCAAGAATTCTCGAATGTATTTCCTGAAGACTTGCCGGGTACGCCAGTCGACCGGGAAATCAAATTCGCCATTGAAACCCAACCTGGTACATAACTAGTCTCAAAGACCCCTTACCGCATGTCCATGACGGAATTGAAAGCACTAAAAACCCAACTCCAAGAACTACTGGACAAAGGCTTCATCCGACCAAGTACCTCACCATGGGGAGCTCTGGTACTGTTTGTAAAGAAAAAGGATGGTACAATGAGGCTATGCATCGATTATCGAGAGCTGAACAAAGTCACCGTCAAGAACCGATACCCCTACCACGAATTGACGACTTGTTTGATCAATTGCAAGGCGCCCAAGTATTCTCAAAAATTGACTTGCGTTCTGGTTACCATCAACTAAAAGTCAAAACAGAAAGTATCGAAAAGACTGCCTTCAGAATTCGTTACTGCCACTACGAGTTTCTCGTCATGCCATTTGGCGTCATAAATGCTCCAGCGGCCTTCATGGACCTCATGAATCGAGTGTTCAAACCCTATCTTGACGAGTTCGTCATTGTCTTCATTGACGACATTCTTATATACTCCAAATCGCCAAAAGATCATGAGCACCACTTGCGAAGAGTTTTACAGACATTACGTGATCACAAACTTTATGCCAAGTTGAAGAAATGCAAATTCTGGATCACTAGTGTACACTTCCTCGGTCACGTCATTAACAAAGATGGCATCTCAGTTGATCCCCAAAAGGTTGCAACAATCATGGATTGGCCACGACCTACTAACGTATCTGAGATTCGAAGCTTCTTAGGCCTAGCCGGCTATTACCGATGCTTTGTGCAAGATTTCTCAAAGATAGCTTCACCCTTGACCTAGTAAACTCAGAAGAACACACCCTTTGAGTGGACAGACAAGTGGGAACGTTGCTTCCAAGAATTGAAGAACGGACTCGTGACAGCTCCTATACTAGCGCTCCCCGCGAAAGCAGAAGGGTTTGTAATTTATAGTGATGCCTCATACAATGGTTTGGGTTGCGTTCTTATGCAAAATGGGAAGGTCATTGCTTATGTCTCCCGCCAACTAAAGACTCATGAAAGGAACTACCCAACTCATGACCTAGAATTGGTTGCGGTGATCTTTGCCCTCAAGATCTGGCGTCATTATCTCTATGATGCAACTTGTGAGATTTACACTGATCACAAGAGTCTCAAATATCTGTTTACACAGAAGGAATTGAATATGAGGCAACGATGATGGCTAGAATTTATGAAAGACTACGATATAGAGATCCATCACCATCCCGGCAAAGCTAACGTAGTAGCAGATGCATTAAGTCGAAAAATGACCAAAAGTTTGGCATGTACCCTCATTCCTTGCAAGATCCATGGACTGCTCGCCAACATAATCATGGAACCCGAGTTGATTGAAGAAATCAGAATCTGCCAATGTGAAGATAAAGTTTTAAAGAAAAAGTACGAGGAACAAGGAAGCATGCCCGATCCTGACTTCACAATAAGCAATGGGATGCTAAAATTTCAGAATCGAATTTGCGTACACGACCTTCTAGAACTCAAGAAAAGGATATTGGTAGAAGCTCATAGCTCGAGGTTTGTGATCCACGCTGGCAATATGAAGATGTATCACGATCTGAAGGAACACTTCTGGTGGACAGGAGTGAAGAAAGACATAGCAAGCCATGTCTCCAAATGCCTGCGTTGTCAACAAGTTAAAATAGAACATCAAAGACCTGCAGGAATGTTGCAACCACTCCCTATTCCCAAATGGAAATGGGAGCATATTACTATGGACTTCGTAGTCGGCCTACCGCAATCAATCTCGAAGAATGATGCAATATGGGTTATCGTAGATCGATTAACGAAATTGGCGCATTTTCTACCAATCAGAATCATGTACTCCTTCTCTAAGTTTGCCACTCTATACATTAAGGAAATCATTCGTTTGCACGGCACCCCAGTTTCAATCGTATTTGATAGAGACCCCCACTTCGTGTCTCACTTCTGGAACAAATTACAAGAAGCTTTGGGAACCACTCTAAAGTTTAGCACGGCTTATCACCCGCAAACTGATGGGCAATTTGAAAGGACGATCCAGAGCTTGGAAGATATGTTACGTGTGTGTGTGCTAGACCTCAAAGGTAATTGGGATGATCACCTACCTTTGGTAGAGTTGGCGTATAATAATAGCTACCATGCAAGTATTGGGATGGCACCATACGAGGCAGTGTATGGAAGAAGATGTCGATCACCTTTGTGTTGGATGAAAGTCAGAGACATAAAATTATTAGGCCCCGAAATCGTGCAAATCACAAGTGATAAAATTCAACTCATCCAACAGCGAATTCGCACTGCCCAAAGCCCGCTAGAAAAGCTATGTAGATACAAGAAGGTGGGACTTAGAATTTCAAATAAGCGATCATGTATTCCTAAAGATCTCACCAACAAGAGGGGTTATCCGATTTGGAAAGCGAGGAAAGTTAAACCCACGTTACATCGGCCCATTCGAGATACTCGAAAGGATTGGTCCTGTGGCATATTGCCTCGCGCTTCCACCCGAACTGTCCAATGTCCATAATGTGTTTCACGTTTCAATGCTTCGTCGATATCTTCGAGATCCAGAGCATGTTGTCGATTATGAGAACTTGGAAGTTCAAGAAGACCTCTTTTATGAAGAACAACCTATACAAATTCTAGATCATCGTGACCAGGTCCTTCGAAACAAGACTATACCTCTTGTAAAAGTCTTATGGAGAAACCATCGCATCGAAGAAGCGACATGGGAAACTGAAAGCCAAATGCGGGCCAAATACCCACACCTCTTCGAAAACTAAGGTACATCAAGTTTGGGGACAAACTTTTTTTAGGGAGAGAGAAATGTCACATTCAAATTTTTTTTTAAATTTAATACAATACTACAATAAATAGAATTCCTTATTATGTAAAAAAAAAAAAAAGCATAGTTAGAAAATTGAGAATTTATCGATTAAATTATTAAGGGAATAGATTGTGAAACATCTCATGTTTAAATATTTCGGTAAGCGGTAAGTGATATTTTATAATTTGGTCATGAGCTTTTTGGATGTGAACCTAACATATAATTATACGAAATTTTTGGGATTGTTACCAAAGATATCATAACCTTTGGAATTAACAAAAAAAATAAAATAATAATAATAACAATAATAATATTATATATATATATATATATTACCCAAGGGCCAAACTCTTGGTAAAACAGGGGGTAAATCCGGCAGTAATTCGGTGGGCCTAGAGACACGTAGCACATGCCACGCGTCAATTCCATGCATGCACACACTCCATGCAATTCAACTATAAATAGAGGGGACTCTCTTCAGTGAACTTAAAAGAGAAATCTGAGGCTTATTCATAGTGTTCCAGTGAAGCTTCGAAGAGTGAGGGGTATAGCTGGAGTTGTAGTAACAAAATTAAAAGCTAAGGGTCAATCTTAAGGTGAGTTTTATTATACCTTGAGTTACCATAATGTGTTTTCTACATGTCTTGAGTTACCACAATTTATTTTATATAATTTATGTTTTATGGTTAGGTTAATGTTTCAACTACGTGGATTATTTTCTGAACTCTATTTGCATACATTAAAACCCATGGATATGTTTGTTTAAATTTTAGGAATTATTTGACAATGATCTTGTAAACAATTATTTTCTGTAAATACCATCATGGGAGTCCCATGCCTTGGGGGACTTAAATAACCATTGGCCCGCTGTTTGACCACTTTGTGGTCCCCTGTTTGTCATGAATCCACTGACCCCTGTTCTAATTGTCACTCTAGTGACCCATGTTATGTTCTGTTTGTACCGTGGTTATAGTTATTTATTTCAGTTTCTGTCACATAATTAATTTATGTATTCAACTCAAATTATGTTAATGTTTTAGCTTAAATAACTATCCATGGCTATTTTGTGCCCCTATACTCAAAGTATAATATTTCTCACTCTGCTATGTGCTTATAGTTGTTATCCTTTCAGGTGAAGAGGTTTAGCGGGATCAAGATGGGGAATGAATCGTTGTGTTTTTATGTCTTTTTTAAGATTTCTATTTGTTTTGTTTTTTTTATCGGACTCTTATAATACAATAAAGCTCAAATGACTATAGTTGTTTCCTTTTAAATAAGCATTTGGTACCCAATATTTTATTTTAATTTATTTAATTTATCCGCTTGCGCTGCGACTACAAATTATTTGAATTATTTCATTTTTATCTTGTTACGACGCCGAGCCTTTGGGTACCGGGTTTGGGTCGTGACAGTCTTCTTAACAAACAAAGAAGAATCACAATGACTGGCCTTAAAACCATGAGTGAGAAGAACGGAAGAAAATGTAGAAAACCAGGCCCTAGGGGCTTATTTGAGCCCATACAAGGCTTTATGCAGTTTGCAGACTATGGAAGGATTAGTTTGATCAACAAAACCACTAGGTTGATGCATGTAGACCTCCTCCTCTAAGATACCATGAAGAAAAGCATTTGGAAATGTCAAGTTGTTTGATGGACCATTAAAAGTGAAGAGCCAAGCATAGAAGAAGTATGATAGTGTGTTGCTTTGCCACGAGACTAAATGTTTCAAAGTGATCAATGTGCTCAGTTTGGAGAAAGCCTTTGGCAACCAATCTAGCTTTATGCCTAGCAATAGTACCATCAAAATTTTTCTTAAGACGAAAAACCCATTTGTAGCCAATATCCTTTTTTTATGGGTGGAAGAGAAACCAAAGTCCAAGTGCCTTGCCTGATCAAAGCATTGCATTCATCCTCTATAGCAGCATTCCAAGCAACTGATCAAAAAGCCTCTTGATAAGACTGAGGCTCAATGTGATCAGAAGAAGTAAGAAAACAATGATGCTGAGATTTAGATCTAGTTGTCATATGGTGAGTATTAAGAGGAGAAATGTAGTGAGTAGAAGTGGGAGAAAGAGGAGGTAAAAGAATAGATAAAGAAGAAATGAGAATTGGAGCTTGAGAAGTTGACTTTGAAATAGATGAAGTTGGAGGCAAACCAACAGAGTGAGCTGAATCAGAAGTCAGACTACTAATAGGATTAACAGACTGTGGAACAGATGGAGCTGGAATAGACAAACTGTCAAGGAAGGCAGACTGAGACATCATCTGCGGTGCAGGGTTCTAAGGACTAGACTGTGATGCAGGCCTAGAAAAGGACTGAACTAAATCGAATTGACGAAACACAATAGGATTTGGTGACCTAGCTACAGAAGGTAGAGCTGTAGGGGAAGACATAGCTGGAGCAGATGAGCCATGTGAAGCAAAACAAGTAGTAGAGGAAGAAGACTGAGCATGCCAGAAAAAGAGCTCAATTGAGACAAAGAAGGAGGTTCAGACATGACTGGTTTAGAAGAAGCATGGGGAAAAATATTTTCATCAAAAACAACATGTCTTGAAACATAGATTTTGCTAGCAGAAGGGTCAAGACACCTATAGCCCTAGGTGGATGGAATATAACCAAGAAACATACAAGGCATAGACCTAGGTTGGAGCTTATGAGCAACATAAGGTTTGAGCCAGGGATAACATCTACAGCCAAAGGTTTTAAGCACTGTATAATCAGGGGAATGTTGGAATAACACTTCAAAAGGAGTGAGAAAATTAAGTTTAGCAGTAAGAAGTCTATTAATGAGAAAAATAGATGTGGCAAGAGCATCAAACCAATAAGCAAGAGGTAATGAAGAGTGATGCATAAGGGCAATGAAGCATTTTTGATAGATGAAAAGGAAATAATGGAGTAGGAAGAAGACCTTGACCAGTGTGATGAATAGGAAAAGTGTTACCATTACCAACAATAACCTGATCAGGCCCATGATATGGTTGATAAGAGGAGAGATTGTTCAAATCATTGGTGATATGACTAGTGGCTGCAGAATCCAGAAACCAATTGTTGTTGTTGTGAGAACTGTCACCAGTAGAGACAGTACCAGGCTGAGAAGATGTGTTGGTAACATAGGCTTGATGAGTTGGAGATCTTGAAGGATGAAGAGAAGTGTCCAATCTGTACCAACACTCTAATGCTGAGTGATTTGTTTTCCCACAGATCTAGCAAATGACTTGAGAAGAATTAGATGCAGTAGAGTGAGTAGAATAATTTGACTGATATCTCGTTTGACCTTGGCCTTGATTATTATGAGATCTGCCTCTGCCTCGAGGACTAGAATTTCCTCTATAAAACCTGCTGCCATCTCTTTCTCGGCCTTTGTAAGAACCTTCTCTATAGCCACCTCGAGGAGAGATTCTTAAAACATGATAAGCAAATGGAATTTCTAAAGCATGTGCTTGCTTGGATGAGGATTCAACATGAATTGATTCAGAAACTAATAGAGAACATAACTCTCCAATAGAAATGGATTCAGCTCTAGTTCTGATTGAGGTTTTGAATGCATTGTACTCGTCAGGCAAACCATTAAGGATCAGTAAAACCAGATCCTCATCATCAACAGGTGATACATCTAAAGCTAATTGATCAGCAATTGACTTGATCTGAGTCAATCTCATCCATTGTGTTTCCTTTTTTAACAATATGATTAAGCTTGTTTTTCAACTGGTGAATATGTGATCTTGACAAAGATATAAAACGTTTGAGAAGAACACTCCACACTTCATGACTTATGGAACAATGCAACACATAAGTGAATATAGATGGAGAGAGAGTTGTAGTCAAACAACTGAGAATATGAGAATCAATCATCATCCATTGTATATACTTTGCATTCAGAACCACATGATTGTGTTCATCAGTGATAGTAGATGATGGACATACCTGTGTACCATCAACAAAACCGAGAAGTTGTGTAGCTTTCAGAATATTCTGAACTTGATTTTTCCAGATAATGAAATTCGTGGAATCAAGTTTGACATTCACGAAAGAATTCATATTCGAGATGAGTAGAGCAAGATTTGGAGGTATGGAAGATGGAGTTGATGAGATAGCAGAAGAGGACAGATTCAGGAATGGCATTGAAGACGCCATTGATGAACCTTCAAGACACCATTAATGAACCTTCAAGATCAGTGCTCGTAAGAGCTTGAGAAGGCTTTGATACCATTAAAGAAACTGTAAAGAAACTAAATCTTTTATTTAATGAATCATTCAATTACAGAGTATGGGGATATTTATACACATAAACCATAACTGCTAAGTAACTCTAGTTCTCTTTAACTAAACCATAACAAACCAGCTAACTCCAGTTAATTGTAACTGTCTAACTAATTCAGTTGTGAGCTTGAAGCTTGCGACTGATGTGGCTCAGCTGTGGGACTGTGTCCCAGCTTGGCTTGACTTTGGCTGAGATCCTTATCAGTACTTTCACTTCAGGCCTAAAAATTTTCTGGAAGCTCGCGTTCACCGCTTCAGTGGTGGAAAGATCGCTCGAGTGGTTTGTTCGAAGTAGCCAACTTAAAAGTCAATTTTTACCCATTTCTTTCTCACTTTTTCGTACTCTCTCTCTCTCTCTCTCTAACACCCATTTCCGAAACCCTAGTCCAAAAACACTTCATTTCTACTAAAGATCCACCTTAAATCTTCCAAGATAATTGAAGAGCGAGCTTAGATCAAGATTTTCACCGATTGGTTCACTTTTTTCTTTGAAGTTTCTTGTTGGGCGTTTATCTCTTTATCTCTATTCTTGATGTAGGGATACTTTTAATTTGATACATTTATGATTTGATATATATATATATATATATATATGTAGTATTTTCTTAGTTATAATAATGTATGAAATGATTTTGTGATATAATGAGTTTGATAAACTATGCTTAGAAATCCATAGTCTAATGGGTTTTGATGCAGTTGAGTTGCTAAATTTAGAAGCCTAGATGATAGAACTCAAGAAATGCATTATGTGTTGTTGGTATCATGACAACTTCACTTTGACTCTCAACCTTTATTTTTTTAATTTTTTTTATTTTATTAGACTGCAAAGCTGGTGTTCCATGTAAAGAAGCATGTGGGTGGAAATTCTCTGCCTACATCATCCGAGAAAGAAAATATAGGGCTAATTCGGAAGAGTGTTGAGTGTTAAAAGTGAAAAGTCAGTTTTTAATTTATTTTGAGTTACATTAAAAAGTTAAAAAATTAATTTTTAGCTATTTTTCCAAATTAGCCCATAATTGTAAGATGATAATTTTTGTTAATAAAGGTATATTATAATTAAAGGGTCTGTTCCATCAGTTTGAATGTTTATTTTTTTTCTCACCATACAAGACAAGTGGCACTGGGCCAAATCCAAAGTCTAAAAAAAAACAGATTATTGAATACATGAAATTTTTGTTGAAACAGGATATGAGGAGTTTTATTTTATTTCTGTAGAAATTAGTTTTATGATTCGAACTTGTTCTACCAAGATGTTAATAAAAAGTCATTGTTTTCGATTACATTGTATTTTTACCTTTGTCACCTAACTAAATGTAGAATGTGAAGACAAATTAAATTGATCAATAATATATTAAATAAGTAAAAGGAACGCATCCATTGTATAATATGGTTACAGAATTTTTATACACAATTTATTATAAAAATGATGTGATAGTAATAGTTTTAAAAATATAAATCACCTTGATGATCCGTACTAATTTTTGTATATATATATATATTTATTTTTATAACAATACTCTTTTTATAATTATTTATAGGAGATTATATCACAACAGGAAAATACACCTTCAGCTACTAAAAAATTAGACACCAAAGTTTATTTTTTAGTCGCCAAAAGTCAATGGCAACTAAAGATTTTAGTTTCCCAGTTTGTCGCCGAAGGCTTGTCAGTGATAGTATTGGCGATTAAAAATTTGTTGGTCACCAATTCTCTTCTCTTTGGCTACCAAAACGAATTAAGTCCCTAACTGACACCTTTTGGCGATGAAAGGTGTAGTCGCTGAAAGTTACCAAATAAAAATAAAGTTCTCTTTTAGCAACTAAACATTTAGTCGCTAATACATTTTAGTTGCCAATAGTACTACATTTAGCGACTAAATATTTTAGTCTCCATTTTATGTCACCAAATAATTTAGTCGCTTTTTGTTTTTTACGACTAAACATTTTAGTTGCCAAAAGACTAATATTTTCATCCCATTGTATTTTATGACAAAATATTTTAGTCATGCCATGTTTTTTTGTAATTAAAATATTTAGTCGGCAATAGTTTCTTCCCTCATCTTAGTTTGTTTTGGCTACTAACTATTTGGTAGGCGAAAGTCTCTTATTTTTTTTGCTACTAAATATAGTCACCAAAAATCTTTACCTACTTTTTTGGCTACCAAATATTCAGTCGCCAAAAACTTCACTTCTTTTTTGGCTACTAAACGTTTAGTCACCAAAAATTTTATTTGGTGTTTCTTAATTAATTTCTTGACCAGTTGTATTTATTCCATTATTAGTGCAACCTGTACCCTGTATATAAACAAAACAATACATATACCGATTATATTATCATCCATTTCACAACATGCACACATTTCACTTTCAACTATCCAAAAAAATAATATTTAATGTCAAATTCCAAATGTAACAGAAATTCCATAAAAACCAAGTGTAATCCAACCTCAAAAATGTAATTCCATACAAAATGAAGGATTACACAAAAACAACGTCCTCTGTACATAAAAAAAAGTAATATCCATAATATCACACCAAAAAAGTAATCTATACCATGCAAATAGTTATCTATACAAATAGTAGCAATCCGTAGACAAAAAACAATGTACTCCATAGACAAAAAAAAGAAGAAGCCATATCCACAATTCCACGCCAAAAACCATCTGTAAAAATAAAATTTATCATTAGTATTGACCGAATATTGGCATATTTAAAATTATAAAAGAAAATCATATAAAACTTGAATGTAATTAATCTTTTGATGATATGCAATTTTGATCTTTTAAAATTAATCATATGCAATTTTAATGACTTATATTATGTGAAAGGGTGGTGTTTTGGTAGCCTTTTAGCCTGTTCACTCCTAAATGAATCACAACATCTGTGTTAACTTATTTTAACTTTTATGAAATAATCCACCTCTATCTACCTCAGTGTAGCTCGACCTTTCGTGCCCCCTTTTGGAAGACAACTAGCTCTACAGTATCGGACTCCCGCGGCTCTGAATCTGATCTCACAAGTGCAATGTGAAATAAATAAACACTAAGGTGTCGTTTGGTAACACTTACGTTTTCAGTTTTCTGTTTATATTTACAAAAATTTAAAAAACTTAAATAAAAACTTGTTTGGTAAAATTTTTGATTTATAAATCAGTGGTCTCAGTTTATAAATTTGGCCAAAAAATGAAACACAAAAAATGTGTTACATTTTGAGTTTTCAGTTTTTTTTTTTTTTTTTTACCACCCAACACTAGCCACCACCCGCCATCATTTTCCACCACCACCACCCACCTGCCATCCACTCGCCACCACCACCCACCCCTCGCCGCCCCCACCACCCCCACACCCACCTGCCATCTCCACCCGCTCACTACATCCACCGCCCCGCCACCTACTTGCCACCACCACTCACCACCCACCCTCTACCATCCACCCACACTACCAGCCACCTGCCACCCACCCGTGACCACCACCCACCACCCACCACCACCACCATCACCCACACCCCACCCCACCTGCCACCACCACCCACCACTACCCCACCACCACCCACCTACCGCCACCACCACCCACTCGTTACCACATACCCCACCACCGCACCCACCACCCACCATCACCACCACCTGCCACCTACCCGCCACCCACCACCACCCGCCATCCGCCACCACTGCCACCACCACCCGCCACCCGCCACCACGCAACCACCACCACCACCCACTCGCACCCATCCACCCACCACCACCCACCGCCACCACCCACACCACCGCCATCCGCCACCTACCTGCCACTACCACACCCACACCACCACCCACTTGCTACCACCCACCACCCGCCACCGTCACCCACCCACCCATCCCCACTACCCGCCACCTACCCACCACCACCACCCACTCGCCACCCTACCTCCACCACCCACTACCACCCGCACCCATCTGCCACTACCCTACTACCACCCATTGTTACCACCACCACCGCCACCGTCACCCCCACCCACCACCACCCACCATCCACCCGCCACCACCAGCTACCCACCACCCACTGTCACCACTTTCCACCACCGTCTTCCGCCGCCACTTACCACCACTTGCCATTTTCACTCTTTTTTATATTTTAAATTTTTTAAAACATTTTGTCAATTACAAACGCGTTGTAGTTTATGTTTTTCTAAAAATAACAAAAAACCAGTTTATAAAATTTTTGTAAATATAAACTGAAAACGTAAACGTTACCAAACACACTCTAAAGAGTCCAAATCCGAAAAATCTTTTGGAGATAGGCTCGCTAGGCCGAAAACCTAAAAGGGCAACTTAGGCAAAAGTTAGAGCACGAAAAATGAGAAATCAAATAAATAGAGCTCGCAAGGTTGAAAACCCCGAACGGGCGACTTTGGCAAAAGTTAGAGCGCAAAAGGAAAGTGTCCACACCCAAGTGAACCTCAGCCATAAACTATGTTGACCTGATTCCTATTCTTGGGATACGTAGGCAACTTCATCCTGAAGTTCGGTCCCGATCATATCCATCTTATTCATCTCAATTCGATCACCTTGCCTAATTCATGTCATCAGCTTTGCATTGATCCATGAGCTACACTGACTACTGCTTATATCACATACTTGCGTTAGGTAAGAAAGAACTCACTTGAATCAACAAGTGGAGAAATTTTCAATACTTGAACTTATCAGTGGAATCTCTATCTTGAGCAAAAAAAGAATCGAAGCTCGGGTTTCACGAAATTGATTTCTAAAGAGAACATAAGTAATACTAGAGGCACTATGAACGATCAGTTACCTTGAGTCTTTTTCTGCTTTTGGGTCAGTTGTAAGTTCCGTTGTATAGCGCCTGGTGTTTGTTTCAATCTGCGTTCTTCATCGAGTCACCATAGTGTGTCTGTCGCTCAAAAGCGCTATTCATCAAGTCACCCCAACGAGTTTGTCACTCAAAAGTTCAACAGAGTGGTATCGCCAAAATTCTATACACAAACGTTCGCTCCAAACTCAAAAATAAGTCCATTATGGAATTCATAAACAGGCTGAGAGTGCCCATACAAGGGGCAATGCATTCATGATCGGTGTGTATGAGGAATCTGTCACTGCTTCGGAGGGGACCGAAATAAGTTCTCAACATGCTGGAACAGAATAGAGGCATGAGTCTAATTCGTTGGTAACTGTTCTAGGATCTGATGATCTCCATTGCACGTGCCTGCATAATGTTGAAAACAGTGGCCAGTGGCTGGACACTAGGGGCAATTTTCAGTGTATCTGATCGGGCCATCAATCGAACAATGGGGCATGAACCCAACCGGTGGCCAATGACTGGACACTAGGGGCAATTTTCAGTGTATTTGATCAGGTCATTAATTGAACAAGGGGTATGAACCCAACCTTTCTCTCCATCTGCTCAGAGCCATTTGTTAGGCACTTTCCCCTGGATTAGGGTGGGCTCACCTTCATGATAATTTTGATATGATTCAGCTTTCAAAAGTTGTCTCCGATCATTTCAAAACTCTCTTGGGATTCCCATCTTCCCTCTAATTAAAACATGCGTTTTGGATTATGCATGAATGCTCGTATACTCTGGTTGATTTGAACTGCGTGATTGGTTGCTCTTGCTCTTGACTTTGTTTTGTACTTAACAGAGTTTCATTGAGTTACCTTTCGTAGTGTTTTTCAACTACATTTCAATGAGTTGTGGCAAGTTTCCCTACACTCATTTTATAAGGTACATGATGCACTACTCTATGTACTGCTCATTTCCCTCTGCATACCATTCATTTTGCATCACACTGTTTTGTGCACCTTGTATCGCACTGTCCTGTGCACTTTGCATCACACTATCTTGTGCATTCTACCCTGTATCGCTCTATCCTGTGCACTTTGTATCGCACTATCTTGTGCATTCTACCCTGTATCGCACTGTTTTGTGTATTTAACCTACATCGCACCTTTCACAACACTATTTTGTACGTTCACCCTGTATCGCACTATATTGTGCACCTTGTATTGCACTATCTTGTGCACTTGCATCGCACTATCTTGTGTACCCTATATCGCACTATCTTGTGCATTCACATCTATTTCGTGCATTCCACTCACATCGCACTATCTTGTGCACCCCTACATCACACTATCTTGTGTAACCTCATTCGTACTGTCTTGTGCACCTACGTTATGGTATCTTGCGCATTCATCCATATCGCACTGTCTTGTGCAAACTTGCATCGCACTATCTTGTGCACCCATTTAGTACTGTTTTGTGCATTCAACTTGTATCGCACTGTTTTGATGCATTCATCTTTGTATCGCACTATTTTGTGCACCTTGCATCGCATTGTCTTGTGCGCTCATATAGCACTGTTTTATGCATTCATTCACCCTCACCCGCACTATCTTGTGCACTCACTAGGTCCAGGAGACCTTAAATCCTCTAAAGGTGCAATTCCTTTGGTGTTTGTCGTACTCGAACGATTTATGATGGTTTGGTATAGCCACCTGACTGTGTTTGTAGTGAGTTCTTAGGAGATCAACTGAGACGGTGGAAACTAGAGTTCGAATGACAGAGGCCTAGAATGCAAAGGTTTGGGATTTTCGAGACTGAAGTCTGGTTTAAATACCCAAGGGTGTATCCTCGGCTTGACATCTGTATGGTAGCCCCTAGGTTGAGGTAGCTTGTTGCGCTTCAATTCTAGATACTGAACCAACTTAGTTTGTCACCCTGTTGGAGAATATGGAAAGTTGCGAACATAGCCAGGGAGAAAAGTAGTACCTATGGTTTGGAAGCCAAGATGCAGAAGAAGAGGAAGATCCCCAGCAGCATGAGGTAAGTCATCGCTAATTGCTCCTGTAAGGTACTTCCATTTCCTAGCTGCTACATCATATCCATTATTATCTATTACATCTATCACATTGCGTATAGATTTTATTGCATGCATCTGCTGCATTATCCATTTTATCACCTGCATCTTTTCCATGTTAAGCTTAGTCTGGCATGGGTTCATACATTTCCCTCGTTGAAACATGGTTCTGTCATGTGTAAGTACCCATGCTGCGCTGAGGCCAGTATTGAGGGTGTTAACATCTTTTCTGTGTTAGACGTGGTCTGTTTTGTATCCATGCCTTTTCTAGGTAAAATGTGGTTCGACCTATGCCTTATTTACTTCATCCATTGCATCCATTGCATCCATTGCATCGTACTTTGTCTTGTTGCATTCAGCATTTGGGATCATTATCTTGTCCCAGCAGATATCATTCACTTATATCATACCACCCAATTACTTGTACTCTTTCTCTTTCTACGAAAAACATAGTCTTGCAGGTGCTCGTACCCCTTTCACATTAAAACATGGCTCTATATATGTGTAAGCATCCATGCTGCGCTGAGGCCAGTATTGAGGATGTAGGCACTTAGCCTGTGTTAGACGTCGTTTGGCTATGCCCACTTCTTTTTCTATATAAAATGCAGTTTTGATTCTGCATCTCCATCCCTTTATGGTATTTGTGTGGTTTTGCACTGCTTGTAGTTTGATTATTTCGTTACATTGTATATCATTACATTGTTTTGTTGCATTGTGTATCATTTTGCATCCTGTCCCTGAACTACGCTGGTTTGATTCCTTGCAACGGGATACGTAGGCAACCCTCGGGTTCAACCAACTACATCTGCATTTTGTTTGTTTGCCCAAGTCTTATGGCCTTGTCAAAATGAGTCGTCTTCAGGCTTTGACATTCACCCACGTCATTTCATGACTTCGAGTTTTGTCAAAGAGGGGCAACTGTAGACACCCCATTTTTGACCACCCTTAAAACTTGCCGCCATTAATTGATCACTCGATGATGAAAGTTATGCTGTGCAAACGTTCGATTTCTTTAGAAAAAAGAGCTTCTAAATCCCAACCTTACACCCCTTTTTGGGCCAAAACGTTTTTTTGACCAAAACTATTTTAGACCTTAAAACCCTCTCTTTCAAAATATTTTTGAAAACGTTTTTACGATGTTCCGAGACTCGCATTTCGTTAAATATTGCACTTTTCGGTAAACTGAGCAAGGACAAAGTGGAAATAAATGAAAGGGAAGTGAAATCTTTGAAAAAATCTTTAAAACATCTTATTTAAAGGTTTAGAGTTGAAAAAAATAAGAGGGGAGGAAAGAAACCTAGTTGGGGGAGAAGTTAGGCATCAATCCGTTAGGATAAAACTGAGCAGCCTTCACTACAATCTGTGAGACCCAATTTGAAAGTCGGGAATCAATCCTTCTAGGTGTGGATGTGTATTGCTGAATTGAAAGCAGGTCTGGACCTTCCCGTGGGCTACTTAAAGTTGTTTTTGAATTCTGCAGATGGACTAGGAGAGTGAAAACCCTTTTTGTTTCAAGGGTACTGATTTTATTTTGAGATATGTCGTGTAAATAGTTGTTGAGAGTTTTGTTTTCTGTCTTTTCTTGCGTTGTTGCGTCAATTGAGTCTTTTTCTTTGAGTCGCTCTCGTGTACCCTCAGGTCTTCATCTTTACAAGGAAGTGAGAGTCAAGTTTTTGATCATTTTATTGTACCTATAGTGATGCATGTGTGACCTTTTTCAAATAAAAAAAGGCTTTGAATTTTTTTTGGAAATTGTTTTTTTGAATGAGATTCTGTTAATAAGCTCGAGTGTTGAAAAGGATCCCTCGAATGGTTTGAGTGAATTTTGACTTATCGGGTGCAAAATCATTCATGCTTTCAAAAATTTTAAGTTGTTTCTTTTGCAAAACTTGTGAAGATAGGTTCAGAATTGTGCGTGGTATCCTACATTGTCCTGGGGATTCTCTCCGTCGTTAGGTGATTATTGTTGCAAGTACAAAGTGGCTTTTAGACCTCATAAATCATAGAATTTCTCCTCTGGTGTTTTCATTATTTCAAAGAGAAAAGGATAAAAGAAACCAAAAAGAAAGAGAAAGAAAGGAAAAAAAAAGAAAAAAAAAAGAAGAGGAAAAGGAAAAAAGAAAAGAAAAAAAAGAAAAGAAAGAAAAGGGAAAAAAAATCAACCATCATGCCAGGGGTATCCATTGGAATGAAATCCAATCAACTGTGAGGAAGGGAACTTCTGCCTAAATTCGAGGAAGCTAATGCAAGAAGGTACCACATTGCGAGAAGAACCAACTTTGAAAATGGAGTGAAAGAAAAGAAGAAGGCATGCATATGGGAATGGAGAACCAAACTCAACTCAAGGCGAAGCCAGTTCAAGTGTTAGGGCAAGGATGACTATTGATCAAATTCTCCATAAGTGTTGTAACGCTATCCTTGAGAGACTCGCTAGGCCGAAAACCTAAAAGGGCGACCTAGGCAAAAGTTGAATCCCACACATCTTCTTGATCGAAACAATTGCTTCTCCACACCATGCCTCCAGTTCAGAAGGTCCATCTCAAGTACTTTCAACAATTACCCTAGTTGAGACTGAGATTCATCATTCCAACCACTAGTGCTGGCATCACTGCTTCATCAAGCTGGAACTCACCAAGATCGAGTAAACTTTCCATCTCTTCAAAGATTTTGTTCCTTTTGCTCAAATCGGAATCAAAAGACTTAGGAATGAACACAGTGGGTTTGGGCTCATTGGCAGGTATGCTGTGTTGGCTAGGGTAATGGTTGGTTAGTAGCAAGCTATGGGTAGGTTTTATGTTATGGAATGGCAAGCTATTGCGGTCAGAGAAGGGGTTATTGACAGCTTTGGGATTTTTAGGTGGGGTGATGACCTTGTTATCAATCAAGTCTTGAATTTTGTGGCGAAGGCGAAACAACAGTCAGTATGGTGACCATACTGCTGATAAAATGTGCAATATTGGGTAGAGTCGTGTGTAGGTGGGAGAGGATTAGGGAAGATCGAGGATTGAGCGGTTTGGGATACCCTTTTTCCATCAGTACCTTCAATGCACAGGTTAGGCTCATATGGAGTTGGGCAAAGGTTCGTTTTTTGGAGGAGGAAGCATTAGGTTTTGAAACATTGGCAAATGGGTCGGCGGGTGTTGGTCGAGTATTCATGGGCATGGGATTGGAATCAGCATGGGTGTTTCTAGTAAAGCATCACTTTCCATTGTTTGCATCCTGATTCAAAATGCTCTTATCTTGAGCGACAAAAGTGTTATCCACAGTCTTTGCAACAATTTCAAGCACTTGCTGCTTGTTCAACCCTTTGACCTTCAAAGTCTTAATAGCCCATTGTGCATAGGGATCAATACTTGTCCTGGCTTTGTTCTTGCCACTTGCTTCTGCTTGGCCGAGGGATTGGGTGGCTATATCGAAGCGAGGCCCATTTGTTGTTGATCTGTCATGACCCAGACTTGAAATAGATTCGAGTTGGCCCTTTTCAACTACGGCTCGCCCAAGATTGGGGAGCTTTTTGAAGGGATCGAAACCTCAAATGTTAAATCTTCCACCTTTCCTTGAAGGTTTTCAATCATTTCGAACGTCTCAACAGTAGTGGGTTCAGCCATTTGGCACTCTTGGCGTACCTGAACCGGATTGGGTGTATCCATCATGCACAAGTCAGTGCTTTCTGGAATGAACACCTCAAGCTTGGGTAAATGGGCTGGGGTGATGTATATGCTGGGGTTGAAGGTAGGAAGCAATGTATGGATGAGGTTAAGGTAGGGAGAAGGTACTTGGTCATGGATGGAAAGTGGGTTGGTGGTAAAATTGGGGTCTTGAGGTGGAGCTATTATCAGGTTGTCGATGAGATTCTGAACCTCATGATGAAGGCGGTAGTAACAATCGGTGCCATGACCGCATTGCTGATGATACACATAGTATTTGGTGGGGTTATATCTAGCAGGGAGTCGGTCAGGAAGAGGTTGGGGATTAAGGGCTTTGAGATACCCTTTTCCTATAAGGACTTTTAGTGCGCTCGTTAAGCTCATATAAAGGGGGGTGAAAGTTCTGCCTTGAGCTCGGGTTAGGCCGGTTGTTTGTGGGTTCATATTGACAAAAGAGTCGGCAGTTTTAGGAGTGACGACAACAGTATTGATTTCAGTGGGTTTGGGACTAGTGCTATTGCTAGCATTGGTACTCCCGGAAAACACCCTCCTTATTGGTTCGCTTGTTCTAGGGATAATCCCTTTGTTGAATGCACTCTCAATCTGAACCCCTAATTCATGCAAATTTTTAAAAGTGAATAGTGGAGCGACTATCAATTTTTGCAACATATCAGGCTCAAGGTTCTGTACCACTATTCGCACTTGGTCCCTCTCAGAAGGGTAATCTGTTATCTGTGCTGCCTTTGCTCTCCACCTTGTAACAAATTCCACAAAAGGCTCTTCAGGATTCTAGTGGGTTGCTTCAAGGTCTTGGTGGTCATTTCAAGTTGGGTATTGTAAGCGTACTGATTGACAAATGCCTCAGCCAACTCTTCCCAGTTCTGCTTCACTGTATCCTCCAATTTGGTGTATCAAGTGGCTGCTATAACCCGATAGGTTCTTCTATATAGATAGAGTTTTTGAGGCTTAGTCAAACCCATCGGTTTCAGGACGTCCAAGAAAAGCCGGATATGTACCATAGGATCTCTAGACCCGTCGAAACGGTCAATGTGTGGCATTTTGAATCTATCTGGGAGCCTTATGACAGCCTCGGTGTACCCATCTTCAATGTCGGAAATGGAGTTAAGTCCCTGAGCCTTTTTGAATTGCTTCTCAAGGTTAGCAAGTTTTAACAAGGTCAGGTCGAGATCATTGATATCAAGGGGATAAAGCCTCTCATTAGGTTGCACCAGGGGTTTGAAAACTCGAGCTTGAGCCAATCCTTCTCGAAGATTCGGACCTTACAAATCTTCAGCTAGCAGAGGTGGATCAAAGCTCAGCTGAGGGCTTGAGATTGGATATGTAGTAGATGCCCTAGATGGGCATTGCATTTCAGCATTGGTCTCATCCTGCATGACAATTCCCTGGTTTAATGCCGTTATCATGGCCACAACTTCTTCTGGACTCTGTGTCATCACGGGTCTGCTGAGTTGGATGGGTGTAACCTAAAAACTGACTAACAAGGATTTCGACTCGGTTATACTTGATGTAGCTGAACTGGATTAGTTTAGACGGGTTTGACTGGATTGGGCTTTTTAGAATGAGTTTTTCAGTAGTGGATGGATCTTTTCTGAGCTGGCCTTTAGGGGGTCAGATGGATTGGACCTTTGCTGAGTAGGTTTTTTTTTTTAGGATTGGATGGATTGTGATGGGTTAAGGCTTTTCAGGTCGGATTGGGCTTGGCCTTTGTTGAGTTGGTTACTGCTATTTCTTTGGCTCAGACAAACCTGACATTTAAAAACAAAATGCTCCATCAAATTGGGATACCGGGGTGTGTTGGTCAAAACAAAGCAAGATACAATTTGGCCCTGGTTCTGGTTTTGTTGACAATTCACCCATATCAAACACAAACCCCTAGATTTCAACCCAAATTCTGATTCTGATATGACCCTCAAGTTTGAAAGGAATCGCCTCAATATTAAGACTCTCCAAGGATTGCATCATACATTCCCAAAGAGTTTACATTTTGCACAACAGCATTCAAAACACTCCTATAAGAGGTTAGGGTTTCCCTATCCTAGCTTTTGGTGTGATCTACAACTTTACTATTCAAACAAACGGTATCACATCATCCTGCATATGGGAGAGTATCATGTCCTAATTTGGAACATTTTCTATGGCTTTACTATATGCAGCTAGGCAATATGGTCAAAAGGGGTGCCTCGACAAGACTACCTAATAAACCTCTTACACCTAACACCGAGAGGTGAAAAGAGGATCAAACGGTACAGCGGTAGTCCAGATCCAAGGGTTGTGTTCCTAACATGGTAGAGCCCACGACCGGTCAGCCTTTTGGCAAGCTTTTGGGTAAGCCTTCGGCAAACCGTCGAGGAATAGCAGATGGCAAACATAGTGACTTAAGTGCACCAATGCAAATGCAATGCAAAGAAACATATAAATGTAGATAACATTTCACATCATAAAGTTCGAGTCAAGTTCTCTAATTTCCCCAGCAGAGTCGCCAGAAATTGTAGCTCGACTTTTCGTGCCCCCTTTCGAAAGACGACTAGCCCTACAGTATTGGACTTCTGCAGTTCTGAATCTGATCTCACAAGTGCAATGTGAAATAGATAAACACCAAAGAGTCCAAATTCGGCAAATCTTTTGGAAAATCGACTTTGAATCAAATTGCCAACAATGGACTGCTTTGATAGATACAGAGTCGCCACCTAAATATTTTTGAAAAATTTAGAAAACTTAAGACTCGTGCCAAAGGCCACATGTCCGTCATTACCAAGATTGTCTCGGCTCGGGAACTTAGGTACGAGAGAGGAAGGTCATGAATTGAGCACCCCCGCTGGCCCGATCAAAGATTGGCCTCTACTAATCATGATATGAATCTTATTTACATTTGTAGACGTCCCCGAACGTCCCGAGAAAAATCCCGTCTTGTTCATTGGGCTTACTATAGTTCGAACTTGATGTCACGGTTCTGAATCTAATCTCGCAAAGTGCAATACAAGATCGATAAATCACCAAAGAGTCCAAATCCGGCAAATCATTTTGAAAAACTGATTTTAGAAAGAAGTGCCAAACATGGACTGCTTTGCCAGATACAGAGTCGCCACCTAAATATTTTATTTTAGGGAATTTAGGAAACCCTGACTCGTGCCTAAGGCCACATGTCCGTCATCACCAAAGTTGCCTCGGCTCGGGAACTTAGGTACGATTGGGGAAGGTCATTTCATGAGCACCCCCGCTCGCCCGATCAAAGATTGGCCACTACTAAACATGATATCTTGTTTTTGACAACACATGTGCTCTTATTCCGGTTATTAACCTAGAATTACTATGTGATGCGCACAGCATACAAGTATAGACTGGATCGTCTAAGTTAGAACAAAACATTTCATGTTTGTTTTTGAAAGCAGTTTGCTACTCGCAAGTAGGTTAAAATGCGGATTTTGCCACTGTAGACGTCCCCGAACATCCCGGGAGGGAATCCCGTTTTGTTCATTTGGGCTCACTACAGTTCAGGACTCAATGTCACGGTCCTGTATCTAATTTCACAGAGTGCAATGCAAGACCGATGAATCATCAAAGAGTCCAAATCCGGCAAATCGTTTTTGAAAATAGATTTTTTTGAAAGAAGTGCCAAACATGGACTGCTTTGCCAGATACAGAGTCACCACCTAAATATTTATTTTGGGGGAATTTAGAAAACCCTGACTCGTGCTTAAGGCCACGTGTCCGTCATCACCAAAGTTGCCTCGGCTCGAGAACTTGGGTACGATTGGGGAATGTCACTTCGTGAGCACCCCCGCTCGCCCGATCAAAGATCGGCCTCTACTAACCATGATATCAAATTTTGAAAACATTATGTGCTCTTATTCCGGTTATTAGCCTAGATTTACTACGTGATGCGCATAGCAATACAAGTATAGACTGGGTCGCCTGAATTGGAACAAAACATTTCATGTTTGTTTTGAAAACGGTTTGCTACTCGCAAGTAGGCTAAAATGTGGATTTGCCACCCTCAGGTGGGCTTAGAAAACATGATGTTGCCACTCTCAAGTGGGCTTAAAACTCGCAGTCGATGAATTGTTCCAATCCAAATAATTCAACCTTCACCCACAGGCATTCAGGCAGGTATATCACATAAGCACTTAGCCTCATGGTAAGCATGCTATCATGGCAGTCACTCACACACATGCAAGGATGCTAAAGCATAAACACTTACCGAGTACTCCAAGCCAAAGAAAGAAGTTAATTAGAAATCAATGCATGATCCTAACTATACAGAAATGCCTAATGCAACACATGCAAAAATGCAACTATGATAGGCTCGGCTATTCTAAGATGGCATGTGAAATGCTACAACTAACAAGTATTCAACTCGGAATTGAAATACAATGCAGTTAGTATGATGCGCCGAGCCCGGTGCATGCAAGACAAATGAATGGATGCAAACATGCGAGCATAAGTATGCTAATTGAAACGTGCCCTAATCTAACCATCATAAGCTGATAAATAAAAGAGAGAAAGACGTGGGGTTGGAAGACATACATCACACACACACGCACACTTATTACAATTGTGCCCTTGCTCGGAGGGTCCGAATAAATAATACAGTCCGAATAAATAATACAGTCTGAATAAATACAAAACCCTAATTAATTAACAAATTAACTAGGAAAGCAAAGTAAACTTAATATGCAAATCCATGGACCGCCTCAGCCCTGTTCCGAATGATGAATGATGTATGCTTGAGTTGCCTGGCGCGGAAATCCATTGCGATGCCCCGGTTCGCCTCTGTTTGCAATTAATGCTGGAATGCTGTGCAAAGCTCTAGAAGGCTGCTGATTTCTGGTTTGCTGCAACAGAGAGCAAGAAAGGGACATGGCAAAGTATTTTCACATATGTATGCACGACCTCGATCCTCGTGCCACCAATCACGCATCTCGCTGCATGATGGCCGAGGAGTCGAATTGCATGACTCGATGTGAAATGAATGCACATGACAACACAACAAGGCCTAGACTCCATCATGGGTAATCCGGAGTGTCGGCGACCGGGAATTGAGACACGTTCCGTCACTTGGAGTACGAAACGTCCCTCGTTTCCTGTGTTTGGGCTAACTCCTATCCCAAACACAATGCAAATGAGATGGCATACACAATGCGACTAACATGCAACCTAGCATATGCAATGCTATGGACTAAAATGGCATACACAATGCATTTGATGTAACATGAGACAACCTAAACACATGCAAACATGCACGATGCAAGGGACCGATCCTAAGGCATCAAATGCCGCTTTACCAAAGCATGGCAAGGGATGAAAGATGGCATACAAACATGCAATTTCCAACTCTAAAATAATATCCTCAATGGTCCCGAATCATGGAAACATGTCACCCAATGCATGAAATAGGCCCCGAAACTCAAAACTAGGCAAATGCATTGAACTACAAGTATGCAAAGCAAATATTTGATCATGAGCATGAAAACAAAGCCAAGGCAGTCCTAAACATGCACCAAATCAGTTTCAAGCATGGCCAAAAAGTGCTAACATGAAGGGCTAAAACAACATGCGACATAGGCTAGTAAGCATGATTTACATGGCATGTATATGGAGCACAAGAGAGGTCACCAAACCAGCCACAAATAGGAATATGGTATGCTAAAATATGCCCAAATAACCACTGAAATGTATCCAATGCATGCAAAAAATGATGGGCTCCTTTGGAGGGCCATGAGGTGGATTACTCAACACATAACAAGATAGACATGCAAAATGGCAAAACTAACTCTAGAAATCAGTTATGACAGCCCTAAAACTCACCAAAAAGGTCCTGAAATGGGTCAATGAAACATGCAATGAAAGGTCCCCTTGAAAGGCCTTGAGGAGGATTGCTCCACACATGCATGAGGGACACAAAATATGGCAAAAAAGGCTCCGGAAAGAGTTAAGGAAGACCTTAAAACTCACCAAATAGGGTCTGAAATGAGGCTTCAAAGCATGCAAGATAGAGCCCCTTTGGAAGGCCAAAAGGGCCAACAATCAAGACAAGGAGGGAGGGGGTCACCCCCCTCTGATTTTGGCTCTCAAAATAGTATGTTAGCCACTGAAAATCCCCTAGATTTCAGTGGCTAGAAGGCCAAACAAAGCATGCAACAAAGGCCTAGATGCAAGGCTCAAAACAAGAGGCAAACAAGCATACAAGGAAGTAAATGAACTCAAACAGAAAAATGCCCTTAATCAAACATCAAGAGGGGCTCAAAATAAAGACTCTTTTCAGTTCATGAAAAATCTAAAAAATGCTCACAAGTAGGGCTAAAATATGAAGCAAAAATAAGCCTACAAAGAGGGATAGGAGCATACAAGGAGGTATATGGCCTCAAATAGAAAAGTGTCCTTAATCAAACTTCAGAGGAGATCAAAGAAGACACTTTCAGTTTATAAAAAAAAAAAAACCCAAAAATGCTTGCAAATAAGGATAAACAATGGAGCAAAATAATGCAAGAAAAAGGGAAATGAGGACTTACCCTTGAAGAGCAGATTTTCAGTAACTTCTGGACCAAGAAAGGAGTTCTTCAAACTCTGAAAATCAGCTCCAAGATGCTTGAATGGATGGTGGAGGTGTTGTGCTAAGGGTTGGTGTGCAAATGGTGCAAGAATATTAGGGTTTTGGAGCTTGAAGAAGAGAGTTATAGAGGGTGGAGTGTATAAGCCTTAGCAAAATTGTTGAACCCTCAAAATGGAAGGGGAGGGCCTCTCTTATAGAGAAGAGAGGCCAAAGCTTCTCTTGGAAGCTTCAAATATCCTCCATACACGTGTATGGAGGATGGTCCAAATGCCCCTCAGCGGCACAGCTGTGATGCATTCAGAGAGAGCAAAAAGCAAATGGCTGGCCGACAGTTAAGGTGGTCGGCCGGCCACTCCCCCTGGTCGGCACGACCAGGGTCAAAAGGGTCAAGGTGAAATGCTGGTCGGCCACCCCCAGATTGGTGGCCTCTCAGATGAGTGCAACACAGCTGTATGGTGGAAAACCAGAAAAAGTGACCCAAGAGAGAGGAAAACTAGCTTTTTAGCAAGGTTCAAAAGGGTCAAGAAAGAATACTGGTCGGCTACCTTATTGGTGGCCTCCTAGTGTGCACAACACAATGGTGGTATGAAAAACCAGAAATTATGGCCCAAAAGTTAGAAAAACCAGCTTTCTGTCAGAAAAATCGACTGGAGGAGAGAGAAAATGGTTTTCAAAAGAATTGCTGGTCTCCCACCATCCTACCACCTTCCTAGCAATGA
Source organism: Camellia japonica (assembly GCA_030407325.1). Taxonomy (NCBI): domain Eukaryota; kingdom Viridiplantae; phylum Streptophyta; class Magnoliopsida; order Ericales; family Theaceae; genus Camellia; species Camellia japonica. The sequence goes on along the minus strand of JAPPVO010000031.1, from coordinate 158,472,353 downwards.
ACAAAGGTCCATACCAAAAATGAACCCAAACCGATGCAAAACAAAAACGCGCGGCTCGAGGCCCCGAAAACAGGCTGTTAAGCACCGGAGGTGGCGTACGACCACGAAGGTGGTTTCCCGGGCCACAGTGTCCCTCTAAGGAGAGGAAACAAGGTGTGTGCCAAAAACCGGAGCAAACGGAGGTAGCTAAGCTGTCCCGAACCGAGGCACACGGCCGACAGCTCCAAAAACCGGAAACTGGCCTCCAAATGGGAAAAATGGCCTACGACCACGAAACGTAGCCTACGGCCAGTGAGAGATAGTCTACGAGACCTTTCCCTCCCTTCGGGAAGAGAAAACAGAGAAAACAGGACTTGTTCGCAAACCGAGACAAAGCACAAAAGAGCCCGGAAGTCCGGAGGCAAGGCTCGCAGCCAAGACACTGAAACTCCAAAACGAGCACAATATGCACTATCACCGAGCGCTCAATCGGTGACGTCTGAGTCTTAAGGTCCGTTAAAAATGGGGTGTCTATAGCCACCCTCAAGTGGGCTTAGAAAACATGATTTTGCCACTCTCAAGTGGGCTTAAAACTCGCATTCAATGAATTGTTCCAATTCAGATTATCCAACCTTCACCCACAAGCATTCAGTCAGTTATATCACATAAGCAGTTAGCCTCATGGCAAGCATGCTATCATGGCAGTCACTCACACACCTGCAAGGATGCTAAAGCATAAACACTCACCGAGTACTCTCAAGCCAAAACAGAAACTAGTTAGTAATCAATGCATGATCCTAGTTCATGTTAAGATGGCTAATGCAACACATGCAAAAATGCAACTACAATAGGCTCGGTTATTCTAAGATGGCATATGAGATGCAACAATCGATACATGTATTCAACTTGGAATTGAAATACAATGCAGTTAATATGATGCGCTGAGCCTAGTGTATACAAGACAAACGAATGAATGCAAACATGCGAAGCATAAGGATGCTAATTGAAACATGCCCTAAAACTAACCATCATAAGCTGGTAAATAAAAGGGAGAAAGACGTGGGGTTGGAAGACATGCATCACACACACACACACTTATTACAAAGTTCGCCCTCTCGCGGAAGGTCCGAAAGAATAATACAAACCAAATAAATAATTAACTACTCTAGCTAATTAATTATTATAGACCCTTAATTACTTAACAAATTAATTACAAAATAAACTAAGTATGAAATTCAAAAGGCCGCCATAGCTCCGCCTCGAAATGATTAGATGATGCATGCTCGATTCACCTTGCTCGGAAACCCGTTGCCATGCCACATGTTGCCTCTGTTTTCACTGTTCTGCACCTCTGAGAATTGTGAAAATCCTAAGGTTGCTTTTGAACCACTCCATGAGAACATTGGGATGCCACCGACCAAGGGAAAACACCACCGGCCATGGAAATATGGTCATCGACCAAAAATGGGATCATCGGCGTGATTTTGGTAGTCGGCCGGCACTGAAATTGGCCGACCGGCCATTTCTTCTTGCAGAACACTGGTTTTGCTGCAACAGAGGACAGACAGTGCATGGCATGGAATTTACAAGCCAAATGTATGCACGACCACCCTCCCTATCATGCTATGGACTCAAGGGAGTGTGGCCCTCGACCCTCAGGCCACCAATCATGCATTTCGATGCATGATGGCCAAAGATGTCAAAGGTGCATATCAATATAGAATGAATGCAACAAACAAATGAATGCTACACACTCTATCATGTTGGGTCAAGAGTGTCGGCGACCAAGGATTGAGGCACGTTTCGTCACTATAAGTACGAAACGTCCCTTGGTCCTCATGTTTGGTTTGACACCCCAAACCAAACAAGAATGCAATGCATGTATGCCAAAAACAATGCGAAACATGTAATTAATGCCATGCAACATGAACAATGCAATTTAACATGCAAACAACATGGTAGTATAATAGGGATACAAGTATACAAAGTGATAGGCATGCAATAATGACACTAACCACAACGATGTGACGACATGCAGTGCGGTTAGCTTACAACAATACATGAGTGCATGATCTATGGACTTACACTAAGTATGGATAGGCCTCAGCCGTACCAAAACAGCAGCCAAAGTACCAAGAAATGAGGGACAAAACGCACCCAAACGTGCACATGTGAAGGTCCAACACTTAGGCATGAAAAGAGTCGACTCTCAAGCACATTAAGAAGAGGCAAATATGGACAAATCATAAGCATGACAAGCTGTAAAAATGTGTAAAGGATGATGCCAAATCAACCAAACCATGCAAGTAAGGCATGCAACAAAGCCCAAAACTCAAGGCTGACAAAGGGGTTCAAACCACGACCATATCAACCAAGCCCCAAAGAGCCAAGATGACTTAAAACAGTCCCGAGGCAGGCCAAAATAAGGCTAGAGCATGCATGGAACAAAGCCAAAACATGCTAGGAAATGGGCGCAAAAAAATAAGGGGCATTCAAGGCCACAAAGAGAGCATTCCACTACAACTACCTCAACCAAACATGGCATGGGTTATACAATGAAAAACAGAGCTATAATATGCCAAAAGGAGCCCCAAAACCCACTGATGTGGCAGCCCAAGGACTTAAACAAAGAGGCATGCACAATGACCTTTTTTAAGGCACAAAAGAACAACTCTTCAAAGCATTGAAAGGATGGTAAATGCAAGCATACAAGCATGGAGCATGGACTGAAATAGCATGATAAGTGATTCCAAATCACTGAAATAATCCAAATAAAGCATGCTCATGACTCACACACTTAAGGCTAACAAGCTAGGATACATGGTGGCTATACAAAACATGGCAAACATGACTGAATCAATACCAAACAGAACTTAAACATGTCACAACAAGGCTAAAAGCTTCATAAAGTCAAGCTAAAACATGCAAGCATGATGGTCTAAATGCATGGTACATGTTATGACAATAAAGGGGATTACAAAAGAAGTGCATGATGCATACAATAAGCCACCGAACCAACATGAAACAGAGGTCTAACATGATAAACTAACACCAAATACCCTTTGAAATGGAGCAAAATAAAACTATGCAAACATGCTACCTTTATGAGCCCTAAATACAAGCAAATGAGTCATAAGGGGAGAGGGGTGTCCCTCCCCTATAAAAGACCTCAAAACCACTTCTCCACCACTGAAAATCCTCTGGATTTTAGTGGTAGGAAGGTCAATACACAAATGGTTCCAAAGCCTAAAGAGGAAGGCACAAAAGGGGCCAAATAAGGCTTAAAAGGGGGTAAACAACCCCAAACACCAAAGTGACCTTAAGCTACTATAACAAGCATGAAAATACAGAACTTTTATCAGTTATACACTAAGCTCGAAACAATTTTGAAATAGGTTTAAAACCTTAAGCAAAAATGGGGAATAAAAGGATAAGTTCTCACCCTTGAAGAACACTTCAAGAACACCAACTCCAGCACCTCCTTTTGATCAAAACCAACTCAAAAACTCTGAAATCAACCCCTCAACACCTCAGTAACCAAAGTATAGTGTAACACTAGGTGCCTTAGTACAAAAATAGGAACAAAAACACACTTTTGAACACTATTACACTCACAACTAGAGAGAGGGGGAGATATAGAGAGAGAGTGATATATATCTTGTATATCAGATGAATCAACCTCTGGAAAGGGAGGGGAGGCCCTCCTTTTATAGAAAAACCAATTTGCAAAGCTTCCAAGAGAAGCTAAACAAGAATGAAATCCCTCCATACACGTGTATGGAGGGCAGGATTTGTGCTCACCAACTGACACAGCTGGCATGCACAATGCCTGAAAAAGGCAAAGAAAACGTCTCGGCTAGACAAAGGGGCCGGTCGACCAACACACATGGCCGGCTGACCAAATACAGTGCCGGTCAGCCAATACAATTAGCCAGTAGTAAGAATCATAGTCGGTGACCTCAGACCATGGGCCGGTGGGTTGAGGAAATGGCAAACAAGCCACCATTTCCCCTCAAAGCAGAAACACAAATGCTTGGTCCACAACCAATGCACAAAAAAGTCAAGTTTAGAGGTCTTGAGGCAAGGCGCGTGGCTGGGACCTCTGAGAACTCAAAACGAACACGAACATGGATGATCACCGAGTGTTCAAATGGTGACGTCCAAGTCTTGAGGACGGTCAAAAATGGGGTGTCTACAACATTATATGCTCTTGTTCTGATTATTATGCTAGCATTACTATTTGATGCGCACACACACAGGTATAGACTAATTTGCAAGAATTGGAACATTTGGTTTCATGTTCGTTTTGAAAATTGTTTCGAATATGTACCACTTGAAAAAGTGATCGCATATAAACATTACTCAAATTATTCCAATTCAAGCATTAGTCTTCATCCATAGGCATTCAAGAGTTATAGCATTTAAGCACTTAGCCTCATGGCAAGCATGCTAAACATGTCAATGTTAACATACAATGCAATATGTTAAAGCAAGTAAAGGCTCACCTAGTACTCCAAGCCAAAATAAACAAAAGAGTTGAAAAATGCATGATCTTAATTATGCAATATGACTAATGCAACACATGCGATATGCAATTACTAGGCTCGACTACTAATATGGCATATGAACCAATTTGATAGCATGCGATCTAAGCACGTATTCAAAGAAGCATTTAAACGACAATGCAAGTTAGAATGATGAACTGAGCCTTGGTGCATGCAAAACAAGTGGATGCAAACATAAGGTATGCTAAACAAAACATGATACTCGAATCTAATCATCGTTAGTAGTTACATAAAAGGGAGAAAGACGTGGGGTTGGAAGACATATACATTATTACAAGTTTGTGCTCTCACACAGGAGGGTCCGAATAAGCTAACTAGCTAAGCTAAGCTAATTAATAAACTATTACAAACCCAAATGAATAATTTAGCTAAACTACTTCACTAATTATTACAACAAATGAACTAATCAATTAACTAATCTAGTTAATTAAAATAATTACAACACGAGACGAATTAGTTATTCTAACTAATTAATTACAAAGCCACTACTTTAAGCACAACACTAATATTATTACAACATGGATCCCGAGAATTGATGAAAGAATCATGCATGAATGCGGTTTCCACCCGAAAAAGGCTACTGTTTCCATCGCCAAATGCCTCTATTGCATAGTAGAACACTTACACTATTTTCCACCTCCAGACCAACTCTGTTCTGCTTCAAAAATACACTTCTGGATTTTGCACAGGTGGCCGGTAAGTGGCCTGCCGTCCATTGATAGTGGCCTGTCGGCCACAAAAAGAGGGCCTGTCGGCCACTGATGACTGGATTGTCCTGCTGCAACAGAGAGTAAACAGAGCAAGGACAGGGTATTCTCAAGGGTTTGTTTGCACAATTTACCTCTCCTTATCATTTGAATAGCTCAAACGAGTAGGGAAACTTGATTCACAAACCATCAATCTATGCAATTTCATTGCATGATGGCTTATGAACCAAAATGTGCAAGTTCAATAAATGCAACAAAATAAGACTCTCAAAACCACCTCCTATCATGAATGATCAAGGGAGTAGTTGACAATGAAATCTTGAACCATTTTCATCACTAATGAATATGAAACGACTCAAGACTCAAGGTTCAATTAACATTCGATTGAACCCAAACCAAATTATTATCTTGCATCATTTTTAATTACCAATTTTATTACTCCATTTAGTTACCTTTCAATTCTTTAATCAATTAAGTCCAAAGTGAGTTTAAGTCCTCTAAAGGAGAGAAGTGTCAAACCAAGAGTTGGCTTAAGGCATGAGAGAGATGTCATGCCGTTGATATTGAACCCTAAAAGGGATTAAACTATTGAGCATGACAACCTCAATCTCAAGCAAAAGAACAATAGGTTTGAAACAACTCTCAAAGCAAAACAAAAGCCAAGAAAGGAGAGAGGTTGCAGAGGTGATTAAGAGTGATCACAAGTAAGGAAAGCATGAAAATAAATGCTATCAACTCAAATAGGATGGTGGCTAAGGCCTAGACCACCAAACCTTTGAGGACAATTACACTACAAGCATGCAATACAAGGCTTAAATGCAATGAACACTTAAAAACAATCCTAAAACAGTGCTAAATAAAAATAGTCCTAATAACAGTGTTAAATAAGTCCTAAAATATACTGGAATTAAGATAAAAATAGCTAGAACAATAAGCTAAAACATAGAATATACTAGGCTAGTAAGCAAGACACAAGGAGGGGAGGCTAACCCGTCTAATTTTGGACTTCAAAACATCATTTTGGCCCCTGAAATAACTCTGAAAATTAGTGTTTAAAAGCTTAAAAAATGATAGTGCACAAGGGTAAAGGCCGGAAACACAAGGGTAAAGGCCTTGAAATCAAGGTGCAAAGAAGAGTGAACCACCCCTCAACCCTTATTGGCTTTAAACCACAAGTTTTAGCCCAAAAATATAGGTTTTAAATAGCTCAAAAATTAGTAGAAAAGATGGAAAACAAGTGGTGTAAAGATGGTACAAAAGCAAGAGAAGGTGTACGTCTTGAAGAAGAATGAACCATTGAATCACAAACCACCAATTTCACACTCTCAAGTGCTTCAAGAGCTCAAATTCAAGCTCAAATCATCTCAGCAAGAAGCTCTCTAGGTTTGGTTTAGAGTGTTTGGGCAAAGGCTATGAAAGTTGCAAGAGAGAGAGAGAATTGTAGAGAAAGAAAATATTTTGCTTCCAAAATTTTTCTAACCTTAAAACCAAGAGAACAGGTCCTCTATATATAGACATATATGAGCTTGAGTCGAAAATATTTATAAAGAGACAGGTGGAGCAATGTGGGAACAACTGGCACAAATATTTGTAAAAATCTGGTTTTTAACACTTGTGGCCTGCAGGCCACTAATGGTGGATGACAAGACACAAAAAGGGAAAAAGTTTCACTACTGGGCAGTGGGCCACTAGCAAGGGCCGGCAGGCCACTATTTGTGGCCAGCCACAAAAATTTGTTTTTAGTCCCGACTTCGAACGGGCATATCTCCTTCATCCGGACTCCGTTTCAGGTCATTCTTGAGTCTGAATTGAAGCCCCAAAAGTCTAGTTTCCAATCGACAAAAATTATTGTAGTAGCTAAATGTGGAAGCTTTGCCGACTAAATGAATTTTAGTCGGCATTTTTGTTCGCCGAAATTAAGTTAGGAATCCCTCCAAAACTTTAATAATAATTGCCGATTAAAATTTAGTCGCTAAAATTAAAATAAATACCAACTAAATAATTTTAAGTAGCTAAAGATTGTACCTTTGCCGACCAAATTTTTTTTATTAGCTAAAATGTATACCTTTGTTGACCAAATTGTTTTTAGTAGATAAAGATTGTACATTTGACGACTAAATTTTTTTAGTCGGTGTTTTTAGTTGCCAATTAATTTATCAATCCCTCCAAAAATTGAACTCTTCCCTCTAAAACTCTTAAATTACAATTGGCTACTAAATTTTAGTCATTAAAAGTGAAATAAATATTGACTAAATTATTTTTTGCAGCTAAAGATTATACATTTAGGGACCAAATTATTTTTTAGTCACCCAAAACCCTATTTTCAACTACCAAAACACAATTAGTCACCAAAAGTGAAATAAATACTGATAAAATTAATTTTAAATAGCTAAAGATTGTACAGTTAGGGACCAAATTATTTTTTAGTCACCCAAAATTCTATTTTTAACAACTAAAACGTAATTAGTCGTCAAAAGTAAAAAAATACCGACAAAATTTATTTTTAGTAGCTAAAGATTGTATCTTTGCCGACCAAATTTTTTAGTAGCTAATACATGAACCTTTGACTACTAAATTTTTTTTAATCGACATTTTTAATCGCTGCTGAAAGTTTTATTTTCTTATAGTGTATGTGCCTACGAGTTTGGACACACACAGGTCATGGCCTTGGTCACACTTTGGACTTTTTTTTTCTTTTCTTTTTGTTTTATTTACTTTCATTTTTTATTTTATTTTTTTTATTGTTTAAGTCACTTTTTCTTTCTTTCGTATCATCTCACTTACTTTCTTCACTTTAATCATATGGCAAACTATATGCTCTCTGGGTAAATTCTATAAAAATAAAAATAAAAGGTAAAATTTTTTTTTTTTTTTGGGAAGTGTGTGTGGAAAATGGCAATTCATCTGGTCGAATAATTTCTTTTATGTCTATAATATTATATTTGAATTAATCATTTTTTTTTTCGTAAGATGAAATTAAAGCAAGTAAGGATATGAGCCGCATGAAACCACCTAAAACCATTAAAAAAATTTGTCATGAATATGTGGCCTCAATATCTCTATCCCTTTCATTTTCCATATCTCTCAATTAAATCGATTAATATTAATACAAATAAGTCTACCTACTTGAATTAAATTATAAAAAGTACCTTGAATGTACATATTTGAATAATAAAACTCACTTATATATATATATATATATAATTAAATAAGCCAACTCATGGCTCGCTCAATTTGGCTCGATAGTGACTTTTTTTCATCTAACCAAAGAGGCTTTTCTTGTACAAACTTAAGTTGGTTTTTGTTTCTTTCTAGAGATATGAGTTCCACCATGCTAACAGGGTACATTATGAATATTTTGCTATACAATTTAATTGTGTATACATAGACTTATTGATCTTAAGATGGTTATTAGATCGGTTTGAATTAAGAAAATTATGGAATGAGGTGATAATTCACATCACAGAGGTGTTGTAGTCAACCTGTCATGGCTAGAGATCTATGAGTTCAATAAGGACCACCCACACTGTTGATCATAACCCATCAAGGGACCTAGCAGATACTAAATGCGACAAACAATAGAGATTACAAGCTTACCTAAATAACAGTAATGTGCGGTCATGAAATGATGAAGATCCAAACCTAGCTAAGCCAATTAATATTTGGTTTGAGAATGATATTGACTTTTGTCTATTGATGGAGCAAGACAGTAAATAGTACTGTACACCCTCATGTTGCAGGCCATTAACAAACAAAAATACTAGGAATCCAGTACAAAATCGGTTGGCATAGACGTATGGGGGTTGGAATGTAGAGGGAGGAGAGGGAATTGTTATTATTGTTGATAAAAATACAAAAACATGTAACATGCAGAGAGAAAATGACCAAGCTGACCATATATTACAAAAAACAATTGTACGACTTATGTTTGATGGTGATATATCTTACTATAATATAAGAGGGAGTTTCTATAGCGTAGCTCTCTTTTCTTTTTTCCTTTTTGGCCCTTTCTATCTTTTGTTTTGTTTTGCTGTGTTTGTGTTTGTGTTTGTATTTATTTTTTTATTTATTTATTTATTTTTTTGCTTGGACAATTTTGTAATTTTAATATTTTGTTTATAATTTTTGTCTCTTTTGGATAACACTTTTAAATCAATTATTTAATCAAAAAATTCACTAATTGTGTTTGATTGCAATTTTAGATTATAATTTATTGCATTTTTTTCAACTAATTTGAAAAATAAAAAAATGAGAAATATTTTTAAGTTGTAAAATATAATTTTGAAACTTATTTAAGAATAGTATATATTTTTTTTTTACCTCTATCACGGCTCCTGTCTGGGAATCAACTTACGGCCGCTCTCGGAACTCAACTAATTCCAGGGGACCAATTCCAACGTCCACTAGCGGAGGAGCCACTTAATGCCGGTCCAGCTTACGCGTACCTCAACTAATTCATGGGCGACCAATCCCACTGTCCACTAGCGGAGGACCCAATTAGAGCCAGAGCTCCGTATGAACTGGCCTAACACAAAGATTGATCAAACCTAGGATCTAGAGAGGAACAAACTCATAAGTCATAATACATATGGACGAAATAACTCTGTTTCTTTGTCTTAATTATAATTTTTGAGTAGATGTTAGATATTTGGGCATAACATGTAACCAAACAAGTTTAATCTTAAAAAAATAAATAAATAAATAATAAAATAAAATAAAAAACAGAATATAAAAAGTTATACCAAATAAATTTTCAACTTATTTTAATTCTTTTAAACTAATAATCTAAAACATATAATCATAAAAAATCAGTTATAAGTGATACCAAATTGAGTCATTATCTATTAATACTCTATTCATAATAAATATGAGTAGGGGCCCATTAAATCACAAAAACTATAACACATGAAATGATAATAAAATATTATACATAAATTTGTCATATTAATATTTATTATTATTCAATGAAGACAAATATCTAAATATTTTTTTGAGCTGATTTTACAAAAAAATTTAGTAAAGTTTAAAATTTTTACTTTTTATGATAAGCTCATTATTGCTAGGAAAAACCTACGTATTTGACAAATGATAAAAAAAATTCCTTTGGTAAAGTTTAAGTGAGTGTGGATAGGACAATACCAAATGTTGCCTAATTAAATAAGAATTTTATGGAAGTGTTTAGAGATTAAAAATGTCAAATATTGTTACTTACGGTTACCTAAAAAATAATATATTTGTTGAAGATACTCTTATGCCATTTCAAATTATTTTCCTTTTTTCTCCAATTAATAGTAAAAAATAATTAAATATTTTTATTGCATCCTAATTAAACATGGTGTAATAATCTCGAATTCTTATTTAAGAGTAATGATATACAATAAAATTAGGGAAAATTACAAAAAAAAAAAAAAAGAAAAAATCCTAGAATTTGAACTCTGTAACAAAATAAATTCTGAATTTTTAATTTTGTCAATTTTTTTTTTTTTTTTGATCGGCAAAGAGAAGCTTTATTGATGAAAACATAACGAGAATTATAAATTACATCAATAAAGATGGTGCAAAGAGCATCACAGTGAAACATTTGGATCCCAACTAGGTTGGCACCTAGATGCACACCAAATCATCTGCTAGCACACACTCAAGGTTCCAAGAAGGAAAGAGGCCATAGAGCTACAAAGATACCAAATTTGCCATCCCCGCCCCAGACACCATTCAACCATGTGTCACATTTAAGAACATCCTCTGATTTGACTCCAATTAAAAGTTAAATCATCAATAGAATAGGGGAGGTTTTTAATATGCTTTTAGCCAAAGTGCTGTTCTGATTTTGATATTCTCACGCATGACAGGGAAAATAGGATGAGCCTCAGCAAAAACACATTCATTTCTGAGTTTCCAAAGCGACCAAAGAACAATAAGAGGGATGGCTCTCCAGATTAACCTGTCAAATTCTTGAACTTGGCATCCATCCACCATTGGAGAAGGTCATCTACTGAGCCATGCATGCACCAAGAGAACCCCCACATAAATCCCAAACTTTTGATTTGCTCTCAATCTAAACCATTTGCCTATTTTTGTTAAGTAAAATAAATGAAGAAAATGTATTTTAGTCATTAAATTCAATGGAAATTATATTTTAGATATTTTTTATACACTTACATTGAATTTAATGACTAAATATACATTTTTTTATCCGTTTTATTTAACAAAAATAGGTATATGGTTTAGATTAAAAATAAATCAAAATTTAGGATTTAAATTATAAAATAAAAAATTCGGAGTTTATTTTGTTACATGGTTCGAACCTTGAGTTTTTCTTCTTTTTTCTTTTTTTTTTTTTGTAATTTTTCCAATAGAATTATATACAAATTTATATATAGAATAATATAACTTATTTTGGTTAATTCATTTTCAATCAAAACACAATCTATCATTGTCTTTATAATTTTAAAAATGTCATTGACACTTTATTATAAATATTTTTTCCCTGCATACATGTTTGGTTTGTAAAAAAAAAATTTCTTTTATATAATTTTTTTAAAATAATATTGAGTAATGTTTTGTTTATTGAAATAAAAGTGAAATGTAGTATAATAATTATTAAGGAAAATTATAAATAATAATAAAAAAAAAAACATCCAAGGGTTTGGACCCTATAATAAAATAAACTTTAGATTTTTAATTTTGTCAATTTAAATTCTAATCTTTTTTTTTTATAATTTAAACCATCTATCTATTTTCATTAAGTAAAATTAACAAAAATAATAATATTTTAATTATTAAACTATAAAAATAGTATTTTAGATATTTTTTATGTACCTACATTGAATTTAATGACTAAAATATAATTTTTTTTTCCTTTTCAAAAAAAAAAAATAGAGATTAAATTGATAAAATTAAAAATTAAAAATTTATATTTTATAAAACTTCTATTTTGTAATAAACTAAATACTATTTTCAGTAAAACTAAAAGTATTATAGTTATAAAATTTAAATTCGCTATAAAATTATTATATTTGTAAAACATAAATGAAAAATGATTGATAATTTAAATTTATGTGAACTAAATAATTCGAATGTCTCAAAACGACCGTTATTAAATATAACTTTATTATGATAGTATTGCGTGCCTTGTACGGCACTTTTTTCCAGTATAATGTATATGTGTGTGTGATTACTAGGTTGGGGTAATAAGATGGTAAACGTGACACCCCATGGAAACTTACCATAAATAGTACAACTGATCTTCAAACAAACCAATTGCGCATAGTGGTTAGGATATGTATTTTCACGGGAGAAGTTATGGATATGACTAGTAATTCACTTTAATTCTCGCTTTCTCTTGAAGTTATTCTCAAGATTTATAGTCAAAAATTACTTATAGTGAAACGAGAGGATTAAATGTATGTAGATATCAAACAATGTGACATCTTATGATAATTAAATGACCTCACAAGTTAATATAATTACATTAAACTCTCTTGTAAAATTTTAATTCACATAATGGTTAATCCCTATCTTATCATTATTTTTTGGGAGCTTTTTTCATAAATCCATCTTTAATTACTTATGTTCCATTCAACCCATATTCTTTTTGACTATTCCATTATGTCCTATTTGAGATAAGAAGACCAAAATACCATTTTCATCTACTTATGTTCTATTTAGTTCATATTATTTTCTTATGTTTCAATAAGTCCTATGGGTGACATAATTACCAAATACCCCTAATGTATCTACTTATGTTCTATTTAGTTCATATTATTTTCTTATGTTTCAATAAATCCTATGGGTGACATAATTACCAAAATACCCCTAATGTGAATGTTCACACCGTCAATGTGAATGTTCATATCGTCAATGTGTAGGGGCCCAACCCATGTACAATGTGAATATTCACATTGACATGTTAACATTCACATTGATAGGAGTGTAAAATTAGCTCGCGGCCCGGGGCGAGCCCAGTCCGACCCGTGACAATGTGAATATTCACATTGACATTTTAACATTCACATTGATAAGACTGTAAAATTGGCCCGCGGCCCGGGGCGAGCCCGGCCCAGCCCGTGACAATGTGAATATTCACATTGACATATTAACATTACAATTGATAAGACTGTAAAATTGACCCGCGGCCAGAAGCCCGTGAGCGGCTCAGGACGAGCCCAGCTCGGCCCGACCCGTGACAATGTGAATATTCACATTGATATATTAACATTCATATTGATAGGAGTGTAAAATTAGCCCGCGGCCCGTGGGAGGCCCGAAACCCGCCCGCTGCACGGGGCAGGCCCGGCCCGTGACAATGTGAATATTCACATTAACATGTTAACATTCACATTGATAAGAGTGTAAAATTGACTCGCGTCCCATGGGCGGCCCGAAGCCCGTAGCGGCCCGGGGTGAGTCCGGCCCGGCCCGTGACAATGTCAATATTCACATTGACATATTAACATTCACATTGATAGGAGTGTAAAATTAGCCCGCGGCCCGTGGGAGGCCCGAAGCCTGCCCGCTACCCGGGGCGGGCCCGGTCCGGCCCGTGACAATGTGAATATTTACATTAGTATATTAATATTCACATTGATAGGAATGTAAAATTGGCCCACGGCCGAAGACGACAGCCTCGGGTCGGGCCGATGGGCTTGGGCCTAGGCTCGAGCTTAGGCCGAGCTTAGGCGGGCCTGGCCATTTTTTTTTAATTCTTTTTAATTTTTTGTACCAAAATTTTATTATTTCCACAAAAAAAGACATTGTGCCTCAGGTGGGCTGAGCCTCGGACCGAACCTTGAATGAGCCTTAAGCGGGCCGATGGGCCGGGCCGGGCTTCAAAGTGATGGCCTAGGCCCTAGCCTAGGGTCTCGGACATGCTCGGGCCCAGACCCAAACGAGCCTGCCCCGAGCCGTGGGCAGGCTTCGAGTAGCCCATGGGCCGCGGGCCAATTCTACATTCCTATCAATGTGCATGTTAACATGTCAATGTGAATATTCACATTGTCACGGGTCGGGCCAAGCCCGCCTCGGGCTGCGGTCGGGCTTCGGGCCGCCCACGGGCTGCGGGCCAATTTTACACTCTTATCAATGTGAATGTTAACATGTTAATGTGAATATTCACATTGTCAACGGGTCGGGCCGGGCCTGCCCCGGGCCGCCGGCGGGCTTTTGGCCGCCCATGGGCCGCGAGCCAATTTTATACTCTTATCAATGTGAATGTTAACATGTCAATGTGAATATTCACATTGTCAACAGGCCGGGTCGGGCCCGCCCCGGGCCGCCCACGGGCCGTAGGAGGGTTTCGGGCAGCCACGGGGCGCGGGCTAATTTTATACTCTTATCAATGTGAATGTTAACATGTCAATGTGAATATTTACATTGTCAACAGGCCGGGCCGGTCCGCCCCGGGTTGCCCACGGGCCGTGGGCGGGTTTTGGGTAGCCACGGGACACGGGTCAATTTTATACTCTTATCAATGTTAATATTAACATGTCAATGTGAATATTCACATTGTCAACGGGCCGGGCCCGCCCACGGGCCGTGGGCGGGTTTCGGGGCAGCCACGGGGCGCGGGCTAATTTTACACTCCTATCAATGTGAATGTTAACATGTCAATTTGAATATTCACATTGTCAACGGGCCGGGTTGGGCCCGCCCCGGGCCACGGGTAGGCTTTTGGCCGCCCAGGACGCTGGCCAATTTTATACTCTTATCAATGTGAATGTTAACATGTCAATGTGAATATTCACATTGTCAACGGGCCGGGCCCGCCCCGGGCCGCGAGCGGGCTTTGGCCGCCCATGGGCCACGGACCAATTTTTATACTCTTATAATGTGAATGTTAACATGTCAACGTAAATATTCACATTGTCAACGGCCTGGATCGGGCCTGCCCCGGGCCGCCCATGGACTGCGGGCGGGTTTCGCGCCGCCACGGGACGCGGACCAATTTTACACTCCTATTAATGTGAATGTTAACATGTCAACGTGAATATTCACATTGTCAACGGTCGAGCCCGCCCTGACTCGCTGACGGGTTTCGGGCCGTCACGGGCCAATTTTACATTCCTACCAATGTCAATTTTAAAATATGAATGTTCACATCATAAATTGCTAACCGTTCAAAAAATATTTATAAGGGTATCAAATTAAATATAAGGGCATAAGTGTCCAAGAAAATAGTGTAAATCAAGAAAAAGACTTTATGGAGTAAAACTATACATACATGGGACTAAATGGGTTTAAAAATTCATTCATGGACTTCTTGGGCCTAAAACACTTCTAAATAGGATTTATCAATAATTTTCCCTTATTTTTTTAATATTAAAATGTATATTTTATTTTGTTTTATTTATTTATGTGCCAAACTTATGAGACTAGTATTATATTTTTCTGAACATCAGAAATGGTTAGTATAATTTGCCTATCTTTTTTTTATATTGCCCTTTCACTTCATTTTCCATGGCTTTTTTGGGGGGATTTTTGGATGGCATGGAAGAGCCGCAGTGGCTAGCAGAAAGTTGGGAAAGACTTGTTAATATTTTTTCATAATAATACAAGAAAAATGTAAAATAAATTAAATAGAAAATGACAAAATAATTGTTTTATTAAAGAATGAAATACAGAACAAATTATACAATTAAAAATATGAAATATATTAGATTAATTACTAATAGAACAAAATTATTGAAATGGATAACTAAAAATTAGAACTCATCTTTGTAAACTAAATTTTGAAAAATTTAAGAACAGATGATAAGAAAAGAAGCAAATCGAAGCCTGTGTGATATCACAGTTTCCTTAAATAGATTCACCGCCTCCCGATGAATGTAGGAGGTATGCCGACGTCTGTCTTCGAAGATACGACGGTCGAAACCAGCTAATGCAGAAACACCTTTTGAATAGCTTCGGTGAACTGGACAATGGATGCATTTTCTCTAACAAGAACCAAAGAAAAGGCTAGCAAAAGAAGATAGGGAAAATTTTCTTTGGTGTAAAAAAACATCTCCAACTTTTTATCTCAAAACACCATCTCCATTTTCAATCAAAAATCTCTCAAAAATTATCTAACTAAGTTAGAGGGGAAATGTCTCTATTTATACAAGTAGGGAATCCCTAACCATGAAGGCTATACATCAATAGGGTCATCAAATGGCATTAACCAGGGTCATCAAATGGCATTAACCAAGGCCATCAACTCTAGCCATTAGGGCTAGAGTTACAAAGATTGAAAACCTATGGCCATTAATATGGTCATAAACTCCATCATCAAAAGATGAGAGTTACAAAGGTTTAAAACCTCCCATGTATTTCATAGATACAAATAAATATGTATATAATGATATTTGAATATACCAACTAGATGGGTCACAAACTGGAGACTAATGTTGGGTCACAATCTGATCCAAGCCCAATTCTCAAACACATGCACAAGTTAAGCCTAACACAACATAGCTTAGCCCAAGTTTAAGATTAAGTCCAAATCCAAGTCTAAAACCAAACCTAGTACATGCACATGCACAAACCTAAGCCTTGTCCAAACTAAGATTAAGTCCAATTTAGTGATGCCCATTTAATGAGATAATTCTCATTCATAGCTCAATAGTTTTGGCTCATCATTTTATATTGTAATTTTCTCACTTGAGAGAATACAAAACCATTCAGACCTACCTTAACCGACGGTTGGGTCTCATTTTAATTTTGAATTAAAGTTGCCGATAAAATCATTATTTTCCAACAATCCCCCACATAAATAAAATTGGCCGAATAAAGAAAAACGGACAATGCTTCACAACAAAGACTCAGAGAGAGAGCACACAGAATAACCCTGCATCAGAAAAGGTAACTGTCGGCCTTGAACCTCTCGTAATGAAAGCCTATTGAATTTATTGGCTAACCAGTGAACGTGATGTCTTAAACTGTTCTGCCGTTTGTGTAAACCAAGACAATGTACCTCACGCAGAAGTCACTCCCACCATTGTTCTTGTTCTCATTGGTGTGTCTGGTTTAGCCCTGGAACACTAGCCTGATTCAGTGAATGTTTTTAAAGAATTGGCCTCGTCAATTCTTAAAGAAGCAAACCCACTTCACATTCACATAGGTGATCTACCTAAGGTATCTCGCTATACCACGGTTGACTATTCATAACACTTAGGTCATTAAAAGCATCAGTTAATCTTCCACCCCACAGGGTATCACTGTATGAAGAAATGGACAAGAGGTACCTCTTCAGTGACTCACTCATTACAGGTAATTAGGTTGTCCCTTTGAACCTAGATCTTGGCATCTCTAGTCAACTAGGTTGGGTTTTCCATTCCGATAACATTTGCTAAAGGAGTTAACTCCATTCCTCTTGACGACTTCTTACTAACTTTCGATTTAACCCTTTGATTAGCGGACCGCGATATTGTTTAGACTTTACATAGTCTATAGTGACAACACAAAAGAGTAGTTGTCGTATGAAATTATGTCTTCGATGAAAATGTCTAGACCTTCCATTATACGTATTACTCTGTGCCCTGCCAATACTTGATTAGTTGTTGCAAAGTGTACAAAATTGTTAGCACAAGTTTTAATCAATATGGAATATTCTCAAGAAAACGGCAAAGCCATTCAACTACTTCAGTAGCTTTATTTGAAGCACTGAACTCTTACTCCATCATTGATCTCGCGATACACATCTGCTTGGAAGATTTTCAAGACACAGTTGCACTTCCAAAAGTGAAAACAAGTCCACTAACGGACAAGATATCCAGTAGGCAGGCCTCCTAGTACAATTGGATATCAAGTGTAACACTACCCATAATCCCAATTATACCGTAAGTGTCTTAGTCCCGCACAATCGCCTTTTAAAAATAGGCATTGGAATTACTCGTGTATCTACTTAGCCTGCTAACTGAGTAGGCTATACTTGGCCTTGTACAACTCATCAGATACTTTAAACTTCCAATGACCCGAGAATATTCTAGTTAAAATACACTCACTATTATTCTCGGCCAAATATAAACTCAAGTCTACCAGTATCCTCGATACACTTATAACTGATTTTTACTAAATTTCTCAAGTATCTTATTAACATAATGAGATTAAGAAAGTACAATGCTACTAGATGTTTTGGTCCATAATCACATCTGCAAGGCTCATGTCTTTCATATCAAACTTAGAGTTTAACAATTTCTTGGTAGTTTTGAACATCTCATGATTACTATCAACAATAAGTATGTCATCAACGTATAGATACAAAGCAACATAACCTCTGTTAGTGTCTTTAACATATATACATTTGTCATGATTTGACAAACTGACAGACTTTCCCATCTTGCCCTGGAGCTAAAAACCCCTTCGGGTTGTTCCATAAAGATTTATTCAACTAAATCTTCATATGGGAAAGCTATCTGAACACCCATCTTGATGTATCTCTAGGCTTCACACAATTGCAATCACACTCACCATAATTGGTGATCACGTATCAAAGTAATCCAGGCCTTTTCTTCGTTGGTATCCTTTGATAACAAGCCTGTCTCATCGAATTTCATTCACTTGCATCTCAAGACTTACTACCTATAAAAGATAAAGTTAAATTAATAACTTATTTCTAAAGAAATCACTGCTTCAAAGAAGGTTTAGCCTCACTAGTCACCATATAGGTTTAAGAAAATTAAACAAAAGAACTTTAAAGTCCTAACCTTCCAACATCTTCTATGCTCATCTCTTAAATCTAAATATCAGATTTGTCAACAAGAAAAACCAATATGCACTACTTTATTGTGAATAACCATTGAACATAAAGTCAACGGATTTTTAGGCCTATCCTACCCGCTTGGGTTTAGGTATTACCACCTTCTACATGACACCCCCACATTTGTAGAATTTATACAAAGCCTTTCGGCCTTTTCAAAAACTCATACAAGGTCTTTAACCAATTTCTTGTGTCATAATGATTATGAAACTCTCATAAGCATATCACATAAAACATATTTGCAGACCGTTATTAACCGAATTAGGTTTTTCTCGAATTCAAGGCACCAAAACAAGTTTGGTCCAACATGTCACTCTGAAGTCAATAGCCTTGCTATTTGGAATCACAAACCTAGTGATCAATAGTGTACTATTCTGAACTTCATAACATGGTCAGTAGTCTTATCATTAGGAATTACTAATTTCTCATCATGTGGTCAGTAGACTTTCCACTGCTAGGAACCAAAATATTTTAAATGTGATCAGTAGTCACTTTCATTACTAGGAATCATCATGTCTTAACATATGATCAGTAGCCTCTCTACTACTAGAAACCATCATGTTTTAACATGTAATCAGTAATCTGTTTACTACCAGGAACCACAATCTCATAACTGTGTCTAACATCTCCTAGGAATCACCAGTTTTCTATCTCTGTGATCAGTGATCTTATACTTGCTAGGAGCCACCAATTTAAGAATATATTTAGAATTTAAAAATTCAAAAAATATATTCATGCACCCTAATGGGTTGTCTCATATTTACTCTTAAGTAAAGTCACATAGCAATCATACGTGCTATAATTGACAAAAGGATAACATTCTAATTACCTCTAATTCATTCAGAAATATTATCATGCAATTTATGATTTCCTTTAATCACACTTGATCTCTCTAGATCTTCCTTTAAGAACCTCGCAAGGCTTAAGGTTGTCAGATAGAACAACATTTTCTGTTGTCACCTCTTGAAGCCATTTCTGAAAAATCACAATAGAATTTCACTATTCCAGTTTTCCAGAAACTAAACTTAACACTAGAAAATCCCAAAGTCTGAAATTTAATTCAAATCTGATCTTACCACTTACCCTAGAATCGAACATGGTCAGGAAAGTTTTCATGAAGACTAGAGGGGTCATACCGGTCCCACTTAAGACCCGATTAACCTTAGACAAAACTTTCAAGAGCATGTTGACTTCTAGTCCATGATAAACAAATTTAGAATTAAGTTTTTTAGGGGATAAACTAGGTTATAACAAACCAAGTTTACAAAACTTATAAGCAATTAAAATCATAATTACACCATTCATAAAAGTTAACCGGTATTCCCGGAACTGAGCCCATTATTTCTGGATAAAAATCAGAAATTTTTTAGCTAAAGCTAAAAATTTGGTTTTTTTTCGCAAAAAAAACACTTTGGAAATAATCAGATTATAACCAAAGACTTTATCAAAACTTGATTTCCCACCACTTTAGGAATAAAAAAAATTAAACTCAAAGACTTCCTCTAACCATAAAGGTTTGAAACCAAATCAATTTTAATTGCCATTTTTGAGCAAATCAGAAATACTCTAAAGCCAAGGCTAAACTTTGGTTTCTATTACAGAAAACCAAAACACTTTGGGAATAATAAAATTAATCCCAAAGACTTTCTCTAAACCTGAAGGTTTATAATTTATTTCTTTCCCCTTTCCTTTCACTATGGTGAAACTATTACAAATTAGAAATTAAAACCATTACAAATGAAAATAGAAATACAACTGTTACAATTACAAATTGTTTAAGTTTGCAAAACGGAGTTCATGGTTGCATTTGGAATCATCTATTTAGCTAAGAACACACTTCTCCACTTGTAATGCTTATCTTTGTATAAAACACATTACAAAACTCTATCCTTGTTGCCGCTAAATCTCTATGCTCACTGTTCATATACTCACTAGGATACAAGATGAGTTAATGAATCAATAAAGTGAATATTACACAAGTAATTTCAACTATAACTAGCAATGTGTAATTCAAAGGCTATGGATGCATTGTAATTACAACAATGTCATAAGTTGCATGGCTATAAATCAATCATACATATAAGAATATTATGATCATAATGTTGGCAATCCAATTATGCAACTATGAGCAAATATATATAACAATAGAGTTAAATTTTTACTTATCATTTCATGAATATAAAAATATTTTAGAGTAATTTTCTTGATTACACATCACGACATGAAAGAACTCACAATTGATACAACCAAAAATAACTAGAATAAATAGGAGTTAAAATCACTACAATACCAAGCTATACCACCATGTGATTATACAACATAATCATAAACAAACTCAAAAATAAGACCATTATGTAGAAAATCGAAATTGTTTTAGTAAATTTCCTCTTAAAAAAAACCTATTTGGAGATATTTTATATCGTTGAAAACCTTTCAACTAGATGAATCTCTTCAAATTCTCAAAACATGAATTCTAACACTTTGATTTTCCCATAATTTAATTAATTGAATTAAATCAAAGTTGTTTAACAAACTTTCAAAACAATACGAAATAAATTCAAAATAATTATTCACATTACAGTGAATGATTAAACTCACATATATGTCCAAAAATCTTAATATCTAAAATTTATATCCATGCTTAGGTTATCTTGTTCAAAACAAAAATTAGTGGTCCCATTTACTAATTTCAATTTATTTTATTTGTTTGTATTATCTTGCTTTCGCGTTTAGGTAAACATGTAGAGAAAGTTAATTACAAAAGAAAACAAATAACAAATAAATCAAATAAATTAGCAAGAATCTTAAGAAATAAAATTCTTATTTTATTTTTATAAACTCTTAGCAACTTAAGCACTAACCATCAAATAACTCATGCAGTAATAACTAATTAACATAAAATAAATTGCATGAATAAATTACTTGAAACAAACAACTCAAATTCCAATAACTCTAGGCAATTTAATTACTTTTAATTTTAAGAGTCACTAGAATAAAATTATTATAAAAGCTAAATTATTTTTTCAAAACCTATTTATAAAAATATGTTTTAAGAATGTTAGTATTTTTCCATAATAAAACAAGAAAAATATACAAAATAAATTAAATAGAAGTGAAAAAACAATTGTTTTATTAAAGAATGAAATGCAGAATAAACTGCACAATTAAAAATATATAAATGAATTAGATTACATTACTAATAGAACAAATTATTAACATGGATAACTAAAAATTAGAACTCATCTTTGTAAATTAAATTTTGAGAAATTTAAGAACAAATGATAAAAAAAAGAAGCAAATCAAAGCTTGTGTGATATTACAGTTTCCTTAAAACAAATTCACCGCTTCTCGATGGATACTTGAGGTATACCGGTGTCTGCCTCCCAAAATACGACGGTCAAAACCAACTAATGCAGAAGCATCTTCTGAATAGCTTCGGCGAACTTGACAATGGCTGCATTCTCTCTAACAAGAACCAAAGAAGGGGCTAGCAAAAAAAGATAGAAATTTTTTTCTTTGGTGTAAAAAAACATCTCTAACTTTTTATCTCAAAACACCATCTCCATTTTCCATTAAAAATCTCTCCAAAATTATCCTACTAAGTTGGAGGGCTCTATTTATACAAGTAGGGGAATCCCTAACCATGAAGGCTATACATATGCCATTAACTAAGGCCATCAACTCTAGCCATTATGACTAGAGTTACAAAGGTTGAAAACCTATGGCCACTAATATGGTCATCAACTTCATCATCAAAAGATGAGAGTTACAAAGGTCTAAACCTCCCATGTGTTTAATATATACAAATAAATATGTATATAATAATATTTGAATAAATCAACTAGATGGGTCATAAAATGAATACTAATGTTGGGTCACAACTCAATCCAAGTCCAATTCTCAAACACATGCATAAGTTAAACCAAACACAACATAGCTTAATCCAAGTTCAAGATTAAGTCCAAGTCCAAGTTCAAGTTTAAGTCCAAGACGAAGACCGAACCCAACCCATGTACAAGCCAAGCCTAGGCCCAATCCAAACCAAGATTAAGTCCAAATCTAAATCTAACTTTATTGATGCCTACTTTATAAAACAATTCTCATTCACAACTCAATGGTTTCGATCCATCATTTTTATATTATAATCTTTCATTTGAGAGAATATAAAACTATCCAGATCCACCTCAATTGGCGGTTAAATTCATTTTAATTTTAAATTAAAATTGTGGTAAAATCATTATTTTCCACCGAGACTGACCCCATGGAATGAGGAAACCATCTTTGTCTTTTCTTTTGAGTTGGAAACATATTCATCTAAATGCTTTTCAAGTGAATGATTAAGATACTAGTATGGTTTTGATGCGTTAGATCTATTCACTTTTATATCTTAGGTGCGTTAGGATGTGGGTTGTTTTTTTAAATTTTTGATTTTTTAATTATTTTAATTTAGGATTGAAAATTTTTATTTTAGATGAATTTTTTTAGTTTTTTTAACTTTTGTAAGAGAAAAAATAAAATAATTATGATTTGGATGTTATATTGTCTTATTAATTTTTTAACCTAGTTTATTATTTTATGACTATTTTAGTCTAAAATTAGAATGCCAAACGAAGGCTTTTAGTTTCTTGAGGATGGAGATTTGTTGTGAAAAAAAAACAACCATATAAGGCTTGGTTTGAGAAGTGGGTTGACTTTATGACTTTTTAACTTTTTTTGCCTATTTTAGCCTAGAATTAAATAATCTGATTTGAGAAAGGCTTTTAATTTTTTGTTTTTTTGTGAGAAAATAAATATAATAATTATAAATTAGATGTGATATTTTATCTTATTAAAACTAAAATATCTATTTTATTTTTTTTAACTATTTTAATCTTAAACTCACCCAAACCCACTTCCCAAATAGATATTTTGTAAGTAAATCATCACTGATCCAAGCACCTTAGCCAAAGTGCTAGGTAAGGGTGTGTGAGTACTCAATAAATATGTTCCACTTTTAACTTTTGGCATTAGTCATGTTTGGTGCAATTTAAAAGTTACTTATTTCAGCTTTTAGTTTAATTTAAGCTATTTTGATGTGTTTGGTGTAGCTTATAGCTTATAGCTTATAGTTTTTTGAAAGTCAGAAATCAGCTTATTCTTTGAATAGGGCAGGAGATGCTTAATTTATAAGTCAGAAATCAGTTTATGTTCATAGTTATAAGGTATAAGCTGTTTAGGTATAAGCTATAAGCACTTTCCCACAGCTCTACCAAACAGGGCCATTGTATGCCAAAATTTTATCATATCATTCACCGTCATTGTATTAATTAAAGTCTCGTTTGGAAATCCTCTTTTTTAGTCAAAAAATCAAAAAATTACTAAATTACCCAAAAAGTTAATAATCCATACCAAAAATTCAAAGATTCTCTTTTCTCTCTACTTTTTGCACATCTTTTCGTAAAAAGTCAAAAAATCATCCCAAACATACTAGTTTTTTTTAACTCATATTTTAGTCAAATAACTAAAAAATTACTAAATTAACCTATTCCCAAACGAGGCCTAATTATTAAATTTTGCCATAAAATATGACATGGATCTCATCATTATGATCCAAACGACTGTCAATACAAGAAATAACCATTGTTTTTGTCTTCACTCTTCTTCTTTTTATTTTTCTTTTCTTTCCAAAAAATATATATAGAAATTTTTTACCTTCTTTTGTCTTCAATAATTTTTTTCCCAATATTTTGTCCTTTTTTTTTATTTTTATTCTGGACTATATTACGGCCCTAAAATTTTTAAAAATGGATCAAATTAAACATAGTCCACTAAAGATATTTGAAAAAAAAATCCAATTTGTTCTAATTTTTAAAAACTTATAAGGCTTCAAGTCTAGAAATATCCAAAATGAAAGAAAAAAATCTGGTAGTGTTCGGTAGAGTTTTAGGATTATGATTTGATAATAAAGTTGTATTTTGAGTTTGTGAATTTTTGAATTGTGATTTGAGTGTAGAAATTTGTTTGGTTATGAATTTTGAAAAAAGTTTTGAAAGAGTTTTAAATTGAGTGATGTGACATATGACATTGATATAAAAATTTACAACTTATAACTAAACACACAATTCAAAATTTATTCAAAGCTCATAAAAAATTTTAAAAAAATTTCACAAATATTTTTTTGTAATATAAAAATAACAGGTGCAAAAAAAAAAGAAAAGAAAAAAACCGAACGTTGTTCCGGTCAACCGGTGGGACGTCCGGTGAGACGACCGGTTAGCCCAAATTTTCCCGCCTTGAAAAGAGTTGTCAAAAGTGAGTGTGAAATTAATTTTGAAAACGCTAAACAAATATCATATTCAAAAGTGAGTGGAACTATACTTTGAAAGCTCCACCAAACGGAGCCCTCGTTTTTTTTTATTTTTATTTTTTTTTATTTTTATTTTATTTTATTTTATTATTATTATTTTTTTAATAATAATCACAAATCAAAGCAAGGTGGCTTTTACAAGATCTAACTTCTAATGAGTTCTGATTACATGTTACTCATTAACCTATGAAGGATATTTCTACACTAACATCTATGAGACCTTTGATTTATTTCATGCCAATGTTTCGTGGGCATTTTTATCAATATTATTTTTTGGTTGTTTGGTATGTTTATAATAATAATTTTCATTGATAAAACAATGCTTTTGACATTGTAAAAGTAAGGTTTAGAGGTAGGTCAAGTCTTAAAGCACAAGATATGATTCGAAATAAAGAGGACAAATCGAGGCTTCCGAATACAAGAAACAGTAAGCTTAGAAAATTTCACCAGTTAAAGTTCTATTCTTCCACACAATTAGATTAAGTGATCTTCCAAATCTTGAATTATTATTACCATATTGTTAACATATTGTTTGAATGATAATTATTTATGAATATAAATGTTATTCCAAATAACTATTTTCGTATCTGATATTTGCACAAATATTTTTCCTTAATATAGTGTTAAAAATTAATTGCATGCGTAAAAAATAGAAATGTTAACGATCAATTGAGAAAAAATAAATTTAATGGTTAAAATAGGAAAATCATAAAACCTAACACTGTGTTTGGATCATGATTTGAATAGAGATTTAGAAAGGAAAGGAAAATAGAGAGAAAAAAAAATTAACTTATATTTCAATTACAGTTGCCTTACATTTTTTCTTTATATTTTCAAATTTCTACTCAAATTCATGATGCAAATACAATTCAGGGAGACAAAGTGTAATTTATATACTAATTTATTCAACATGGCACCATGTGGCTACCAATGCCATAACATTTTCTATTTAATTTTGGATGAATTGTTAAAGTAAATTGAAAAACCAAAAACCACAAACTTTAAAAAATAGAATGAAAAAAAAAATTAAAAAAATGGTCTACTGGGTAAAATAAAAAATTGTTGAAATTTGAGAGGGGCAAAGTGTGATCTACCTTAAATATTTTGTATATTTATGTGCATGTGATGGGGTTACCACTTCTGGATCATGCGGTCATTCAAGTTGGAGACAAAACAGACAAAGACTAGTTGGAACAAAGCTATAATTAATCTACAGAGGTAACACCCATCTTATATAATACTTTTGGGTTCACACAAAACTCTAAAAAAATAATAATAATAATAAATTCTTGCAAAGAAAAAGAAAGAAAACTGAAGAAATTGAAGCAAAAAAGAAAAGAAAAGAAAAGAAATAATCTAAAACGAGACAAAGGATAACAAAAGTTGATAAAGGGATGTTTTGGGAAGATAGTTAAAAGTTAATTTTTGATTTTTAACCAAGTTTTTTGACTTTTTTAGAAAGTCATTGGAAAAGTTGGTAAAAAGTTGTTTTTTAGCTCTTTTTTGTTAATATTTATTTATGATGTCACATCACAATTAAATGATCAAAATACCTCCACCTAAAACACTGTTTAAAAAGTAAGTTGGGTAAACATGAACGATATTAGTTGTGATATTAGTTGTAATTTCACAGGTAATTTTTAACTATTTTTTCAAATGATTTTGATGCTAAAAAAACCAACTTATGACTCTTTACCCAAGTCGCAAAAAATAACTTTTAACTTTGCTCCCAAATGACACCAAAGTGCAAAGTATATATAAAGCAAGCCAAGCCCCACCACAAGATGAAACTTGAAACACAAGCTAGAATCCAATAATATTAAAAAAATTAAAAAGAAAATCTTTATTGTGCAAGTATAAACCAAAACGATGAATGGTATGTAGAAGGGACAATCATGTGTGTCCTAGATCATAGGTTGCTCAGTGGAATACATAGGTCAAATTTGACAAGTTGGTTAAAAGTTAAAAATCAACTTTTAATTTATTTTGAATTATATACCTCTCATATAAAATAAAAAAAATTAAAAAAAATTAAAAAAATTAATTTTTAACCATCTTCCTAAAACAGTCGAAATAAGTGGCGTTTTTTTATTGGAGCCACAAAAGTTGTGGCAGTCCCATTGATCAATTATTCGCGGCAAATTATATTTTGTCTTCGGATATATTTTTATTTTAACTCTTAATTTTTTTATTTTACTTTGACTATTTATGTTTAATTGTTTTAATTTATTTTAAAATTAACTTATATTCAAAATTAAAAAAATATATTCATTGACAAGTAAATTCTAATATAATAATATATTTTCATGTCAAACGGTAGTTAATGTAGCATTTTTTGTTTAATTTTAAACATAAATTAATTTATGAGTAAATTAAAAAAAATTTGAAACATGAAAGACTAAAATTGATAGAAAAAGAAAAAAATTCAAGTGCCAAAATGCGAAAACGTCCAAACATAAAAGGACAAAATATTAATTTATCCATTGTTTAGTGTCTAACACGTGAGTGTCAAGAAGCACCAAAGTATATCACGTGGTTCCCAAAACCATCAAATAACTTCTCCAATTGACAACCCATGCAGTGTATAAAGCTTTAATCTTATTAACAAAGGAGAAGAGTCTAGATTGTTTTTTATTTTTATTTTTTTTGTTTTGATGAATGGACGTCGCCATTAACTGGATATTTAAGGGAAAAAATTGACATGGCACATAAAATTGACACATAAGATGTGAGCACAGCGTTGTCCATATGCATGATGGTATAGCATTTTTATTTTATTTTATATTTCTTTGGGGGTTTGATCAGAATGGTATGAAGTACCACATATGTAACAATCTCAGTCTCAAATCTAGAAACAAACACAAGTACATAGCCAAAGTACCAACATTAGAAAAATAAAAGAAAAAAAAAAAAAAATTCAATTCCTTGCTTGATTATACTGTACTTTGGGGTTGTAATATATACCCTGGCTAGCTAGCTTTGTTTACAATATGCCAATTAAAGGACATAGCAAAGAAGACAACAATTATATAAAGGGAGGGGGGGGGGGGGGGGGGGGGGGGGATCATTCTCTGTAAAAATCACATATAGTCCCAATTCCATTCACTCCATACATACTAGTGGCTCCAATACTTGACAGCTATAGGACCATGACATTAAACATAATAGAGCATTTGGACCATGTTGTATGTGGCAATAAAGCATTACTGGTGTGCCCTATGTGTAATCGACCTTGGCGTGACCTTTACCTTTGGTACCTCTCCCTCTCTATCTCCTGTATGACTGATTGTCTTGCTTGGGTAATTAAGTAATAGTATCAGGGATTGTTTGGGAGTTGTTTATTTAATATTTTTTTTTGACTTTTTATGAAAAAATATGTAAAAAAAGTATAGAGGTAATGTGATCAAAATAAATAAACTTATTTAGAATTATTTTGAAAAATTGGTTAAAAATTGATTTTTTAACTTTATTTTATTTTATTTAAAAAAACGTGTAAAAAAATAGAGAGGTTATATAACTCAAAATAGGTTAAAAGTTAAAAAATCACTTTTGCTGTCTTCTAGTGCACTCTTAAACAATCCCTCAAAGTGTCATGTGATATTTTTTATATAATACTTTCAAGTAATAGCATTGCAAAAAACTTTGGAGATAGAGCAATATGTTATTCAACCTTCCCAGATAGTTAACAATAGTGAATGGCCTATCTAGTGAGTTTTGTGGTTGCTTATTTGTCAGTTGCACTAGACTCCAAGAGACTACCTAATAATTATTTGTCTTTCATATGAGACATAAAAAAACTTTGGAGATAGAACAACGTTAATCAACCTTCCCAGATAGTTAATAGTGAATGGCCTATCTAGTGAGTTTTGTGGTTGCTTATTAGTCAGGTGCAATAGGCTCCAAGAGACTACCTAATAATTATTTGTCTTTCATATGAGACATAAAAAATAAAAAGAGAGAAAAAGAAAGAATAGAAGTTACAATTGTTCATGTGGTACTTTCAACTAATAATGTAGCGGAAAACTTTACAAACACGACAATATTAATTAATTTTCGTTGGATAGTTAAGAGATAGTGAATGATAAATTTAGTGAGTTTTGTAGTTTTTTATTTGTCAAGTGCACTATATAGACTTCAATAGACTACAAGATAATTATTTGTCCTTCATATAAGACATAAAAATTAAAAGGAGAGAGAGAAAGAATAGAAGTTACATGCAGACATAAGACCACAGGAAAAGGAAACATGAAAACAACATAAAAAATGAAGGGTGAAGATTTTCATTTGTTATAACTTCTTTTTTTTTATTTTTTATTTTTTTTATTTTTTTGTGTCTTGGAAGTGACATGTACCCACCTATGTTAGATAGAGCAATCTTAGTCATTTAATTTTTAATAAAGTCAATTTAAATTTATTTTAAATCAAACAATTCTAAGTAATACATTTTGATAAAACAGCTAAAACCGATGGTTAAATCAGAGAATCAGTCAAATCGAAAACGATTTACCTTAATCGGCTAAATCAAAAGACCAACCAATTTATAACAAAATTAATTAATTAAAACCTTTAACTTTTATTTCAAAATTTAAACCATCTTGAACTGAAACATGTACAATACCATAATATTAAATGAGAGTATAAGATTCACTTTATATAAGTGAAACAACCCACTTTTTATTTATTTTCTCAAAGTAGGATTATAATTATTTTAAAATAAAATATTATGAGAGTTTCAAATCTCATACAAAATTATTTTTAAAATCAAAAATTTATGTGGGATTGTACAATAAAAGTTAAATGGAAGCTAATTAATGGAAATTTTCTTAATTGTTTAAAATTAAAAAAAATCAAAAAAAATATGGTATAGGACTTCTCACTAAAAATCTTCTTTGCTTATATAAATGGGAGTATAAGATTCACTTTATATAAGTGAAACAATTTACTTTTTCTTTCTTTTCCCGATATAGGATTGTAAAATAAAAGTTAAATGGATATGGATATTGGATTGCAGATTGAAATTGTGTTTATAAAAGCACATTTACATTGCACCTTCACGTAGTATGGGTGATATGCTAGGAGTATTGTACATGTGTTCTTAAGCATACAAACAAAAAAAAATTGGTATTAATTATAGGGTTTCTCACTAAAAATTTCTTTTGCTTATATAAATAAGAACATAAGATTCACTTTATATAAATGAAACAATTTACCTTTTCATTCTTTTCCTAATATGGCATTGTAAAATAAAATTTAAATGGAAGTTAACCAATGATGATTTTCTTAATTGTTTAAAATTAAGAAATTTCAATAATTTATATAAATTGGAACATAAGATTCACTTTATGTAAATGTGAAGAAGTTCTTACAGCATCAGCATCCAGTTCATCTACTTCAACTACATCACAGCCTTCATCACAGCTCTCATCACAGCTCTGTAAAGCTAGTGTTCCACTGCCATATTATCAAGGCATTGGTTGTGGTGGTTAGATATTAGTTTGTTAGTTTGTTAAGTTTGTTACAGAGTTAGTTTAGATATTTTGAGAGTTAGTTTCAATAGTTAGTTTCAGGCTCTTAGTATATAACAAGATGTAATCTACAGTTCTCAATATCAATACAGAAAATCAGTTTTCAAGATTCTCAATATGGTATCAGAGCATTGAGCTCTCGTGAGCAAGATCCTTAGTCTTCAATGGCAGATACTTCGTTACCTCCAAATCTCAGTTCACTAATTTCAAATTTCCATTCTCTTATCACAGTAAAGCTTGAGTCAAACAATTTCATCATATGGAAATCACAGATGACAAATGTACTTCGAGCATCTGGATTTCTTGATCATGTCAATGGATCTCATCCATGTCCATCTTCAGAAATCATTGATGCTTCTGGAAAAACTACTCCAAATCCGAGTTATGAAAAATGGCAATTGATTGATGCACATCTGCTCACTTTTCTGACTGCAACTTTATCTTCATCCGTTTATTCCTCAGTTCTTCATCTGACTCAGAGTGATCAGGTATGGCAGTTTTTAGAGAAGCAATTTACTTCAGTCTCACGTTCTCATGTTCATCAGCTCAAAACCAAACTTCACACAATCTGTAAGAAGTCATCTTTCAATGGAGGCATACCTGTCTCAAATTAAAGATATAGCTGCTCAGCTAGCTTTGGCATCTGCAAAGGTTGATGATGAAGATCTGGTATTTCTAACCTTGAATGGTTTACCAGAGGAATATGAAGCCTTCAAAACCTCTATTCGCACTAGATCTGAACCTGTCAAAATGGACCAGTTGTGTTCATTCTTATGTTCTGAGTCCATTCACATGGAACAAAAACTTAAACAGTCTACTAGTACAGAGCTTCATGTTGCTTACTCTGCCTCACGAGGATCTTCCTCTTTCTCTCAGACAGGCTATGATGCTTCAAATCGAGGTTTTCATTCTCCAAGAGGCAGATCTTCATATCGTGGTTCTAGAGGAGGTAGATATAATAACTTTAGAGGAGGCAGATTCAATAACTCGGTATAATAATAGATCCAGAGGCACTTTTTCCTCTGGCTGTCAGATTTGTGGTGGTCTAAGTCATAATGCCTTTGACTGTTGGCATAGACTTGATCCAACTTTTCAACAATTCACTCCTAACACCTCTTCTCAGTCTTCTCTGCCAAAAGCTTATACTGCTGCAGTACCACAACCAATGGTACCACAGCCTTCTGCTGATCCTACTATACCTCCTTGGTATGTTGACTCCGCTGCTACCATCATCTGACAAATGACTTGGCTCATTTTCAACAATTTCAGCCTTATCAAGGACAGGAGCAGGTTCAAATTGGTAATGGTTCTGCTTTGCAAATTAGTCATACTGGTAAAGGTATCTTGCCTACACCACATCATGTTTTTCAGCTCTCAAATCTACTCCATGTCCTGCCATTTCTTCAAATCTTTTATCTGTCCATCAACTAACCAAAGATCACAATGTTTTTGGTTTATTTTGATGCTAATACTTTTGTCATTCAGGACAAATGCACGAACAAGATTCTGCATAAAGGTGTTAATATCAATGGTCTCTACCAATTCATTCCATCATCTCAGCCATTCTCTTCTCCTCCTCAAGTTTTTCAGTCCAAAACTACTGCTCCTGTGTCTGCTAGCAGTCCAGCTCCTGTGTCTGACATGCTTTGGCATCAAAGACTAGGCCATCCATCTTCTTTAAAGCTTCAACATATGGCTGGCTTCTTACCAGATCAAAATAAAATGTTTTTGAATAAAGCTTTGTCTTGCTTGGATGTAATGTGTCTAAATCTCACAGACTTCCTTTTCTTTGTCTAATGCTTCTGTCAATTGTCCTTTTGCTTAGTTCATAGTGATGTTTGGGGGCCCTTTACAGTGGATAATGCCCCTTTTCGATTCTATGTTTTGTTTGTAGATGATTACAGTAGATTTACTGGGTGTATCCTTTGGCTTACAAGAGTGAGGTGTATGATAAATTGCTTATGTTCAAAGCCTATATTGACACTCAATTTCAGACTTCTCTTTAAAATTCTTAGGACTGATTGTGGAACTGAATTTGTAAATAAAAGAGTTGATACTTTGTTGTCTTCTCATGGGTATTGTTCATCAAAGTAGTTGTCCATATACTCAAGCTCAAAATGGCATCGCTGAACGCAAACACAGACATATTATTGAAACTGCCATCACCTTGCTTCATCACTCCTCTGTTCCAATCATGTTTTGGTTTGATGCCATTGCTACAGCTACATTTCTCATTAATAGAATGTCTTCTAGCATTTTACATAATAAGACTCCTTTTGAAAAATTGTTTCATCTCATACCTGATTATTCCCTTTTTAAAGTGTTTGGTTGCCAATGCTTCCCTTGGTTGCAGCCTTATGCTTCTCACAAGTTAGCACCAAAATCTATCTCTTGTGTTTTTCTAGGCTATCATCCTACCATTAAAGGTTATAGATGTCTTGAACCTATTTCTGGAAAAATCTACATTTCTAGACATGTTATTTTTAATGAAACATGTTTCCCTTTTTCTCAACAGCAAGCCTCTATGTCTGCTCCTTCATCTTCAGATTTGATTACACTTACTTCATTTTTCTGGCCTTCTTCTTTTAGCACTGCCTCTCCTCCCACATCTGTACCTTCAGCATCTTCTCTATCTGTTTCATCCCCTTCTTCTTCCTAAGCCTTCTTCTTCATCTTCTTTTCCTCCTCCTACTCCTCAGTCCAATACACACCCTATTCCTATTTCTTCTATTACTATTGATCTACCACCTCCTTCTCTTCCTTCTTCTGTTGGTAACACCCATCCCATGATTACTAGGTCCAAACATAAACTGCCACAGTGTTTTTCTGCTACTTTCTCTTCTTGAAACTGAGCCTACCACTGTTCAAGCTGCTCTTCAATCTCCAGTATGGCTTCAGGCTATGAAGGAGGAATATCAAGCTCTTCAACAACAGGGCACTTGGGATCTTGTTATCCTTCCTCCTCATAAGCTTGCCATTGGGTGCAAATGGGTTTTTCGCATAAAAAGGGATTCAAATGGTACCATTGCCCGTTATAAAGCTAGATTGGTGGCCAAGGGGTTCTTGCAAAAAGAAGGCATTGATTTCCATGAGACCTTTAGTCCAGTGGCCAAACAACCTACCATTCGAATTTTCTTAAGTGTTGCTCTTCAATCTCAATGGGCTATAAAACAACTTGATATTTCCAATGCCTTCCTTCATGGGACTCTTCAAGAAGAAGTGTATATGTTACAGCCTCCAGGATTTGAACAGTCTTCTTCTCATGTTTGCAAACTCAAGAAGGCCTTGTATGGTCTTAAACAAGCCCCTAGGGCTTGGTACTCCACCTTCTCTGCTTTCTTGATTTCTCAAGGATTCATCAACAGCCTGTCTGATGCCTCTCTTTTTATCAGAAAAACTGCTACTAGCATTACTTTGTTATTGGTGTATGTTGATGACATCTTACTAACAGGAAATGATGCTGCTTTTATTACCCTGCTACTGCAGCACATGCACAAGGCATTCTCCATGAAAGAACTCGGTTCTTTATCTTATTTTCTGGGCATCTCAGTACAGTCTGATCAGCATGGTTATTTTTTATCCCAAGCAAAATATGCTGCTGCCTTATTACATAAAGCTGGCTTGGCAGATTGCAAGCCATGTTCATCTCCTATGGTCATTAAACCTCTGTGTTCTGCCACTGATTCACTACCCTTTGCTCAGCCCTCACTCTATCGCAGTTTAGTTGGTGGACTGCAATACTTGACTATCACTAGACCAGATATCTCATATGCTGTTAATCAAGCTTGTCAATTTATGCATTGTCCCACCAATGCCCACTTTCAGGCTGTTAAACGGCTCCTTCGCTATGTCAAAGGAACTCTGCATCATGGCCTTTCTTTCACACCTGGTCCATGTGAGCTTTCTGCCTTCTCAGACTCTAACTGGGCTAGTGATCCTCTTGATCGCAAATCCACCTCTGGTTATTGCGTCTTTCTTGGTTCAAACCTGATTTCATGGTCAGCTAAAAAGCAACCAACTGTTGCTCGCTCATCCACTGAAGCTGAGTATCGAGCCTTAGCTCATACCACAGCTGAGCTCACTTGGATTCAGCAAGTACTTAAGGATTTCTGTGTTTTCCCATCTCATATTCCTGTCATCTGGTGTGACAGTTTATCTGCCATGGCATTAGCCTCAAATCCTGTTTTCCATGCTCGATCCAAACATATAGATATCGATTGCCATTTTATTCGGGAGAAAGTGGTTGCCAAGCAAATTGACCTTAAGTATATTCCTACCATGGATCAAGTAGCTGATATTTTTACTAAGCCCCTGTCTCCTTCTCGGTTTCATTATCTACGAGACAAGCTGTTAGTGTCTACTTGCCCTATCAGCTTGAGGGGGGCTGAAGAAGTTCTTACAGCATCAGCATCCAGTTCATCTACTTCAACTACATCACAGCCTTCATCACAGCTCTCATCACAGCTCTGTAAAGCTAGTGTTCCACTGCCATATTATCAGGCATTGGTTGTGGTGGTTAGATATTAGTTTGTTAGTTTGTTAAGTTTGTTACAGAGTTAGTTTAGATATTTTGAGAGTTAGTTTCAATAGTTAGTTTCAGGCTCTTAGTATATAACAAGATGTAATCCACAGTTCTCAATATCAATACAGAAAATCAGTTTTCAAGATTCTCAATAAAATGAAACAATTCACTTTTTTTTTTTTTTCCTGATTTAGGATTATAAAATAAAAGGTAAATAAAAGTTAGCCAATGAAAATTTTAGAATGAGAATTTAGATCTTCTAGAAGGTTTCTTCCTTAAAACTCTTTTTATAAGATTCATTTTATATAAGTGAAACGATTCACTTTTTCTTTATTTTCCCAATATGGGATTGTAACACTTTATATAAGTGAAACAACTCACTTTTTCTTTCTTTTCTCGTTGTGAGATTATAATTATTTTTAAGTTAAATATTATGAGAGTTTCAAAATCTCATACAAAATTATTTTTAAAATCAAAACTATGTGGGATTATAAAATAAAAGTTAAATGGAAGGTAGTCAATGGGGATTTTCTTAATTGTTTAAAATTAATAAAATCAAAAAAATGAATATGAGATATTGATTATAGGGTTTCTCACTAAAAATCTCTTTTTACTTATATAAATGGGAGAATAAGATTCACTTTTTCTTTCTTTTTTTGATATGAGATTGTAAGATAAAAGGTAAATAGAAGCTAGCCAATAGGAATAGAGAGGCATAGTTCAGATTGGTGAATTTATCATACTCAATCATTTTGTTAATTCATATGCATATTAAAAAAAGAAAATCAAATTCATTCTAAAGTCATGTTCATGTGATTTCAATGTATTTATCTTTAATAAAAATATATGATCTATTTAAAAATTATATATATTTTACTTTTAAAATTAATATAATAAAATTACGTGATTATAAATGATAGTCTCGCTCAAAAAATGAATTTTAATTTGTTCAGAATGTTACCAATAAAAACTAAAAATAAATCGAAGTCAAACAACATATGCCTTGTTACATTGTCATCTATGTGATCATAATCGTGGAATTAACTTGCATTATTGCATTTGGAGCGAAATGTTGTTTTAAAAATATAATTAATTGTAGTCATGCAAGCAAGATGAACCCAATTGGGAGATATGGGTGATGGTCTCCAAATTTCGAAACACTTTTATTATAATAATAATAACATTAATTATTAAAAAAAACCTTTAAATTATATAAGTTGGCATTCTATTAGAGAGGCATATTTTCACCGTACAGTTTGGTAAACCATCAACCTAAACTATGATAAAAGCTTCCAACTTAAACTATCCCAACCTAAATAATTCATTTTTTCCTTCTTTACTCGATGTGGGATTATCAAATAAAAGCTAGCTAATGGAGATTTTCTTAATTGTTTAAAATTAAGAAAATCAAGAAAATTAGTATGAGATATTGAAACTGTCACAAGATTCTTCACTAAATGGGATGTGAGTAATAGATTCTTTTTATATAAGTAAAATAACTTATTTTTTTTCATTCTTTTCCCGATGTGGGATTATCAAATAAAAGTAATTATTTAAAATTAAGAAAATTAATAAAATTAGAATGAGGATTTGAAGCTCATAGAAGACTTCTCAATAAAAAAAAATCCATTTTCCTTATATATATAGATTCCATATTTCATTCAAATTCAATCATTCTCTTTCATCTACCCATCTTCTCTTCAGAATAACTCATCTTTTTCATTATTACATTTTGCAAGTTTGATGATCTGCGACAATCATTTTATCTTCTCCATTGTTACATTTTCTAAATTTGATGATATGTGAAAATCATTACAAAGTCGGTGTAATATTATTTCTTATTTTATATCTTTGTGTATATATATATTTCTTTTTCCCAATATTTTTCAATTCATCAACACATCTTTTCATCTTCTCCATTTTTATGCTCCTAATATTATTTCTTATTTTATATGCATTTGTTTTCAATGTTTATCATTTGTGTATACATATTTTTTTTCCAATATTTTCAGTTCATCTACACATCTTAATCAGATTCGATTTGTTTTCTTTTTCCTAATATTTTTCAGTTCATCTACACATCTTTTCATCTTCTCCATTATATACTCCTAATATTATTTCTTACTTTATATGCATTTTTCTAATGTTTATTACTTTTGTATGTATATATTTCTTTTTCTCAATATTTTTTAGTTGATATATACATCTTTTCATCTTTTCCATTATTACATTTTGCATGGTTTGGACTTACTTGCTTTTTAATTTGTGGTTTGCATTTGTTCTTCAATTTAATCAGATTTGATTTGTTTCTTTTCATATAACAGTGTTGATATCTTCTTCGACTGTTATAAATCCTCTCTTTTTCATATCAAAAGTAGTTCACCTAAAATTCAAGAAAATCAAATGTCTATTATATAACTTAAATAAATTAAAATAAATCTCAATCTCAATTAAATAAATTAATAAAAAAATATAAACCTACAAATATCTATTCAATGTCTATCACGTTATGTAAGAAAAAAAAAATCACAATTATCTGTAACTTAAATATCACATAACGAATTAAATAAATTAATAATAAAGATATAAACCCACAAAATATATATCTATATATAAATTACAAATATTCAATGTCTATCATATTATTCAAAAAAATAAAAAAACAAAAAAATATCTGTAACTTAAATAAATTAAAAACATATATACAAATTATAAATATCCAATGTCTATCACGTCACTTTAAAAAAAAAAAAAAAAAAAAAAAACCTACAAGTCTTATTCATATAATTTACTCATGCATATCCATCACCCACAATTCACTCAATCAGATGTCTATCACGTAAAATCCAATACAAATCCACAAAAGGCACTGCTTTGTTTTTATTTTGTAATTTTAGAAAAATCTTAAAATAAATAATAAGTCAAAATAGAATTTCCTTTGTGTGTGTGTGTGTGTGTTTTTTCTTTTTCTTTTTTTCATGTATAACAATAATTTGATTACATTATCTTTTTCTTACTTTAAAATTATTGTGTTGTAATTTTCTTTACAAAATGTTACATTTGCTCCTCAATAGATGGATGTTGTATAGTAGATTTTTAATTAATTTATTTATTTTTATATATCTACAATAAACAATGATACTTATTGAGATTTTTTACTCTTTATCTTTTGTACTTGCTTATCTTATTTTTTATATAATTGTATGTCAAATGTGTTAAATTCATTATGCAGATAAATATGTGGCCACCTCTAAATTTGCATCGTAACCATCATTTGGCCATGTAAAATGCCATAAATGAATTTCAAACTATACCGCATAAAGAGGGTTTACCAGTAAAAAATATTGTTGATTGGAAAATCAAAATATGTCGGGCAATGCAAAAATTAGAAAAAAAAAAAAAAGTGAAATTAATTTACGGAAACAATATTACACCTTCTACCATCGAGCTAGAATAAAGTAAAGGGAACAATTTTTCAAAAGTATGAAATTAAAGATGCCTTGGACTTAATGAATGCTTAATGGAGGAGGAGCGTAAAGTCCATCCTCTATGGATTGAACTTGAGTAAGAGCGGATGACTCCAAATTAAATAGTACAAGAGCATATATAATATCAAGAGCAAGTGTTTATAAACTTAGGAAAAAAGTTTTTAGCCTCACATTACAATATTAGTTTATGCCATAGTTAACACATTTCCAACCTCATGGCCAATACAAGATATTCATAAAAAAAATTAAAAAAGACTTTCCAGACATGAGAGCTGTAGCGATTCCAGTTTTGCCACTTCGCTGAGTATGTTAGGGATCCCACTCGAGCGGAGAATATTTGGTTTCAGAAGTTCGACCTGTCTGCAAAAGTACTGAGAAAGTGTATTTGATGCTCGAGCGGGGCTTTCTACGCTCAAGTGGACCATGTTATATTAGTTCGTGAATCTGATATTTCATATCACTTTTGTATCTCTCTCTCTCTCTCTCTCTCTCTCTCTCTCTCTCTAAAAACCCTTTCCTCTCCCTTCTCTCTACATTTCCCTACGCCAAATTGGATCAAAACCTTGATTTCTCAAGATCCATTAGAGTTCTGCCATAAGTTCTTCATCAAAGTTGGTTAACTTCTCAAGGGTTTCGTTGTGTGCGGTGAAGATCGAGTTTCGACATCATAAATTTTGGGGTTTCATCTCAATTTTTCTTCAAAACTTGAGGTAGAGATTTTCTCAGAGTTATATATATATATATTTGCAAGATCTATATGATTTTCAAAATCATCTTTCGATAGCTTTGAAAATTGATTGTTGATTCAAGAAGTTGAGCGATTTTGAAAGTGGGTTTGTCTCTTGTTCTTTTAAAATGATCTTATGGGTTTTGATCTTCGTTGATTGAAGAAAATATGATTTTGGAAAGTTTTCTTTCAAAAGATTTGAGTTGTATAGTTTTGGTGAGAAAACCTAAAATATGGGGATTTTTTTTAAGAGACTGAAAATCCATGAATAATATTGTTATATTTATTTTGTGTGTCAAAATAAATGCATGTTTGAAATTTTTTTATTTATATTTATATAAATGATGAATTTCAGGGGATATGAGAATTATTGTTCATTTTGGAAATTATTGTTCAAAACGTTGAAATAGTCTTGAAATGACAAATTGTTGAGGATACTTGAGAAGACGGAATTGTGTTATTTCTTGGATGATGAATTGGAATAAAAGTATTTATATTTATCTTGTGTTATTGGCATATCAATTCATTTGATTACATTAAACTTTGAAAGTTGATTTGAAAACTTGCATTGAGAAAAGAATGTTGAGAAACAAGTTTTCATGGAATGGTTTTGGGGTAAATACATTGGTAAGTCTTGATAGGTGGTGTAGATGATATTGAATAAGTTAGCATGAGAATCTGGGATGAAAGACCGAAAACTCACGCGGATAGGTGTCGAGCCTTTCGGTTAATACCGGTAAAAATGACAAATTGGTAGTACTTGTATAGTCTATTTGCAGACACCGACCTAGGGATTACCAGAGTCGTATTTACCGCTCTTGAAATGAATTGTTAATTTTAAAGAATTGAAATTGCATGAAATCATTGAGCACGATGGTTTTCAAAGATGAAAAAGAG
The DNA here is from genome assembly GCA_030407325.1 of Camellia japonica. Taxonomy (NCBI): domain Eukaryota; kingdom Viridiplantae; phylum Streptophyta; class Magnoliopsida; order Ericales; family Theaceae; genus Camellia; species Camellia japonica. The sequence continues at coordinate 158,431,865 of JAPPVO010000031.1, read as the reverse complement.
ATTTTCTTTCAAAAGGGCATAGCATGGCATGTGTATTTCATTTCTTGAGACTTGTATAAAATGTATATACTTTGCTAAGAATTTTCTACTGGGCTTTATGCTCATCCTACAGGATTTTTATGCAGGAAAAGATGTGGTGATCCCACCCAACTAGGGGCGTGGAAGTATGTGTGTTGGGAGTACAATGCTCTCATTTTGCTGTGACTCTGTGTGTAAGCCAAGGCTGTGTTTGTGTGGGTTTGAATAACCGTTTTGTGTAACCAGGTTCAAGCCTTGGAAACTTGTAAACCCTTGGGGGTATTTATTTGTTTATTTTACTTGTTGTTGGATTATGTATTGTTGCATGAAGAACTATTGTATCATGTAATATAAGTTTGGAGATTTATATTCGGTTTTCCTTGAAAGAGCCATGATTGTTGTCTTATCATTTGGGGCGTTACAACTTGGCATCAGAGCTACCGGGTTTGAATACTTGGAGCTCGTGGGAAGTGGTTGTTTAACCACAATGGGTTCATTTAGCATGTTTAGGGAGTGTTATGCATTTTCTGACTATGTGATAACATGTTTATGTGACTAAATGGGTATGGGATTGGACTTTTGGGATGTTGTTTACGCCTGTTAAATTCCTTGAGATCTTATTAGAAGGGTACTTGATCGATACTCATTCTATTAAGAATTCTTGGTTTTTCGTGGGACGAATCTCATCATAAGAGTATAATCTGTATGTGTTTACATGACTAAGTGCTTATGTGGAGTGAAATTGAATTGTGCATATGGTAGAGAAATATATAGAATTGTTGTAGTCGAACGTGTGAGTCAAGTTACGAGCACATATGAGTTAATGTGCTAAATTATTTCTCTTGTGCCCTTTATTAGGATGTCAGGAAGAGATCAAGTCCATGGTGGTAAAGGTGGGAGGCGTGGTAGGGCTCGCCGAGGTGTGCATGAGGTTTCGATCCATAGGGTTCTGGTGCAAAAAGAAGGGTTAGGCCAAGCTAATATGGCCGAGCAAGTAGGCCAAGCTAATGTGGCCGAGCAGGTGGGACAAGCGGGTCAAACCGCAATGGGGGCCCTAGCTCGAGAAATGACAGGGGCTTTATGAGAGTCTATGAACTTTTTGAGGGTGGAGAATCAAGCCCGAGAGAACACCGCGGAGTCAAGGGCGAGTTTCCTTACTATAGAGTTCTTGCGGGCCAAACCGGATGAGTTCCATGGTGGTCCCGAGCCCAAGAAAGCAGATGAGTCGCTCGAACAAACTGTGAAGACATTTGAAATGCTTCACATCGAAGATAGTGAACTAAGAGTGACTCTAGCGAGTTACTACCTTAAGGGAGATACGGGTCAATGGTGAAAATATGCCAAAGGTAGAGTGAAGCCGACATGGGAAGCCTTTGCGGTTGCTTTCCAAGATAAGTACAAACCTCCCACTGATAGGGAGAGATTGAGGCAAGAGTTTAAAGACCTCAAACAACTCGACATGCCCATGGTCGAGTTTGAGGCGGTCTTCTCTAGTTTGTCCAGATTTGCACCAGATTTGGTGGTAACGGAAGAGCGCCGTTGCATTGAATTTGAAAAGAAATTGAAAATAAAAATTATGTTCAAGCTTGTCGGAAATATGATTCGGGAATATGACCATCTTGTGGAGACGACGACACACGTAGAAATTTCTATACAAGCCGAGGAGAAGAGGCTTCAGAGTTCGAGGTCTAGGGGCCAAGAGTCTCAAGGAGACTATAGTCAGAACAAGGAGACTATAGTCAGAACAAGAAGAGCAGGAACACCTATGCATCCCAGTCCCAAACACAGCAGTCTAGATCCACTTTTCTTTTGCCTAGTGCAGGTTCGGGAAAGTGCATCGAGTAGCTTTTCATGTTTCAAGTGTGGCCAACTGGGTCACAAAGCCTTCTCATACCCACAGAAGCGAAGAGGGCAGTTAATGTTACCACCACTTAATCGATCCCAAAGTCAGTCTCAGTCTCAGAATAAAGGTCAAGGGTTTAATTATTGTCAGTGTGGTCAGCCAGGGCATATGAAGAGAACTTGCCCACAGTTGGGAGGCGCACCTGGTGCATCAGGGTCGAGACAGACTCAGAGCCACCAACAGGCTCAATCAGTCCAAGCTTCGCGAGTTAATCAAGGAGCCACTTCGGCTCAGTCAGTATAGCAGGCCTATGCTCCGAGAGGGGAGCAAGTTAATTAGGGGCCATAGGGGCGTGTGTGTGTGTAGACGTCCCCGAACGCCCGGGAGGGTGTGAGTCCCCCGTTCCGTTCGTTTTGGGCTCACTACAGTTCAGGACTCAAATGTCACGGTTCTTAATCTGAACCAAAGAGTCCAAATCCGGCAAATCGTTTTGAGAAAACAGATTTTTGAAAGAAGTGCCAAACATGGACTGCTTTTCCAGATACAGAGTCTCCACCTAAATATTTTATTTTCGGGAAATTTAGGAAACCCTGACTCGTTTGCCTAAGGCCACGTGTCCGTTATCACCAAAGTTTCCTCAGCTCGGGAACTTGGGTACGATTGGGGAAGGTCAGCTATGAGCACCCCCTCTCGCCCGATCAAAGATTGGCCTCTACTAACCATGATATCTAGTTTTGAAAACATTGTGTGTTCTTATTCCGGTTATTAGCCTAGATTTACTATGTGATGCGCACAGCATACAAGTATAGACCGGGTCACCTGAATTGGAACAAAACATTTCATGTTTGTTTTTGAAAGATGGTTTGCTACTCGCAAGTAGGCTTAAAATGCAGATTTTGCCACCCTCGGGTGGGCTTAGAAAAAGATGGTTTTGCCACTATCTAGTGGGCTTAAAACTCACAGTCAATGCATTGCTCCAATCCAAATAACCCAACCTTCACCCACAGGCATTCAGGCAGTTATAACACATAAGCATATAGCCTCATGGTAAGCATGCTATCATGACAGTCACTCACACGCATGCAAGGATGCTAAAGCATAAAAACTTACCGAGTATTCCAAGCCAAAACAGAAGCTAATTAGAAATCATACATGATCCTAACTATACAAAAATGCCTAATGCAACACATGCAATAATGCAACTATAGCAGGCTCGGCTATTCTAAATATGGCATATGGAATGCTACAACTAACATGTATTCAACTCGGAATTGAAATACAATGCAGTTAGTATGATGCGCCGAGCCCGGTGCATGCAAAACAACTGAATGAATGCAAACATGCTATCATACTGTATGCTAATTGAAACATGCCCTATTCTAAACATCATAAGCTGGTAAATAAAAGGAGGAGAAACTGGGGTTGGAAGACATACATCACACGCACGCACACTTATTACAACATTGCCCTCGCTCGGAGGGTCCGAATAAATAATACAGTCCCAAATGAATAGTTACAGTCCGAATAAATACAAAATCCTAATTAATTTACAAATTAATCTAGGAAAGCATTAAACTAGCATGCAAGCTAGGGACTGCCTCGACTCTAATCTGGATGATGAATGATGCACGTTTGAGTTGCTTGGCGCGGAAATCCATCGCGATGCCCCGATTAGCCTCTGTTTACAACTGAACTCGGAATATTGCGCGAAGTCCCAAAAGATTGCTGGTTCCTGATTTGCTGCAACAGAGAGCAGGAAAGGGGCATGGCAATGTATTTTCACATATGTATGCACACCTCGATCCTCATGCCACCAATCACGCATCTCAATGCATGATGGCCGAGGAGTCGAATTGCACGACTCAATATGAAATGAATGCACATGAAAACACAACAAAACCTAAACTCCATCATGGGTAATCCGGAGTGTCGGCGACTGGGGAATTGAGACACGTTCCGTCACTCAGAGTACGAAACGTACCTCGTTTCCCGTGCTCGGGCTAACTCCTATCCCAAACACAATGCAATATGCATGACATGCATGAATGCAACTAAGATACAACCTAACATGCACAATGCTATGAAATGGCATACATGATGCACGAGGTAACATGGCATACACAATGCGTTAACATACAACCTGGCATATGCAATGCCATGAATTGAAATGGCATACGCAATGCATAATGGACTTACACCAACATGAGTGGACCTCAGCCACACTCACATAGGTGGCCATTAGATGAAAATGAGACACTCGAAATGCGTGCACGCGTGCACTCAAACCGAGGACCGAACCTAAGGCACGAATGCCACTCTACCAAAGCATGGTAAGGCATGGAACATGGTATGCAAACAAGAAAATTTCAGCACTGAAATATGATGTTAAACAGCCCCGAATCATGAAAACATGACCCGATGCATGAGGTGAGACCCGAAACTCAAAACTAGGCACATGGAATGACTTACAGCTATACAAAGCATGCATTATTTGAACATGAAGCATGAAGATAGAGTCAAGGCAGTCCCAAAACATGGACTTTTCCAGTTTAAAGCAAGGCCAAAAAGTGCTAGCAAGATGGCTTAAATTAGCATGCAATTTTGACTAGTAAACATGGTTTACATGGCAAGTGTGTGATGCACATGGAATTTCACCAAACCGTCGAAAATCAGTGAATAAAACATGTGAAAATAGGTCCAAATAACCACTGATATGCAACCATGGTATGCAAAAATGATGAGCTCCTTTAGATGGCCATACAAGGAGTTATTAGGCACATACAAGATAGACAAGTGACATGGCATATAAAACTCTGAAAATCAAATATGATAGTCCCAAGACTCAACAAATTGACCCTAGAATGTGACTAGGAATCATACAAGATGGGGTCGCTTTGAAAGGCCAAAATGGCCATCAAACAAGTCAAGGTGAGAGGGGGTCACCCCCCTCTGATTTGGAGGTTCAAAATAGCATCAAGGCCACTGGAAATCCACTGGATTCCAGTGGCTAGAAGGTCAAACAAGGCATGCAACAAGGGCTAGGAAGTAAGGCTCAAAATGGGAGGCAACCAAAGCATACAAGATAGCATATGACCTCAAAAAAAAATGGAACCTTAATAAAACATGAAGATGATGTCAAAAAAGCCTTTTTTCAGTTTACAACAAGTCTCAAAATGAATACAATAGGCTATCTATCATGCAAAAAATGGCCCTAAAAGTTGAGAATAGAGACAATGGACAGCAGCTGGCCCCAAATGGTGAGAGCCCTTCAAAAAAAGTTGAGGAGAGGCTCAAAACATGGCACTTTATAGTTTACATTAAGCCACCGAAAATAATCACAAAGTAAGGTTAAACTAGCATTGCAAGAAAAAGGCTAAAAGAGGGGTAAAGAGGCAAGTGATAGTTTTCTGTCCTCAAACAGAGAGAGCCCTTCAACAAAGTTGAATAGGAAAGGCTCAAAACAAGCCTCTTCACAGTTTATGACCAAGTCAAAACAGCTCACAAATAAGCCTAAAATACCATGCAAAAATAGGCCTAAAAGAGAGTTTAAACACAAAGGGTGAGAAGGAAACCTCAAACAGAGAAAGACCCTTAATAAAACATGAAAAAGAGCTCAAAATAAGACTATTTCCAGTTTGGGTTGGAGCCCAAAAATGTAAGCAACAAAGGCTAAAATTGCATGCAAAGAAAGAGCCAAAAGAGAGGGAAAGGAGATTTACCCTTGTAGACTAAGCCTCCAGCAACTTTTGGACCAAGGAATGGTGCTTTCAACCTCTGCAAAAGGCTTCCAAGATGCTGGAATGAGTGATGGAGGTGTGGTGCTATGGCTTGTAGTGAAAAAGTGCAAAGAAATCTAACTTTTAAGGCACAAACCACAAGCAATATAGAGAGAGGAAGCTTTTTGGCTTTTTAAAAAACTCAGCCCCTAACTAAGGAAGAGGACCCTTCCTTATATAGAACAAAGCAAAGCTTAAGCTTCTTGAACAAGCTTTTCTTGGCTTTGATCCCTCCATACACGTGTATGGAGGGCAGATATGAGGAATCCAGCTGGTACAAAAGATCTTCCCGGAAACCAGCTGAAATAGGGGGGTGCCGGCCATCAGCAATGGCCGGCAGTGCCACACTGATGGCCGGCAGGTGTTCACCAGTGGCCGGTAAGGGCCAAGCATGGCGCAGTGCCATGCCATGGCCGGCAGTGCACCACAGGGGCCACCCTGAAAGGACCAGGTCAGGGTCCAAAAATGAGACAAAAAGGATACAAGGTTCTGAAAACCGAACCAGTGACGTTCCGCCGCGCAGTCGAATGCTGGGCGAGCAATCGAACCAGCCGTTGGGTGTACCTACAAGCACAACCAAGTCTTGAGGACGGTCAAAAATGGGGTGTCTACAGTTGCCCCTCTTTGACAGAACTCAGAAGTCATAACAATGACGAGAGTGATTGTCAAAGCCCAGAGACGACCCATTTTTGACAAGGCCGAAGACTCAGACAATCAATTTAAAAAGCATGCAGGGATGCGCCCGAAGGCTGGGCAAAATGCAAATGATATACAAGATGCAAGGGCATGATTAACAATCATGCCACGGATGCTGTAATGAAGCAAACATGCGACAGTTTTAAGCAGATGAAACGAATCCAACTCACTACAATGCAGAAAGGATGTAAAAGAATTATGCAATTCTTACCCCGTTTCACACGAAGGATACAATACCTGCGCGGCTCGTCTGGCCATGCCAGCTTTAATGAACCGTACATACAATATCGTGCCTGAAAAAAGAAACCAACTTAACAGGTACAATATCGTTAGGAAGATGCATAACAATGCATTTGAAGAGTGCGTGACAACGCATACAAAGTGAAGGTGCATTAACACATGTAAGTAAAGCGTGCGCGACAACGCATGCAATGTGTGAAATAGGAGTTGAATTTGAACACATGTAAGTAAAGCAAGCGGCCAACGCAGGCAATGTGTATAGAAAGAAATTGAACGTACACATGTAAGTAAAGCAAGTGGTCAACACGAGCAATGTGTAACGAAACTTGAAAATACACATGTAAGTAAAGCAAGTGGTCAACACGAGCAATGTGTATAGAAAAATTGAATACACATGTAAGTAAAGCAAGTGGTCAACACGAGCAATGTGTAACGAAACTTGAATACACATGTAAGTAAAGCAAGTGGTCAACACGAGCAATGTGTAACGAAACTTGAAAATACACATGTAAGTAAAGCAAGTGGTCAACACGAGCAATGTGTATAGAAAGAACTTGAAAATACACATGTAAGTAAAGCAAGTGGTCAACACGTGCAATGTGTATAGAAAGAACTTGAAAATACACATGTAAGTAAAGCAAGTGGTCAACACGTGCAATGTGTATAGAAAGAACTTGAAAATACACATGTAAGTAAAGCAAGTGGTCAACACGTGCAATGTGTATAGAAAGAACTTGAAAATACACATGTAAGTAAAGCAAGTGGTCAACACGAGCAATGTGTATAAAAGAATGAACACATGTAAGTAAAGCAAGTGGTCAACACGAGCAATGTGTAACCTCCTGTGGGATGCATGACGATGTTTGATAAAGAGAATGCATGACAATGCATAATAGAGCAAATGCATGTCAATGCATAATAGATGCGCATGACGATGCGCGATAAGGAGAATGCACGACAATGCATGATAAGTGCGCATGACGATGCGCGATAAGGGGGATGCATGACAATGCACGTAGAGATATGCAAAACAACGCGCGTGAATTAGATTGATGTTTGCTGTAGCAAATGAATGCTAATTGATATTTGACAAAAGAGAAAGATGCTTAATAAAGACATCTCCTCCGGTTTACCTCCCGGAGGGTTTGGGCTGCGTCAAAAGGATACACTTCGTGCGCATTGATGGTTGTAAGCCATGCATATTGAAGGCATGACTCCTGAGCTCCCACGGAAGCGTTTCGAATCAAGCTTTGAGTATTCCACAGGATTGTTGGGACCCGGGGACAAATACCAAGAGTCAAATATGCAGGAAAGCTGGAAAAGACTTTCTGGTCACCAGGGACAACCGCCGGCCACCGCCGGCCATCAGCCTCAGCCGCCGGCCATCGACAGCACTGCCGGCCATCGATGTGCCACCGCCGGCCATCGGTGGCAGATTGGGGCAAACTTGGCTTGCAAGCCGTGGGTCTTTAAATTGGCTCAAAATTACTCCATTTCCTCACAAATCCTTCCATAGAAATCACTTTTCTTCCTTCCTAGGTGTGCCTTCTCTCTAGATTCGCGCATTCTACGCGTTTCCCAACACCCTATTCAACTTTACATCGCGAAGGATTCTTGATTTCCTTTGGTTTGAACCGATCAGAAATTGCATCCGAGGCTTCTTTCACCATTTTCCGCATTCAAGGATCATTTCCCCCGATCTTCTCTCGAGGTTAGTTCACTTTTCCGGTTTTTCAACTTTTCTTGAATTTTCTCTCTCTTAGGGTTTGAGTTTATTCCAAATTGCACCATTTTGCCCCTTTTTGCTCATTTTTGCGTCATTCCTGTGCATTCATCTCAGATGGCTGACGATGTGCCTCACGGCGAGGGCTTCCCGGCACTCCCTCCAGTAGAGTTAGCGGCGGAGTTTGCGGTTGAGCCAGAGGTCGAGCCTCAGCCGTTACCATTGGACGTACGTCCCTTCGACCCTGCGGTATACCATCCGGAGACTCACATCATTCCGGTGGCGGGAGGCATCCATATTTTTACCGATTTTGATGAGGACGTGCCAGACGACCTCTTATTGAGGGAGCCGATGTCTCACTTGTCGGCCATTGCTGTGGAGGTACCATCTCTGCTTTTCTGTAATATTACTTTCGACCGCCTGCATTTCTTGCGCTATTTCGATCTGATTACATCGCATGCTTTGATCTGACTGCATTCCATACTTTGCTGATCTGCACTTGACTGCACCTTACACATTACTACCCTGCATATACTGCACATAACCGCATCTCATGCGTCACCGTTCTGAATCTGAATGCATCTTCAACACATCATTGCTCCGGATGCGACTGTATCTTCAATGCACTACCACTCTGAGCTGAATTGTATTTTCAACACACTGCTGATCTGATTCGAACTGTGCTGGTTTGGTTTAAAGCTGCATATTCAATATTCCCCTGATTTGATTTTGAAAGTGCATTTTCAATACACTGTTGATCTGATTTGAACTTGTATTTTCAATACACTGTTGATCTGATTTGCTTGTATTTTCAATACACTGTTGATCTGATTTGAACTTGTATTTTCAACAGGAGGGATCTCGCTCCTTCCGAGGCTACGGCGCTACGACCGCTCGCGACTGGTACGATGTACTCCCCACGGGGGTCCGCCGGATTATCGACGAGACTGGCTTCGGCATATTTTGTCGCGGGCTGACGCGAGTTACAGCGAGTCGCCCTCTCTTGGGGGCTCTGGTGGAGAGGTGGTGGGACACCACCAATTCCTTCCACTTTTCCACAGCAGGGGAGTTGACCATGACTCCTTTCGACTTCGCTATGATCACCGGTCTGGGAGTGGGAGGTGATCCGATCCCCTTAGATCCCGACATGGGGGAGTGGGTGGCTGCATGGGAGGTATTACTTGGGGCACGTCCACCCCTTGCGCGAGCGGGCATGGTTAGATACTCTTGGTTCGAGGAGCAGTTCCGCGGGGAGGATCCTCAGACTGATGAGGGAGTGGAGCAGTATGCCAGGGGCTTCCTCCTATTCCTTTTTGGTACCACCTTGTTTTCGAACAGGTGGAATACCGTGGGTTTGTACTTCTTGAGCGCCCTGGTAGTGCTTCCGCGGGTCCGCTCCTACAACTGGGGCGCAGCCGGCCTCACTACTCTGTATGGGTACATGAGCTCCACTTCTCGGTTGCGTGGGAGATTGATCGGAGGCTATTGGCGAGCTTGGGAGGTACATGACCCAGTTCCCCTTTTCATTACTTTGCTTAGTCTTCATACGTTTTGCTTAGTTCAACATTTGTATTCTCTGTACTCACTGTCATAGCATATGCTTTCTGCTTTGCATTTTCTGTACACCATACATGCTGCACTCTACACACCATACACTGCACACTGCTCATGATACACTACATGCACAGGATGTAATGTCCGCCGTCTAGGCCTGCATCTGTATGTACAATACTGCATTCTGTATTCTGTTTTCTGTATTCTTGCTCATGCGCTGTACTGATCACATCTGTTCAACAGCTCTGGGTATATGCATACTTCCCGAGGTTAGCTCCAGATCCGGTGGAGGAGACGGCAGTGACGGTCCCATTTTCTGAGGTGTATGACGGTCCGCTCCGTCGTAGGACCCGGGAGAGCTTCATGTTCTTCCGACAGTATTTTGACACAGTTGCGGCGCGTGAGGCAAGTCTGCAATAAGACCATTTCAATTAGCCCAATGCACCTGCCTTAGTTATTTTGACGACTAATCATCTTGTTGGTTCCCTTTCTCAGATTACATGGCGACCATGGGAGGTGATTCCGTCAGGACTCCGGGATCAGTATCGCACCGCCCAGATTATGTCTCAGTACCGCATCCTCTTCGAGGGGCCGATCTGTCGGGCGTGGTTTCTGAGTGAGCGCTTTGTGCGCCAGACTTTGGGGTTGCCTGTTCCATTTGTACCGATGGCGCCTCCACCATCGATGAGGGAGACACACAGGTTATCTGCTGACCGGGTGATCCAGTTCATGGTAGGGCTGGAGACAGATTACTTCCGTGCCGAGGGCGACTACGCGACCTTCATTCAGACACATTTGATGCCGCCTTTGACTGGTGTCCGAGGAGGAGAGGGAGCGAGGGCTCCAGCTATGAGAGGTAGAGGCGGATCAGCCCGGTCTCGTAGGAGGCGAGGTCCCGAGGAGAGACAGGAGTCTGGATGGCCAGCATTGCCTGCTACTATGACACTTCGAGGGCGAGCAGGAGAGATTTATCAGGTTCCTTTTGCCCCTCCTCCAGCTGGTCACGAGCTTGTCGGAGGTTATGGCTCGACTCCGGTATTTACTACACTGTCATTCCTTGTACAGTCATTTGATTTCACTTGATATTCTGCAAAGTATTAATGATTTCCAACATTTTGCAGGCTCCCATTGAGTACACTCGTCAGTCTCTGCGATGACGGCTTCAGCGATAGGGATGCTGCAGACGAGCATGGACCTACTCAGTATCTATGGCATTCCGGTAAGTTTGCTCAAACTGCACTTCGTGTCATGAAGTCCTTTCTTAACTCACCACTACAGCTTGCACACTGCATTAATCTGATACATTGTTCCCATACACCATTCACAGTGCATGTTCACTGCAAATCATTCACCATTCATAGTACATCACTTTTCCTGCATCTGATACATTTCGATTACTAATGCATTTTGGTGGATCGTCCTCTTTCAGATTCCTTTCTTGCCGCCAGGCCCATCGGGTGTTCCAGCAGGAGCAGGGACGGGCCCTTCAGTACCTCCTCGAGCAGCAGAGGGAGCAGGACGAGGGACTAGTTCACAGGGACCTGTCTCTGATGATGACGAGTCTGACGAGGAGGCGATGAGTCCACATTCAGAGTCAGAGTCAGATACTGACGGTGGAGATCCTGGACCTTCGTCCAGGAAGAGGACCAGGACGGATTCCCGCACTTGAGACTACCAGCACTGGTCCAGACATTTTGCTACTTCAGATGATGATCTTCTTTTGTTTTATTTTCCTTTTTACTAGTAGTTTTGCACATTGCTGGTTTATTTTGGAACCAATTACTTTTGTAAAAGGAAAACTATGACGGAATGAAAACAGCCCTTTTGTTTGAAAAAGTGTTTCATTTGTGCATTCCATGCATCGCATCGTATCGCATCGCATCACTTTCGCTTTACACAACAATGTAAACGAAATCACAGTTTTATTTTGAAAACCAAACGCTCAAATTGCACTAATCAGGTAGTGAACCGACTAATAACAAAACAACTCGATAAACAAATTGCAACAACTCGATACATGAAAGGAAGATAATTACAACCTGACATAGAAAAGGAAACTAATACATCTTAAACAAGACACGACAGAGTCCAACAGGACAAAAACAAGACCTTGAAAGACACAAAGAAAAGGACTCAAGTAAATAACTGGGTCTTCAGTGAGGGAGACAAGGGGCAGGGGGAAGCACTGCCGGCCACCGGCCATCTCTATCAACCGCCGGCCATCGACAGCACACTGCCGGCCATCGATGTGCCACCGCCGGCCATCGATGGCAGACTCTCCGAAATGACGACACGTGTCCTCCACTCACTACCTTATCTTCTATATGAGTTCCAGCTTCGGGATTTTCTTCATTTCAGCTCAAATTTGCACCAAATGGAAGCATTCCTTGCTCAAAACCTCACAAATTGGATTGCCAACTTGGATGGCTCGGAAAAGCTGAATTTTCGGGGTTTTGGCTTGAATGCACTATTCATGCTGAGTCGCACTCCGCTGCACTTTCCTTTCCTCCATGTCGCGGCGAGGTTTTGGAACCCGGTAACGCACGTCTTTAGCTTCGCCGGGCAAGAGGTATGTCCAACTTTCGAAGATTTTCAAGTTTTAATGGAATCTGAACGTTATGAAGAGATCTTGTCTCAGTTTTGCTTTGGCCACGCCCAAGCTTTAGGAGAGATGTGTGGGTTTACCACGCATGACGCTCGGTCTCTGATCTGCAACGGGGAACTAGATATCCTCGGCTTGGTTTATCACTTTTCTGAGGCTGGTAACCGTGGCGACCATCATTGGCAAGGTTTTCGGCGACACGCCCTTTGCTTGTACATGCTATCTCACTTCTTGCTTGCCCCGGGCCTTAGCGGATCTAACATTCGTCTGATTGAAGTTGCTCAAGGCTTGAAGGAAGGAAAAAGCTGTATTGCCATGGCACTGGCCGAGACACTGATGGGCTTAGATGCTTTCTACCGTCGGGAGACGACCAGATTCGCGGGAGTCCACTACTGCTACAGGTAATGTTTCCCACCCAATCTCACATATATTTGCTCACATCACTCGGCCCTCAGGCTGTTTTTCTCACAAAAACCTTTTCTTACTTTTCTCTCATCGTACATCTCTCTATTCTTTATTCTCTCATTTTTCATCCCTCCCCAGGTATGGTTGATGGATAAACTGCAGTTGTGGACTCTTGCCCAGCCTACTCAGCCGCGGCTACTTCTTCAGGCAACGCCTGGTCGATGCCCTAGATGAGGGATGGTGGTTCGACTGGATGTGCAATTTGTCCGCAGATCGCATCGCTTGGCGCTGTCCTTGGCTCAATCTTCCGGCAATGAGCTATAGCATGTCCCGCAGACCGGGATCCATTGATTGGTCTGACCACTGTGTGTCTTCTACTTCCATTCCGTATCCGCGCCAGTTCGGCCATGATCAGACTTGCCCGCCAGAGGGGATAGAGTACCCAGCTGCTTTCCCGGTTCGAGGCGCACAGCTTGCCCGATATGCCACAGCTGGAGGACAGAGAGCTCCTGGCCCCCGCTCCTACTTTCAGTTGCACTTTGTCTGATGAGTGCTTGGATTGGCTCAATGAAGAGGCGTAGATTGGGCCCAGCTTAGCATCAGAGGCTTTGACCAGCTCTGGAAGGGGGCACAGGGACACCTGACTTGACTATGCCCCAGATTTATTGCTTTATTAGTACTTTCAAGTTTTCTTTATGAATGTAATAAAAAGCAACCTCAATTGTATGCAAGAGCAGGAGAACTCTGTTTTGAAATCAATGAAGTTGAAGGTTGTGGTACTGAAAATTTTCCGCTTTGGTCCAAAAATGGTCTTAGTTGTAAAAAGATTAATTTGAACAAAGTCAACTTTTATTAAAACTTTTCAAAACCATTTTCGATATGGATCAGAACTGGACACGCCTGAGATCTGTCACTGAGATGCACAACCCGGATCCTAGCAACTGGAAAGTTGCCCCTAGTCTGAATAGCGCGCAGCATTGCACAGCAACGGAAAGTTGCCCCTAGTCTGAAAGCACTGCACCGGAGATTACGATGAATGCTGATGGACAAAGATGACTGAGATGATCAAATGGACAAAGTTGATCGGGGAAAAGTTTATGGCTGAACTTCAGGATGAAGTTGCCTACATATCCCAAAGATGGGAATCAAGCCTTACGTAGTGTAACAACCCTCGTCACTGTTTACCGAATAAGCACTGGTTGCCGATAAACTGAACTGATTATGACTGATAAGTGAACTAAATAAATTACTGAACTGACTGACTGAAATTGAAACTGAATTGATTGAGTTTATCTATTGTATTGCATATTCTATCTGTTTGATCAATTGATTATCTGTTTGAGTTTTTATGTTTAAACTGCACATTGAAGGCCTTATCGGCGGCCGAATCGGAAAGCGATTACTGTTTCATGATCATCGTGATTTATGTGATTTTATAGTATAATTATCTGAAAACTGATTAGGTATGTTTAAATTAGATTAAAATAAGCCAAATTGCATAAGTTGCCTTATTTACCATCTCGCCACTTAGTGGCCCACTACCTCATATATATGAAGCATTGTTATACACTTGATCAAAGTTTTCTTCAGCCACATTTGAGCACACAACCGGCTAGAGAGAGAGAGTTAAGGGAGAGAGTTAGTCTTCATCTCATTTGGCCTTGATTTGGTTTGGAAATTGAAGGAGTTTTGCAACCTTAAGTTCCTCACTTAGATTACAAGACTTAGTAAGGATTTTACCTTCTTAATGTTGTGTTTTAAGCTAATTCTTGCATGATTCATGCTCATTGTAGAGTTAAGTCATGTTTTAAGTTCAAACATGTTGAATTGGAACTCAATTGTTGCATGCATGTACTTATCTTACATTATTGAGGTTATTCTTCAAAGATTTTCACATGCATGTCCATGTTAATGTTAAGAACCATGATTTCACCTTGTTTTGAAAAGAATGAGCTTATTAGAGCATGTTTTGAAGCCTTAAATGAATTTAAAGTCTTGCATGTTGTGTTGAGTTTCATTCTTGAAAAATGGTTTGAGATTGGGTTTGAATTAAACACCCTTGGGCTTTGATTTCTTAAAATTGAGTTTTGAAATATGTTATTCTATGTGTTTAAAAGAGTTTCCAGAAATTGGCCCAAGAGGATCGAATTTAGTGCATTTAAACTTGAATTTGAACTAGAGCTCAAATCTGGAATTTCCAGATTTTGGTTGTCCGCTCAAGCGAGGAAGTGCCGCTCGAGCGGGGAAATCGAGCTCCCAGCATCCTGCACTGTGCATCAGTCCGCTCGAGCGGAGGAAGTTACGCTCGAGCGGAGGACTAGGTGACACGCTCGAGCAGGCGTCGAGCGGAGATTTCACCTATCCAATACTT
This sequence comes from Camellia japonica, assembly GCA_030407325.1. NCBI lineage: Eukaryota > Viridiplantae > Streptophyta > Magnoliopsida > Ericales > Theaceae > Camellia > Camellia japonica. Next base: position 158,416,637 of record JAPPVO010000031.1, on the reverse strand, counting down.
TTTAGTCCGCTCGAGCGGTGAAGTGGACGCTCGAGCGTGGACCTTTGTTTGCTTTTCCGCGGAGCGGGGAAACCTGAGCTCGAGTGGGACCCTGTTTCCCTAAAATTTCGAAAATGTTTTCTAAGTACATCTTTGCATCCTCATTCCATCCTAGGCATTCTAGGCCTAGTTTTAGGCATCTTAATGAGGATTTAGATGTAGAGCACACCAAGGCAAATTAGGGATTAAGTTATGATCTTTCCCAACTGTATAGCTTAGTGTGTGTTCAATTTGTGAACTGTGTAGGGTTGGCAACTGGAGACGCTCTAGTTCACTGTAGCCCAGAACTCTGTGAGTAATAATCGTGTAAAGATATGTTCAAAATGACTATCTTCTGAATACTGAACTGTACTGTTTTCTGAACTGTTACTGTTAACCGAATGAATGTATGTCCTATATTCTGAACTGTATTGTGCCATCCTTAGCAACTACTGTTACTGACTGTTACTGTTACAGAGATCTCTGGGTTCCCTCGTGGAACCACTACTGTTACTGACTGATGGCCATCATTACTGTTCGGTTCTTTAAGACCTACTGTTATTGTTATGCTAATTGATGTACCACATATGACTGTTTACTGTACTGAACAACTGTTACAACTGATTGAAATGAACTGTTTCATTACTGCAAGGACATTCATTCTAAACCTCTTTACGCTTTATTTTACTCACTGGGCTTTAGCTCACTGCTCATATATATATGTAGGTGGTCAGGCACGGATCAAAGCTAGAAGCGTCGGGATATTCCTTTTGTCAAGCCAGCCTATGTGCCTCAATGCGAGGTCTGAGTTTGCCATGCTATGGCTTTGGGGGTGTTTTTATTCCCCCGTCTGTCTCCGTACTGTTTGTATCACTGTATAGACTGTTACCTACTTTACCGTACTGTTATCAGGGGATTAGGTCCCTGTATGAATGACTGTAAATGTTGTAAATATTTGTACCTAACTGTTCTGTACCGAATGTTTATATGCATGAAAAATCTTTTTGGCATGCAGACTGTCAAACAGCTCGTTGGACATTGTTTATTTACTGTATTGGCTTCCGCCATGCCCCTGTACTCTGTTATACTGTATTACTGTTAAGCAGGCCTTTGGTAATCTCGGATTACTGGCCGGTTACGGTGCTAAACCCATAGGGGTGGGTTTGGGTCATGACACGTAGTTCAGGCTCGAGTTCGCTCGAGTATTTTCACTCTCCTTTTGCGCTCTAACTTTTGCCAAGGCCGCCCTTTGCGGGTTTTCAACCTTGCGAGCTCAGTTTTTATAATTTCGAATTTTTTTGTGCTTTGAGTTTTGCCTAGGTCGCCCTTTCGGGTTTTCGGCCTAGCGAGCCTCTCAAGGGTAATATTTCTTCAATTTGTCCATATTGATCGGTTGTGAGAACTCCAAGCCATCTAGATCAATCAGAACCACAGCTCCACCTGACCAGATAGACTTAATGATGTAGGGGCCAGTCCAATTAGGTCTGAACTTGCCCCTTGGGTCGTGGATGGGAGCTCGGTTATCCTTGAGCACCAAATCTCCTTCCTTTAAATTCCTGGACTTCACTTTCTTGTTGAAAGCCCGGGCAATTCTGCGCTGATAACCCTGAACATGGTACAGTGCTTTCAGTCTTCTCTCATCAAAGAGCATGAGTTCCTCAAACCTGCTCTGCTGCCAATCTGCTTCGGCTATTTGACACTCAGCCAATACTCGCAATGACGGAACCTCAATCTCGATAGGTAGAACGGCCTCCATCCCATAAACCAATGAATACGGAGTCGCCCCAGTAGAAGTTCTGATTGAAGTCCGGTAGCCCCACAGAGCAAACGGCAGCTTATCTGGCCAGTCCGGTAGGTTTCCACCATCTTCTGCAATATGTGTTTGATGTTCTTGTTGGCGGCCTCAACCGCTCCATTGGTTTGCGGCCGATAGGTAGACGACTTATGAAAAGCCACGTTGTATTTTTCCAACAAGTCAATCACTTCCTTCTTGAAGTGGGAACCGTTATCTGAAATTATCTCGTTTGGGACTCCGTAGCGACAGATGATGTTGTTTCTGATAAACTTTGCAACATGTGAAGCCTTCAACACCGCATAAGATTGGGCCTCGACCCACTTCGTGAAATAATCTATCGCGACCAGGATGAACTCATGCCCATTCGACCCCTTCGGAGTGACAGCCCCGATCACATCAATTCCCCAGACTGAAAATGGCCATGGCGAAGTCATATTGTACAGCTTCGACGGCGGAATGTTCATGCGATTTGCATGAATTTGACATTTGTGGCATCGCCGAACAAAACCGATACAATCCTCCTCCATGGTGGACCAGTAGTAACCCTGTCTGAGGATCTTCCGTGCTAGCATTACTCCATTCATGTGCGCACCACATTCCCCCCCATGGATGGCTTCCATTAGACGCTTTGATTCTTCGGCATCGACACACAGCTTATGCATTCCCAGATGACCTCTTTTATACAGCTTACCCCCACAGATGATGAACTGAACGGCCATTCTTCTGATTGCCCTCTTATCCTTGGCATTTACCCCTGGCGGGTATGCTTCTTTTCCAGGAAATTCCAAATGTCGTGTACCAGGGGTTTTCGTCCTGAACCTCATCTATAGCAGCAATCGACTCGTAGGCTGGCGCAAATTTCTGGTCAATGATGACTGGACGCATCCGGACTCCGAACGGGATGTCTATCATGGAAGATAGAGTTGCTAAAGAATCTGCGAACCTGTTGTTCTCTCTTAGTAGATGAGCAAAGTTTAGCTTCTCAAACCGAGGAATTAACAAGTCCAAGGTCTGGTGATACATCATCATCTTTTCTTCTTTGACTTTCCAGTCTCCTTTTGCTTGAGACACAACAAGGTTCGAGTCCCCGATGACGTCCAACCGTCTTGCCCCTAGTTCCAGGGCTGCTTCTAGACCGGCAATGCATGCCTCATATTCTGCTTCGTTGTTCGAGACTTTGAACCGGAGTTTGAAGGCTAGAGGGATACGGGAATTGTCGGGTGCTATCAGCAACACTCCTATCCCATACCCGTATTGATTTGACGCTCCGTCAAAGTACATCGTCCAAGTTTCAATTCATCGTCGATGTGCAAAATGGCTTCATCTGGGAATAAGGTACTCGGACTGGCTTCACCCCCTTCCACTGGATGGTCGGCTAAGAATTCTGCTACTGCTCTTCCCTTGACTGACTTGCGTGTCACATATTTCAGATCAAATTCGGAGAGCAACAGCAACCAACGAGCTAGCCTACCCGTAAGTGCTGGTTTCTCGAAAAGATATTTGATGGGATCGAGTCGTGAAACCAACATTACGGAGTGAGCTAACAGGTAGTGCCGCAGCTTCCTGGTAGCCCATACCAAAGCTAAGCAAGCCTTCTCCAGCGGGTGTGTAGCGAGTCTCATACTCTAGCATCTTCTTGCTCAGATAGTAGATGGCTTCTCTCCACCTTTCCTTCTGATTCTTGCGCGAGCATACAGCCCATTGTAGTCTCAGTCACTGAAAGGTACAATATCAACGGTTTCCCCGGCTCTGGCGGTGACAACACGGGCGGGTTCTGTAAGTATTTTCCTTGATCTGTTCAAAAGCAGCTTGGCATCGGCCGTCCCATTGGAATTTCTTTCCTTTCTTCAGGAGACCAAAAAGTGGTTCACAAGTCAAGGTTAATTTTGAGATAAACCGTCTTATGAATTGCACTTTACCCAGAAAGCCTCGCACCTCCTTTTCAGTCCTTGGTGGTGGCATTTCTAAGATGGCCTTGATTTTGGAAGGGTCGACTTCGATACCTCTCTGTGTAATCAGAAACCCCAGCATTTTTCCCGCTGTAACACCGAACGTACATTTCTGAGGATTCAGCCGCAACCGAAATTCTCTGATCCTTTGGAAGAACTTTTGCAAGGCGGTGTAGTGGCCCTCTCTTTCTTTGGACTTGACAATCATGTCGTCCACATACACCTCAACCTCTTTGTGGATCATGTCATGCAATATTGTGGTCGCGGCCCGTTGATAAGTAGCTCCAGCATTCTTCAACCCAAACGGCATTACTCTGTAGCAGTATGTCCCCCACGGGGTGGTGAATGCAGTCTTTTCCCGGTCTTCGGGTGCCATCACTATCTGGTTGTATCCTGAGAAGCCATCCATGAATGAAAGCAAAGCATGCCCTGCGCTGTGAAATCCACTAACTCATCAATATGCGGCAAGGGAAAGTCGTCCTTCGGACTAGCTCTGTTCAAATCCCTAAAATCCACGCATACTCGGATCCTGCCATCCTTCTTCGGCACTGGAACAATGTTGGCCAACCAAGTCGGGTATTCGGATACCAGCAGGAAGCCTGCGTCGATTTGCTTGGTGACCTCTTCCTTAATCTTGAGAGCCCAGTCCGGGCGGATCCTCCTGAGTTTCTGCTTGACAGGTCGGGCCTCGGGGTCAAGGGGGATCCGATGCTGTACAATCTCAGGATCGATTCCAGGCATGTCTTCGTAGGACCACGCGAAAACACCTTTGAAATCTTTTAATAAAGCGACTAAGCGCTCGCGTTCCTCCGAAGACAACGTGGACCTGATCTGGACCAGCCGCGGGTCCTCCTCAGTACCAATATTCACAGTAATGATTTCATCCATTAGGGGTTTGACAAACCTCTCCTGCTCTTGTTCAATTAAGCGTTGCAAAACCGGAGGAATTTCGTCATCGTCGTTTTCATCAAAATTTTGAAAGTCTGAGTTTATGCAATAAATCAAGGGCACAGAAAAGTACTCAGAAACCACAGTTACTTGATTCTCATTAAGCACATCCAAATCGTCCGAATTCTCGGTTACAACAGACTCAAAATGAGAAAGAAAAAGACGACCTGGACAAAACTGTGGCATCCGGGTTATCATCCCCAGGATTACCAGACTCAGACTCAGTCGAGCTGGAACCTGATTCCGACTCACAAGATTCGGTGGAATCAGATTCCGGCTCACTACCTGACCCGGTGCTGCTGGACAAAAATCCCTCCTCGTATTGCCAAGTGAGAGAGGGTGCGATAGATGCATCCAAAATAGTTGCTGGTAGGCCCGCAGCCGTTTCATCCCCAATCATGGAAACCGAGAAGTTATCCCCCAAGCACTTATGGTCGATCGGAGGATCTGAGAGTAGACTTGCCAGTGCTACCCCCATTTCAATTTCAGCGCCCTCGGAGTCCACTGCCTTACACTGCTCAACCTCAGCTGATGGGTCTGTCTGCTCTTCGGCAACGTCATCCCCGGGTAATTGTAGGTCAAAGAAAATCTCGAAGCCTGGCACGCGCTTCTTCTCCGCGTTCAGCCACGGCTCGGGGAAGCCACAAAACGGAAAGTCCTCCCCCTCCCGGACGAAGCGTCCGTTCAGGGTACCCTGAATGGGCCTGTGCATTAAGTCAAAAGGCTTCCCCGCCTTCTTTGCTTTGGCTCTCCCAGCCATTTCCTTCCCCTTTCGCATCCAATCCTCTTTGGTGGGCAGATAACCCAAGCCAAAGGTATGAGGGTTGTGTGGCACTTCGGCCAATGCTGCGACGCCCTTCCGGCCGCTCCTTCCTAATCCCATCCCGGGGATGTGTTGTAGCTTGTTCATGAGGTATACAGATTGAGCACTGACGTACACTCCCTCATTAACAGCCATGATATTCTGCACAACCCGAGCCTCAGCCAGAGTAAACCCTGATAAGAACACATCCTCCGTGCCGTGCTCGATTTCTAGGACTGGTGTAGATACCTCCGGAGGTGGATGGATTGATGAATTCCCGAAAACAATGGCTACTCCCTTTCCATAGGGGTATTTCACCATCTGATGTAGAGTGGAAGAGACTGCCTTCACTTGGTGCAACCACGGCCGCCCCAAGAGTAGATTAAAGGTTGCAGGAACGTCCAAGACATGGAATTTCAATGTTGTGTTGTCCTGGACCAACCTGGGTCTGAATTTTGACAGTCCCCATCACCTCCCTGCTGGTGTTATCATAGGCTCTGATCACTTGAGTAGTCGGCACGAAGTCCGCGGGCTTTAACCCGATTGCATATGCCGTCCTGACGGGCACACATTAATGGAGATCCGGTGTCAACAAGAACCACCGGCACCCACTTGTCTCTACATTCCACAGAGATGTAGAGGGTTTGTTATGATTTGCGCCCTCAGGCGGCAGTTCTTTGTCTGAAAAGGTTAACATCGGGGAACCTCCTCCGGAAAGACCAGTCCAACCAGCTGCTCTGGTGTGGTATCTATAGAAAGTTTAGCCTTGTCCATAGCAGATAGGACAGCCTGTCTGTGCACTCGTGACGCCATAAGCAGTCCCCAGATGGAGATGTCTGCTTGTATCTTCTTCAGCTGCTTCAGTACAGCTTCTTCTTCAATCTGCTTCTCCTTCTGCTTTCAGCTTCTTTATCCTTCCAGATGCCTCTGGTTGGTCTAGGTGCGGGGGTTTGAAGTACCGCCCACTTCTTGTCATGTGATCAACCTCATCAAGATACCAGGTGTCGTCTGGTTGATTGCTTCCCCAATCCTCGTCTGTGTGGGCAAGACATAAATCATCGTCTTCCCACCACATTCCGTTGGCATTCAAAAGGCACCTGTCTGGCTCTGGCATGATTGTACTTGCAGTACTTCAGCCCACATGCTCACAGCATCTTCTGTTCCCGTGCCCACAGCACTTTCAATCCCCTCATGGATTGGCTTTCCGGTTCCCTCAGAACCCTGTTGTTTACCTGCGTCAGCGCAGTTTGTTGTTCAACTTTCCCTGCATTCACAATGCTTCTGTCCTGAGCGAAATTCTTTGTACCGGCGCTCTCCGGCAATGTATTCTGACTTTCGGCCCTTCCGGCCACCACTGGTACCCTCGCCCCTGCCGGGCCCTGTTGGAACTCCACAACATCCGGTTGATCATCCAGCCATCCGGTAGCCTCTGCCGATTCCTCATATTCAAACCAGTTGACTGCCGCATCCCCTGATTCTTGGTCATTGAAGAACTGGAGGTTGGCAAAGTCCTTTCTACAGTTGTTAAAGATCTTGTCCCCTGCTCCAATTCTTCCCCCTGGATCATACACACAGTTCTGCTCTCTCTGGCAATTCTACTCTGGCTCAAATGGCCTGCTGACAAAATGTAACCACTCGGATCATAGGCTTCCCAGCAAAATCCCAGACTGCTCAAACCCTGATTCAACCATTCTATCCTCCTCTGCAACCTCCTCTGTAGTGTCCTCAACAGCCACCACCATTGGCTCAGGTTGGGTGTGGAGATGTCCATCATGCACAAATAGTCAGTGCAGTCGGGAAGGAGCACCTCCGGCTTAGGTAGATGGGAGGGAGTGATATAGATGCTAGGATCGTAAGACACGACCCCAGTCTGGATAAGTTGATTCTTTTGGGAGGTGGAGCTTGGTTGTGTGTAGGGAGTGGGTTGGTTGTGACATTAGGTCTTCGGGAGGCAAAATCACATTTTTGTCAACGAGATCTTGAATCTCGTGACGCAGTCTGAAACATTGGTCGGTATCATGACCGTGCTGCTGGTGATATGCACAGTACTTGGCTGGGTTGTGAGTGGGGGGAAGTTTTTTGGCAATGGCCTCGGCTCCAGGGGCTTTAGATGCCCTTTTCTGATTAAGACCCCCAGAGCTTTGGACAGGGCATGTACAAGGGGTGAAGGTTCTTTGGCCTCTGGGTTGGTATTTAGTGGTCTGTGTACTTCCGGATGCACCGGAGAAGGGTGTGGCTGCCATGGGCCTTGGAGGGGAGGGGAAGGGGTGGCGACCATGTTAACCTCCGAAGTTCTTGCAGTTGCAGCGCCACTCGGGCCTGCATTGTTGTTGCGGTTAAAGTTCTCCGGGGTTGCTCCTGTCTTGGTCAATCAGACCCTGTTTCATTGCATCTTCAATTTGTACCCCCATCTCGTGCAGATCCGAAAAGGTGGGGAAGGGGAGTACAATCATCTTTTGCATCAGTTTTGGCTGGAGATTGCGCACAATCATCCTGATCTGGTCTGTTATCGGTGGCCTCGGGTCATCATCATCGAGGCCTTCGCCCTCCACCGGGTCACGAAATCTGAGAAACTCTCTTTGGCTCCTGCCTTGTTGTTTCGAGATCACGAGTCGTAATCTCGATCTGGGTGTTGTAAGAGTATTGCGCAACAAAGGCCTCGGCCATTTCATCCCAACTTCTTTTGACATCATCCTCCAACTTCGCATACCAGATAGCGGCCACACCCGACAGGGTCCGGCCGAATAGCGAAAGCTTCTGTGGGTCTGGTTAGGCCCATTGGTCGCAATATATTGAGAATAGCGGAGGTGGACCATGGGGTCCACCAGATCCGTCGAAGCGATCAATCTGCGGCATCTTGAATCTATCCGGCAACGTCACGGCCACATCGGTATATCCGTCCTCGATATCCGGATAGCCTTTACCCCTTGTGATTTTTTGAATAGCTTCTCGAGCTTGCTCAATTTCAGTGCTGTTGGGTCTACTTCGAACTCGAAGGGAGAGTCCGGGTGGTTGATAGGTGTAGTGTGCCTGGACATTGAGAGGAGGAAGTGGGGCGGAGCCTGCCCCGTTGGAAGGTCTGTGTCCTCCTGGATGTTCTGGACATTTGGCAAGTGTTCTGGATGTTTGGCAGGACATTCTGAACAGTTGGTGCCTGCTCGGGTAGTGGGACCCCTGGTGGAGGAGGAGCTGGATGTGAGGCTGATGCTCCGGCTTGTTGCTGGAGTCTAGTGATGAGCTCAGCCTGTTGGGCCATAATTGTGGCCTGCTGTTTAGAGAACTCCGCCTGGCGAACAGCATCCTCCTGCATTTGCCTCATACTCTCTTGGATTTGACGCATCATTTCTTCCATTCGGCTATGCTCTGCTGATCCTGCTGACTGACTGGTATGTGTATCTCTATGGCAGAAACTGAGACCTCAACCCGACTGTTCACTGCTAGGGTAGACCACTGCTCTGGTAACCTCTGTTCAGACACACTACGCTTTCTCGGCCTTCTTACAACCGGGGGGTAGAGAATGAAACACTGGCTGTCCGTCAACCAGATCCTCAGATCGATTGAGCCGACGACCTCTTGTCCAAAGTGCTTGGGGAATATCTACTGGGTCGGAAGCAATTGTGCTAAAACTGTCCTAGCAAAAGATAAATAAAGCAATAAGGAAATAAATAACCAAGATAAACGAACAGCATAACAGCTTAAAATAAATACACAACACACAGCTGGGCATAACAACACACGGTCGATAAGCTGAATACACACTGTCCTCAAACACTGATCATTATCCCTGAATCACTGTCCCCGAAAACTGAATCTGATACCCGCAGATAACTGATTCTCAAACACTGACTGATGCCCGCAGGCCTGATGCCCAAACTCATACACTGATACATGCATTCCCTGTAGAGACGCACTCTAACAGCACATAACAGATAAGTGAGAGCCAAAACACCCCTATGTTGGGGTAGGGTTTCCCTGTCCTATTTTGTCAGGAGCTAGGGTTTCACTACGCACGCAGCGGTTTCAAACAACCTATATCGGGTAAGCAACCTGTCCTAGTTTGGAATGGTCACTACGGATTCGATATGCACTAGGTCGAATGGTCAAAAGGGTGCCCCGGTAAAACCGGGGTTTGTGTTCCCATACTGGCAGAGCCCACAACCGGTCAGCCTTATGGTCATGCCTTGACAAGACAAGCCTCCGGCAAACCGTTCAGGAATAGCAGATGGCAAACACGGTGTCCTAGGCGCACCAATGCAAATGCAATGCAAAGAAACATACAAGTGTAGTCAAAACAAGATATCATAAGTTCGAGTCAAGCTCTCTAATTCCCCAATAGAGTCGCCAGAAACTGTAGACGTCCCCGAACGCCCCGGGAGGGATGATGTCTCGTTCTGTTCGTTTGGGCTCACTACAGTTCAGGACTCAAATGTCACGGTTCTTAATCTGAACCAAAAAGTCCAAATCCGGCAAATCGTTTTAAGAAAATAGATTTTTGAAAGAAGTGCCAAACATGGACTGCTTTGCCAGATACAGAGTCGCCACCTAAATATTTTATTTTTGGGAAATTTAGGAAACCCTGACTCGTTTGCCTAAGGCACGTGTCCGTCATCACCAAAGTTGCCTCGGCTCGGGAACTTGGGTACGATTGGGGAAGGTCAGCTATGAGCACCCCCTCTCGCCCGATCAAAGATCGGCCTCTACTAACCATGATATCTAGTTTTGAAAACATTGTGTGTTCTTATTCCGGTTATTAGCCTAGATTTACTATGTGATGCGCACAGCATACAAGTATAGACCGGGTCGCCTGAATTGGAACAAAACATTTCATGTTTGTTTTTTGAAAGATGGTTTGCTACTCGCAAGTAGGCTTAAAATGCAGATTTTGCCACCCTCGGGTGGGCTTAGAAAAAGATGGTTTTGCCACTATCTAGTGGGCTTAAAACTCACAGTCAATGCATTGCTCCAATCCAAATAACCCAACCTTCACCCACAGGCATTCAGGCAGTTATAACACATAAGCATATAGCCTCATGGTAAGCATGCTATCATGGCAGTCACTCACACGCATGCAAGGATGCTAAAGCTAAAGCATAAAACTTACCGAGTACTCCAAGCCAAAACAGAAGCTAATTAGAAATCATGCATGATCCTAATTATACAGAAATGCCTAATGCAACACATGCAAAAATGCAACTATAGCAGGCTCGGCTATTCTAAACATGGCATATGGAATGCTACAGCTAACATGTATTCAACTCGGAATTGAAATACAATGCAGTTAGTATGATGCGCCGAGCCCGGTGCATGCAAAACAGAAATGAATGCAAACATGCTATCATACTGTATGCTAATTGAAACATGCCCTAATCTAACCATCATAAGCTGGTAAATAAAAGGGAAGAAAGACGTGGGGTTGGAAGACATACATCACACGCACGCACACTTATTACAACATTGCCCTCGCTCGGAGGGTCCGAATAAAAATAATACAGTCCCAAATGAATAGTTACAGTCCGAATAAATACAAAATCCTAATTAATTTACAAATTAATCTAGGAAAGCATTAAACTAGCATGCAAGCTAGGGACTGCCTCAACTCTGATCTGGATGATGAATGATGCATGTTGAGTTGCTGGCGCGAAATCGCGATGCGATTGCCTCTGTTTCAATGCTCGGAAATTGCGAATCGAATAACGATTATGCATTTGTTTGTCTCTGAAGGCGCAGTCCGGAAAGATGCTGGTTCCTGATTTGCTGCAACAGAGAGCAGGAAAGGGGCATGGCAATGTATTTTCACATATGTATGCACACCTCGATCCTCGTGCCACCAATCACGCATCTCAATGCATGATGGCCGAGGAGTCGAATTGCACGACTCAATATGAAATGAATGCACATAAAAACACAACAAGACCGAAACTCCATCATGGATAATCCGGAGTGTCGGCGACTGGGAATTGAGACACGTTCCGTCACTCGGAGTACGAAACGTACCTCGTTTCCCGTGCTCGGGCTAACTCCTATCCCAAACACAATGCAATATGCATGACATGCATGAATGCAACTAAGATACAACCTAACATGCACAATGCTATGAAATGGCATACATGATGCACGATGGTAACATGGCATACACAAGCGCTAACATACAACATAGCACAACTATCATACGCAATGCTATGAATGGAAATGGCATACACAATGCATAATGGACTTACACCAACATGAGTGGACCTCAGCCACACTCACATAAGTGGCCATTAGATGAAAATGAGACACTCGAAATGCGTGCACGCGTGCACGCAAACCGAGGACCGAACCTAAGGCACGAATGCCACTCTACCAAAGCATGGTAAGGCATGGAACATGTATGCAAACAAGCAAAATTTCAGCACTGAAATATGATGCTAAACAGCCCGAATCATGAAAACATGGCACCCGATGCATAAGGTGAGACCGAAACTCAAAACTAGGCACATGGAATGACTTACAGCTATACAAAGCATGCATTATTTGAACATGAAGCATGAAGACAGAGTCAAGGCAGTCCCAAAACATGGACTTTTCCAGTTTAAAGCAAGGCTAAAAAGTGCTAGCAAGATGGCTTAAATTAGCATGCAATTTTGACTAGTAAACATGGTTTACATGGCAAGTGTGTGATGCACATGGAATTTCACCAAACCGTCGAAAATCAGTGAATAAAACATGTGAAAATAGGTCCAAATAACTACTGATATGCAACCATGGTATGCAAAAATGATGAGCTCCTTTAGATGGCCATACAAGGAGTTATTAGGCACATACAAGATAGACAAGTGACATGGCATATACAACTCTGAAAATCAAATATGATAGTCCCAAGACTCAACAAATTGACCCTAGAATGTGACTAGGAAGCATACAAGATGGGGTCGCTTTGAAAGGCCAAAATAGCCATCAAACAAGTCAAGGTGAGAGGAGGTCACCCCCCTCTGATTTGGAGGTTCAAAACAGCATCAAGGCCACTGGAAATCCACTGGATTCCAGTGGCTAGAAGGTCAAACAAGGCATGTAACAAGGGCTATGAAGTAAGGCTCAAAATGGAGGCAACCAAGCATACAAGATAGCATATGACCTCAAAAAAAAAAATGGAACCTTAATAAAACATGAATATGATGTCAAAACAAGCCTTTTTTCAGTTTACAACAAGTCTCAAAAATGAATACAAATAGGGCTAATCTATCATGCAAAAATGGCCCTAAAAGTGAGAATAGAGACAATGGACAGAAGCTGGCCCCAAATGGTGAAGAGCCCTTCAACAAAGTTGAGGAGGGGCTCAAAACATGGCACTTTACAGTTTACATAAAGCCACGAAAATAATCACAAGTAAGGTTAAACTAACATGCAAGAAAAGGGCCTAAAAGAGGGGTAAAGAGGCAAGTGATAGTTGCTGTCCTCAAACAGAGGAGAGCCCTTTAACAAAGTTGAATAGGGGCTCAAAACAAGCCTCTTCACAGTTTATGACCAAGTCTAAAACAGCTCATAAATAAGCCTAAAATACCATGCAAAAATAGGCCTAAAAGAGAGTTTAAACACAAAGGGTGAGAAGGAAACCTCAAACAGAGAAAGACCCTTAATAAAACATGAAAAAGAGCTCAAAATAAGACTATTTCCAGTTTGGGTCGGAGCCCAAAAATGTAAGCAACAAAGGCTAAAATTGCATGCAAAGAAAGAGCCAAAAAAGAGGGAAAGGAGATTTACCCTTGTAGACTAAGCCTCCAGCAGCTTTTGGACCAAGGAATGGTGCTTTCAACCTCTGCAAAAGGCTTCCAAGATGCTGGAATGAGTGATGGAGGTGTGGTGCTATGGCTTGTAGTGAAAAAAGTGCAAAGAAATCTAACTTTTAAGGCACAAAACACACAATATAGAGAGAGATGAAGCTTTTTGGCTTTTTAAAAGCTCAACCCCTAACTAAGGAAGAGGACCCTTCCTTATATAGAACAAAGCAAAGCTTAAGCTTCTTGAACAAGCTTTTCTTGGCTTTGATCCCTCCATACACGTGTATGGAGGGCAGATATGAGGAATCCAGCTGGTACAAAAGATCTTCCCAGAAACTAGCTGAAATAGGGGAGGGTGCCGGCCATCAGCAATGGCCGGCAGTGCCAATCTGATGGCCGGCAGGTGTTCACCAGTGGCCGGCAAGGGCCAAGCCATGGCCGGCAGTGCACCACAGGGGCCACCCTGAAAGGACCAGGTCATGGTCCAAAAATGAGACAAAAAGGATACAAGGTTCTGAAAACCCGAACCAGTGACGTTCCGCCGCGGCAGTCGAATGCTGGGCGAGCAATCAAACCAGCCGTTGGGTATACCTACAAGCACAACCAAGTCTTGAGAACTGAGTTGATAGATCCTTGTCGCCAATTGTTGACCTTCGTAGTAGGAGCAAGCTTAGTGGCCTTCTTGCAACTCTCTTGGATAGTGAGAGTGATGGGGCTCGTGTTGAGTTACCAAGGGTAGTTTGTGAATACTCGGATGTCTTTTCAGAAGATCTTACTAGTTTACTACCTCACTGGGAGATCGAGTTCTCCATTGAATTAGTGTCTGGCACAGCACCGATTTCCATGTCACCGTATAGATTTGCACCTGCCGAATTGCATGAGTTAAAGATTCAACTCCAAGAACTTTTAGACAAGGGCTTCATTAGCCCTAGTACATCGCCTTGGGGTACGCCGACTCTCTTTGCAAAGAAGAAGGATGGGTCATTGCGGTTGTGTATTGATTACCGCAAGTTGAATAGAGTTACAGTTAAGAACAAGTATCCTCTACCCAGAATAGATGATTTGTTTGACCAACTTAGAGGGTCTCATTGCTTCTCAAAAATAGATTTGAGGTCGAGGTACCATCAGTTGAGAGTCCGGGAGGAGGACGTTTAGACGACGGCCTTTCGTACTCGTTATGGCCACTATGAATTCCTTGTAATGCCTTTTGGGTTGACCAATGCACCGGCTTCCTTTATAGATTTGATGAACAGAATTTTTCGGGAATACTTGGACCGTTTTGTGGTTGTCTTTGTGGACAACATCTTGATTTATTCATCCTCTGAAGAGGAACATGAGACTTACTTGCGAGTAGTGCTGGGTTTACTTAGTGAGCACCAATTGTATGCCAAATTTGAAAAATACGAGTTTTGGTTAACAGAGATGAAGTTTTTGGGGCATGTAGTGTTTAGAGAGGGATTGATTAGAAATGAATTTCCTGTCCAAATAACTGTTAACTTTTATTTTACAATTGCATATCAGAAAAAGGAGGAAAAAATGAGTTGTTTCACTATATAAACATTATGCTCCATTATTGTAGTATTGTGTATATTTCAATTCAAGATAGTTTAAATTTTAAAATTAAAATAAAATTAAAAAATTTTAATTAATTAATTTTTGTATAAGTAGGTTGGTCCTTTGACTTAATTGATAGGATGAATCATTTTTAGTTTGACTGATTCGCTGATTTAACTGCGATTTTAGTGATTTTATCAAAATATATGAGTTAAAATTGTTTGATTCGAAATAAATTAAAGATTGATCTAATTGAAGATTGAATGGCTAAGATTGCTTGATTCGAACTAAACTTCCCGCCCAAACAATTGTTAACTTTTAAACAATTAAGAAAATCTCTATTGACTAGCTTTATTTAACTTTTATTTTATAATCCACATCGAGAAAAAAAGAAAAAAAATGAATTGTTTCACTTATATAAAATGGATTTTATACTCCCATTTATATAAGCAAAATCAGATTTTTAGTGAGAAGCTTTTTTATCAATATCTCATTCTATATTTTTTTTTATTTTTAAAATTTTAAACAATTAAGAAAATCTCGATTGATTTGCTTTCATTTAACTTTTATTTTACATAATATAAAAGAATTAAATATAATTATCATATTTTTTTAAATAATATATTGTTTTATCCCGTGCATAGTACGGTAATATGCTAGTAAACTAAATACAAAAACATGTGGGTAGGAGTTGTAGGTGATGGATATGAATGAATATAGATGTGGTAGTTGTGGGTGATGAATATTGAATACAAATGAATATTTTATTAGTTTACTATTATTTATATTTTATTATAGAGAGAGGGACTGAAAAGGCTAAATAGTAGGAAGGGAAGTGTCACATTTTTATTTTTTTTTGTTATTTTTTAAACAACAATGCTAGAGACCTCTAATTTAGAGGCTCTAAACACACCTCTAATGAGGTGGAAAAGGCAAAAAAAAAAAAAAAAAACCAAGACACAGCACTGATGTGGCAGTGGGTGGACCCACTGCCACATCACTAGTGGTATCTCTAATTAGAGGTCCCAAGCATTTTTCTTTTTAAAATTATGAGAATTTAGGAATAGATTTTTGGAACCTTTTGAGAAATATTACATTTGATTACATATATGGGTCCTGTTATGGTGTGCAACTTACGCCTTACACTTACGCATTTTCTGTTTGCAGTCCTGCTTTTGTTTCCACCTTCCACTTACACTTTTTGTGTAAGTGGCACATGGTGTGCAACCTTGAGAGTTGCACACTTAAGAAAAGTCCTACATATATATATATAGTATAGATTAGTTTAGATTTATTCATAAGTATTTTACTTTTTTAAGAACATTTAAATTAGATGTATCGTAAAAAATTTAAATAAAATGATCAAAAATATAAAAAATAATTTACTCAAAACAACAAAAACACAAAAAATGAAAAACTATTTTTAAAAATCATAACTATTTTTGAGTAATTCAACTGAGGTACAGGTAGATGGAGATCGTACGGTGGAAGAAAAGTCCAGCTGTATAAAGTTTGGAATAGTGCTTTGAGGTAGAGTAGGCCGCTGATCTTATAGCTCAAAGTTTTTTTTTTTTTTTTTTTTTTTTTTTTTTTTTTTTTTTTTAACTTCAGACTAAATACGAAAATGAGACTTTATATTAATGTATCTTTGAAAATTTAGGCCTTTGATAATATTTTTTTTTTGATTTTATTAAGTTAATAATTTATTGAAAGAAAAAAAATATACTTGTAGGATATCGATTATATCCAAAAAAAATAGAAATTCCATTATTTTATGAATATAATGAGTTTTATTGTGAGTGTTTGTGATCATGTTGAATTTTTTTTTTTTTTTTTTGATCAGCAAAATCATGTTGAAATTATTCTATGTTAGTAGAATTATTTTCAAAAATCAATGAATAGCACCTCAAAAACATCATACTTCCACCAATAATTTACTTTGAACTTCACCAAAATTACTTAGACACATTCACATGTGCGTGCACACACACAAAATGATATACATATTTTTTTATGAGAACTAAGGCACTTCTTGTTATAAACTAAATAAGATAAATTACACTTGCACTCATTGAGATTTGGATTTAATATATATCATTTTTGACAAGTGAGAAATCACACTAACCCTCCTGTCATTATAATTATTTAGACGAAACAAAGACATTGAATTTATACACTCTCTCTTTTCATGCTTTGTTTTACTTCCTCTGTTCTTTTTTTTTTCTTTTTTTTTATTTTCCTTTTCTTTGCTTTGCTTTACTTTTTTTTTTAATGTAATTTTTTCTGTTTTTCTACTAGAAAGCAGAGGGGGTTTGTGAAATGAGACTATTAACCACATGGGTGAGAATGTAATTTATAAAATGTTAGTGGATGGGATATAATTGGACAAAATCTCAAGAGGTGTCAGTGTAAGTTACCCAACTAAATAAGTACACTTATTCAGATCATATCTATTTTTCTGCAAGTCTACTATAACAAAAATACACTTTAGTAACACTATACTAGTGGCATGTTTTTAAAAAAATCACAAAAAGAATATTTGGTGGCGTGTTTTAGAAAAAATGTCACAGAACCACAAACATACAAGGCTCTAGTGACATTTTATAAAGAAGTGCCACATCACTATAATAAAAATGTGATTTAGTAACATCAATTTTATGGCACTTTATAAAAGAATGACACAAGAAATTGTTCTAGTGACACTGATCAACAGATGCCACTAAACTTTAGTAGCAATGGCATTTTTTAAAAAATGTACTAAACTAAGTGCGTGCAAGTTACTTTTATAGCATTTTCAGAAATGTCACTAAGCCAAAAACTTTCAGTTATGATCATCTTTACTCTGGCACTTTGTACTAATTTTTTTTTATAAATATTATATATTAATTGTAAATATATAATTACTTAAGTAGTTAAACTTTGATTTACAGGTGTGAGATATAGTTGTTCTAAAAAGTATCATTAGGCTAACAGAAACAGTTGCAATCGAAGTACTTAAAAGCACAAACCCATCTAAAGAAGTAGAATGAGAAGAATTAGAACCTGACTACTGAGAGGTACATGTTCAAGTCCCAGTCAAACCAAATGAGAGCATGATTCGATCATATGGACTTGTCAAAACAATTGGACAAGTTATTGGAGCTCATGTTGCTTGGCCTGCTCCATTTGTGGTATATTTCTTTCGTAAATACTAATTTCATTAACAAATTTATATTAACGTAATATAGTTTCAATTACTTTTATATGTTTATCTTTTGGATTCAGATTTCGCAAGTTATGGATGCTAGCCGAGAATATTTATACAAGTGAAGTTGAAAATTTGGAAACTGAATTTATTTTGATAATTTGTCTCTCCGAAAGATGGATATCACTATGGCTTTTCAGAACTTATGGTTGGAATAATTTTCTTTTAAATTTTGTTTGCTTTAACTTTGTTAGTGTGATAGAATATTTTATAATTTTGATTATGATTTTTATTGTAATATAAATAAATATATTTTTAGATAAAAAAATGATTGTGGTTTGAATCTTTTTTTTTTTTTTTTTGATGTGATGATTCTATGATGGTAATATTTGTTTATTATTATGAAAATATTACATGATGAATGGATGTTAAATTAATATAGAATGTGGCAATTAATATTCAATTGTTTATAAAAATCGATTCAATTTTTACACGTATGTACGCAAGCTTACTTGTGGCTTTTAAAAGTGTCAATGAAAAGAACACATAAGTGGCATTTTGTAGTAGTGGTAGTAACTTTGCAAAGTGTCACTAGAATAAACTCCAATGGCTCTTAAATCCATTTACTGGCACAAATGAATTGGATTTAGTGGCATTTACAAAGTTGTTAAAAACATCAATTGTGACATAACAAGCGCCATTAAAAATTCATATAGTGACATTTTTTAGATTGTAAGTTTTCTTTAATGGCACTTGATAGCGTCACGGATAGTGTCTACGATGACATTAAAGTGTCAACGAAAGTCTTTAGTCATGATGGTGTAATGGCACTTACAAGTGCTATTGAAGTGCTACTAAGTCTTTTTTTAATGACACTCAATAGTGTCACGAATAGTGTCTATTATAACATCAAAGTGTCATTGAGAGTTTTTATCTGTGATGGTGTAGTGGCACTTGAGGTGCCACTAGTATCTATCGTGGCACGTGTCTAAATGACACTTGTTTAAAATGTCACAAGACTAAAAAATGTCATTAGAAGAATAATTTTGTGACACTTTGAAATGTCAGTAAACTAAAAAAATATTACAGTGATCTTTTCATAAAAAGTTAAAAAAATATACTTATTTAAATAATGCCAAACAATTTGTTAGAAGAGTGTAGTCAACCATGAGTGGCATGATGAGGGCTAAAACACTTCTAATTGCATATGGTACAAAAATTAAAAGTTTATTTGGGTCTACTCAATAATTTCAAATATGTGTTTTAGCTGCTAAAGGTATATAGACTTAAAGAACTTCAAATACAAAAACAACACTTAATCCAAAAAATACAAAAATGTGAAAATGATACATCTATCTAACATAGATGGGTACATGTCACTTCCACCAAAAAAAAAAAAAAAAAAAAAAAAAAAAAAAAAAAAAAGAGAAAAAAAAAAAGAAGAAGAAGAAGAAGACGTTATGACAAATGAAAATCTACACATTTCATTTTTCATGTTGCTTTCATGTTTCCTTTTCCTGTGGTCTTATCTTTTGTCTGCATGTAACTTCTATTCTTTCTCTCTCTCCTTTTAATTTTTATGTCTTATATGAAGGACAAATAATTATCTTGTAGTGTATTGAAGTTTATATAGTGCACTTAACAAATAAAAAACTACAAAACCCGCTAAATTTATCATTCAGTATCTCTTAATTATCCAACGAAAATTAATTAATATTGTCGTGTTTGTAAAATTTTCCACTACATTATTAGTTGAAAGTGCCACATGAACAATTGTAACTTCTAATCTTTCTTTTTCTCTCTTTTTGTTTTTTATGTCTCATATGAAAGACAAATAATTATTAGGTAGTCTCTTGGAGCCTATTGCACCTGACTAATAAGCAACCACAAAACTCACTAGGTAGGCCATTCACTATTAACTATCTGGGAAGGTTGATTAACGTTGTTCTATCTCCAAAGTTTTTTATGTCTCATATGAAAGACAAATAATTATTAGGTAGTCTCTTGGAGTCTAGTGCACCTGACAAATAAGCAACCACAAACGATAGGCAGGGGCGGAGGCACGTGAGGTACAAAGGAGTCACGTGCCCCCTCAACTTTTAGAAAATTATTCTTTACCTCTAATAAAAATATATATTTTAATTTAATCTAAATGATAATTTGAAATTTTTATATCACTATTTTCTTTACTTTTTTTATAAAAAAAAAAAAGTTTAATTTGCCACTTTAAATGTTTAATTATGCTAAAAAAAAGTCTTATAAATTTTATAGTAGAGAAATGTTATATATCGCTGATATTTTGTCACTATTTTATATCACCTCTTATACGATACATAATTATTACACAATTAATGACAACTAATAATATATTGCCATGTAATTCAATTATTCAAAACGGTAAAAAAAAAAAAAGTAATATATAATAGCCTCTGTATATTATTTATTTATCTTTTTCTCATTTCTTTCTCTATCCTCACTATATCTCTTTCTGTGTGTTCATCTTAATATAATTTTTTCTTATACTTTATGAGGGTATATGTAATTATTTTTTAAACCATGATGATCATCATATATAAAATAAATTAATAACAATAAAGATAATAATTAGTTAACTTGACCTTATATATATTTAAATATAACTTTAATTATTAGGTAGTCTCTTGGAGTCTAGTGCACTAATTTTTAATCCTACCATCAAATAAAAATTAAATTAAATTATAATTTTTGTTAAGATTTTAATTTAAGAGTGCCCCTTCTGAGCCAAAATCCTAACTCCGCCACTGTAGATAAGCCATTCACTATTGTTAACTATCTGGGAAGGTTGAATAACATATTGTTCTATCTGCAAAGTTGAATAACATATTGTTCTATCTCCAAAGTTTTTTGCAATGCTATTAGTTGAAAGTACTGCATAAAAAATGTCACATGACACTTTGAGGGATTGTTTAAGAATGCACTAGAAGATAGTAAAAGTTATTTTTTAACTTATAACTTATTTTGGGTCATATAATTTTTTTTATTTTTTTACACATTTTTTTCAAAAAAAAAAAACAAATCAAAAAAAGTCAAAAAGTTGATTTTTAACCAATTTTTCAAAATAATCCTAAATAAGCTTATTTATTTTGATCATATTATCTCTATATTTTTTTGCACATCTTTTCATTAAAAATAAAAAAAATATTAAATAATCAAGTCCCAAACAATCCCTCATACTATTACTTAATTACCCAAGCAAGACAATCACTCATACAGGAGATAGAGAGGTGCCAAAGGTAAAGGTCACGCCAAGGTCGATTACACATAGGGCGCACCAATAATGCTTTATTGCCACATACAATAAGGTCCAAATGCTCTATTATGTAAATACCATGGTCCTATAGTTGTCAATAATATTGGAGCCACTAGTATGTATGGAGTGAATGGAATTGGGACTATCTATGTAATTTTTACAGAAAATGATGTAAACACTTGCACCCCTGAGGTTTTTTTTTTTTTTTTTTTTTTTTTTTTTTTTTTTTTTTTTTATGAGAACTAAGGCACTACTTGGTATAAACTAAATAAGATAAATTACACTCACACCCCTGAAATTTGGATTTAACACATATCACCCCTGACATTTGGGAAATCACACTAACCCTTCTGTCATTATAATTATTTAGACGAAATAAAGACATTGAATTTATACACTCTTTCTTTTCATGCTTTGTTTTACTTCCTTCTTCTTCTTTTTTTTTTTTTTGCTTTTTTTTTTCAATGTAATTTCTTCTGTTTTTCTATTAGGAAGCAGAGGGGATTTGTGAAATGAGACTATTAACCACATGAGTGAGAATGTAATTTCTAAAACGTTAGGGGATGGGATGTAATTGGACCAAACCTCAAGGGGTGTCAGTGTAAGTTACCCAACTAAATAAGTGCACTTATTTGGATCATATCACATTTCTATTTTTCTTCACATCTACTACAATAAAAACACACTTTAGTAACACTATACTAGTGACATGTTTTTAAAAAAAGTCACAAAAAGAATATTTAGTGGCATGTTTTAGAAAAATGTCACAAAGCCACAAACATACGAGGCTCTAGTGGCATTTCAATAAAGAAGCGCCACATCTCTATAATAAAAATGTGATTTAGTAATATCAATTTTATGGCATTTTATAAAAGAATGACACAAGAAATTGTTCTGGTGACACTTATTAACAGATGCTATTAAACTTTAGTAGCAATAACATTTTCAAAAAAATGTCACCAAACTAAGTGAGTGCAAGTTACTTTTTATGGCATTTTCAGAAATGCCACTAAGCCAAAAACTTTCAGTTGTGATCATTTTCACTTTGACACTTTGTACTAATTTGTTTTTTAAATATCATCTATTAATTGTAAATATATAATTACTTAAGTAGTTAAATCTTGATTTACAAGTGAGAGATATAGTTGTTGTAAAAAGTATTATTAGGCCAGCAGAAGCAGTTACAATCAGAGTACTTAAAAGCACAAACCCATCTAAAGAAGTAGAATGAGAAGAACTAGGAACTGACTATTGAGAGGTACATGTTCAAGTGCCAGTCAAACCAAATGAGAGCATGATCCGATCATATGGACTTGTCAAAACAATTGGACAAGCTATTGGAGCTCATGTTGCTTGGCCTGCTCCATTTGTGCTATATTTATTTCGTAAATACTAATTTCATTAACAAATTTATATTAACATAATATGGTTTCAATTACTTTTATATGTTTATCTTTTGGATGTAGATTTCGCAAGTTATGGATGCTAGCCGAGAATATTTATACAAGTGAGGTTGAAAATTTGGGAACTGAATTTGTTTTGATAATTTGTCTTTTCGGAAGATGGATATCACTATGACTTTTCAGAACTTATGGTTGGAATAATTTTTTTTTCAATTTTGTTCGCTTTAATCTTGTTAGTGTGATAGAATATTTTATAATTTTGATTATGATTTTTATTGCAATATAAATAAATATATATTTTTAGATAAAAAAATGATTGTGGTCTGAATTTTTATTTTTTTGTTTTTGTTTTTGATGTGATGGTTCTATGGTGGTAATATTTGTTTATTATTGTGAAAATATTCCATGATGAATGGATGTCAAATTAATATAGGATGTGGCAATTAATATGCAATTGTTTATAAAATCGATTCAATTTTTACAGGTATGTACGCAAGCTTACTTGTGGCTTTTAAAAGTGTCAATGAAAAGAACATATAAGTGACATTTTGTAGTAGTGGTAGTAGCTTTTCAAACTGTCACTAGAATAAACTCCAATGGCACTTAAATCTATTTAATGGCACAAATGAATTGGATTTAGTGGCATTTATGAAATTGTTAAAAATATCAATTGTGACATAACAAGCACCATTAAAAATTTATATAGTGACATTTTTTAGATTGTAAGTTTTCTTTAATGGCACTTGATAGCGTCATGAATAGTGTCTACCATGACATTAAAGTGTCACTGAAAGTCTTTAGTCCTGATGATGTAATGGCACTTACAAGTGTCACTGAAGTGCTACTATGTCTTTTTTTAATGGCACTTGGTAGTGTCACAAATAGTGTCTATTATAACATCAAAGTGTCATTAAAAGTTTTTATCTGTGATGGTGTAGTGGCACTTGCAAGTGTCATTGAGGTGCCACTAGTATCTACCGTGGTACGTGTATAAATGACACTTGTTTAAAATGTCACAAGACTAAAAAATATCCTTAGAAGAATAATTTTGTGACACTTTCAAATGTCACTAAACTAAAAAAATATTATAGTGATCTTTTCGTAAAAAATTAAAAAATATACTTATTTAAATCATGCCAAACAATTCCTTAGAAGAGTGTAGTCAACCATTTTTTTTTTTGAACAGCAAGAGAGATCTTTATTGATGAAAGCATACATAGTATGAGGAAAACATCAATAAAGAGGAGCTTGGAGCTAGCACAAGCTCCAAGCTCCGGTTGGTGAGAAACCAACAAACAGAACAAAGCAACAAAACAACATGCAGAACAAAAATGCAGCACCAAGATAGATCAGAACAGAACAGGCCCAGAAATGCAGCACCAAGACAGATCAGAACAGGTCCAGAATTGCAGCACCAAGACAGAGCAAAACAGATCAGAACAAAGCAAAACAGAACAGATCAAAGCAAGACATATCAGGCCTAGAAGAACAGCACCAAGAGTAGAGCTAATAGATCAGCACCAGTAGATCAACATCAGAACAGAATAGCAAGATAGCATTGACTGCAACTGGACTGCATAATGCAAGATGACTACGGGGACCTAGCACCAAGGCAATATCTGATTTGTGGGAAGCTGAAAAGGAAGTCATTAATTGAAAATGGACATCTCTTGGATGCAGCTTTATACCAGAAGGCTAATCTGGTGATAATGAGTTCATGAAGATCCTAAAGCTGTGATTGAGAGCCTTGGAAGAGACACTCGTTTCTGTGTTTCCACAATGACTAGAAAGACACTAGAGGAATTGCACTCCAAATCCTCCTTTCTTCAAATGTACAGCTATACCCAGCCCACCACTGAAACAGTCCTTGAATAGACCCAGGGACCACCCAAACAACCCCCCACCATTGCAGTAACTCAGACCAAACTCTCCATACCATGGGGCAGAAAATCAGCACATGTTCAATTGATTCTTGCTGGGGCATGATGAGGGCTAAAACGCTTCTAATTGCGTATAGTACAAAAATTAAAAATTTATTTAGGTCTACTCAATAATTTTAAATATGTGTTTATTGACTCCTCGAAGATAAATGCCGTACAGGATTAGAAATAACCCAAGAATATTTTTGAAATCCGAAGTTTCTTGGGATTAGCAGGGTATTATCGACGTTTTGTAAGGGACTTCTCTAGACTAGCTGCACCTTTGACTAGGTTGACTAGAAAGGGTATCAAATTTGTGTGGAGTGAGACTTGTGAAAAGTCATTCCAAGAGCTTAAGGCTAGATTGACTACCGCACCGGTTTTGATAATTCCGGAAAGAGGTTTGAATTACACTGTCTATTGTGATGTGTCCGGGGATGGACTTGGTTTTGTCTTGATGCAAGAGGGAAAAGTTGTGGCCTACGGTTCACGACAATTGAAAACTCATGAGAAAAATTACCCCACCCATGATTTAGAATTAGCAGCGGTAATTTTTGTTTTGAAAATTTGGAGGCATTACTTGTATGGTGAGAAGTTTGAAGTCTTCTCCGATCATAAAAGTCTAAAGTATTTGTTTTCTCAAAAAGACTTGAATTTATGACAATGGAGGTGGATGGAATTTATAGAGGATTATGACTTTGAGTTACACTATCATCCAGGGAAGGCCAATGTGGTGGCCGATGTTTTGAGTCAAAAATTTGTGAGTAGTTTGGCAAGTGTGGCCATTCGGGAATGAGATATGCTATATGTTATTGGCAAGTTTGATTTGCACTTGGGTGAGTCTGGAGAGAGTGCTACCTTGTTTACTTTGAATACTCAACCTACCTTGGTTAGTAAGGTCATAGAGGCACAACGAGGAGACCGTGATGTAGAATAAATCCATGTTAAGATTTCCAATGGAAAGGAAGAGAAAGGTTTGAACGTTCACTTGGATCTGAGTATATGTTACCGAGACCGTTTGTTTGTACGAGAATCTTGCAGAGAGGAAGTACTTCGGGAGTTCCATCACTCACGTCTTGCGGTACACCCGGGAAGCACTAAAATGTATCATGATCTTAGTCGTCAGTTTTGGTGGAGGGGTATGAAACGGGATGTCGCTTTATTTGTATCGAAGTGCCTCACTTGTCAACAAGTGAAAGCCGAACACCAAAGACCAGCGGGTTTGTTACAACCTTTACTGATAGCCGAATGGGAATGGGAGCGTGTTACCATGGATTTTGTAGTTGGGCTTCCTAGAACACAACGAGGCAATGACGCCGTTTGGGTGATTGTTGATAGGTTGACTAAGTCTACCCATTTCATTCTGATGTGTACCAGTGACTCAGTTGAACGCTTGGCAAAGTTGTAAATTAGAGAGATAGTTCGACTTCATGGAGTCCCTATGACTATTGTGTCGGATAGGGATCCTCGTTTTACTGCCCGGTTATGGCAAAGCCTTCAAGAGGTATTGGGAACTAAGTTGACTCTTAGCACCGCTTGTCATCCTCAAACCGATAGACAGTCGGAACGTACTATTCAGATTTTGGAGGACATGCTTAGAGCTTGTGTCCTTAATTTTAAGGGACCTTGGGAAAGGCACTTACCATTGATTGAGTTTGCTTACAACAATAGTTACCAAGTTAGTATTGGGATGACACAATTTGAGGCCTTATATGACGACCTTGTAGATCACCAGTTTGTTGGGCCGAAGTGGGTGATGCACCATTACTAGGTCCGGAAATTGCTAGAGAGACAACCGAGAAAGTTGTTCTTATTTGAAAGAGGTTAGCTACGACCCAAAGCTGATAAAAGAGTTATGCCGATAAGAGGAGACGACCTTTATCTTTTGAAGTTGGTGACCATGTGTTTCTAAAAATCTCATCAAGGCGGGGTTTGATGAGATTTGGTAAGAGTGGTAAATTATCTCCAAGGTTTATTGGGCCTTTTGAGATCTTAGAGCAAATTGGGAAAGTGGCATACCGGTTAGTTTTATCGCCACAACTTTCGAGAGTTCACAACGTATTTCATGTAGCTACGCTTAGGAAGTATGAACCCGACCCTTCTCATGTGGTTGATTGGGCTGACTTGGAAATAGATGAGGATGCCTCTTATGAAGAACGACCGGTTCAAATATTAGATACTCGGGAGAAAGTGCTACGGGGCAAAACTATACCGTTGGTAAAGTTGTTGTGGAGACACCATGAGGTTGAAGAAGCGACGTGGGAACGGGAGGCGGAAGTCTGCTCCAAATATCCGGATTTTTTTGACAATACTTAAGTTGCTTTTCTTTGTAATATTCCCTAGTGTTGAGGAAAACGTATTTAAAGTTGTTATCCACATGTTGATATGTGCATTGTTGTTTTAAGCATAAGGTTGCTTAGAGTTGCCATTACTTTTTGGGAAATTTCATGTTTATGTGTATTTGGGAGGTTGTTGTTAATGAGATAACCATGGTGGAAATGGTGGAATTTGGTTGAGAGTTAATATTGTGATTTGAAAATGAAATAGCGTGGTTTTGATCGCTAGAAACCTTTGTTTGGGTAGTTTGATTTGAAATTTCGGAGATGAAATTCTTTAAGGGGGGAAG
This sequence comes from Camellia japonica, assembly GCA_030407325.1. Taxonomy (NCBI): domain Eukaryota; kingdom Viridiplantae; phylum Streptophyta; class Magnoliopsida; order Ericales; family Theaceae; genus Camellia; species Camellia japonica. The sequence goes on along the minus strand of JAPPVO010000031.1, from coordinate 158,389,393 downwards.
GTTGTAACGATCCCAGTTTTGCCACTTCGTTGAGTATGTCGGGCCATGTTATATCAGTTCGTGAATTTGATATTTCATATCACTTTTGTATATCTATCTCTTTCTCTAAAAACTCTTTCCTCTCCCTTCTCTCTACATTTCCCTACGCCAAATTGGATCAAAACCTTGATTTCTCAAGATCCATTAGAGTTCTGCCATAAGTTCTTCATCAAAGTTGGTTAACTTCTCAAGGGTTTCGTTGTGTGCAGTGAAGATCGAGTTTCGACATCGTAAATTTTGGGGTTTCATCTCAATTTTTCTTCAAAACTTGAGATAGAGATTTTCTCAGAGTTATATATATATATATATATATATTTGCAAGATCCATATGATTTTCAAAATTATCTTTCGAAAACTTTGAAAATTGATTGTTGATTCAAGAAGTTGAGCGATTATGAAAGTGGGTTTGTCTCTTGTTCTTTTAAAATGATTTTATGGGTTTTGATCTTCGTTGATTGAAGAAAAGATGATTTTGGAAAGTTTTCTTTCAAAAGATTTGAGTTGTATAGTTTTGATGAGAAAACCTAGAATTTGGGGATTTTTTTTTTTTGAGAGACTGAAAATTCATGAATGATATTGTTATATTTATTTTGTGTGTCAAAATAAATGCATGTTTGGAAAATTTTTTATTTATATTTATATAAATGATGAATTTTAGGGGATATGAGAATTATTGTTCATTTTGGAAATTATTATTCAAAATGTTGAAATAGTCTTGAAATGACTAATTATTGTTCCTTGGATGATGAATTGGAATAAAAGTATTTATATTCATCTTGTGTTATTGGCATATCAATTCATTTGATTACATTAAACTTTGAAAGTTGATTTGAAAACTTGCATTGAGAAAAGAATGTTGAGAAACAAGTTTTCATGGAATAGTTTTGGGGTAAATACGTTGGTAAGTCTTGATAGGTGGTGTAGATGATATTGAATAAGTTGGCATGAGAGTCCGGGGTGAAAGACCGAAAACTCACGCGGATAGATGTCGAGCCTTTCGGTTAATACCGGTAAAAATGACAAATTGGTAGTACTTGTATAGTCTATTTGCAGACACCGACCTAGGGATTACCAGAGTCGTATTTACCGCTCTTGAAATGAATTGTTAATTTTTAAAGAATTGAAATTGCATGAAATCATTGAGCACGATGGTTTTCAAAGATGAAAAAGAGATTTTCTTTCAAAAGGGCATAGCATAGCATAGCATGTGCATTTCATCTCTTGAGACTTATATAAAATGTATATACTTTGTTAAGAATTTTCTACTGGGCTTTATGCTCATCCTACGGGATTTTTGTGTAGGAAAAGATGTGGTGATCCCACCCAACTAGGGGCGTGGAAGTATGTGTGTTGGGAGTACAATGTTCTTATTTTGCTGTGACTCTGTGTATAAGCCAAGGCTGTGTTTGTGTGGGTTTGAATAACCGTTTTGTGTAACCAGGTTCAAGTCTTGGAAACTTGTAAACCCTTGGGGGTATTTATTTGTTTATTTTACTTGTTGTTGGATTAATGTATTGTTGCATGAAGAACTATTGTATCATGTAATGTAAGTTTGGAGATTTATATTCGATTTTCCTTGAAAGAGTCATGATTGTTGTCTTATCATTTGAGCTAGAAATTTGGGACGTTACAAGAGCATTGATAGTTATGTAGGAGGAAATTAAAATTATATGATTTGTTTACAAACATTGAATGAAGTGGAGCAACTCGTTGGTAATGAAAATAAGAAAGTGGAGCAACAACAACAGCAAAAAAACAATAGTTGTGAATAGCATGAAGTGAAGCAACAACACAAAAAATGAGAACAATTAAATCAACACTCCTCATAAGGTAATATATCTATTTTTTTTTTAAAGTTTATTTGTATATAAAAAATAATAACACTTTTTTTCTTCTTCTTTTTTATTTTTTTAACATATACTTTTTGGGGCATTTGGACATGATGAGCGATATTTATTGAGTTTTAATTTATCAAATATAGATAGATTTGATTTATGACATGTAGTTTATTATTAATTTTTTTATAATATATGTTTTAAACATTAGATTCATTGAGAAACATCTTATTTATTGTTAATTTCATTAATTAGAAATCAAATTTATTATTTCTAGAAAAATATATCAGTTGGATGATTATAACATTTTTTGAATATTTATTTTGAAGCATTATTGTCTTTGCTAATGAAATTTGTGAAGATGATTTATATGCATTATGATTATAATTTTATTATTTAAATTAGAACTTAATGCATTATTAAAATGTTTACACGTTATTAAATCAATCCCGTGCATAGCATTTGTTTACTTACCACTAGTTCAATAAATATAAAAATGTACTAAATTTTTATACTTTTTTTTGTATTTATTCAATTTTGAATTTAAAAAAATCATAAAATTATTAATTTTTAATTGTATCAAGATTATGTGAATTTAAAAGGTACAATTTTTTTATTAGAATATTAAAAAACAAAATAATACGAATTAAAAATTCGAGAACTATTTTTGAAAATTTCATAACCAAATAGAAACAACCTATTTGGTTTTGAATTTTCAAAAACAGTTTTATGAGTTTTTAATTTATATTTTTGCATTTTTAATATTCTTTAAAAATATTTTAATTAATTTTTTTTTATAAAATTTTTAGATCCACTTAATCTTAATATACTTAAAAAATTAAAATAAAAATTATACCAATATCTTTAAATATCTTATTGAGTACGATAAAATATAAAAATGTATTGAATTTTCATATATATATATATATATTTTGTATTTGGTGAATTTTTTAAAGTTATTTTTTCCAAATATTATACTTTTTAAGCGTATTTAAATTAAGTGTATCTAAAAAATAAAAAATTTACATAAAATATTTAAAAAATTTACTAAAAATAAAAAAAAAATATGACAAATAAAAAACTTAATTTTCTGGAAAACATTTTTCTGAAAATTCTACTTCCTTGTTTTCTATATTTTTTTGTTTTTACTATTTCTTGAAAATATTTTAAGCAATTTTTTTAATTTTTAGACACACCTAATATAAATACACTGAAAAAGTATAATTTTTTGAAAAAAATCTTTAAAAAATTCACTAAATATCAAAAATACAAGAAAAATATCAAAATTCAGTATATTTTTCATATTTTTGTGTATTTATTAAATTTTTAAAATATTTTTTACAAATATTTTAGTTTTTAGATACATCTAAATAAGTTACATTTAAAAAAGTAAAAAAAATAATTCAAATTTTAAAAATATTTACTAAAAATAAAAAAATATGAAAAACAAAAAATTAAATTGAAAAAATTTAAACCAAATATACTGGATGTTATTCATCCATTTTCATGAAGTTAATGATGTAAAAGTTTGTTCCCTGAACAAATTCTATTCTGGTCCATGTGTCTTGTGAGCATCCGCATCAAATTAGCTAGATTCATTTTTTAGTTAAATTAGTGATACTGTTCATAAAAAATGGACCTTAATCAATCTCGCTACACTATGTCGCTAATTTAGGAGTGTTACAGTATCTCGCTACAACAAGCGAGGTACTATTCATTGCTACAAGACGGAGATCAGTGTTACCAGATGTCCGTCCGAAAGTCCGGCCGGTCAACCGGTCAACGGCCAATTTTTTTATTTTTATTTTTTATTAACTCATCAATTTAATAAAAAGAGAAAGAATAATAAATACAATAAAAAAATAATATTTTAATAAGATTAAGTTAAAATAGAGAGTTTGATATAATAATAGGTACTAAAGAGGTGACTAGCTAAAATAATAAAATAATTCTTATGGATGCACTAAGCAAGAGAAACAGAGCTTGCAAGAACAGTACTGCATTTTGTTCCAAAAAAAAAAAGAAGAAAAAAAGTACAGTATTGCATTGAAGCAATGGTTCCTTCAAGCTTGAATATTAAGGTCAAGTTTGGCATGTCTAGGAAAAGTTAAAAAGTCAAAAAGTTATTCAAAAAGTTAAAAAGTTAACACTATTTACCAAAAGTCAACAATCACGGCTGCATAACTCCCAATCCTAATTTTCTCCTACAAACTAATTTTTACAATTTTTTATTACACATTTTTCCATAAAAAGTCAAAAAGTTAACCCAAATATCTATATTTTCTTCATCAATTTTTTAGTCCAAAAAGACAAAAAGTACACTTATTTAGGACACCCCAAACAACTCCTAATATTATGTTTGGTTGGAAAATTTAAAAAGAATTTTAGAAAAAAAACATATATATATATATATATATAGATAAAATATGAATAAAATATACTTATATTTTACGTAATTTCACTTATTTTTTTAATTTTATTTTTCAAATTCCTTCACAAATACTCTAACAAAAAAAAGGTACTCCATGTTCAATGGATTAGATACATAAATAATGCAGCGAGTAGGCCACTGAGTTTAATATTTCTTTTTAAGGTCAAGTTTGACATATTGTAAAAAAGTTAAGGGTCCTGTTATGGTGTGCAACTTACACCTTACACTTACGCCTTTCTGTTTTCCGTCCTGTTTTATGTTTGTACCTACCACTTACACTTTTTGTGTAAGTGGCATATGGTGTGCAACCTTGAGGGTTGCACACTTAAGAAAAGTCCAAAAGTTAAAAAGTCAAAAAGTTATTCAAAAGTTAAAAAGTTAACACTATTCACCAAAAGTCAACAATTACAGCTGCACAACTCCCAATCCTAATTTTTCCCTACAAATCAATTTTTACAATTTTTTATTACACATTTTTTCATAAAAATTCAAAAAGTTAACCCAAATATCCATATTTTCTTCCTCAATTTTTTAGTTCAAAAAGACAGGAAGTGCATATATTTAGGGCATCCCAAACAACCCTTAAGTTTACACCTACAAATGTCATGCCAAATTGTATGGTCGTGTCAATATTGAGCCCTCCATTGGCAAGATTTTTAAGACTAAAAATTAAAATAGTCATAAAAAATTAAAAAAAAAAAATACAATAAGATTATTTTTGACAACATAATTAAAAGTTAAAAGTCAGTGTTTAATCTGTTTTAGATTATATTATTTTTTATATTTTTTACATATTTTTTTAAAAAAAAGTAAAAAAAAATAAAAAAAGTCAACTTTTAACTATCTTCTCAAAATATCTTTAAAAAGTCAATAACACAAAATATCACATCCAAACCATAATTATTTTATTTTTTCTTTTATAAAAGTTAAAAAAGTTAAAAAAAATCATCCAAATGAGACTTTTTAGCCCCAAGCTAATAGTCAAAAAGCCAATATACATCCCAAACGAAGCAAAGTTCTTATACCAAAAAAATAAAATGAAAATAAAGAGAAATTGAATAGGATTAACATCAAGATTCCCTCAACTAATTATAAATATCACCTTGTCATCCTCATTTAAACATTGATCCCCTTAACTATGAAAATTATATAAATATATCTCTTTTGGAGGTTTTAATACAACCCCCTTTTTTTTTTTTGAAACGGCAAACAGACAATTTTATTAAAACAGAACATTACAATACAGCTTGGGAAAATTGCATCATTGTCAAAGCTAAGCATCCCAACAAGGTTGGCACCCAAAGCATTGACCAATCATATGCAAACCCAAGACACCACCAAGAGTTGGAGAGAATCCAACCCCTTTCACCCCACAACACCTCCCAAAAAAAAAAAAAAACACAGATTAAACCCTGCCACCTAGGCAGCACCTAATCTGCCCAATGTTATACAAGAAATCATTAATAGTGAATGGAAGGTCCTTCGTTGCAGCTTTCAGCCATATTGCTAATCTGATGATAATAGCTTCTCTCAACTCCCCCATCTGTGGTTGAACAGCATTAAACAGACAGTCATTCCGGTGTTTCCAAATAGACCAAAGGGCAACCAAAGGAATTGCCTTCCATAACCTCCTCTCAGCTTTGTGAAAGTGGATACCATCCCACCACTGTAACAAACTCTCCACTGAGCCTGGGACAACCCATGACACCCCCCACCATTGCAATAACCCAGCCCACACCTTCCAAACCACTGGGCAAAGAATAAGAACATGCTCAACAGATTCTTCCTCGGTTCTACAAAACACACACACAGCAGATGCAGTGTCTGAAAGAACTCCAATCCTTTTTAAGAAAACAGAAGTTTTAATTTTATGTTTCCAAGCTAGCCACCCAAAGAATTGGACTTTGGGAGGCAGATAATTAATCCACACCAATCTACTAGCGCTAACACAATCTCCAAAACCCAACTCATACTGGCGATACAGAGAGGCAACAAAAGACTGACCTGAAGGGGTTGCTAACCACCTGGGTTTATCCTTAATACCCACTCTTAGCACAGGAGCTGCTTGCAACAGAGACAGAAGTCTACTCTGCTCGTCTACCTCCCACTGATGCAGTGGCCTTCGAAGCTTGAGATCCCACACCTCAGCAGACTCATGAATTTCTGTAAAAAACTTGAGTGTTCCATTTTTGACAGTGGACAGTGAGAACAATCGAGGAAATTCATCTTTTAGACAAACATCCCTACACCATTTATCATACCAAAATTTGATTCGACATCCATCACCCACTGTAAGCCGCAGATTATGACCAAAAAATTGCATCAGATTTTGTCTTTGTTCTGGCACTGTTAGAATATCACACCATATCTTAGACCCTCTGACACTCGTGGATAGCTTTGGGAGCCAGTCATCCTCTGCCATTTTATATTTTTGGCATAATACCTTCTTCCACAATGGATCCTCTTCATTAGCATACCTCCACCACCACTTTAACAATAGGCAAGCATTGACCTCCCTTATTCTCCGAATCCCCAACCCTCCTTGCCTAATACTCTGTGTCACCTCTTTCCACTTTACTAGATGAATCTTTCTCCTTAACTCTGTGCTTCCCCACAAAAAAGAAGCTTGTACTCTTTCAATTTCCTTTGCTACGCCTTCTGGCATCCTGAACAGTGATAAATAATACACAGGTAAACAAGCTAATACTGATTTAATTAGTGTGAGTCTACCAGCAAAGGAGAGAAACCTTCTTTTCCACCCAGCTAACCTTAGTTTTATCTTCTCAATAACAGATTTCCATGTTTTCTTCCTACTTGGAGATGCTCCCAATGGCAGCCCAAGGTATTCCACTGGAAATTTTTGAGTTTTACAATTCAGCACAGCCGCAAACTCCTGTAATGAATGCTCAGAAATGCCAGCCCCACTCACCATACTCTTATGAAAATTAATTTTGAGCCCAGACACCATTTCAAAACATCGTAAGATCCGTTTCATGTTCAATATCTCTTCCACATCAGCAGCACAAAAGATCACGGAATCATCTGCAAATTGAAGGTGTGATACCACCATCCCACTACTACCAATCTGTACTCCTTTAATCATACCCCTCTCCCGTGCTCTAAGCATTAGAATATTCAATCCTTCAGCAGCCAAAATAAACAAGAAAGGGGATAACGGGTCACCTTGTCTGAGCCCTTTTTGTGGATTAAACTCTTTAGTTGGCGATCCATTCACCAACACTGATATTCTAGCTGTTGAGATACACTTCTTCATCCAAGAGATCCATTTTGGGCCAAAGCCAAAGTTTGATAGCATAGACCACAAATATTCCCAGTTAATAGAGTCGTACGCTTTCTCAAAATCAATTTTGAACAATATCCCCTTCTTCTTGGTTTTTTTCCACCCATCCACTACTTCATTCGCAATTAGCACACCATCCAAGATGTTCCTACCGCCTAAAAAGGCTGATTGTGCTTCATTAATAACCCCTGGGATCACTGCCTTGAGCCGACTTGCAAGGACCTTAGATAGAAGCTTGTACATTGACCCTATCAAACTTATTGGCCTATACTCATTCAAGTTGATTGCATTATCTTGCTTGGGAATGAGTGTAATAAAGGAACTGTTCAACCCATTGGCCAATTTGCCCAACCCATGAAGCTACTCACATCATCCTTGAACACCTTCCAGACCTTTTGGAAGCACAGAAAGTTGAATCCATTCGGGCCTGGTGACTTATTTCCATTACAGCCTTTGACTGCTACCTCTATCTCTGCCTCAGAGAACTCCGCTTCCAACAATTCAAAACAGCAACTAGCTCTTACACTCTTGAATTCACCAGTTAACATTGGTCTATGCCTCCAATTTTCTGAAAAATGCCTTTTAAAATATGCCCATACCTCTTGCTTGACCAACTCTGGATCCTCCTCCACCACCCCTCCAATTGAAATAGAATTAATTGCATTCCTATTCTGTCTACTACTTGCCATAACATGAAAGAATCTAGTGTTCCTGTCCCCTTTTAGGTTCCAATCCAACCTTGACTTTTGTAGCCATGCCCACTCCAACATTCTACTTAATTTCCACAATTCACTTGTTGTCTCCCTTTTGACTTTCAATTCTGCCTCCAGCAATTGACGATTTTCAGCCAATAAATCCAACTCATGAAGATCAGTCTCAGCTTTATGAATCTTCTCTGAAACATTTCCAAACACCTCCTTATTCCATTTCTTTAACTCCATTTTCAATACATATAGTTTCCTTTGCAATCTGTACCCAGCCGAACCCTGGATGTGTGTCCCTTGCCATACTTTCTCCAGAAAGGGTACAAAGCTAGGATGCAAGAGCCAAGCATTTAGAAACTTAAAGGGTTTGGGTCCCCACTCCCTTTCCTCCTCCATTAGCACTAGTGGACAATGATCAGAGATGAGTCTTGGAAGTCCCCACAATTTTAGTTTAAACCGTTCTAACCACTCAGGGCTAAGAAGAAATCTATCAATCTTACTCCATTTATTCCCATCTAAGGCATTACACCAGGTAAACTTCCTCCCCAGCAATTGTAATTCAGTCACCTCACATTTATCTATAAAATCATTGAATTCTTTCATGCCTCGTTCCCTTCGTGAGCATCCAACTCTATCCCCCACACTTCTAATTTCATTAAAATCTCCACCTAAACACCAAGGCTTAGGAAAATTTTCTTTTAATTTCAACAAAGTCTCCCATAATTTGCCTCTCCTGCCAGTATCATTGGGAGCATAGACATTGAGAATCACACAATCAAAAGAATTAAGAACAGTACCTGATAGCAGAAGAAATCCTCTATTGCTACAGCCTTCTGAGAACTGGAACACATTAGGATCCCAAATGCAAAGCAACCCCCCTGCCCTACCTTCAGCATCAACAACCATGAATTCCATGTTTTCTCTGGGCCAAAGGCTTCTCACTTCCACACTTGAGATACTAGCTTTTTTTGTTTCTTGAAATAAAGCCAAATCTATTTTTCTGTCCAGCAAAACCTTTTTAATTTGCCTCCTTTTCGCATGCTTGCCTAAACCTCTGATATTCCAGCTTAATAACTTCATATCAACAACAGTTTAACTCTGATATTCACCGTAGATTAGGCGTAGATTAGGCTTGTCGATCTACCCCTGCACCAACCCTCTCTTGATCCAGCTCCTCCATGAGAATCAACTTCTGAACCACGTCCTCCTCCTGACCCTGGAAATCAATCCCTAAGCTCTTACCCAATTGAATTGTATACTGTGCCTCCTGAACCCGCCGTGTTCCAGAATTTGAGGTTGCCTTCCCAGAAGCTACTGTCGACAGAGCAGCAACTGCAGACCTGAGCCCTACCTGTTGGTAATTACTTCTCCTTGCTCCAGCTCCAACCAGCCCTAATCTTCGAGCAAACCCAGAAAAGCCACCCATTATCAACTGAGGTTTAGCTACCTCTGTTCTTCTCCCTTTCTGTTTGCCTTTCTTGGGCTGATGGTTAACCGATTCGGTAATAGACACACTACCCAGTCTATTTTCTGATGACTCCAAATCCACTCCAAGAGGCTCCTGATGGGCCCACGCATGGGACTGAGATTTGCTGAGCCCAACACTCTGAGTTGTACCCTGGTTTGGGCCCAAAAAGACTTCCAAGTTTATGCCTGATCTGGCCTTCGGTGATCCACTTAAACTTTTCATAAAGCCTGATGTTAGAAGCTGCCCAGCAACTTTTTGAATCTCCCGATTTCCTTCCTGCCGCAGGCTGCTTTTTCCTTTGATGTCACCCACTCCTGTTCCTACTCTGTCTGACGTGCCCATGCTGGCTGCAGTCTCTTCCTGCCTTTTCCCAATGATGTCTGCACTCTCTTCCTGCCTTTTCCCAATGATGTCTGCAGTCTCTGCGACTGCTGAGACCTCCTCCCCACTCCCCACTACCTCCACCATGCCTTCCTCCTTCCTCCTAGCTGCCACTTCACATACTGCCACGTCATAGTGGGCTGCCTCATCAGCAATCTTCCCAGCTGCCATGTCATTCTCTTCTACCTCTGTTCTGGGTTGAGCACTGGACTGAGGAACACCGTTGACACTAGAACTACCAACCTCCTCCCCAACTGTGTGGGTGGTACATTTACCGCCATTTTTGGCCTCCTTTAGAATCTGTTCTTCACAGACTCGTACGAGATATGATCTTCCACTGCACTCCAGAGTTATACTTGTGTTAATGAGCTCCATGACTCTTGTAAATATTTGCATCTTCCCACAATGAAAGGATGCTGGATCAGTGACATCCCCTGCAAGACAGACCACCTCCCCCCATACTTGTCCAATCTTTCGGAAGGTATTAGTGTTCCATAAGTTTAATGGTATGCCATAACAGCTCAGCCACACAGACCGTTCCTGCTCCAAATAAAGTCCTGGTGACCATTCCGTTATATACTCACTCCAGTCCTGGAACCAGACATTCAATTTACTGCTATTACTCTTCATTTCCTCTTTTGACTTAAATGTTAACACAGCATCTCTACCTCCCCCACCTCTTACTCTCACATCTTTCAGTCCTCTTTCTCTAAGAGCTTCTTTGAGTTCCAGAACAGAGTATTGTGGTTTGAGTCTTAAAATAATACTCTCATACAACCAGCCATTACCTACCTCCTCCACGTGAAGAGTAACATTGGAGTTGGCAGCTGCTTCCACACCCTTCGTAACTTCTGCAAACGTTCTTCTATCCATTCGTGGAACCCAGCATGTCTGTTTTGCTCCGTCCTTTCGGTGTCGATCCTCCACCTTCTCCCTTTGTACTGACTTAACCCAATGACTTGCCCCAGCCTCCTTTCCATAGTCTACGGTTTTCACTACCAATGCTCTATCATCTACCCATATACCATTGGCTTTTTGTATCGCCACAGTCGCTGCAACCTGGCAATCAAAGCGCACAAAGCCAAACCTTGTGTTCGTTGATTTCCTTCGCTTTTGTGGAATGAAGGCATCCTTGACCACTCCAAACTTTGTGAATAGCTCATACAACCTTTTAGCCTCCATTCGATCAGGTATATTATCCACAAACAACGAATACATGCGTGATCGCGAACCTTCCGGCCAATCTCTACTACTCCTCGACCTTCCTCTCTGCTTCAGAACTGGAATCCAGCCCTCCATAATATACATACTATTTTAATCGGTTAGATGCAATTACATAAATGATTTAAAAATATCATAGCGTCTTTTAGTAAAAGTAATATTAAAATATATAATTAATTCTTTATTAAAAGAGTAAACCATATCAATTTCGAGTTAGGCAAATTTGATCCGTTAATATTTGTGTTATTCAAACATGTCTTATTTATGTTTGTGTTAAAAAATGATGAACCCTAATCTATAGTTTGTATATAATTCGGATTGTGTCAGTGTTAAAAATTTTCTTTCTGAGGATAGATTTGGACTATCTACCCACAACTAAAGCCTCATTTGTTTTTAGAAATAGAAAAGAGGAGATTGATAGTGAGGAAATTATTAGTGAAGGGCTGAGAGAATTGATAGTGAGGGATTAAGTAAAATTGTATTTGTTTTTATGGTAGTTAATAATGTAGGGATTGTTAAATTATTACCGTATAAAAGAAATATAAAATATTAAAACAAATAAAATTATAATTTTTACTTAACAAAAAATACAAAAACATTAAACATTAATGTTTAAAAAAAATACCCAACATGTAAATAAAAAATAAAAAATAAAAAATAAATATATAAACCTAATCCCATTGGACTAATTTTCTAATACCATCTCCACCTCCTTTATCTCAATTCCAATACCAAGGCCCACCCTAATCCCATATGATTATGAATCCCCTCTCAATCTCCCAACACAAATACAACATATAGCAGATCCTACTTTCGTCTCAATCCCAATCTTACCTCTATCTTTCAAAACAAACGAGGCGTGAGACCAGTGGCGGAGTAAGAAAATTAAATTAGAGGAGGCATTTATTAATTACAATATTTTTTATAAAAATATTTCATGCAAGTTTTTACGACTGATTTCAAGAAACATAAAAAAAAAAAGAAAGTAATTAATGTGTTTGGTTTCAATTTTCTGAATTCAGTTTTTTGAAAATTGAGTTTTTTATTTTTCGTATTTTTTTTATTTTTAGTGAATATTTTTTGAATTTTAATTATTTTTTTTACTTTTTTAGATGCACCTTACTTAGATGTATCTAAATAGTAAAATATTTGTAAAAAATTATTTTTAAAAATTAATAAATACACAAAAATACAAAAAAAATATACTTAATTATTTTATTTTTTTTGGTTGCATTTTTTGGTATTTAATGTATTTTTAAATATTTTTTTCACAAATATTATACTTTTGAAGTGTATTTATGTTAGGTGTGTCTAAAAATTTTAAAAAATTGCTTAAAATATTAAAAAAATTCATTCAAAACATTAAAATACGAAAAATAAAAAAGTAAATTTTCTGAAAACTGTTTTGTGAAAACTGGAAACAAACAAGCTAAATGTTATTTGTAACTAGTGTATCATAGACAATACAAAAAAAAAATGGATATAAGTCTTAAAGTAAATTATATAATGATAAATTATTTTTTGATACAAAATTTGATTAAAAATTTAATATAATAGTAATACCACGTCATCATTGGTATGTGATATCACACACTAATGGTAAATAAACACATAAAGAGTGAACCTCACATGTCAAATGTAACTAACAATCCAATAAATTTCATATCTTTATAGTGAGATTACTTATACTTGTATATCACTAATAATGACATCGCCGTTACATTCAAAAATTTTCAGAACTAATATGGTTTATTTATAATAGTCTTTTCATTTTCAATCAAAACAACTATTATTGTTTTCATAATTTTTAAAATGTCATTGACATTTCACTCTAATAATATTTTTATAATTTTTTATTTAAATATTTATTTTATGTTTACAAAAAAAAAAAAAAATCCAAAATCCAGGGGCACGTGACCCCTGGTCACATGCTCCTCCGCTAGTGCGACCCATCTTAACTCTATCCAATCCATGGACTAAACTTTAATACATGTTTTGTGAACGCCATTGTCTTTCCATAGGTTCTATTTATACTCATACAATGACTTAATTAAAATTATAAAATTTTAATTTTTATTATGTTTTAATATAAATTTATTAATAAAGATAACATACACTAATATTAAAATAAAATATTTTTCTTTTCTTATTGTACACCTAAATTACTTATATATATATTTTCATATTCAATTCTATTCGTCTTCTTTCCAAATTTCAATTATTTTCTCTTCATTTTCTTTTTTACTCCAAAACTCTAATCTACTTTATCAAAACTCACTATTATCGAGGCTTTTCCCATATTAAGCCAAATTACTATCTTAATTCCCAAATTATGCCTAGTTTGGACGGAATTCCCAAACTAGGCTGAAGCGCTATTACAAATCACGCTTTCACTGTTTAGAGCAGAAAATTTGATAAATAGTGAAAGCGCTATTACAAACCACGCTTTTAATTAAGAAAGCGTGGTTACAAACCACGCTTTTGAGATAAATTTGTTTTCTGAAGAAAACGTAATTCTAAACCACACTTTCACTGTGCATATTGTTTAAATTTTATTTTCTGAAGAAAACGTGGTTTTAAACCACGCTTTCACTATTTTGTTATGAAAACGTGATTGTGAATCACGCTTTCACTGTTCACTACAATAAGCGTGGATTGAAACCACGCTTTTACTGTTCATGTAAATTTTATTTTATTTTTTAATTTTTTTTTGTTGTCATTGTTTTGGTGATAATGTAATTCATAAATTTTTTTTGGCTTTACTAAAGCCGTTCTCATGTTAAATTTTTTTTTTCTTTTGTCTTTGTTTTGGGTTAGAAGATGTAATTTAGAAATTTTTTTTAGCTTTACTAAAGCCGTTTTCATGTAAATTTTTTTTATTCTTTGTTTTGTCTTTGTTTTGGGTTAGAAGGTGATAATGTAATTCATTAATTTTTTTTGGCTTTACTAAAGCCGTTTTCATGTAAAATTTTATTTTTTTTCTTTTGTCTTTGTTTTGGGTTAAAAGGTGTTATTTAGAAATTTATTTTGGCTTTACTAATGCCGTTTTCATTTAAATATATATATTTTTTCTTTTGTCTTTGTTTTGGGTTAGAAGGTGATATTGTAATTCAGAAAACCGGTTTAGTAAAACTGTTTTCTAGCCGTTTTTATTAATTTTTTTTTTCCTTTCGTCTTTGTTTTGGGTTAGAAGGTGATATACATGCTCTACAGTCCGAAGCACACCCACACACTATGTAGTTGGACGAACAACGGCGAAGGGTGAGACGCGGAGAGCACCGCGGAGTAGGCCAAGAAGACGAAGGCCACCACGAGAGTTGCAGCAAGAAGGAATAAGAGAAAGACCTCAAATTTTGGTAATGTATTTTTTACATACGAATGGTACTTTTTCCGTTTTTTACTATGTAATGTAACTTGTATGTAATTTGAATTCTGATTACGAACATGAACTTATGTAATGTAAATATTTGGTTGGAGTTGATGTTATTGTGATTCAATTGGCTTCGCTTATTTCATAAGATTGATGTTGTGCAATGAATGAATGAATGTAAAGGTTATTTGTTTTATTCAATTGGTAGTGTATTTTTTGTAAGAATGAGAACGTTATTTGTTATATTTAATGAATAATGGTTACATTTTTGGGTTGTCACGATTGAGAAGATGAACAAGTTAAGATAATGTGTATTTCTCCTAAAATAAATTTTGTCAACATTTTTGTAATAAAACTTAATACATAATATACGAAGTCACTAATTTACTAAATACTCATACATGCATGAAAACAACATAACTGAAGTTGCAAAATATAATAGTTTTCAGTTACATAGGTAGTACAGACATAAGTCTCCCACAAAAATACATTCTAGACACCATGAACTGAACACACAATACATAAATACTGGACACCCTGAACTGAACACACAATACATAAACATAACAGTTAGACAGACAAATATTAGGTAGACAATCTGACAAACTCATTACGGAAACACTTAGTCTAACATAGACATTACATATTAATGCATGATCTAATATTGCCGAAGTGTAGACATTAACACCTAATTCGCGTTTAAATCGGCAATCTCAGAGTCTAAATAATCCGAAAGCTCAGCGTCAGAGACAAGTTTAGGATCCTCCATGATAACCTTGATAGCCGCAACATTTGATTCTATTCTGTTCTTTTCTTCTGGGCATCCTTCTTAACTATGTATAGTTGCATATCGCGGGTTAACCTACGATGCATTTGAGAAATCTCACGTTATAGTCTTTCACATAGTCGATCAACATTATCAGGATCTTCCTTTTGGATCTCAACAGAACGTGCTTTTGGCACCTTAAGTTGATTTTCCCGACTTAAGGTTTCCAGCTGTACCCATTCTATAAATAGTGCGGGCCACTTGAGACGAGCAGCGCCAGATAAACCATATCTTATTTGATTGTCAGATGGCTCCATACATAAACCTCCTTGAACTGGATAATACTTGGGCATCAAAAAATGTCGCTTCCCAAACCTATCACGATAACCACAAGCATAATCTAAAACAGGTATTGTTGTTTCGTCTTCAGCATCGCCACGTCCCCTTCCCCCTCCTCATCGTGAACTGTCACCCCTTTGCAAGTTCCTACCATCTCTGTGATTCCCACTCCCTCCTATGAATCGTGTAGCCATGCTAATTTTTTTAAACAGATGAATGATAATTTCGTAGGGCGAAATGAGTTGTAAGGTTGTGTCTTCACCTTTAGTCGTTTATATAGTTGGTTATGAACGGCTTTAGAAAGACATTGAAGGAAAAACCATAGAAAATAAATGCCTCTGCATGACAATCCCACATATACCAACAAGGTATGAGTTGTCACTAGAATGAAAAAACAGAGAAAAGCAAATACTGTGTACCAAGTCATGTGACTTGACAATCCATCTGCATATACCAACAAAATAAGGGCATGCTTACTGTACGGTAAATCAGTGATTTCACTGTTGCCATGTGACTTTCTGAATTGACAATCCCACATATATCAATAAGAGATGAGTTGTCACTGTAATCAGAAAATAGAGAAAACCAAAGCCTATGTACCAAGTCACATGACTTGACAATCCATCTGCATATACCGACAAAATAAGGGCATGCTCACTGTAAGGTAAATCAGTGAATTCACTGTTGCCATGTGACTTTCTGAATTGAGAATACCACATATATCAATAAGAGATGAGTTGTCAGTGTAATAAAAAAATCGAACAAAAATTCGAGAAAACCAAAGCATGTGCACCAACTCATATGACTTGACAATCCATCTGCATATACTGACAAGTCTCTCCACGATTTGACCACTCAATGTGTGAAAAAAGGAAGCTTATGTAGGCAATGTTGTGTTTCACTTAGCTATGCATCATTCATTGTTACGACCAACTATTTTTATTTCATTGAAAAGTATGACTATTTGAATTTTTGTTGTCATTTGGAATTATTTTAAAATCAACTTTTGAATATTCAATTTTTAATATTTTGAGAAACATTTACAACATCAACTGAACATTGGTCCTAACGTACCCATCCGCAGATCAATCGTAACAAATTTGTAAATCCCACGCACGCCCACTTAACCCCATAGGTATGGAAGATTAATTGTTATTTACATTTTTCCTGGAAATCACTCGTAATAAATTTGCAAATCTCACGGACAACCACTTAACCCAATAGTATTGGAAGACTAGTGTATAAAAATATTGTTGGAATGAAAATATATATATGAAAATAATTGTTATAAATTTTAAATCCAAAACTTACTCGGTTTTCGAATTTCCAAGAACAATTTTTTGGAAATTATTTAATCCCCCAACTGGACCAACCACTTGGCTTTGAGCTTGTTTGTTCTGCCCCCAAGTTTAGTTTTCTGTCAACCCCCTATTCCTTACCAGAGTCATCATTTTTACTGGACTTCCAAGAATTGGAAGGTGACTCTTTTTTCTTTCTTGATGGAGATTGAAATTCTTTACGTACAGGTCACTATTTGAGGAGCCCTTGTTGAGGGAAAATTTTGACTAAGCTACCTGTTCTGTGAGAACCCGAATATAAAAATTAAGTAAATAATAATAATATTACAATCTCAAATATTTTTGTGGTCAATCCTAAAGTGCAAATTAAATATTTGGAAGGTCTTTTAATTAATTTTTAAACCTAAAATAAATTTATGGTGGAAATCTCTAATTTAGAGATAAGATTTTAATAATAACAAAATAAATAAATAAATAAAAACAAAAGGATAAGGGAGTCAGATTTTTTTAAGTGTGTGGGTAACCCTAAACTCTCATATTATTCAACTACCAGCCATGAAGAGGAGATAGGAGTAACTTTTGGTGAAAATTGAACAACTAGTTTGGTGCTTTAATAACTCCATCTCCAAGGTTGAAACCAATATTCTGTGAATATAGTTATTTTGTATTTATGTTTCTGTGCATTCATTGGAAGAGGATGGAATGAAAGCTTAACTGATTAGGTGGCTTCAATATATATCAGGTTAATTGTTGGTGTCAAATAGTGTAATGGGTATAGTGGATGTATGAAGAACAAGTATATGGTATGGGTTATATTCCATGAGTGTTTTTGCTTGTAATGGTGGATCTTGTGAGTGAAACGTGGGTTAGGTAGGAGTACTTGGCCACCAATGTTTGTGAATATCATGTGTATTTTATGTAGTTTGAGGAATATCAGATGGGTATATAAAGTTGAGGGTACAATCTATGAGTATGAAATTCTACACATAACCACAATCTTTAAAAATGAAGAAACTTTATTAAACGGATGAATTTTGAACTGAAATTTTTATAGTTGATTAATTACATATTGAATTGCATATCAGAATTTTCTTATAATTTTTGGGAGTCAAAATCTATATTAACTGGTGCATTCAAATCTGTCCAGAAAACTGGTGTTACACAGTAATTTCGGAAGTGTTGTTCTCTTTGGGTATAAATCCGAAAAATATCAAATCAGCGTCATTAGAACTGGTTACAAGTCTAGTTTCTTACATTTTTGGCCTTGCGTTGATTGCTATTCTATACTAAGAGAATCGTCAATTTCTTTAAAGAGGTGCAGAAAACAATCTGTTTAGGTATAATTAATTGTAAATAGGTATTTTGACAAGAAAATCAAGTAAAACCAATTGGGTTTTAAACTTAGTCCCCCAACTGGACCAACCACTTGGCTTTGAGCTTGTTTGTCTAGCCCTCAAAGTTTAGTTTTCTGTCAACCCCCCATTCCTTACCAGAGTCATCATTTTGACTGGGCTTCCAGGAATTGGATATGCTTTCTTTCTTCTTTCCTGATGGAGATTGAAATTTTTTACGTAGAGGATCCCTATTTGACGAGCCCCAGTTAAGGGAAGCTTTTCACCGAGTTACCTGTTTTGTTTTATGTGTTGTTGAAGGCGGTAGTTCGTTGGTCTGAACTTTATTAGTCCCCCACTAGACCAACCACTTGGCTTTGAGCTTGTTTGTCCAGCCCCCAAGTTTAGTTTTCTGTCCACCCCCCATTCCTTACTAGAGTCATCATTTTGACTGGACTTCCAGGAATTGGAAGGCGACTCTTTCGTCTTTCCTGATGGAGATTGAAATTCTTTACGTAGAAGATCAGTATTTGAGGAGCTCCAGTTAAGGGAAGCTTTTGACTGAGCTACATGTTCTGTTTTCTATGCTGTTGAATGCGGCAGTTCGTCTGTCGTAACTTTATTAGTCCCCTAATTGGACCAACCACTTGGCTTTGAGATTGTTTCTCCAGCTAACAAATTCTGTTTTATTTGTCAAAATGCATTTGTTTTCTAATGTGAACTTGTACCATATATTGTTGTTATGCAATGCAGCATTGTTGTGATTTTGTGTTTACTTGTATTCATGATATTATATTTCTATTTTAATTTCATTTTGTGGGATAATGGGTGGGGGTAAATTTCAAAATTTCATAAACAAAATTAAAAATCCTAAATAAAGTACAACATTAAAAACTTTATAAGTCTACTGATATGTCAAGAAGAGGATTGGTTGATAATTAAATATTATCTGATTATCAACCAATCATCTTCTTTACACATCACTAAGTCTATAAAGTGGGTTGTAGACACCCCATTTTTGACCGTCCTCAAGACTTGGACGTCATCGTTTGAACACTCAATGATTATCCATGTTCGTGTTCGTCTTGAGTTCTCAGAGGTGTCGGCTGCGTGCCTTGCCTCGAGACCTCTCGACTTGTTTGTTTTGTGCTCGGTTGTAGACCAAACACTTGTGTGTTTGCTTCTAAGGGCAGGGAATGGCTTGTTGGCCATCCCCACACCGCACCGGCCATGGCTTGAGGCCACCGGCCCTGTTTTCTTGCTACCGACCAAAAGTGTTGGCCGGTCGGCAATGTTTTTGGTCGGCTGGCCATTTCTTTGATCAATCGGCCACTTTTTCTGGCCGAGACCTTTTCTTGAGAGGGTTTGAACCTTTTGAACCCTTTGTTTTAGCTTCTTGAGGAAGCTTGAACCCTTTGAACCCTTGTTTTAGCTTCTTGAGGAAGCTTGAACCTTTTGAACCCTTTGTTTTAGCTTCTTGAGGAAGCTTGAACCTTTTGAACCCTTGGTTTTTAGCTTCTTGAGGAAGCTTGAACCTTTTGAACCTTTGTTCTAGCTTCTCCAAGAAGCTTGACCCTTTTTAGTTTCTCCAAGAAGCTTAAACCTTTTTAGTTTCTCCAAGAAGCTTGACCTTTTTAGCTTCTTAGAGAAGCTTGAATCCTTCTAAGCTTCCAAGAGAAGCTTGCACCCTTTGCTCTAGCTTCTCTAAGAAGCTTGACCCTTTGCTCCAAGCTTCTAAGAGAAGCTTGACCCCCTTGACCCTTTTTGTTTAGCTTCTCTTAGAAGACTTGAGCCCTTGCCTTGTCTATAAAAAGAGGGCCTCTCCTTCCATTTCAAGGGTTAAAAAATATAATATATAAAAGTATATATATCACTCTCTCTCTCTATATCTCCCTCTCTCTCTACATTTGTGTGGGTTAGAGTGTTCCAAAGTGAGTTTTTGTTCTTGTTCTTGCACTAGAACACCTAGGAGTACACTACTCTTTGGTAACTAAGGTGCTAAGGAGTTGTTTGAGGGGTTTTTGAGCTGGTTTTGATCGAAAGAGGCTGCTGGTTTGGTGTTCTTGGAAGTGGTCTTCAAGGGTAACTCCTTTTCCCTCTTTTATTCCCCGTTTTTGTACACACTTTTAGCCTATCTTGCATGCTTATTTAAGCTTAGCTATAAACTGAAAAAAGTTTTGTATTTGCATGAGTTTGAAGTTTGTTTAAGATCACTTTTGTGTTTGGGGTTGTTTACCCCCTCTTAGGCCTTGTTTGGCCTCATTTTTGTGCCTTTTTTGTGAGCTTTGGGACCACCTTGTATTGGCCTTCTCACCACTGAAATCCAGAGGGATTTCAGTGGTGGGGATGGTGTTTTGAGGTCCTAAGAAGGAGAGGGCCATCCCCTCTTCTTGTTGTCTTGTTTGTTGGCATTTTTGGCCTTACAAAGGAGCCCTTATTTGCACACTTCTTGAGCTTGGTTCAGGCCTTTTTCAGTGAGTTTTAAGCCCGGCATAACCCCTTTCCATAGTTGGTTTTGCCATGTTAGATGTCCTTCTGGCATGTGTAGAACAACCCCTTGCATGGCCTTCCAAAGTAGCACCTCATGTTTGCATGTTTCAGTCATGTTTCAGTGGGTTTTTGGGCATTATTTGGCATGCCATGAATCTGTTTTGGGCTGGTTTGGTGGTCCCTCATTTGCTTCACATGCTTGTAGTGTAAACCATGCTTACTAGCTCACAATGCATGTTGTTTTGGCCCTCTATTCTAGCACCTTTTGGCCACACTCCAAACATGTTTTGTTCATAATTGGGCTTCCCTAGCTCTGTTTTGGGGCCTCATGGTCGAATGTTTCTTGCTATGCATGGTTGTAGTTCAATACCCTTGCCTAGTTTCGAGTTTTGGAGCCTATTGCATGCCTATGTTGAGGTGTTTCTATGTTTTGGCATCATTGTGCATCATATTTCAGAGTTTATAGGTGTGCCATATTCTCATGTTTATCATGCCTTTAATATGTTTGAGAGTTATGCTTTTATACCCCATTTGTGAGCCATTGCATGAGCTTCATTTTGGTGCATGTCAAGCCATCATTTTAGCTCATTTTGGCCACTGATTTGGGCCTATTTGAGAGCTGCCCATGTTGGTTTAAGTCCATCTTTTGCATGTTGTTGCATGCTCGTCGTGCATGTTGTCACATACTTGGCTTGTTAACATGTTGTTGCATGTTTAATTGCATTTGGCATGCTTTTGTTAAGTTGCTTTGCATGTTTGCATATCTTGTCCTTTACATGTTGTCACATGTTTACCTTGCATGCTTGAATGTCCATGTTGCATCTTGTATGCTTGTATGCTTGACTAGGTTGCATTGCATTTGGAATGCTTGTTACCTTAACATGCTCATGTTGCATTAGTCTTGCTTGCATGTTTGCATCCCTTGCCTCTTGATCAACCATGATAGAGGTTGGGGCCCCTTTATGTGTTGTATGCATTTCATTTGATATTGAAATTGCACACTTGGCTCCTTTGGCCATCATGCATTGAAATGCGTGATTGGTGGCCCGAGGGTCGAGAGCCATACTCCCTTGAGTCTTAAACATGATAGGGAGGGTGGTTGTGCATACATTGCTTTGAAAATGCATTGCCATGCTCTGTTTGCCCTCTGCTGCTGTCAAACAGGATTCTGCAGGAAGATATGGCCGGCCGGCCATCTCCAGTGCCGGCTGGCTATCCATTGTTGACCGAGAGCCTCACAACTGGTCGGTGACCACTTTTCCATGGCCGGTGACCTCCCACAGTGTTCAGGGAGGGTTCCAGAACCAACCTTGGGACTTGTGCAGTCTTCAGAGATGCAGAGCAGTGTAAACAGAGACAACTGTGGCATGGCGATGGATTTCCGAGTGGAACCGAGCATGCATACATTCATCCCTCTTCCTGAGGCCTTTTACTGCTTTCCATAGCCTAGTTAATTTGTTTAATTAGTTAAGTGGTTATGTAAATAATTAATTAGCTTGTTAGTTGATTAATTTGTATTATTCTTTCGGACCCTCCGAGCGAGGGCACAATTGTAATAAGCATGCGTGTGTGTGATGCATGTCTTCCAACTCCCATTTCTTTCTCCCTTTTATTTAACCGCTTATGATGGTTAGTATTAAGGCATATTTCAATTAGCATTCTTATGCTATGCATGTTTGCATCATTCATATGTATTGCATGCACCGGGCTCGACGCATCATACTAACTGCATTGTATTTCAATTCCAAGTTGAATACGTGTTAATTGTAGCATCTCACATGCCATCTTAGAATAGCCGAGCCTATCTTAGTTGCATTTCGCATGTGTTGCATTAGCCATCTTAACATGAACTAGGATCATGCATTTGATTACTAACTAGTTTCTGTTTTGGCTCGGAGTACTCAGTAAGTGTTTATGCTTTAGCATCTTGCATGCGTGTGAGTATTGCCATGATAGCATGCTTACCATGAGGCTATTTGCTTATGTGATATAACTGCCTGAATACCTGTGGGTGAAGGTTGGGTTATCTGAATTGGAGCAATTCATTGATTGCAAGTTTTAAGCCCACTAGATAGTGGCAAATCAACCATGTTTTCTAAGCCCACTTGAGGGTGGCAAAATCCGCATTTTAGCCTACTTGTGGGTAGCAAACCGCTTTAAAAAACAAACATGAAATGTTTTGTTCCAACTCAGGCGATCTAGTCTATACTTGTATGCTGTGTGCATCACATAGTAATTCTTGGCTAATAACCGGAATAAGAGCACATAATGTTTTCAAAACTCGATATCATGGTTAGTAGAGGCCGATCTTCGGATCGGGCGAGATGGGGTGCTCATAGCTGACCTTCCCCAATCGTACCCAAGTTCTCGAGCCGAGGCAACTTTGGTGATGACGGACACGTGGCCTTAGGCAACGAGTCACGGTTTCCTAAATTCCCCCAAAATAAAATATTTAGGTGGCGACTCTGTATCTGGCAAAGCAGTCCATGTTTGGCACTTCTTTCAAAAAAATCTGTTTTCAAAACGATTTGCCGGATTTAGACTCTTTGGTGATTTATCAGTCTTGCATTGCACATTGCGAGATCAGATTAAGAACCGACACAAATCGAGTTCGAACTATAGCATGGGGCCCACGAGGGCGCGTCTGCAGTTTCTGGCGACTCCGCTGGGGAGATTAGAGAACTTGACTCGAACTCATGATATCTTGTTTTGACTGCACTTATGTGTTTCTTTGCATTGCATTTGCATTGGTGCGCCTAAGTCGCAGTGTTTGCCGTATGCTATTCCTGAACGGTTTGCCGGAGGCTCGCTTTGAGAAGCGTGCCATAAGGCTGACCGGTTACGGGCTCTGCCACGATGGGAACACAAACCCCGGTTGTTACCGGGGCACTCTTTTTGACCATTCGACCTAGTGCATATTCGGAATCCATAGTGACCATTCCAAACTAGGACAGGTTGCTTACCCGATTGTAGGTTGTGCGAAACCGCTGCGTGCGTAGTGAAACCCTAGCTCCTGATAAAATAAGACAGGGAAACCCTATCCCAACATATGGGTGTTTTTGGCACTCACTTGCTTGCTATGTGTTTTTAGAGTGCGTCTCTACAGGAATGGATGTATCAGTTTGCAAGTCTGGGCATCAGGCCTGTGGGTATCAGTATCAGTGTTTTGGGAATCAGTTTACCCGAGGGTATCAGATTTGTGGCAGAATTCTGTAGGGGGGCACAGTCATCCAGCTTTGCTCATTTTGGTTTTGGTGAAATCAGGCTGAGGTGCTGTCTGTTTTCTCTTTTGTTAGGTAGTCTGGGAACCATAGCTTCAGAAGACTCCGATATCCCTCAGGTTCATTGGACTTGTGTTGATAGACTTTGTCAGGTCAGAGATTCAGTTCAAGGGCAAATCAGTGTTCCTTCGCCAGAGGCAGGGTAAAAAGGCTGGTCAGGCACAGATCATCAGTTCAACAGTCTTCGGATCAGCAGTCCTTATCCATCTCACCTGTGTGCAGTTGGGTTGAGATATCTGCTTTTACCACAGAGACAGATATACCGATAGATCAGTTAGATCAGGGCAGTATGGCAGGAATCGAAGAAATGATGCGTCAGCTCCAGGAGAGCATGAGAACCATGCAGGAGGACGCTGCTCATCAAGCAGAATTTGCCAAACAGCAGGCCGTCGTCATGGCCCAACAGGCAGAGCTAATTACCCGGCTACAGTAGCAAGCCGGAGCATTATCTTCACACCAAGCTCCTCCCCCACCAAGAGTTCCAATACCCGAGGAGACGACGAATGTCCAGAATGTCCAGGAGGATACAGACATCCCAACAGGGCCGGCTCCGTCCCCGATTCTACCTCAACTATCCAAGGCACCCACTCCTATCAATCAACCGGATTCTCCCTTCAAATTCGAGGTGGACCCCACGGCATTAAAAGTGAGCAAGCTTGAAAAGCTGTTCAAGAAATCTCAGGGTGTGAAGTCCATCCCAGACATCGAGGATTGGTATACCGACGCAGCCGTGACGTTGCCGGACAGATTTAAGATGCTGTATGTTGACCGATTTGATGGATCCGGGGATCCCATGGTGCACCTGCGGCTGTTTTCAGACATACTAAGGCCGATGGGCCTCACCAAACTACAGAAGCTTTCTTTATTCGGCCGGACCTTGTCAGGTGTAGCGGCCATCTGGTATGCAAAATTGGAAGATGATGTTAAGAGGAATTGGGATGAGATGGCCGAGGCTTTCGTCGTTCAATACTCCTATAATACACAGATCGAGATTACAACCCGTGATCTTGAGACGACTAGGCAGGAGCCTAAGGAGAGCTTTTCTGACTTTGTGACCCGGTGGAGGGCCAAGGCCTCAATGATGACCATTAGGCCAACTGACAAAGATCAGATTCGGATGGTTGTGCGCAACCTCCAACCCAAGCTCATGCAGAAGATGATCGTTCTCCCCTTCCCCACCTTTTCAGATTTGCATGAGATGGGAGTACAGATCGAGGATGCTTTGAAACAGGGCCTGATTGACAATGACAGAGAGCAGCCCAGGAGGGCGTTTTCCCGCAGTTCGAATGCGACCACCAGTGGTGATGCAGCTGCAAGGTCTCCTGAAGTTGGAATGGTCACCACCAAAACAGCCACCCCCTTTGTTGGTACATCCAATCCAAACCCCCAAACCTCAGACTATCTACCCCGGGGCAAGAGGATTTTCACCCCGCTTTATATGCCTTTGTCTAAAGCCCTGGGGGTCCTACTCAGGAAAGGACATCTGAAACTGTTAGAACAACGGCCTCTACCCGATCCTCTCCCTCCAAAGCATGACCTGACTAAGTACTGTTCTTTTCATCAACAAACCGGTCATGACACCGACAGTTGCGTCCGTCTCCGCCACGAGATACAAAATTTGATTGACAACGAGGTCATCCCCGCACCAGGTCCTGCAAAGTCTATCGACACTTGATCAGTGAACTTGTGGGGGATAGTGTGATGTGATCGAGGGATGAACCACCTGCGGGCGGCACTCAGTTTACTCCAGATGTGGCGTATGGCACGCACTAGTTTGAGCATTTGCGAATGCTGGTTTTTTTTTTTTTTACTTTTTACTTTTGACTTGGGTATTGAGTCAGTCTTGTTGTGTTGTATTGAGTCAGTCTTTTTGTACAGAGTCAGTCTTTTCTTACTGAGTCAGTTGGGTCTGTCTTGTTATACAAAGTCAGTCCTGCTTTGTTAGAGTCGGGTGATTTCGGGGATGTTACCTCAAACATCACTTGCTTGTTTTGTGTTTGTCTTTTCGTTTTCTTTTGAGTCTATTTCTGCCTTGGAGCCAGTAATGCCAACAGATTTGAATGAACATCAGTGGTTTTTCATGCTTTTGTGTTTGCTTCTGCCGTGTGCCAGTTGTGCCAGAAATTCTAAATGAGATGGCAGTATTTGACTAGAAGCTGTGTCTTTTCTGTGCCTTGAATTCGTTGCATCGACCTAAGTTTTCCAAAACTTTTTTCGAAACATTGTGATAAAAAACGAAGAGGAAGGAATTCCTCGGGTTTTGCAAAATTTGATCAATTGAGAGAAAGAGAGGCATGCTAAGCCCTTAATGATCGAGATCATGCTTGTTAATGTGAGTACTGAGAAGGATCCTGACTTGATCCAGATTGGTTCTACATTGTCTTCAGCGTGAGCGATTTGTCGCTTTCTTAAAAGATTTGAAAAACTGTTTTGCGCGATCTTGCGAAGACCTGTGTGGAATCACTCTTGAGATTGTGTAGCCTAGGATCGCTCTTAGCCTCAAGACTCGACCCCTCATTGTCAAACCTTGGACTTAAATTCAAAATGTTCAATGGTCAACTACAACGTGAGGCCTGTGTGACCAGATTCAAAGCAGCCCTCGAGCAAGAGGCAAGAAAGTTAGATCAAGAAGATCAGATGTCATCAAAAGAAGCTTGCAAAGCTAGATCAGAAGCACCCCTCAAACTAGGGGCCAAAAATGTCAAGGTGCTCGAAGAGTCAAAAATTGGGATGTTTCTCAAGCTAATGAAGATCGACAAGAATGCCAAATCCCAGAAGGGAAGAAAGAAGAAGACATTGCTGAAGGACAACCGAGTTCCTATCCACAACACTAGGGGCAAATTCAGCCCCCGTTGGATGGACTCCTACATCATCAGCGAACAGTAACCATTCTCTTGGATTCAGACGGATTCTAGATCTCAAAACCATTTGACATGGACCAAGCTACACTTTTACCCTTGAGAGGCTCGCTGGGCCGAAAACCCGGAAGGGCGACCCAGGCAAAAGTTAGAGCAAGAAAAGAAGAAAAAGAACAAAAAAAAAAAAAAGAAAAGTGCAAAGAATGAAAAAAAGAAAAGGAAGAAAAAAGATGAAAAAGAAAAAAAAAGAAGAAAAGAAATGAAAAGAATAGAAAAGAAAAGAAAAACAAAGCTCGCAAGGTTGAAAACCCAGAAAAGGCGGCCTTGGCAAAAGTTAGAGTGCAAAATGAGAGGTTAATACCCGAGTGTACCTCACCCGAACTACGTAAGGCTTGATTCCCATGTTTGGGATACGTAGGCAACTTCATTCTGAAGTCCAGCCACAAACACCTCTAAAATCGATTGTGTCCATGTAATGGTTCTGGTCATCCTCGCCTTCTCTGTATCCGAGAATTCGGTTGTGAACATTACCATGAAGACTGATTACAATGCGCTGCGGTGCCATTCAGACAAAGGGTAACTTTCCGTTGCCATTCAATACACTGCGGTGCCGTTCAAACAAGGGGCAACTTTCCGTTGCCATGCAATGTCCTTCAAAACAAGGGGCAATTTTCCATTATTATGGATCTGAGGTTGTGCATCTCAAGAGTAAGTTCCGTGCTCGTTGAGCAGTGGCTGTTTGCAAAAACAATTTTTGAGAATTTTTACTGAGGTTGACTGATCTCTCGAAAATTATTCCATCTTTTCCAAAACTGGACCATTTCTTGGACTCAAAAAGGGAAAATTTTCAATGCTCATAACCTAACTTGCATGATTTTCAAATCAAAAATCGAACAAGTACGTTAATCTAACTCTCATATTGGTCAAAATTGTTTTAGTAGAAAGCAAAAACAAAAAACGGTCAAAATGATGAAATAGGGGCACAGTTGAGTCAGGTTTTCTGTCCTTTCCCCTTTATCAACGCACTGGCCAGAAAGGGCACCATACTTGCCGGAAAAGGGCACCACTGAAGCTAACCGCAAAAGGGCAGAAAGCTCTCACATCCTCCAAGCAACGAGGTGTCAAGCCAAGTGCGAAGCACGAACCGGAATGGGACAAGATATTCCACTCCCTTATCTGGACGGATCTGATCACGTCCAAACTCCCCAGCAGAGCATCGTCAACCGATGTCAGTTGCAGATTTGCTACACACCTAATTGTAGTGCAGCCCCTCCGTGGAAGAAACTCACTGTTGTGAACAAGAAGAAGAATCTAGCGGAATGCTAGGGGCAAGACCCCGCAACTTTTTGTTTATCCATCAACCACTCAGGGGAGGGATTAAAAAATGAGAGATTGAAGAATAGAGAGATGTGCGCTGAGAGAAAAAGTGAGGAAAAGGGCTTTTTCAGAAAAATAGAGATTGGGTGCCAGAGTGATGTGAGAATCACAAATGAGAAAGGGTGGGAAACAATACCTGAAGAAACTGGCTCCTCGTGTACTAAGAGGTCTCTCATCTTTGTAACGCGTCTGTGTGTGTGTGTCTTTTGTTTTGTCTCAATTCTTGCTTTGAGTCGTTTTTGAGTGTTACTCCGATGTGTTACTCGATGTGTTTAGGTTGTTTTACCTTTGTTTTTCCTTTGTCGAGTCGTTTTGGCTGTGGCCAGTCGTCGACTCAATACCTGGTTAAGACTCATTTCTCATTTCAAAAAAATCAATCTTGTGCTCAGAGTGCTGTGCTATTCTTCCATTTGTGCAAAACAGTATTTGTTCTTTCATAAAACTGTAGGGTCCACCCCGATAAGTGTGAACAGTAAAACAAGGACCTATCTGAAAGCTATGTGGGTCCAGACTGCAAGCAAAAGAAATTAAGGAAAATTTGGAGCATCTTATTGTGTTTTCAACTTCGGAAATTCCGAGATTGCATTCCAGTTGCACCTTCTCAGGCCTCACCATTTCTCTGGAGTATGAGTGAATCTCAACCCCAGCTTAAGCCTGCTTCAAGTCAGAATCGCAATTAAAGCAACTGCAGATGTATCTCCTCGCCAATATAGACAGGGTGTCCCCTTTTGAGCTGAGCGTGTTGCCAGGTCTCTGAGAGGTAAATCGGAGCACCAGAGTACATGATTAATGCACCCATACTTGCATAGAAAATGCATTTTTATCACTTCTCTTGCGCACCTTACCTGTATTTTAGTGCATTGTATCGCGCTATCTTGCGCACCTTACCTGTACTTGTTAGTGCATTGTATCGCACTGTTTTGTGCATTTAATCTACATCGCACTGCCTTGTGCACCTGTATTACATTGTTATGCACCTCTTCACTTGCGTGGTCACGCACATTCCACTTGCATTGTTATGTACGCCCTTTTTCACCTTTCTGAAACACCGAGATACGTCCCTATGTTTCTATACCTTTCTGAAACACCGGGATACGTCCCCATGTTTCTCTCTCGTCCCTAAACACCGGGATATGTCCCCAAACCCTGGGATACGTCCCTAAATACCGGGATACGTCCCCAAACCCTGGGATACGTCCCTAAACATTGGGACACGTTGCTATGCTTCTCCCATTTGGTTAAGAGCATTTGGAATACGTTCCAATGCTTATACCTTTTCGAAACACCAGGATACGTCCCTACGTTTCTCTCTCTCCGAAACATCGGGATACGTCCCTATGTTTCCACTCTTTCCAAAACACCGGGATACGTCCCTATGTTTCTCCTTCCTTCCGAAACACCGGGATACGTCCCTATGTTTCTCTTTCCTTCCGAAACACCGGGATACGTCCCTATGTTTCTTTCCCTTTTCCGAAATACCGGGATACGTCCCTATGTTTCTTCCTCTTTTCCGAAACACCGGGATACATCCCTATGTTTCTATCCCTTTTTCGAAACACCGGGATATGTCCCTATGTTTCTATCCCTCTTCGGTTAAAAGCGTTCGGAATACGTTCCAATGCTCACACCATTCCGAAACACCGGGATACGTCCCTATGTTTCTCCCCCTTTGGTTAAGAGCATCTGGAATACGTTCCAATGCTTATACCTTTTCGAAACACCGGGATACGTCCCTATGTTTCTCCCTCTTTGGATCAGAGCATTCGGAATACGTCCCAATGCTTATGCCATTCTGAACACCGGGATATGTCCCTGTTCTTCTCCTTCTTTGGTTAAAGAGCATTTGGAATACGTTCCAATGTTTGTACCATCCCCTTTCATCTCTCGCGTGTGCTACGCTGAGAGGTTCTCCCTTTCCTTACACATTTTTCAGCGTGTTTGAATTTGTCTCAGGTTGCATTGTTTTGCATCCATCCCGCATTGTTATACATCCCCCTTAGGTTGCATCATCTTGCATCCCTCACTTGCGTTGTCACGCACTTTCAATTGCAATTGTTATGCACACTTCTAACAATATTGTACCTGTTAAGTTTTCTTTCTCTTTCAGGCACGTATTGTATGTACGGTTCATTTGAAGCTGGCATAACCAGACGAGCCGGACAGGTATTATATTCTCCGCGTGAAACGTAGCGAGAATTGAATGATTCTCTTACATCTTTCTGCATTGTAATGTAGTTTGGTTGATGCTAGCTTAAAACTGTTGCATGTTATGCTTCGTTACAGCTTTCTTTGCATGATCATAAGTTATGCTCGGCTTTGTGCATTGTCTTGCATTTTGCCCCTGCCTTCGGGCGCATATCTTTGTCTGTAGCTTATATGCTTTGTCTAAGTCTGCGGCCTTGTCAAAAATGGGTCGTCTCTGGGCTTTGACATTCACTCCCGTCATTGTTATGACTTTCGAGTTCTGTCAAAGAGGGGCAACTGTAGACACCCCATTTTGACCGTCCTCAAGACTTGGACGTCATCGTTTGAACACTCAATGATTATCCATGTTCATGTTCGTGTTCGTCTTGAGTTCTCAGAGGTTTGGCGCGCGCCTTGCTCGAGATCTCTCGACTTGTTTGTTTTGTGCTCGGTTGTAGACCCAAACACTTGTGTGTTTGCTTCTAAGGGCAGGGAATGGCTTGTTGGCCATCCCCACACCTCACCGGCCATGGCTTGAGGCCACCCGGCCCTGTTTTCTTGCTACCGGCCAAAAGTGTGGTCCGGTCAGCAATGTTTTGTCGGCCGGCCATTTCTTGATCAAATCGGCCACTTTTTCTGGCCGAGACCTTTTCTTGAGAGGGTTTGAACCTTTTGAACCTTGTTTAGCTTCCTGAGGAAGCTTGAACCCTTTGAACCCTTGTTTTAGCTTCTTGAGCAAGCTTGAACCTTTGAACCTTTGTTTTAGCTTCTTGAGGAAGCTTGAACCTTTTGAACCCTTGGTTTTTAGCTTCTTGAGAAGTTTGAACCTTTTGAACCTTGGTTTTAGCTTCTTGAGGAAGCTTGAACCTTTTGAACCTTTGCTCTAGCTTCTCTAAGAAGCTTGACCCTTTTTAGCTTCTCCAAGAAGCTTGAACCTTTTTAGCTTCTCCAAGAAGCTTGAACCCTTCTAAGCTTCCAAAGAGAAGCTTGCACCCTTTGCTCTCTAGCTTCTCTAAGAAGCTTGACCCTTTGCTCCAAGCTTCTGATATATAAAAGTATATATATCACTCTCTCTCTATATCTCCCTCTCTCTCTACATTTGTGTGGGTTAGAGTGTTCCAAAGTGAGTTTTTGTTCTTGTTCTTGCACTAGAACACCTAGGAGTACACTACTCTTTGGTTACTAAGATGCGAAGGAGTTGTTTGAGGGTTTTTGAGCTAGTTTTG
Source organism: Camellia japonica (assembly GCA_030407325.1). Lineage (NCBI taxonomy): Eukaryota > Viridiplantae > Streptophyta > Magnoliopsida > Ericales > Theaceae > Camellia > Camellia japonica. Next base: position 158,357,493 of record JAPPVO010000031.1, on the reverse strand, counting down.
ATCCAAAGAGGCTGCTGGTTTGGTGTTCTTGGAGGTGGTCTTCAAGGGTAACTCATTTTCCCTCTTTTATTCCCCGTTTTTGTACACACTTTTAGCCTATCTTGCATGCTGATTTAAGCTTAGCTATAAACTGAAATTTTTTTTGTATTTGCATGAGTTTGAAGTTTGTTTAGATCACTTTTGTGTTTGGGGTTGTTTACCCCCTCTTAGGCCTTGTTTGGCCTCATTTTTGTGCCTTTTTTGTGAGCTTCGGGACCACCTTGTATTGGCCTTCTCACCACTGAAATCCAGAGGGATTTCAGTGGTGGGGATGGTGTTTTGAGGTCCTAAGAAGGAGAGGGCCATCCCCTCTCCTTGTTGTCTTGTTTGTTGGCATTTTTGGCCTTACAAAGGAGCCCTTATTTGCACACTTCTTAAGCTTGGTTCAGGCCTTTTTCAGTGAGGTTTAGAGCCTGCATAACCCCTTTCCATAGTTGGTTTTACCATGTTAGATGTCCTTCTGGAATGTGTAGAACAACCCCTTGCATGGCCTTCCAAAGTAGCACCTCATGTTTGCATGTTTCAGTCATGTTTCAGTGGGTTTTTGGGCATTATTTGGCATGCCATGAATCTGTTTTGGGCTGGTTTGGTGGTCCCTCATTTGCTTCACATGCTTGTAGTGTAAACCATGCTTACTAGCTCACAATGCATGTTGTTTTGGCCCTCTATTCTAGCACCTTTTGGCCACACTCCAAACATGTTTTGTTCATATTTGGGCTTCCCTAGCTCTGTTTTGGGGCCTCATGGTCGAATGTTTCTTGCTATGCATGGTTGTAGTTAATACCTTGCCTAGCTTCGAGTTTTGGAGCCTATTGCATGCCTATGTTGAGGTGTTTCTATGTTTTGGCATCATTGTGCATCATATTTCAGAGTTTATAGGTGTGCCATATTCTCATGTTTATCATGCCTTTAATGTGTTTGAGAGTTGTGCTTTTATACCCCATTTGTGAGCCATTGCATGAGCTTCATTTTGGTGCATGTCAAGTCATCATTTTAGCTCATTTTGGCCACTGATTTGGGCCTATTTGAGAGCTGCCCATATTGGTTTAAATCCATTTTTTGCATGTTGTTGCATGCTCGCCGTGCATGTTGTCACATACTTGGCCTGTTAACATGTTGTTGCATGTTTAATTGCATTTGGCATGCTTTTGTTAAGTTGCTTTGCATGTTTGCATATCTTGTCCCTTTACATGTTGTCACATGTTTACCTTGCATGCTTGAATGTCCATGTTGCATCTTGTATGCTTGTATGCTTGACTAGGTTGCATTGCATTTGGAATGCTTGTTACCTTAACATGCTCATGTTGCATTAGTCTTGCTTTCATGTTTGCATCCCTTGTCTCTTGATCAACCATGATAGAGGTTGGGGCCCCTTTATGTGTTGTATGCATTTCATTTGATATTGAAATTGCACACTTGGCTCCTTTGGCCATCATGTATTGAAATGCGTGATTGGTGGCTCGAGGGTCGAGAGCCATACTCACTTGAGTCTTAAACATGATAGAGAGGGTGGTTGTGCATACATTGCTTTGAAAATGCATTGTCATGCTCTGTTTGCCCTCTGCTGCTGTCAAACAGGATTCTGCAGGAAGATATGGCCGATCGGCCATCTCCAGTGCCGGCCGGCTATCCATTGTTGACCGAGAGCCTCACAACTGGTCGGTGACCACTTTTCCATGGCCGGTGACCATTCCTCTTGGCCGGTGACCTCCCACAGTGTTCAAGGAGGGTTCCAAAACCAACCTTGGGACTTGTGCAGTCTTCAGAGATGTAGAGTAGTGTAAACAGAGGCAACTGTGGCATGGCGATGGATTTTCGAGCCGAACCAAGCATGCATACATTCATCTCTCTTCCCGAGGCCTTTTACTGCTTTCCATAGCCTAGTTAATTTGTTTAATTAGTTAAGTGGTTATGTAAATAATTAATTAGCTTGTTAGTTGATTAATTTGTATTATTCTTTCGGACCCTCCGAGCGAGGGCACAATTTTAATAAGCGTGCGTGCGTGTGATGCATGTCTTCCAACCCCCATTTCTTTCTCTCTTTTATTTAACCGCTTATGATGGTTAGTATTAAGGCATATTTCAATTAGCATTCTTATGCTATGCATGTTTGCATCATTCATATGTATTGCATGCATCGGGCTCGGCGCATCATACTAACTGCATTGTATTTCAATTCCAAGTTGAATACGTGTTAATTGTAGCATCTCACATGCCATCTTAGAATAGCCAAGCCTATCTTAGTTGCATTTTGCATGTGTTGCATTAGCCATCTTAAGATGAACTAGGATCATGCATTTGATTACTAACTGGTTTCTGTTTTGGCTCGGAGTACTCAGTAAGTGTTTATGCTTTAGCATCTTGCATGCGTGTGAGTGTTGCCATGATAGCATGCTTACCATGAGGCTATTTGCTTATGTGATATAACTGCCTGAATACCTGTGGGTGAAGGTTGGGTTATCTGAATTGGAACAATTCATTGATTGCAAGTTTTAAGCCCACTAGATAGTGGCAAATCACCATGTTTTCTAAGCCCACTTGAGGGTGGCAAAATCCGCATTTTAGCCTACTTGCGAGTAGCAAACCGCTTTAAAAACAAACATGAAATGTTTTGTTCCAACTCAGGCGATCCAGTCTATACTTGTATGCTGTGTGCATCACATAGTATTTCTAGGCTAATAACCGGAATAAGAGCACATAATGTTTTCAAAACTCGATATCATGGTTAGTAGAGGCCGATCTTCGGATCGGGCGAAATGGGGTGCTCATAGCTGACCTTCTCCAATCGTAACCAAGTTCCCGAGCCGAGGCAACTTTGGTGATGACGGACACGTGGCCTTAGGCAACGAGTCAGGGTTTCCTAAATTCCCCCAAAATAAAATATTTTGGTGGCGACTCTGTATCTGGCAAAGCAGTCCATGTTTGGCACTTCTTTCAAAAAAATCTGTTTTCAAAACGATTTGTCGGATTTGGACTCTTTGGTGATTTATCAGTCTTGCATTGCACATTGCGCGATCAGATTAAGAACCGACACAAATCGAGTCTGAACTGTAGCATGAGGCCCACGAGGGCGCGTCTACATGGGTACAAAAAAATGGAGTTGTATATCATGTTTGAAAAAAAAAAAAAAAAAACCTTAAGTGTTCACATAATTCAACATACATTAATCCAGAACATTCATTAACTCATTGCAATTCAATAAAGAAAGTCATGAACTAATAAATGTGTACTTATAAATGTAGTTATTTTATAAACTTTAGGTTCATATAACAAATACTTGAAATACATCCGTAAGTTAGATGAACAACAACATTGTCTTACACTCTAGTAACGAAGATACGACACAACATACAAACATATATGAAAGATAAAGGTGTTTGATTTCTCATTCCTCATCTGACATGTAGTAGTCAGAGAGATATTTTTCATTATTTAAGACATTATTTCGCTCAATCACTGTCAAATCTCTGTTGCTTGTTTCTGCCATTTCGGTGGCTAGCTGAAGCATGAAATGTCGACATCTTCGCATCAACATTCTGTTGTTCTCCTTCTTAATTCTGCTAACTGCTTTTTCATAGTCACTCACATTTCGTCTAGCCATGGTCAATGAACGACGATGAGGTACCGGTGCCCCAAAGTTACGTAGATCGTTAAACAATCCTTCTTGCTCTGTTACCCTGAATGCCCATTCTGCTCAGATACCAGCATAATAATCCTTCGGACTCGAGTACTTTTCGCTCTTGTAATCATAGATAAATGGAGGTAGCAGCCACACTTTCGGATTTCTTTGCCGGCGTGAACTTCCTGCACCTCTTGAAGACATTGTTCATAAAATAAAAAAATTAATAATAATAGTAATTGTAGATGTATTACTATTGTTATGACTTGAACAAACATCATACTGGGGGTAGCGCTATTTATAGACATCATACTGGGGGTTAACTAGAGATGATCTGGTGACGATAATGCATGCTGGGGCACTATGGAAGAAGTGATACCCGTGATATTATTTTATCTTATTCATTTCATGCAATCCTGAGTACCCGTGACTTTGTGTACCTGTGATGTAGTCACGGACGTGGTTGTCAGATAAAATCATAATTGTAGGCTGTTCTTTTCACAATGCAATCCCTTCATATTCGAGCAGTGAGTTGTCAAATTAATCAGTAATGCAGTGAGTTGTCACATCGCCACATGAAACTATTTTTTCATGCTTACTTTTTTAATACAGTAAGTAGTCACTTGGAATTGACGATTTCAGTACAAATTGGTGTTTTCAAAAAATTATAAATGAAATCATAAAATGAAACAACGGCTTTAATTTTCTTTGTTTTAAAGTAATATTGTTCATAAACAACTATGAAACAGAGTGCAAGTAGATACACAACCGTCCAACTCACTTCGACCTACAAAACTATTGTTGATTTTTTCACCAAAATAATAAAATGGTCACCTGATATGTAAACAAGATTGGCACTGCAGCCTATATTTTATCTTATTTTCACTTAATGAACTTCACAGTCATCCCATTTTCTCCTCTTTGCATTTTCTGCTTGTTTTTATATTCGGTAAATTACACTTCACTCCTTCAGTCCTTTATATAATTGTTTATCAACACTATTTCCATGCGGTCGTATTAATGTGACTTAGATGAATTCTGAAATGTGAGGAAAAAACAAAGCATCTAAGTTGCGCTGCACAAAGTCACATGCATCACGTAATGTGAGGAAAAAAGTCACAAAGTATGTAATTTACAAAGTCAGAAAGTCACATGCATCACTGCATCACTGCATAAAGTGACAAGCATCACTGTACAAAGTCACATGCATCACTGCATCACTGTACAAAGTCACATGCATGACATGCATCACTGCATCGCTGCACAAAGTCACATAGCATCTGAGGAAAAAACAAAGCATACAAATTTTTAGGTCTTTTCAAGTCACTGCACTGCATCACTGAGAAATGTTGGACGTATCACTGCGCCGAGTTACAATTTATTATCGTACCATACCTACTGTGCCCATGTGAATTCTGCAATTCATAATGAGATGAGGGGGTGTCAGAACAAAATAACAAAACAACTAATGCCTTTGTGTTTAAAATGTCACCCTATGCAGCCCCAAATAGATTCATAAAAGTTGAAGATAAAATATTATATAGTTACAATGTATTGAAGATTAATTTGTAGTAGAGTTAGAATGAATGAGTTTTTCGATGTACAGAACTTGAAAGTGTTATAGATAAAACCTAGCCTAGTATGCAGACAAGAACAACACCGACTTAAATCAACACATAATTAACTTCAAATTAAATTGGTTAAATTTCTCCAATTAAATTAAATGAAAAAACGTAAGGTAAAAAGTGAAATTAAATATATTGTCAAGGCAAAATAAATTGAATTATATTTGTAAGCGGAAAAATTAAATTAAATTTCTAAGTGGATTTTAACTTTGCTTAAAACCTTCAAATATGCACTAAGTAGTAAATAAAAGTCGAAGTGACAACTCCTGTAAAGTTGATGCATAGTTGTTCAGGTCATAAAAGTTGACGTGACAACTCTGTTGCATAGTTGTTTACAATAATTTCATACATACAGCTACCATGTGTATATGTGGTATAAATATCGCATCATACCACAATAAAAGTTTTATAGCTATTGCGAGCGATATCATCATGAGATATACGGTGGTTTATCTATATTCAGCAATGGGTCGCTATTGGGTTGCAGATAGAGATGAATTTCAATACCTATTAAATCCAAATTTGCGTTACTCACATGCCACCGTCAATACCATGAGAGCTGAGTGGGAATTTCGCATAACTCGAGTAAACGTTCTCGTTGAGCTATGTCGTGAAGTTAATATTAAATTTCCTCGCCGGTTAGCCATGCGTATGCCAACTGACACTCCACAGTTGTTACAAAGGGCATTGCATCGTATCCGCGACGAAGTTAATCGCATGACCCAACGTTTGCAAAGGTCCTCACTAATGAAGACCGCAAATGAGCGTGCCGAAGATGGGTTAATGGATGATGCACACCAGTACTTCGCCTGGAGTATGGATATTATGTATCAATCTGATATTGAGATGTCAGATGATGATGATAATGAATGAAATTGTTTGGATGAATGACTAAACCATTGATCTTGTAATGGATTTGTAATGCTTATCCACGACTTATCAATAAAGGGAGATATTTCAATTGTTTTTGAAGAGTTCTTGTAATTCTACAAATAACAAATACCTTTGCTTTCTCTCCGTTATTGTTATTTTGAAGAACGCTTTCAATATCCAGCCACTCCATGCACTCACTCTTCTCTTCTTTCTCTCTCTCCTCTCTCTCTCTCTCTCTCTCTCTCTCTCGACACACAAACACTCATCCCACACACACACCAACCACACACACACACACACCAAACCAATATAATTTTTAATATATAAATTTTATTTTATAAAATTAAGACCAATATTAATTATATAAATATAATAATAATTTTATCTTATTGCAAATAATAATCAACTATATGAAATTAAGACCAATATTTTCAAATTATTTTTTTTCAAATAATTTTTTTTTCAATTATTTTTTTTCAATTAATATTTTTCTATTAATTTTTTTTTCAAATATTTTTTCCCAATTAAATTTTGTTTCAAATAATTTTTTTTTTCAATTAATTTGTTTTAAATTAAATTTTTTTTCAATTATAATATGTGTGATCCCATTGTTATAAATAATAAAAATAAATATAAATATTTTAGGCCTGAACAAACATATTTTTTATTTTATGTTTTTAAAATTTTTTAAACATTTTGTTCAAACCAAACGCGTTTGTAATTTATGTTTTTCTAAAAATAAACAAAAACCAGTTTATAAAATTTTTGTAAACATAAACCAAAAACGTAAACGTTACCAAAGGCTACCTTAGTGTTTAGGGATAAAATTTATTATTTTTATTTTAGGGTTTAGGGTTTAATTCTTAAAATTTATTTATTTTTATTTTAGGGTTTAGGATTTATAGTTTAATTCTTAAAATTTATTTTAACTTCAATTTTATTAAAAAATAAATCCTAAACCCTAAAAAATAAATTTTATAATTTTTTTTTTCAAAAAACGTAATTAGGAACCGCGCTTTTAATTAAATCATAAAAACGTGTTTTGAAAACACGTTTTCACTATTGCACTCACTCTTCATTTTCATTTTCATTCTCACACTCACACTCACACACACACACACACACTCTCTCTCTCTCTCACACATACAAACGCACCCACCACACTCACATTTTTTTAATATATATAAATTTGATTTTATAAATTTGGGACCAATATTAAATATATATAATAATAATTTATAATAGCAAATAATAATCAACTATATAATATTTTATAATTTTTGTAAATATAAATCATTTTTATATAATTTTTATTTTTCGAGTGGTTAGAAATAATTTTTTTACAAATTAAATTGAAACAACCATACGTATATATATAACTTGCCCAAAAGTTAAAATGATAACCGTTATTTTTACCCTTAAATGATAATTATTTTTTATTTTTATTTCTTATCCAAATTAATTTTTAATTTTTGGAAAAAAATTCTAAAAATCAAACCATACATAACCTAAAAATATTTTGATAAAGTTATTTCTTACGTTGATAACTTATTTAATTATTTGTTAATTTTAAGACATTTTTACCAAATTTAAAAAACTATCATAAAAACTTGTTTGATAATTTTTTTGGTTTATAAATGGTTGTCTCAATTTGTAAATTTGAGGAAAAAACGTAAATTACTATAAATAATGCAGAGACTACGGAGAATGAGAGAGAGATAGAGATGTGAAAGAGATTTTGTGATCATCAAAATAAGAAGAAAAAAAATTGTGAAATTATATTTTCGAATAAATAAGTATGACACATTTACATCATTTGTACAAGTTTGATTTACAAAAACTATAACAATTACTATAAATAAAAAAAAAACTATACACTCCATATCACACCCGCTAATGCCCTAACTTGCCCCCAATCCCACAACCCCGACCGTGGACCTCCCTCCTCGGTCTCCTGTGGTACTCTCTGAATATCTGGCTCCCCCAATCGTAAATGCGTATCCAGTGGCACTCCCTCTCCTTCATGTGGTCCTCCACTGACTACCTGTGGAGCCTGTGAGTGTGGCCCCCCCCTCTCCTGCATGTGCTGCCCTTGATCCTGTATCTGGCTGAAGATCAGATACTGCTATGAGCTGTGAAACTCCCTCATCTGCTGCAACTGTATCACGATTTGTAGCTGGACCTCGACCTCGACCTCTGCCTCTGCCGGCACCCCGACCTCGGCCGCAACGTCCGCCACGATCATAACCTCGGCCTCTCCCTCGCGCTTTGGTGGGGGGGCTCAATATGGGCCTCATCCTCAATGTGGGAGATGTCAGTGAGAACTGCATCATGTGTACTCATGGTCGCGGTCGAACTAGTCCCCAGAAAAGCAGGTGGTAACTGGGTGGGTGGGGTAACAATGTCATGCATGTATCGGGGCGGTGTCCATTCAGGGTTAGCATGCTGGGTAGGATGTACGTGTGGGGAATCTGGAGAAATGTATGGGGTACCATGCGGTGGGGTGACTAAAGTCCAAGGACCTGTTGTGGCTGGCGCTGAAGTGGAAGGCACTGACGTAGACGGGATTGATGTGTTTGGAGCAGCTTCTGTACTGTGTACACCGTAATGGCCAAAATGCAGACGATCTACCCGATGGGCATGCTAGATCCCCTCGTACAATAACTCTCGGATCTCTGCAAGGGCCTGCATCACATGCTGTCCATCACGTCAGAAAAGGGTGTCCTCAGCCAAGTGGTATGACCTTCCAGCTCGAACCACCTGAAAACAAATTCAGACGTATTAGGCTATAGTTGACTGAAAGTAAATCAATTATGATCTTAACAATTATCTGACACATACTATGATACTCACCAATGTCTCGAGAGAAGACCCAAGTCCCTGATATCCGAACTCAGACAGGTGGCTTGGATTACCGACTAGTAGGTGTGTATGTCACCGATACCACAACATGTAAGGGTCGGAAGAGGGGTGGACCTCATCGCTCCAGTCAGCCTATACAATACTGTCGCGACGGGCATCCCAGAGCTGTATATATCGCATATGATATAGACTCCAGTCAGTGCCGGCTCGGCTACGTCTATCAGTCGCATGTAACTGCCATTCGGTGTTGCACCGATCCGGCACAAACTAGACCCGACCAAACTGTCGGAGGACACGATCAGGGAGATGCCACTCAACCACGCCAAAACAAATGAGTGGCACTCTCGCCATCCATATCTCCTCACCTAGTTGGCAATAGTCTGGGAGCGTACTGAGGATCCCAGCATAAGGTTGTTAGATAAACTACAATAACGACAAGTCTATTAAAAATCGCTCATGAACATATACACTCCATATGAAAATTAAAATTTAGGTATTTAAATTTCATACCTCGCCCTTTATCATCCGGTCAAGTTGGTCTCTATACACGACGACTACGTTGGTCGATACGACCTCGTGGCCCATGTCAACCCTCCACCGGCTACCTCGAGGTCCGGCTGGCAACTGCATGTCTCCCTGGCCGATGGGAACCTCACCAGGAGCAACCACTTGCCACCTAGATGGGGCAATGCAAATCAATCTCTCCCATGCCCAAATCTGCAATAGTTTGAATGCAATTACAATACTGATATATGCCATACAATATGACTTGACATGTAATAAAATTCTTACTAACCTGTAGCAAGACAAGGGGTCCTCCAATCTCCTTTGCACCCACCTGAGCTGCTCGACATAGCATTCTATACAAGTATGCCAAAGCCGCGGCGCCCCAGCTGTACTGGCCGATCGCGTCAATGTCTCTCAACAGTGGCAAGTACATCAGCTTGAGCAGGTTCTGTGGAGAAGTACCCCCCCAATAAGCCACATAATATATGCTCAGGCATGCTGCTATACTAACTCATTTGGAGCCTGATCTGGAAGATGGCCCTGAAACTGCTCGGACAGCCATCTCACCCTCAGTCTACCTACTTGTAAGTCTGCAGGTGTAGGTGCTACTCCCAATAGCTCAGCACATAGGGCTATCCACTGGTCCCTCGTCAATGATGGGTTAGCTTCAGTAACTGCTCGCCCATCAATCCGTAGACCATATAGGACAGATACATCCTGCAATATGACGGTGGCCTCCCCGATTGGGAAATGAAATGTATGAGTCTCTGTGCGCCACCTCTCGACGAGGGCACTGATGAGTGGGTGGTCCAGTCTAATATGGCCTATACGATAGACACCATAGAATCCCGCGCATAGTAGACACTGCAAGACTTTATGGTCCAGTGGACGCTCCCATAGACCGGAATCTCCCTGCTGGCATGTCACCACGGTGCGTGCCTCATCCTGCATAACAGAATGACTAGTTTAAATTATAGTATTATCACGTAATATAAAACAAAATGCAGGGTATTTTCATTGTAAGCGTAAAGTCCAACAAACGTTATTGCATACCGGATCCTCCCATATACTGTCAGCCCGATGTGGATGACTGAAAAGTGGGACCTCATCAGGTAGATGTGCCATGAAGCTTGTACAAGTGAAATACTAGATCATAACAATAAAAGTCTCATTTAATCATAACATGAAAACTGTAATTATTCCATAAATTACGATTTGTAAAAGAAAAGTATGCTCAACTATTTACAAATTTATATTTGTGTGACACCATATATGGAAGCAATTCACTAAAATGTAATTAATTTTTATTTAAAAAAACTGTATTGGTGAGCATGTAATTTAACTATAACAATTAAACTCTAATTATTCCATACATGACGACTTGAAAAACAAATGTGGTCGATTATTTTAAAATTATCAATTTGTGTGCCACTAACATGGAAGCAATTCACTAAAATCTAAATTTATCAATTTATGTGCCATTAAATATGATAAGCAATTCAACAGAACCTACCGTTATCTATGCTATAACTAATATAGAAATCTTTTACAAAATAATTTTAGGGTCTCAGTTACATAAGCTTAATAATGACCAGTAACATGTGGATAGTTTTCCTACATAAATATTTGCGAAAAAATTGAATGAGAATTTTTTTTTCAATAAGAGGTTGCTAATTACATTTATGGCATATTTGACAAAACTTCATTATTGATTTTGTAATGGTAAAAGTTCCAATAAAGTATAAAATTTGTAAATTACGTAGATCTGATTCATAAATTGTAAATGTAAAAAATGCTTGCAGCATTCGAAAATATTAAATTTATTCATAAATAATAAATTTTAAAATGGTAGAAGAACTATGTGATTTTCACTAAAATTTTGTAATAGACATTTTCAATCAAGTAGAGAATAAAAAACATAGGCCTATGTGGTATAGTTAAATGTTTTTGCATACATATTTAGTTTAATTTATTTGTTTAGTATGTTAGTTGTAAATTTTTTCAAGGAAATCAAACAATTACAATATATAAAGAATTAAAAATTAGAAATGATCTATTACAAATAAAAAATGATCTATTTAAATGTACGACCCCGTTTACAAATAAAGAATTAAAAAATAAAGAATTAAATGATCTATTACAAATAAAGAATTAAAAAATGATCTATTACAATATGTAAGTATTACATAGTCTTCATCGACCAAGTCGCGCCGGACATGTTCGCCTGTCATGACCTGTCTGCTGGCACTCACTGCAACGAGCGGTCAAACGCCTATCTGATATATCCATCTCATTCGGAATACGAGACATAGATGTACGACCCCGTTTTACTTCTCGCAGACGAAGTACATTAGGCATTAAGGTCCACTGCGGATCATCCCAATAATCTTGATGCGGTATTGGATTGAATTTAGTTTCCCAAACCCTCATGTATACATGAAGCCTATATACTAGATCAACGTACTCGAATGGATTGTCACCGCATTCAGACATTACAGCGAGCATATGGGAACATGGATAGTGTCTTATCTCATATTTCCCACAACTGCACGTGGGTTGATTCATCTGCACAATTTGTGTATTGCGACCTCGTTTATGGCGAAAAGATGTTTGCACCTCAAATACGCGGTGGGGCCTATCAGAAAATTGTAATATAAACTAATCAAGTTCATGTTTTTAGGTGTACTTAACTTCACAACATAATAACAACAATTTAATTTATATTACAAACTAACCTGTCATACGATATCAACTTAAAAGTATTTGCCCTTGCGATGCCATCCTCAATAGTTTTTTGCATCTCTCTAAGGTATTGGAACTCATTTCGTACATCTATTTCAGCTTGGGCTCCCATCTCGTCAAAATATTTTACGAGCCGCCGAAATGTAAATTCAACCATAGCTGAGATAGATAAGTTCCTTGCACCTTTCAAGACGCTATTGAAGCACTCTGCATCATTGCTGGTCAATACCCCCCACCGATATCCACCGTCATACGCAAGGGCCCACTCTACAGGATTCATCTTGTGAACCCAATTGATGGCATCTTGGTTAATAGCTTGTATCTGTTCTAAGTAACCATTACATTTTCGTCGTTGATGAGCACTCCCTGCTTTCCATAGAAGTTGTTTCAGCTCCTTATTTTTGAACCTAGTGTTAAAGTTACTACAAACATGTCGAAGGCAGTGCTGATGATATCCAACAAATTGGAGCAAGGGATTCAGCCAATGCCACCTCACAGCAGCTAAAATACTCTCAGCTTGATCAGATATCAAAGTCACTCCCTGTCGGTCCATGACAATATGTTCCTTGATATTTGAAATGAAAAACGACCAAGACTCCAAACTCTCCCTGTCGACAACAGCGAATGCAAGTGGTAATACTTTGCCATTGGCAATGACAATCGTTGCTATAAGCAACACACCAGTGTATTTCCTGTATAAGAATGTACCATTTATGGTTATAACAGGCCTACAATATCTGAATCCATCGATGACGGGTTTGAAAGACCAGAAAACAAAGCGGAAGACGGGCATAATGGTTGTACCTTTGGTATATCTATACTTCCATTGCACGATGGTGCCAGGATTAGATGTTTGTAATGCATGCATGAATTTAGGTAACAACCTATATGATTCATCCCAATCCTCGAATACCATTCTAATTGCCTTTGCTCTTGCATGCCACGCCTTCTTGTATGATATACTATAGTTCATGGTCTTTTTTATATCTTCGATGACATTCTTAATTGGCATATCAGGTTCATTCTGCATACGACAATACCTATGAGTCAGATTATTTTGGTGTGAACACTATAAACAAACAAATATGTATATATATGTAAACATTTATTTTGTATACTCACCGCAACTTGTCCCAAAAGATGAGAAGCAATGTAACTGGAGCTAATATTAGTGTGGTCCATGTTCATTCGTGGGTATAAACAATGGTGAGGACCCCTATATTGCTTTATTTCAAAAAGATCATGTATCCTACTAAGAGATGCACGCAACCACCATCTGCAATCGTGCTTGCAAGCACACACCCAAACGTCTCGCTTGGAGGTTACGACTTTATACTCTCGATTATTTGTTGCATGGTACAATTTCACAACATGTACGAGTTGCTTCTTATCAACAAAAACCATCCCTTTGTCCAACTCTGGATTTTCAGCGTTCCAGATTCAGTTACGTGGAACGACATCATGGTTACTAATGTCAAAATCACCACCCATGTGAATGTTTTCATAAAAAGGGATTTCAGGTCTAGGTGGAATGGGGGCATTTTGAATATCAACGGGAGCGTCAACATCATCTTCTTCATCATCATCATCATCTGATCTGCCCAATAAATTTTCTTCATCACACATTTCATTCTCATCATTGTCTAGGGCGACATCAAGACCGTACATGTCACTGTCAGCAAACTGCACATAATTCACCGTTTCAACCATATTACCAGCAACTTCAATTGGAGTGGTATGATGGTTGTAGGTAGGCACATCTTCTGTGTTATTGTGAAATTTAGTCTCATATCCACCACGTGAACTTGATTCTACACCATGGCCCTGAAATGTCTGTTGTGTGTAGCCCACTGCATAACATTCATTTGATTCATACATAGGAAACTAAAACATTGTCGTGTCAATCCCATGTGTCAGCAATGTAGTGAATGGACGAGAATCCATCTGTGTCATATTCGGGACATTGTGTACAACCTCTTTGTCAATGTACACTTCCAAACAATTTGGTGGTTGGAAACTTCCATCGATACTTAATACGGTGTTTAACGCCTCATCGTCATTGATTGGTAATATTTTGTATTTGCTGGTTGCTTGCCACTGGCGATAAGGATATCTATATTTGAAGATCAATCGGACAGTTTCCTCATAACTTGCCATCTTGGACATAAACATCTCCTCCAAATTGCTAAGTGTGGTGCCAAGTTGCACCCCATATATCCCTTTCGGCTCAACATCATATGACACACCTTCATCGGGATCCCGAATTATGTTTCCCCCCTAGTAGAAGATAATTGGAACAGTTGCCATATACTTGCTTCAATGAAACAATAAACATTACAAATACAAACAATATACATATATCGAATTTTACTTCTAAAATAATTATATGAATTTTAAATCATTCAATTACAATTACTTGTGAGGCAATGACTTTATTTAAGTAATCAGTAATTGTAATCCAACAATCATTATTCATTTTTTAATTATAATATGAGTTAAAATAAACCTTATGTTTTGGATTTTTTAGCTTTCTAAGAAAAAAGCTTACAACACATAAAGAATGTTGGTTTGTTTGGACATAACTGTCTATGGAACTCCTGTGTTCTGTTTTTTCCATTATTTATTACAATTAACATCATGCTCTTGTGCACGGTAAATGCAAATTTTTCTTTTTCCATGTTTCTTCTTCTTTGTTTTGATAACATTTCAGTGTTGATTTGATTTTTGTAAATTAACCTGCTTTTATTTTTGTGTTCGTTATTTGAATTTGTTTAGGCGAACACTTGGTGAAAGAAGTTGTGGGAGTCAAAAGACAATTTATATTTTCCTATAAAAATCAGCCCTCTTATTTTTGTCAATTTATATTTTCCAGGGTAGAAGGAACTGTAGAAGTGAAACATTACTTCAATTTATATTTTGTCAGCTGTATATTTGTGTCTCAATCTGTTTATTAGTGTTTATTTTCTCATTTTTTCTCACTTATTTTTATTCGTATAAAACAACAGCTGAGATTTCATTTATATGTGGAGTTTTTATTTACTTCCTATGTGGAAACTCTTATCTTTCCTGTGTGAAGGTTCTTTGTTGTCATTGCTCTCTTGTCTTAATTCAAAAAAAAAAAAAACATCAAAATAACTATACTTCTTGTCTTAATTCTTTGTTGTCATTGGTCATTTTTTATTCTTATTCTTTTTGAGGTTGGATATGCTTTGTTCATATGATCCTTTTTGGAATTCATACACATGTATAGATGTCCTATACAAAAATGTTTATTGCATTAGTGGCCAAAAAGAAATTTTGAATCACATAGCAGCAATAACTTTAGATTTTGAATAAGTCTAAGAATAAAAAAATGGTTATAGAACTGTACAGAAAATGTATATAGATGGATAAAAATTTTCAAAATAGTAACAAACTCTATAAAATTTTATGCATATATATGTATTTGTATTCAATTTTATGATCAATTTTGTTTGTTTATAACAAAACTACAAGATTTTTAGCTCATGACCCATTTTGATTTACAAGATCTATAAAGGGACAATTCCAAAGATTACAGTCATGGCAGAGTTTAGAGGAAGATCAGATATATGCATGCGTATTATTCAGTATCCAGAGACGGTGTGTTTGGTTTGTGTTTGTAGAGTAGTTTTTGAGATAAAAAGTACGAAAACTTATTTGGTTTACCTTCTTCCAGAAATGGTTGTGGAAAATTGTTTTGGGGAAAGAGTTTTACAAAAAGTGATTGATTTGATGTGTATGACAGAGAAAGTTATTTTGAAAAGTAGGTAACCAAACAAAAATTTGAGATTTTTTTTGAAAAAATTTGTTGGTTTGATTACTTTTGAAAATTTGTTTGTAGAGAAATTTTTCCAAATTTTTTTATGAAAAACAAACCAAGCAAGCCAATTATTTCTATGATTTGAATCCATAACACTTGAATTATAATAAATTTATTTTATTTTATATTATTATCAGCATAATAAAACAACCTTACCATTGTGGCAAGGGCCTCCCTCCTTCAATATGATCAATTTTTAAAAGGTAGTCACTGAAAATAAATAAATAAATAAATAATAATAATGACTCTAAACAACTGTTAATTTAGGCAATGATTTAATCATACGCATGTAAGCGGGACCAATTTTAAAAACACTTATTTTGTTTTGTTTTCATAAATCTTGATCTATTTTTTAGTATTTTGATAAAGTAGGCAGATATATTCAGTGAGATTGGAGAAAATTGGACAAGTCATACAAACATCTTAAATCATAGTGTAAGTTTTGTATGAAATTATTATTTTTTTCATTGAGTTGAAAGAACTCGATTGATTTGGATAATATAAAATAGAGGTTTCAAACATTGTTCTTTATTTTTTAAAACTGGTGATCCAATTCTTCAGATTTGTGGACAATTAAAGATAAGTTAATTTGATTTGCTCAAACTTGTGCCATTAGGGACCTTAATGACAAAGTTATTTCCTATGTAAAATAGTAACCCTCGTCCACTTTTTAGAGGTCATAGAGGCTTTGTTATGAAATTCAAACAAAAAGCTCATTTTGGCTCGTTTAATACCCATTTCAAAAAAAATTTCAAATTTTCTTAAGTTTTGTGAGGAAATTTTAATTTCTACTATAATACTATTATATGTATTACAAATTCAGCTCATTAAATTTTTTAAAATTTCTATTACAAGATTATAAAATTAAATGTTAGTATTTTATGATGAAATGTCTTCAAATTATTCTAATATCAAAGTTAATATTTTTTATAAAAATTATTAATTTTATTGAATGTATATTAAAAATAATACATGATATAGCGGTTTGGCTTGATTTTTTAAATTATTTTTTGATTTTTTTGAAAAAATATAAATAAATTTGACAAAAATAAATTGTTTGCTTTGATTTTCCAAATGATTGTGGAAGAATGTGGCATCTCCCAAAATTCAGTTTTTTTTGTTGGTTACCTTGGAAGGGTAGAGTGCAATCCGGTCTAACATACAATTTATATCACATCCCAAGTAAATTTACATCTTCCCCTAACATTTCCTTTTACGGTGATCCTATCACATTCTTCTCTACCATTTCATCTGCTAGTCTACATTGTACATACCAAACCATCTTAGTTTGTTCTCTCTCAACATATTTTTAATTGGTGCTACTCCTACCATTTAATGTATATTCATTTCTATTTCTCTCTGTCCAAAACTTACCAAACATCCACCTAAGCATCCTCATCTTAACTACACTCATTTCATGAGCTTGTTGTTTCTTAATTGTCCAATATTATGTGAACTGCAAAGTATCACTAGTCTTACAATTGTTTTATAAATTAACAACGTCAATTTTGTTAGCATCATTGATCACATAATATACCAAAGGCACTCCACTTGAACCTACTTTGATTCTGTTACAGGTGGGAATTTTTAACACAACATGAATCGTACACGAAATTAGGGTTTAGGGTTGAACATTTTCAACACAAATACAAATATGACACTATATAATAACATGATAAATAAATAGGGTTATGTCAAACCTGCATAATATGAAATTGACACAGATAACCCATTTAATAGATAATTAGTTACAAATTTTAATGTTATTTTCATTAAAGGATGCTAGAAATGTTTAAATCTCTTATACACAATTAAATAAAGAAAATACGTAAAATAGTATTTTCAGGTCAATATAGTCATTTTGTCTTTTATTTGAGAGAACATGATCTTTTCATTTATTATTTTGAAGTCAATAAAAATATATTTTTTTTTGAATAAAATAGAGTCAAAATTAAATATATTTTTTTTGAATAATTTCATTTAGTAGAGATTAGTTTCATGAAATTTAACTTAGGAAAAAACGTTAATCTTTCCATACATTTAGTGTTTTTAATTGAAATTCATATTTGTCATTTTTTTGAAAGATAAAATTGACTTTAACCCCCTTTGCTTTACTCCATGTGTGATTTACATCTGATACTTGAAAATAAGAACATAACCCCCTTATGACCTAGCACATGTTTCACACTTGATGTTAACTTGGATTGAACGTCTGACGGTATACTTCATTTAGTCCACAAACCACAAGAACATTATAGTTATTTCCAAATTATATGGGTAGTTTGCACATGCACATTGAAGTGAAATTTGCCCTTTATTACATATGCACAATGTCTTGAATTGAATAAATACACCTAGAGGGTAAAATAGTATAGTGAAATAAATCAGATGACAAATACCATTTCTCATATAGTATAATAGACGACAGATTCAAGTATACAACCCCACGTTGATATTACCAAGTGAAATACTGAATAAAGGTGTATATATATCTAGTACTATTATAAAGAGAAGTCTTCTCTGGGTGTTTATGTCTCATATTTTGGGTTTTTCAAAAATACCCCTATATTAGTTATATGGGCAGTTATGCACTAAATTCATTTTTTTTTTTTTCAAATCTCTCAACTTTTGAATTTTTCAGATTCATTTCAATTTTCAGATTTTGAATTCAATCATACAGTTTACAGTCTTATTTTCTGAAACAAAATTATCATATATATGTAAGCATGTGGACCTCGAATTGAAATTGCCAGTCCACCTTAATTCTCAATTCTCAATTAACAAGCAAAAAATAAGAAGCAAAATATGAATTTCAATTCTCAATTCTCATAATATGAATTAGGGTTTTGAATTAGGGTTTTGAATTCACAATATGAATTTCAATTCTCAATTCAATTCTCAAATCAATTCTCAATTCTCAATTAGGGTTTTGAATTTCATAATATGAATTTCAATTCTCAATTCTCAATTCTCAATTCCTTTTATTAACAAGCAAAAAATATAATTTCCAATTTAAAATTCAAAATTCACAATTCAAAATTCCAAACCCTAATTTCAAAAAATATAGGCAGGATTCACAATTCAAAATGCAAAAACTATAGACACGATTCAAAATTCAAAACCCTAATTTCTGAAACCATAAGCATAATTTCTGATTTCACAATTCAAAACCCTAATATTTTATGATTTCATAATTTCATAACCACACATTTAAAACCCTAACACATTTCATAATTCAAAACCCTAGCACATTTAACCACACATTTCATAATTCAAAACCCTAACACATTTATGATTTCATAACCCTAATTTCTAATTTCATAATTTATGATTTCACATTCAATTGAAAACCCTACAAAATTTTCACAATTCAAAACCACAACATTTTTTACCAATTCAAAACCACACATTCACATTTTCACAAACACAATAAACACATAAAATACAAATGAGATAGAGAGAGATGGATGCCATACCACGGACAGAGAGAGAGCAGAGACAGAGAGTGAGAGTTTGAGAGTAGAGGGAGAGCGAGAGCGAGAGTAAGAGTCTGAGAGCAGAGGGAGAGCAAGAGCAAGAGTCTGAGAGCAGAGCAGAGGGGAGTGCGAGAGCGAGAGTCGAAAAAAAACGTAAGTGTAAAAAACGTGATTGCAAATGAGGGGGCTTGAGGGTTTTATATAAGTTGTAAAAGCGTTGTTTCAATTCACGCTTTCATTTATCAACAGTGAAAGCGTGATTGTGAATCACGTTTTCTTAACAAAGCAAATATGCACAGTGAAAGCGTGATTTCGAATCACGTTTTCTTAAGAAAACAATATGCACAGTGAAAGCGTGGTTTGGAACCACGTTTTCTTCAAAAAAAACAAATTTATCTCAAAAGCGTAGTTTGTAACTACGCTTTCTTAATTAAAAACGTGGTTTGTAATAGCGCTTTCACTGTTCATCAAATTTTCTGCTCCAAACAGTGAAAGCGTGATTTCTAATAGTGCTTGAACCTAGTTTGGAATTCCGTCCAAACTAGGCCTAGTTTGAGAATTAAGATAGTAATTTGGCTTAATATGAGAAAAGCCTCCACTATTATCATCAAGAGGCTATCCTGAGAGCATGGAGTTTTATTCAAGGGGTGAGGATTATTGAAGTGGACGACAATTTGATCCATTTCATATTTTCATCTGAAGAGGATATGAAATGGACGACGGTCCTTGAGAATCATCTGATTTTGCTTTGTCCTTGGAAACAGGGGAAGAGAGCTGGGTGACTTTTGAGCATGTTGATTTTTGGGTGTTTTTTAAAGTGATATAATTTAGGATTTTTGATTTGTTGATTATTTGGGTATATATTGAAGGGTAATTTGAGGAAAAAATACAAAGTGTATTAAGAATAAATTATGACTTTAAATAATTTAATAGGGTCTATTGAAAAATTTAACGTACTTAATGATTTTTTAAATACAAATAGAATCCCCTTATCTTTCGCACGCAGCCCATCCTAAGTTGCCTGACTCTGGTTTCTTAAAAGCCCATGAAAGTTTAACCTCTGGATTTTATAAAAGCCTAAAGTTGATACTGCAAACCCATATTTTTTTAAATAATAATAATAAATGTTAATGGAAAATATCCCATAAAAAAACTGAAAATCCGATTAAAATAAAAACTAATCCGAGTGAGGCCTTATTAGTAAAAACCAAAAAAAAAAATGATTTTGTTGTATTTCATTTTCTATTTTATGTTTATAATTTTTATAAAACACAAAAAACTAATTTAGTGAATTATTTCTAAACTACTCACAATCCTAATCATTCGTCCGTCTCTCACCCTTATGCTATGCTCTACCACCACGTCCCCCTTGGCTACCCTTCTTTCAGCGTTGGTCTTCACGCTTGAACAAAAATTTATATGAAATGGCTGTTTTGATCTGAAGATGTGGGTAGATTACGACTACTCACAACTAAAGTCCAACATCCAATCTATGGAGTAAAATTTAAATAAATTATTTATACAAAAAAGTCAGATTAATAATCAATAGTCATATAATTTAATTTAATTTATCTTATAAAAAAAGGCGACAAATATAATAATATAATTCAATCATATTTAGATTATAAAAATAAAAAATAAAAAATAAAAAATTATAAGTATATTTTCAAGAGTGCCTACCTATTTTTTAATAATGGATCACCTACCTTTTTTAATGCAAATATGCAGGTTCCAAAAACATTTTGGTAGCAGTTTAGCATGGCTCGACTCTTGGGGCGTCACTAGCGGCCCATTTTTCAAACTATGAAACAGGTTGCACTGTGCTCCAATTGTGATTTTTCCTTCTGTGTTGGAGATTGGTGCATTTCTCTCTTGCTCTTGTACTGGGTCCTTCTTTTAATTTGAATTAAATCTGACCGACAATCAATTATCTAGAGATCAAGACCCATGGATATTATGATATCCTTACAAAACATCTTTTTTTTTAAGTTGAAAAAAAAAAATTCTACTAGTAGACAAAAATAAAATAAAAACTCAATTAACTTAATTTTTTTCTCAAACCGACCTTTCAATTTCAATCTCTCAGGCTCATATATAAAAGGCTGTGCGTGCCTCCAAAATAAACTGTGAATTCAACTCTGTTCAACTAGGATTGAGTAAGGAATCCGTAAAATTCGTAATCCGATCCGGTCTAGTCCAATTCGGTAGATTTAGGTTAGTTTTTTGAATTCGTAATTCAGTTTCGGATTGAAAAATTAAAAATCCGTAATTCACAGAACGGTTCAGATTGAACTACATGGTTTTGGATTGGAACCAATCCGGGCCATATACAAATAGCCTATATTTATATTATACACTCTCCCACATAGTATCTTCTCTTATTCCATATAAAACCTAAACCCAAACCTAAATCTGTGTAATATCTTCTTTTATTACTTTTGTTTGTTGATTTTTAATTTTAATTTGCAATAGTCTAAATACTTATGGTGGAACCAGTTTTCTTATGGTTGTTTATCTAGAATAGTATGTCACTATCGTGCAAATACATGTTGCTTTCGTGAAACAAACATGATGCTATGTTTATATTTTTATGAAATTAAAATGTTCTATATATTTTTTTGTTATTTAATTATGTGAATCTGTGGTCCTAAACTGATTTAATCCGTGTTTAAATGGATTGGTTTGGATTGGTTCCACGATTTAAACGGATTGGATTGGTTCTAATTTTTCAAGAACCATAAATAACGAATTGGTCCTGATTTTACCCCAATCCGAACCATGCTCTCCCCTATTTTCAACCTAGTGGTCCTTGTCTTCCCTTCAAAACCCTAAGGCTGAGTTTGGTTTATTCCACACTCAATTTTCAAAATACTTTTCAAAATTCATAATCATATACACAACTCCAAATTACTCAAAACACATAACTAAATACACAATTGAAAACTCAATTCAAAATTCTTTTTAAAATTCAAAACCAAAACTGTATTTTAAAAAAAAATTAAAAATATATATATATTTTTTAATTTTTTTTTTGAATTGAGTTTTGAGTTTTGAGTTATGGCCACGTTTGTTTGGTGGATTATGTTGGATGGGATTGCTAGTGAGGAGATGATTAGTGAAGAGATTGTTAATGTGTGAATTGTTAGTGAGGAGATTAGGTGAAAGTGTGTTTATTTTGATGACATAATGTTGAAGATGGTTAGTGAGGGATTGTTAAATTATTTTTATAAAAAATCTAAAAAAAATAAAATAATTCTATATTAAAAATAACTAAAACAAATATAAATTTTCTTTTTCAAATAACAAGTAGCAATTGCAAAAAAAATAAAAATAAATAAATAAATAAATTGCACTGTTTTAGTCAACAAAGTCGGATAACCGGCCGGACGTCCGGGCAGATGACTAGGTAGACCCAATCCACTCTTTTCAAAATTTAAAATTCAAAAACTCTTTTCAAAACACTTTAAAACTCAACTCAACTCACAATTCCACTCTAAAATCACAACTCCACCTTTGGAATCATAATTCCAAAACTAAACCAAATACAACATATGAATGTTCTTGTTGATTATTTTTGTTGATGATAAAAATTGACCCTCTAGGTGTAGAAGAGGGAAAAGCCCAAATCTTCTCAAAAACTTGAGTTCTCAAACTTGATTAAATAATGGGGTTTGGCTCAATTGACTCTTAAATATTGAAATTGGGTGAATAATTATGGAAATGGTGTTGAGATATGAGGCTATTGAATTTTCTTAGAAATATGTATTGTGATAGATGAATATTGAGATTGTGAAAAATGGTAAGGTTGGAGAAACCATTTATTGTTAATACTATTAAATGTTGTTGTGAATTGAACAAACCTTAGGGGAATTGGATTTGAAAACTCATGCATCATGTGTATAAAAATTTTCACTTGTGATCTTATAATTTGTGGAAGTTTGGAAAATGTCGGAGGGGGAGTAAATAACGTATGAGTCCAAGTAGTTGAATCAAGTTTTTGGTAATGGGTTGTGTGTGGTATTTAGTACCCGCGCAGGGAATCAAAGTGCCTAATTGTCCTGTCTTGAGCTTATCCAGGACAAATGTAGGAAAGGTTTTTGAGTGTCCATGAGCTCGCCATTTTTAGAGTCAGCAAATGTGAAAAAACATAATTTTGGGTATTCACGAACCTGCCGTTTAATGAGTCGACAAATGTGGTTGGAAAACGTTTTGGGTACCCATCGCCCCGCTGTTTTTGGAGTCGGCAAATGTGGGAATATTTTCTATATATGACTCTATATATGTATTTATAGTTTAGCGACTCTTGCTTTAGACGTCATAACATATTCACCACCCCATTGTTGTGGAGGATACTTGTAAATGGTAATCATGGATTGAACATCATTAGTTTTAAAAGAGAAAATATGTATTTTCTAGTAACAAGTGCATAGCATGATCATATGCATCTCGATTATTTATGTATCTTGTCAATGGTATTTCCTACTAGGTAATAGCTCATCCCAAATTAACTACATTTCAAGAAATGTTAATGTGACTCTGTCAAACTGACTTGGCAATAGATGTATTTTCGAAGGGAGCATGAAGACTCAATGAATGTTAATTGCTGAAGCTCCAGAGCTATTTTTGGGGTTTGGAACTGAACGTCCATTTTTTTTTTTTTTTTTTTTTTTGTGTACTCAAGGATTAACCTTGATAATGTGTACATCCCTAAGGTATTATACTTTTATGTTTCTCTTGCTTCTTGAACTGTTATTATTATTTTGTGTATGTAAATGGAATACGGATGTATTCAGTTGGAATAGTTCAATGGGAGAGAGATTGTTTTGAGTAAATGTTTATACGCTAATCATGGCAATTATTGCAATGGCTGGTATATATATTAAATGGTTTAACTATATAAATGAATGATAAATCTCGAGGTGATGTAGTTATCCAGTTGTGTTTTTAAAGAAATTGTATTCAATGAAAAAGTATGTTGAATGTTTTTTTATTAACTTCTTGTGAAGTTTATGGAGGTCAAGTTCTCCTCGAATTGAAAGAATAAGAAGTCTCCTCCCTCAAAGTGGGTCTCTTTTTCCCTGTTTCTTCTTTTTATTTGTGTTAACTTTGTTAAGAAAACCATACGTAACAATTGATATTAGAGTCATCGGTCCTCAGCAATGGAAGTGGCTATACCTCAGGATATCTTGAAGTCAGTTAGGTTTTTATAATTGCCAATCCCATTGACAAAAATCCATTCATTTGTATTTTTATTTGCTCTATTGTATCTGTGAGTTATGAGAGTTTAGATGCGGATCCAACTGAAGTTGTGCCTGTATAGAGGAGTTTGTGTTGACATTAAATATCTTATTTTGAGCTTGTTTTCCACTTCGCTAACTAAGTATAGAGATCGAGCTACCTAGTCAGCTCGTAGGGGTCCAGGCGGCAGCGTTCATTAGCAGGTCCGGGGCAGCGCCCCCCAAGCTAAGAAAGAAGTCAAAGTTGATTAACTACTCGAGCAGTCTTTTGTGCGCTCGAGCAGTGAAGTGGTTCATTCAGTATCTCTACTTGTAGGTTTTTATTCTTGGCAATTCGGTTTGACAAAACTCCTTTCAGTTGTAATTTTGTTCAACTTTTATTTTAGTGAGGCTATAAGTTTTTAGATGCGAATCCAATCTGAATTGTGCCTTGCAGAGATGTTTCAGGAGTTAATTCTTTCATGTTTTCCACTTCGCTGACTATGTCGGGAATCGAGCGGAACTTCCTGTGCTCAAGCGTCGGTCCGCTCGAGCGGCCATTCTTGCGCTCGAGTAGAGATCACAGAACAGTTCGCTATAAAAGGTACGGTTCAGTCAGATTTTAGGGTACAGTTTCCAGATCTTTTTCTTGGATATTAGGGTTTATATCTAGAGCTTCTTTGCTAGTTTCTTTGATGTTTGTTTGAGTTTAAATCTGGTTTGAAAAGTATACATCAAGGGATTATTTGTTTCATTCAATACAAAAGAGAGTTTTGTTTTTTGGTGGATTTCGTAGAATTCAGGCCTGAAACTTTGGTGGATTCCGGAGTGGCATCGTCGTCATTCGACATCAGCGTTATGGATTCAACGTTGGGCAAGATAATTCCGAGGTGAAGACAGGGCTGGAAGAGACACATAGGGGTCGGTTTGATTTGTGCGTGGATTCGCTAGGTAATTGAGAGTACACTTGTGTAATTTCTTTATGTCTTCTTAGTGGATTATTTTGTGGCTTTTACCCGTGATTTTTTATCACAATTGGAGGCGCACCAATTCTAGTTTTTCCACGTTAAATCATTGTGTTGATTTGTCTTTGATTGTTTGATTATGATTTCTATTTACTCGTTAAAATTGATACATAATCACAAATCAATATTTAGGGGATTTTCTAGATTTTTTATCTACCTACATTCTAAACTTCTGTACCACTTGAGCGGTGAAGTGGTTCATCCAGTATCTCTACCTGCATTCTAAACTTCTGGTAAACATGTTTTACCGCTCCAGTGGAAGATGTTACACTCAAGCGGTTGGCCTATGTGTGAGCACCGCCTTTAGTAACATCGCTTGAGCGGTAAAGTGAGTGCTCGAGTGGTCATTGTGACTGTGTTTAGTATAAAGTGCGCCGTTTGCTCATTTTAGGGTTAAACTCATTCAGATTCTCAAAGAGAAGGAAAATGCAAAAGTGTTTCATATTGGAGGATGTTTTTATATGAGTTTCCTTGATGTATAGAAGGTGATTGATTGATCAAACTATATATTGACAAACATCAATGATTGTTTTTGTTCATTTATTTATGAAAAGAGAGAGGTGTTCATCGGTGGTTTCCAAAGAACTTGGGCCTAAAGCTTTGATGGATTTTGGAGTGGCTCATCATCGTGGATTCGACATTGGGGTTGTGGATTCAACGTTGGACAAAGCAATTTCGAAGGAAGTCGGTGGTGGAAGAGGCACGTCGAGTTCGGTTCAATTCGGGCGTGGATTCGCTAGGTAATTGAGAGTTCTTGTGTGTAATTCATTTTTGTCTTCTTAGTAGATTGTTTTGTTACTTTGACCTGTGTAGCTCGACTTTTTCGCACCCCCTTTCGGAAGGCGAAATAAGCCCTACAGTATTGGACTCCCGCGGTTCTGAATCTGATTCCACAAGTGCAATGTGAAATAGATAAACACCAAAGAGTCCTAATTCGGCAAATTTTTTGGAAAATCGATTTTGAATCAAATTACCAAAAATGGACTGCTTTGCCAGCTATAGAGTCGCCACCTAAATATTTTGTTTTGGAAAAATTTAGGAAACCTATGACTCGTACTAAAGGCCACGTGTCCGTCATCACCAAGATTGTCTTGACTAGAGAACTTGGGTACGAGAGGGAAAGGTCATGAATAAATTGAGCACCCCCACTCGCCCGATCAAAAATTGGCCTCTACTAATCATGATATGAATCTTATGTATATTATATGCTCTTGTTCCGGTTTATTAGGCTAGCATTACTATGTGATGTGCACACACACAAGTATAGACTAACTTGCCAAAATTGGAACACTTGATTCATATCCATTTTGAAAATTGTTTCGAAATATGTACCACTTGAAAAAGTGATCGCATATGAACATTACTCAAATTATTCCAATTCAAGCAATAAGCCTTCATCTACAGGCATTCAAAACAGTTTATCATTTAAGTAATTAGCATCATGGCAAGCATGCTAAACATGGCAACAATCACACACATGCGATATGCTAAGGCAAGTAAAAGCTCACTTAGTACTCCAAGCCAAAATAAACATGAGTTAGAAAAATGCATGATTCCTAACTATGCAATATGACTAATGCAACGCATGCGATATGCAATCTAAATAGGCTCGGCTACTTAACATAATATATGAAGCAATTTGATAGCATGCGGTCTAAGCATGTATTCAAAGAAGTATGTAAAACAACAATGCAGTTAGAATGATGGACCGAGCCTCGGTGCATGTAATACAAATGGATGCAAACATGAAATATGCTAATTGAAACATGATATTCCTAAACTAACCATCATAAGTAGTTAAATAAAAAGGAAAAAGACGTGGGGTTGGAAGACATACACATTATTACAATATTGCGCTCTCACAAAGGAGAGTCTGAATGAGTTAACTAGCTAATTTATTACAAAACAAATTAAATAAACTAGCTAAGCTACTTAACTAATTATTACAAGAACATATGAATTAACTAACTATTCTAGTTAATTAATGATTACAACATCGTAACTAGTTAACTACTTTAACTAATTGAATAATTACAACACAAGTGCAATTAAAAGAAGTAATTAAGCTAAACAATTAAGTACTAAGCTAATTACTCTGTCTCGGGAAGCGAGGGATGTTCATGCGCATGCTTGGTTTCTACCCGAAAAAACCACTGTTTTGCTTCTGGAGAGCCTCTGTTGCACAGAGAACACTAACACTGTTACCCACTTCCAAAATAACTCTGCTCTGCTTAACAAACAAACTGCTAGATTTTGCATCAATGGCCGGCTGGCCAGTGATGAGGGCCTGCCGGCCACCAGTGATAGCTGACCAGTCATCAAAGGTGCCTGCTAGCCATGGAAAGTGGCTTGTAGGCCATTGCTGCCCAGTTCACCTTGCTGCAACAGAGAATAAACAGAGCATGCACAGAGTATTTTCAAGGGTTTGTTTGCACAACTTACCCCTCATTTTCATGAACAAATCAAAGGAGAAGTAAACTTAAGTCACAAACCACCAACTCAAGCAATTTCATTGCATGATGGCTTGTGAATCAAAGTGTGCAAGTTCAATAAATGCAACAAAACAAGACACAAACCTCCTCTCTTTCATGAATTGATCAAGGGAAGTGGTGACCTTGGAAACTTGAATCATTTCATCACCAGTGAGTATGAAATGCCTCAAGTTTCTATGTGTTCAATTAATGTCCGATTGAACACAAAACCAATTATTAACTTGCACCATTTTTAGTCTCAATTTTAATTACTCCATTTTAGATTACCATCCATTCTTTAATTCATTGATTCCAATGGTGAGTTTAAGTCCTCTAATGGAGTAAAGTACCAAACCAAGAGTTAACTTAAGACATTAAAGAGATGTCATGCCGTTGATAATGAACCCGTAAAAGGGATTAAACCATTAAGCACGATAACCTCAATCTCATACTTAAAAGAACAAGAGGCTTGAAACAACTCTCAAAGCAAAACAAAAGTCAAGAAATCAGGGAGGTTGTAGAGATTATTAGTGCTGAAAATAAGTGAGAAAAGCATAAATAGATGCTATCAACTCAAATAAGATGGTGTCAATGGCCTAAAACACCAAGCTCATGAGGACAATTATACTACAAGCATACAAAACAAAGCTCAAATGCAACTATCAACCAAAAACAGCACTAAAACAGTCTAAAATCAGTCATAAAACATGCTGGAATTAAAACAAAAATAGCTAGATTAATAAGCTAAAATATAGCACAAGCTAGGCTAGTAAGGAAAACACAGGGAGGGGAGGCTAACCCCTCCAAATTTGGACTTCAAAACATGATTTTACCCACTGAAATAACTCTGAAAATTAGTGTTTAAAAGCTCAAAAAGAGTTGACAACAAAGTGGGAAACACAAGGGCAAAGGCCTTAGAAACAAGGTGTAAAGAAAGGCTATCAACCCCACTACTTTTAATGGCCTTAAATCACAAGTTTTAGCCAAAAAATACAGGTTTTAAATAGTCCAAAACACAGTAAAAAAGATGGAAAACAAGTGGTGTAAAAATGGTACAAAAGCAAGAGAAGGTATACCTCTTGAAGATGAATGAACCCTTAAGTTATAAACCAACAATTTCACACTCTCAAGTGCTTCAAGAGCTCAAATTCAAGCTTGAATCACCTCAGCAAGAAGCTCTCTAGGTTTGGTTTAGAATGTTTGGGCAAAGGCTATGCAAGTTGCAAAAGAAAGAGAGAATTGTAGAGAGAGAGAAAATTTTCAAAATTATTTCTTCATTCCTAAATGTTTCTAACCTTGAAAGCAAGAAGAGAGGTTCTCTATATATAGAAAAAATAGTCTCTCAATTGAAAATATCTATCTAGGGATAGCTGGAGCATTGTGGAAACAATTGGCAAAAATATCTAGGTTTTGCACTAGTGGCTGGCTGGCCAGAAGTGTGAATTGCTGGCCACCAATGGTGTCTAGCCGGCCACCTGTTGGCCACAAAAAATCTGCTTTCAGGTCCTATTTTAAATGGATATATCTCCTTCATCTGGATTCGGGTTTAGGTCATTTTTGAGTCTAAATTGAAGCTCCGGAAGTCTATTTTCCAATGGTGGAAGCCTCACATATAAATTCTAATTGTGCAAAGAAATATGTCTATTTTAGTGAAGGTTGCTCAGTTTTGTCTTAATCGAATTGATGCCTAACTTCAAACAGCCATATCTCCCTCATCTGGACTCGGTTTCAGGAGATTCTTGAGTCTAAAATGAAGCCCTGAAAGTCCACTTTCCAATGGTGGTGGCCTCACAACTAAAGTCTAAGTGTAAAAAGAGATAGGCCTGATTTAGTGAAGGCTGCTCAGTTCTCTCTTAACGGTTTCATACCAAACTTCTTCCCTAACTAGTTTTCTTCCCTCCCCTCATATTTTCTTCAACTCCAAACCTTTAAATAAGATGTCTAAAAGATTTTCCAAAGAGTTCACTTCTCTTCCATTTATTTTCACTTTGTCCTTACTCGGTTTACCGAAAAGTACAATTTTTAACGAAATGCGAGCCTCGGAATACCATAGAAACATTTTCAAAAACATTTTGAAAGAGAGGGTTTTAAGGTCTAAAATAGTTTTGGTCCAAAAATAGGGTGTAATGTTGGGATTTAGAAACTCTTCTTGCTGAAGAAATCGAACATTTGCACAGCATAATTTTCATTATCGAGTGATCAATCAGTGACGCCCAAGTCTTAAGGCCGGTTGAAAATGGGATCTCTATAGCCTGTGATTTTTTATCACAATTGGAGGAGTCCAACTATGATTTTTTTCACGTTAAATTATTGTGCCGATTTGTTGTTGATTGTTTAATTGAGATTGCTATTCGTTGTTTTAAATTGAATTATAATCACAAATCACAATTTCAGGGGTTTTAGATTTTTCAGAGTTAATTCATAAAGATTTACAAGAGATTAAATTACTCTTCTTCAAAATAGTTGACAGCAGCAAGCAATTTATGGATGTTCTATATGACGTCAAAATATTGATCATGACACTAAAGCATGAGGAAGCAAAGCTAATTTTTTGATGGAGGAAAAAGCAACCGACAGTGTTGTTTTATCAAAGTCGCAAAGAATGTTTTCATCACTACAATGCTCAAGATAAATATTCGTGGATGTCTGATTTGACAAAAAAACTAATTTTATGTTTGTACAGTTCTTGTTTAAAAAAATATGAGATCCAGGGGGATTTTGTATAACTTATTATCGTTTAATATTATCTTTTATTTATATTGGTTATTATTAATTAGTTAGTAATTAGGAGTTTTAGCATTAGTGAGTTAGTGGGATTATATGTGATGTGAGATTAGTGGATTGATGATTAGTTATCTAGTTCTGTATTTAAAGAAGTTATATTTAATGAAAAAGTATGCTGAATGTTTTCTGTTTAAAGTTTATGTAAGTCAGGTTCATCTCGATTTCAGGTGGTCTCCCCGTCAAAATGAGCCTCTTCTTTTTCTTTTTATTTATATTAATTTTATTAAGAAAAACATACGTAGACACACTTTTGACGATGTGTGACCCATATTGTTATGACAGCCATGTAAAAAGAGTCAAATTCAACACTTATATTCAAGGTCAATTGGTCAATCATTGCTAAGTATTTTCCAATTGTAAGGTTTATTTTTATTTTTATTTTGTGTGTTAATTGTTGATATACATTGTTATATACTATAATCGTGGAGTTTGATTGAATTCATAGCATATTTATAAATAATCTTTTATTTGATTATGAAAAGAAAAAAGAAAAAATGAGACATCTTTGGCCTTTTTTTTTTTTTGGGGTGCCTATTTGGCAAAAGATCAAAGTTTGTTAATGTGATGAGAAAAAACTCCTTAGAGGTTTAAAAAAGGAGACAAATCTCTTTGAAAAATATTATAGATCATCGATTTTTGTGATTGTTCTGTAATATCACAATGTATATAATATATAATATATTATTAATTTTTTATTTAGAAATAATAATTAAATAAACACACGCACAAAAAAAATAATAGTTCTAAAATGAAACATGTTTTGTTGTTTTTTTTCGTATTTAATATAATTAAATGTTTTTGTACATTTTAAAATATTAAAAAACATGTCATGCACCCAATGGCCAACCAACCTGCCAATTTAGCTCGATAATTTTTTATTTTTTTTTTACAGGAAAATCCTCCCTACCCTCCCGCAGGTCCAAGGCAGCGCCCCTTGCAGAGATCACCAAGGTGTCCTGTTAGCCATTCCGAGCGAGGAGACTATAACCTGGGAACCACTACTAGAAAAAGGGGCATTTGCCACGGGACTATTTGCGACGGTTAAAGTGCCGTCGCAAAAAACGTGTTTTTGCGACAGTATTTAATGACGTCGCGAAATTATTTTTGTTGCAACGGAAAAACTAAGTCCGTGGCAAAAAGTAAGGTTATATGCGACGGCACGTTAAACGTCGCAAAATTTTTCAAGTTTAATTTTTTTTTTTTTTTTGCGACGCTCTTTTGGCATTCCGTCGCAATTTTCTTTTTTTTTTTTCTCATTCACTCGCAACGGGCCTTAATAACGTCGCAAATAGTACTCCTAAATTCGCGCCAAAATCCTCTCCCACTCCCGCTTTCCCGAAATCCCCAAATTATCTGTAATATGTTGGGATCAAAAAAAAAAAAAAAAAACCCTTGCTCTATCTCACTGCTCTCTCCCTTCGATACTCTACCCTAATCTCACCTAATCTCACTGCTCTCTACCTCCCTCCCTCTCACCCTCCCTCTCACCCAGTCATCACTCTATCTCTCTTGCAGCGGCAACAGCTTCGTCTAGGTAACCCTCTTCTTTTCTCTCGCTCTTGCTCACGCAGACCCTCCCTCTCACCCAGTCGTCGTTTTGTCTGTCTTGCAGCGGCAACAACAGTGTCTGTAGCAGTGGTAACAACTGTGTCTGTAGCAGCGGCAACACCGTCTCTCTTGTAGCGGCAAAAACAGCGTCTCTCTGTTTCTCCCTCCGGCATCCCGGTATAGCCTTCCTTTGCTTTCCTCTGCTCTCCTCTCCTCTGCCCTTCTATCGTTTGTTTCTCCCTGCTCATCAATTCAAGAATTTGTTGGTGTAAAATCTTGTTATTAAGTAA
This sequence comes from Camellia japonica, assembly GCA_030407325.1. Taxonomy (NCBI): domain Eukaryota; kingdom Viridiplantae; phylum Streptophyta; class Magnoliopsida; order Ericales; family Theaceae; genus Camellia; species Camellia japonica. Next base: position 158,324,575 of record JAPPVO010000031.1, on the reverse strand, counting down.
CAGGTATATTGATTTCAGAGTGTAAAATCTTGGTATTTTTTTTCTTGGGCAGTCTGCTTTTGGCATGTTCATACCAGATGCTTGTGTGGATAAAATTTATTGTTTCCTGCCTTGTATTTTTATTTTTTTATTTCTTTGGGGCTGGGTGAAGGTGCACTCCAAGACTCGGTGAGATACAAGTGCAGAACTTACAGATTAAGAGGTTGAACTTGGCTGAGCAGATCCTCCAGATGTTGAACATGGATACTAATAAGGTTTTTTTTGTTGTTAAATGATAATGCCTTTTTTCTAAAACTCTAGATTGGCAACTCCATGCTTCTATCCTGTCATGAGTTTATTCAAATATCTTATTATTCGTTACTTCTCTATTGCATTAATATCTACATTGATCATGCTAAAAGGAATGTGATGAACGCATGTTGTTTCAGTTTCTCCTAGTTCTTAGTTGATCAAGAAGCTGTACTCTATTTTTTTTTTTTTTTTGTCACGTGAGAATTACTCTATTGATCTATATGAATACTAAATGGTGTGTTCTGGCCAGACACCAGTAATATTTAGCTTTATATTTACGTATTTTCTTATATCAAAGGTTCTATCACATCTGTGCAGTATGTTTTCTGCTGTGTGTGTTGAAGCTTTGCCTCTGTTTTCTGCAGTTAGAATGTGTTTGATATTAGTTCTGCAGTGTAGTTTCTAAGTTCTAGTGTTGGTTGGGTTGATGAAAGTTTGCTTTGTGCTCCACTTACTATATAGGCACTTTAAAGTTGAATTCAGATATAGTAACCAATGTTACATATATTGATCTGTAGAAAAATTCCTCTGCTGTTTAGGTGGCTCTCAGAGTGTTCTGCTGATAGACTTGCTGATTCATCTCAGTGAAGTTCTGTGGTGTTCTGCTGATAGACCACTCAGTTGCATTTTCAATGGTCTGTTTGTTGGTTTAGTTTGGCTTTAATAACTGAGCTGAAAGAGACGCTAATTGCATGCAGGACAAATCGCATAGAGGTTTGCTAATTAGACCTAGTTGAGTTTATTATGTAAAGCTCAAATGCATGCTGTTTTTTCTTTTTCATTCTCATTCTCATTTATATATGCAATTCGTTGGCAGACTGAAACAAGAAAAGCAGACCTTGAGACTAATCTATCAACAAACCTTGTGAGGCGAAAACAAGAACTTGAGGCAGTAAAATTGTCTGGAGAGAGTGACATGTTACTCACTGAAGTTGAAGTAAAGAGGCAGGAACTAAGAGATGCCACACTACTTGTTGAAGATGTGACACAGCAGCTTAAAAGTGAGAACTTTGGACTGCTTCTATGCAATTTCCAATATCAATGTTCTTCATATTGTCTTTTGACTAAACTTTTTTAGTGCAAGAGTTTCCAAAAGTATTGAGGAGCGCACAAGGGAACTCAAGAAGATCAAAGATGAAAAGAATAAGTTAAAGGTGTTCTCTCTTATATGTTTAAGGTTCTGATTCTTAGTTTTTGTTGTTGCTGCTAAGATAATTTGTCACGAATGCAGACTTTGGAAGAAAACTACCAGAGGACACTTCAGGATGAAGCTAAAGAGCTGGAGCAATTGTTAAGTAAAAGAAATATTCTTCTTGCTAAACAAGAAGAGTATTCAAAGAAAATCAGGGAATTGGGCCCATTATCATCTGATGCCTTTGAAACGTATTTCTCTTTTCTGAAATATATTTCTTTTATTATGATTAATGAAGTGGATACAGTCCATGGTTTTCATATATTTATGTTGGCTGATAAGGAAATATAAAATTTGGACATGATAAATCATATGTTAAGTTAGGGCCTTGTCTAATTTTTTTATATTTTTTTTAAAGCTTTTTTTACACTTGTATGATACTGGCCACAGCTGTTGCTGAAGCAGTAAACCCTGCTTCCAGGGCAATGTACAACACACCAAAGCAGTTAGAGTGCTGTGAACAGTATACCTTACCCTGTAAAGGGAGAAAGGTTGCCTTGGAAACACTTTGTATGTTGTGTGTGTGTTTTTGTGCGTCCAAGGACCTTTCGTTTGTTGTGTGGCCTATTTTGGCAATTAAATCTTTGAAATGTCATAATCTGTACTTGATTCAAGAAATCAAGTGGGTAGGTGAAAAAGCAAAGGAAATACTGTCGAACCAAGGAGGACAAACCACTGTCTAGGATGAGCTGCCCCTGCATGGTTCTTCTCTCCTATAAAAAGGTGATCAACCCCATGCACAAATGACAAAAGAAAGCCTCAGCCCTCAGTCTAGCTCAAGTTCTCCCTCATGGCTCCACCATCTGTTTACAACTGCCTTGCCTCTCTCCTCCACCCCCTGTGATCTCCAACCATATTTTACCATTTTCCCTTGCAGGCCGACCTCACTTAACAATATTCTTCGTTTGTGTGTTTAAAGAAATGGAATAAAGGAAAATATTCATGGTGTAGTGTTGTTTGAGCATAAGAAATTGCAAGAGGAAGGATGTGCCTTTGAGCCTATATGGGCTTCTGAATTCATCATTCTATGATGAACTAAAAATTTCCTATCTACTTTTGTTGCTTGATATACCAGATAGATGGTAGCCTGTAATTGATTAGTAAAAACCTAAAAACTATTATCTAATGCCAATGATCAAGGAGCTGTGCTAAACCCTGAGAATGCGGTTCACTTGCATTAATTTTATGAATAGTAATTTGTTTCCAGGGCCTCCATTGTTTCTTTACACTTCTAACAGCTTTGAATATATCTAAATTAAATTGAGTCAGGATAGAAAAAACCTTATATGATTCTTTGCAGAAGTCCATATAGAAGTTGGTTTGTTTGACAATATCTGAATATGGTGTTTCTGTTGTTGGCCCTTTAGTAGTTTACATAGAGGTGATTGACCCATATTTGCATGCTATCACTTACACTTTTATGAATATATTTGTTTTCTCTCTCTGTGAACTACAGGTACAAAAGGAGGAGCATAAAAGAATTGCATAAAATGCTTCACCGGTGCAATGAGCAGCTACAGCAGTTCAGCCATGTAAACAAGAAAGCACTTGATCAATATGTGAACTTCACGGAACAGCGAGAAGAGCTCCAGAAAAGGCAAGCTGAATTGGATGCAGGCGATGAGGTACTTGAATTGAATTCTAATCATTCAGATATCTTATTTTGAAGTTATAGTTAGTGGTACAAGCTTAAGCCAGTTCTGATATGTTCAGCTTGATTGGGTATTGATTTTGGCAGAAAATTAGAGAACTTATATCTGTTTTGGATCTATGGAAGGATGAGTCCATAGAACGTACGTTCAAAGGCGTGGCTAAGCATTTTCGAGAAGTATTTTCTGAGCTTGTGCAAGGTGGCCATGGATTTTTGGTTATGATGAAGAAGAAGGTTTGTTATTTGTGTTTACTTTTCAAAATACAATGATTTCTTTCTAGTAAAATCTTTCTTGTTCACTGTATTGGCCAATCTGCTTGTTTGTCATTTAAATACTAGGTTGCTGCTCAACTTCTAAACTCCTAAACAGCTTTCTTTCATCTTAGTTGCTGGCTTAAAACCTACTTCCTAAATGGGTTTTGGTTTCATTTTACAGGATGGTGATCATGGTGATGATGATGAGGATGATGATGCCCCTCGTGCACCTGACATGGAGGGAAGGGTGGAGAAATATATTGGTGTGAAAGTCAAGGCATGCAGTCTCATTTAGAAAGATTTGTGTTCCTTCTAGTAAGCAAAATCATATGTGGCTGGTGTTATAAAGCATGCAAAATTCCTTAAATGGATTGTGGCAACAGCCAACTCCATGGTCTCTTTTTGTTGGATTCTGATTGCAAAGCAGGCTAAATGAATTTTCTTAATTTTGAAATTAGGTTGCCCTATTATTCTAGTGCATTGAGCAAATCTGATTCAGTGTTTCCTTTGTTGGGCTTGATATGCAGGTTTCTTTTACTGGGCAAGGGGAGACACAATCGATGAAGCAGTTGTCTGGGGGTCAGAAAACTGTGGTTGCATTGACACTGATCTTTGCTATACAGCGATGTGATCCTGCCCCATTTTATCTTTTTGATGAGATAGATGCAGCATTGGATCCTCAGTACAGAACTGCTTTTGGGAGTATCCTATTTCTCTCACTATTTCTTGCATTCTCTCTCTCTCTCTCTATATATATATATATATATCCGCTCAAGTCCTGGTCCACCTTTTTAAATAATTTTTCATGGGTTCAAGTTCAACTGATACAATAGTTCTTGTGGACTGCCCTAAATATGTTCAGTTGATTTGTTGCTTCATATATATCCTATTGATTTATTGCTTTTTGGCTATAAATCTTTTTTTGCATACTTTTTTTTCCCAGTAGGAGATCCTTAACCTTTTGTTTGTAGATATGATTCGTCGCTTGGCAGACATGGCAAATACACAGTTCATCACCACAACGTTCAGGCCAGAGCTTGTGAAAGTTGCTGACAAGATATATGGGGTGACACACAAAAACAGGGTTAGCCATGTCAATGTTGTCACCAAGGAAGAAGCTTTGGACTTTATCGAACACGATCAGTCTCACAATGCTTAATGAGGTTAGAATTCTTAGTCTAGTTGTTATGGACATGCTTGGAAATGAATTGGTTAGATGTGGTTCCATACATAATGATGTGACATGCCAGCATTTGAGTAGAGGTAGGTGTTTCGGTCATACTGATGACAGGAGCTTTTATTTGCACACAATTTATAAATTTGAGTCATGCTTCTACCTTTGAATTGGCTTATTTGTGTTTTGATGCAGTCTATGCCCCGGAAGTTTATCGGTTTCAATGTTATGAATGTACTTATTTGACAGCTACCCCACAACTGCCTGATGAGTGGAAATCTTCTTCTTTTTAGATGCTTCTAATTTTGTAAGATCTCAGTGTATGGTTGCTTATTTTGTTGTTTTGTACATATACATGTAAGTTCATTAAGGTGCATAGGATATTTTTGTGGAGTAGATGAAACCCTAAACCCCCTCATACTCAAGCATCAGAACATTTCATGTAATTGAGATAGTTTTGGTTTTGGATTTATGATGCATTATTATTATTATTGTTACTATTATTATTATTATGGTAGTGATTAAGACAAAATTAGGAGCGATGTGGATAAACTCACATACATGTGGTATTTGAGATGTATGAGTTGACGTCATAAGAAATATACCTTCTATGCTATGTTTTTTATTTTCAATTTTAAAGATGCTGAAAATAAAGCTAAATTAATTATGGCCAAAACTCTTAATCTCAATTCTATAAATAGATATAATGTTGCCTACTAATTTCTTTTTTTGTATTTTCTTTACAAATACAAATAAAAGGTTTACGGCATGGAGTATGAAATAGTTTGGTTAATTTGCAGTATTGTCCTCAACAGAAATATAAATGATAAATACAGAGTGAAAATGAGTATTTAGGTATAATATTTTAATAGTCTTAATATATTTTCAAAAGTTAAATCAAAAGGGTGCTCTGCACATCCTAATGATGAAGGGAGTCAAAGCTATTAAAAAAATTAAAAAATTAATTTGAAAGTTTTAAAATTATTAAAAAATTAAATTACGTACGCTAGTTATTCAATTATTAAAAATTAAATTACGTGCATCACACCATTGTTTTCCTTTTTGTCTGCAGATCAAACAGCCAATCCTTTTCCTCTCTGGATTGCAAGATGAAATGGTTCCTCCACCGCACATGCAAATGCTATATGCTAAAGCTGCTGCACATAACAGTCGATGCATCTTTGTGGATTTTCCTAATGGCATGCATATGGACACATGGCTGTCTGGTGGAGATCGCTATTGGAGAACAGTTCAACTGTTTTTGGAACAAAATGTTCCAGAGAACAAGGATGATCTATCTTCCCACAAGGACAGTTGTAAGTTTTTGACATCAAATGTTAGAATATCCTACGATTGCTAGCCCACATCCTCCAACTATTCCCCCCAAACTGAAAGAAACACAAACATTAAAATGCACTGCAAAAGCAGTCTAAAATTTTGGACATTAAATCTTACTGCGAGAGCAATGTTTCGGAGAACGAGGATGATGAATCTTCCTGTAAGGGTATTGCTAAGTTTTGGATATCAAATCTTCTAAAGTTCTAATATTGCCAGCCCATGTCCTCCAACCTCACCTCCCAAAATTTAGAAAACAAAGAGACCACCCGTTTTCTTTAAAATTGAATCTGTTTCATCCTCTGGTTCACAGCTTTCTGATAATTCTTTTGCTAGTTGGAAGCCCAACTTGACGCAGTTTGAATTGTGGCTTAAAATTAATTGGCTGACTCATTTGGCCTTAACTTTAGTCGGTATTTTTATTTATAGGAAATGCTAACCACTGCCCTTGAGCGATGTTTAATGTTGGTAAATGTGTAAAAAGTGTATTGAAATATATGGAAAGTGTATAAAAATATACAAGTGTATGAAGATATGTAAAATGCGTATTTAGTACATATTACAACTAAACTGACTTTTTTGTTAGTATATATTTCATATATAAAATATATACACGCTCACATAAGCACTCCCAATCTTAGAAATGTTTATATGCCCTTGCTTCATGCACAACTAAGGTTAATACTTAATTTATCACTATTTATAGCTCATAGTACCACTTTGACACAGTTATCACTAACAGTTGATGTTTGTACTTTGATGATTATCCTGCCTGCTTTCAGATTCTGAGGCACGGTGACTGGCCGAGGTTTAGAATCTTGTGGTCTAATGCATTAGGCCACCCCCAAACTCAAACTATTTGTACCTTTTTGACATTGCAGTGACGGAAAGCTCTTTGTGATTGTCGGTGGGAGCTGCTGCATCAGGTTTTTTTTTCTCTAGGAGACATTTTTTTGGTTTACCAATTTTAGAAGATCGAAAAAATGTGAATGCCTTCGCTATAATATATGACCCAGACATACTGCTCAAGCTTGGATCAATCCTAACTTATGATCATTGCGTGAAATAAGAAGCTGAAAAAAATGAAACTGTGTACCATAAATTTATGAGCTGAACTGGCGGACTCTTTTTTGATGTACTATGACGGGGCCTAATTTTTTTTGACAATTTTTAGCTTGGGAAGTTTGAGTAACTTGTTGAGTCAAATGACATCTTGATGATCTACCCTATTGTGCTATATTGATTCATTCTTGCTTCTTGTTTTAGTGTTTTTCAATTAGACTATATTTTGGAATATGAATCGAAAGAACTGTAATACATGAGATGGTTGCAAGTGTATATTATTTTGTAAGGGATTGGGATCCCTCTCCATTACATGATGTCATTTATGTGTTATTATTATAATTAAGTTTGGATTGTTAGGGGGTTATTTGATGTTGGTAAGCTATTAAGTACAGATAAGTTTAGAAGGGATTCCTTCATGTATTTGATACTTGATGTCAATTTTGGAAAGTATCATATACTATGTATACTTCAGGTCACATATGAAAACTTGTTACTTAATAACTCTAAATCGGTTGACACACTAAAATGCTCAAACGGGTTCGGATGTCAACGAAACTTGACACGCGCAACATACTTGGCACACATGACTTGTAGGAGAAGACGGAACTCGATGAAAACTTCTTCTTTACAAACTCTTTTTGTGTTTATTCGATTATTGTTATAGATTATAGCTCAATGTGTACAATCATTGCCTATTTTTAATGGTATTATCATCATTGTAGGATGTAATTAAAGTTTCTTAGGAGAGTTCTGTAATACCAAGAGTCCAATTGGTGGAGGGACTTCTTATTAGTGTCGATCCGTTGTGTGAAATTGATGGAGTTTCAATTGGCCCTAAATTTTGCAAAGTTTTTGTTTTAAAAGCGAACAAGCCGAACGCTGTTTTGGAAACAACATCCCGATGTCTAAGAACAGTTGGAGAAGTTGTGGAAAGATACATTGTGTGGCGCTCGATTCATGTATATGTTACAATCTTATTTATTTATTTATTGAAATAAATATCAAATGTTTTACATTTTCTGTAAGCCTGAAATTAATTATATTGTAAATGATTTGTTTTTTTTTGTTTTTTTTTTGCAGGTGTAACCCTTTTGAGTACGCGATGATATCTTCGCATATCGATATTAGAGTTTACAATCTTATTTATTTATTTATTTTTTGAAAAAAAATATCAAATGGTTTACATTTTCTATAAGCTTGAAAATAATTATGTTGTAAATGATATTTTTTTTCTTTTTTGTTTTTTTTTTGCAGATGCAAACTTTTTGAGTACGTGATATCTTCGCATGTCGATATGGGAGCTTGCTATTGATATCAAAACAAGCTACATTATATCTGTTTTTATTTTTTTATTTCTATTGTCGATACTAAAAATTTGAGTTCTTGAATTTCAAAAATTATTAGTATTGTTAGGTTATTTTATATATTTTTGTAAATAATATTTGATTGACAATTGTTACAAGGTACATATATTATTCTTGGTATATGATTTTTTGAATGTGAATTTGGATGTGGATGTGGATGTATTTTTAAAAATATTAATAATTTGTATAGGAAATATTTAATAAAATATCATTTTCTAAAAAATAATTTTATTGTGACAATAATAAACCGTCGCTAATGTAATTCTCATTTCCTTATATTTTATTAGCGACGGATTAACCTGTCGCATATACATATTAGTTCCAATCTTTTGCGACGGTTTCAACAGTCGCAAATAAATCTTTTGCGACGGTTTAAACTGTTGCCAATACGGTATTAACTTAATATTACTTTTTTGACGACGTTTTAGACCGTCGCTAATAATACCTTTTGCGACGGCAAATACCGTCACTAAAAAAGGTTTTTTGCGACGGCAATCAACATCGTCACTAAAAATGTCATTTTTTCCCCTTTTTTTGTGTCAGGTGAAACCGTCGCAAAAACTATTGATTAGCCGTCGCTACAAGAATGCGACGGTTTGTAACCGTCGCAAATACTTTTTGTCACGCCCCTTTCCGCCACCCCCCATTTTCCGTCGCTGCTCCGTCGCAAAAAGTCTTTTGCGACGATATATGGACCTTTTGCGACGTTTGAGACCGTCGCAAAAAGTCCATTTTTTAGTAGTGACTTGCCCCGACCTCTCAAGACAAGCTCCACTTAAGTCAAGACTCGCACAGCGGGGGAGAATTGAATCCACACCAAGTGCTGACTAGACAACTTGAGGTCCAACCTCCTAACCAACAATGCTTCGCCCAGGAGATTGGCCCAAGGGGAGAATTGAACTTGTGACCTTGGGGCTTAAACCTCAAGGCCTTACCACAATGCCACAATCCCTTGGGTTAGCTCGATAATTTTAGGGCTTCGGTAAATATATTTAGCCCATACGACTAGGTTAGGCTGAGATTTTGCGGCCAATTAATTTTCGAGCTAGGGTTGGGATAAAGAATTTTAGCCTGGTCTGGCCTAACCCACCCATTTATCAAATTTTAATTTTTTTAAATTTTATATTATTTAGCTACAAAATACTAAAAAAAATTATAAACATATGAAAATAAATATATACACTTCATCTAGTGTTTAAATCAAAACATTTGTTTAAAAGACGATATTTATTTTATTATTGAATTTTGTTAATATTTTAAATTCAAATAGTTATTAAATGGGTCTAGAGAATTTAATAATCCATGAAGAAAAAAATTAATAGCATATATCTAATAGGTTAACTAGACGGGCTTGTAATTTTAATTTTTTTTTTTTTTTAAAAGTCGGGCTTGGGATGACTCGATTAAGCCTGATGTTATTAGGTCGGACCAGGTTTGGGATGACACATATGACTTATTATATAATGCAAACCCAGCCCGAATCCGGCTCGGTCTAGTGTTTGTCTATCCCTATCTACTCGAATAGAGTTAGAAAAGATAAAAAAGGAAAAAAAGAAAAAAGAAAGCTACAACCGGATGACGTTTTTAACTTGATTTTGGCTTTTCTTTTTGATTTTCTTTTTTAATTTTTTTTTAGATTCGTGTATATAACATGGGAATTTTTTTTTAAACAAATAAATATAATTTAAAAAATATTATTAATAACATTTTAAAAAATTAATGTTTGTAGTTATATACCAAACACTACTAGTGCTTCAGTTTTTAATGTGATGAGATAAACATTTTTCACTTTTTTTTTATTTTTTATTTTTTTAATCTCAACCCCAATTATGATCATTGACCACCCCGCCATGAAGTGCATGTGGTCTCCTATTCTTTTATCAGAAAATTTTTTGTGACTTTTATCAGAAAATTGTATAATTTTGCTCATCACAAAAAAGAGTATACTTTTATTATAAAGTGATATAATTTTAGAGTGCATACTATAATTTTATCTTGATAACTTTTATTACAAAGTAACACAAAACAAAAATTGTAATTTTTTACTACGTGCACTTTTTGTAAAGCTACACATTGTACCATTTCCTTGTAATGTTTTATTATTGTTAATAAAAAATTATTTTATTTTTTCCGATCAAAAAATATGGGCAAATATATTTGTAGTTATTGTAGGTTTTTTTTTTTCCCCTTCTTCTTTTGTTAATTTGGTTATTTTACATAAGTTTATTCTTGAATTTTTGCGCATTCTATTTAGTTTAATTGATAATATCTATTTAAAAATTAAAATGAAATCAATGGAAAAAAATAGCCTATTCACTCTTGTCAAAGTAATTGAAAGGTTGATATCTAATTTGAAATGGTCCATTCACATTTGTCATTGATTTATATCCAATTTCTTAGCAAAAGTTATTAATTGAAATAAATTGATATGATGTGAAAAATTAAAGAGCAAAACAAATGAAAAAGAAAATATATAACTAAATTTCATACACATTTTCCTTTCGTCAAAACTGTTTTTAAATTTATGAATCAAATACAGCCTTAGAGACTCAGTTAGTTTGAGTTTTGAATCACATTTTTTGTGAGATATGTTTGGTCTCTCATATCTATATTTATTTTGGATTTAACTGAAAAATCTCTCAAACTTTCTCTCTCTAACTCTTTGTAATTGAAAAACAACCATACTTTTTTATTGAGAATAATGTGGGTAATCTTTTCGTCGTTCTATTTCATCACAGGAAAATAAGTTCTAATTCATCTTTGGAAGTATGTGATTCACCTATATAATCTATAAATTCAATTTGAACTTAAAAAGGATACTTGAATTCAATTTTTTTCAACCGTGTATTAATTATCTTATCGTAAAAATTTCTCAAAAGAAAAAAGAAAAAAAAAAAAAAAAATCAAAATCAAAATCAAAATCAAAATCTATGTGAGGTGACTTGAATCTTTATCTTTGCTTGTCAGCAGTACCTTTATTCTCTCACTATGCCGAGAGTAAAAAAAATTGGAATAAAAAATAAAATCGAATATACTGCATAAAATTGAGTAAATAAAATTTGGACAAGCCTCTTACTTATAGGAAGAATTGAGAGTAAAAAGTGGAAAAGAGTTCAGGGAAATTGAACTTTTTTTAAAAAAATAAAAATAAAATAAAAAAGTGAAAATTTATTGAATACCTCCAATAGTTACAATGGTGACAAAACAAACTTTTATAAATAATCATTTTTCTTCTTCTTCCTTTTATTTTTATTTTTTGATTTACCACAAATAACCACTCTCACCAAACTTAAATACAAGTTCTCCCATCTCTAAGCAACACTTAAATATTTTTCCGACAAGTTATATTTTTCCGACAAGTTATATTTATAGTTGAGTAAACCACCCCCCCCCCCCCCCCAAAAAAAAAAAAAAAACAGAGCTTCTTTCGCAATATATATATATATATATATATTTTGGCCTAGTTGGCAATAGACCAAAGTTTGTTAATGTGACAAGGTAAAACTATTTAGTGGTTCAAAAAAAGGGATAATTTTCTTTTGAAAAAGTATTATATATTGAGAAAATATCATTTCGTTCTTCAAATTTTCATGCATTTTTTTATTTGATCTCTAGGTTTCGATTAATATCAAATTTTCAAAATTTTGATCAATTTGGTCCCTGCCGTCACATTTTATCTACAATTAGATGAAATGTGTTGACATAGAGGGCAAATTGATTTTTATGGTATAGTTTAGGGGTAAAATGAAATTTCAAATGAACTTTGGTGCCACGTCAGCACATTCCGTCAAATTGTAAATGAAATGTAACGGCAGGGGCCAAATTGATCAAAATTTCAAAAGTTTGAGTGTAAAATTAATATTAATCAAAGTCTGGGGTTTAAATTGAAAAAAAGGTGAAAGTTTAGGAGGTAAAATGATATTTCCTCTTATAGATCATCGATCTTCTTCCCTTTTTTTTTTTTTTTTTTTTTGTAATTGCTTTGTAATATCACAATATATATATATACACACACAATTGATTTCTCATTTAGAAATAATAGTTAAAGAAACCAAAAAGTAATAATATCTTATAATGTGTCCTAATAAAATAAAATGATGATTAGTGTTTCGGTTTGCTTTATTTTATTTTATTTTTTATAACTTTTTTGTTGATATTTTTGTTTTTAGTGAATTTTTTTAAAAATTTAATTTTTTTTTATACTTTTGAGTTCTACTATATTAGATGGAGCGGTAAAGTAAAAGAAATTTTAAACTTTTGAAAAAAAAAAAAATCCACAAAGTAAAAAATTAAACCAATTGGCTTTTTAATTTTTTTGATTTGATTTTTTTACTTTTTAAATTTTTCTATATAAGATAGACTGAAAAAATAAAAAAATTTGATATATCCTTTAAAAAGATCACAAAAATAAAAATAATATTTAAAAAAAATATGATTTTGTTAATTGTATACAAAACACTAGTAGTGCTTCACTCTTTTTTGGGAAATTATATTTACACTCAAAAAGTGTTAAGTGAATTAAATTTTTTAGTACATCCTATTAAATTATTTTGGGTTACAGTTTATTCTCAGTACAATTAATTTTTTTCTGCAAATTACCCTTTTGAGGTACACCCAAATAAAATAATTAAAATTTTCAAATTACTTTTGAAAAACTCTTTAAATTTTTTTTTTTCACGTACATATAAAAAACACGATCAGGAAATCCGGTACTGGCAAAAGCGGCACTAGCGAAGGAGGTTTGCGAAGGAGAAGGAGATGGTGAATTTTGTGTTCGGACTTCCAGAAATGAACAAATTGATTTTGTTCGAACTTCCAGATCCGAACAAATTCACTTTGTTTGGTTGTACATTACTGAACAAAGTGAATTTATTCGGTTATGAAAGTCCAAACAATAATAACAAAAAACAGGTTGAATATTCACTTTTATGTATAAAAAAAAAATAAAGAAAGCAATAATTGTACCTTGATATTTATATGAATACTTACATTCTCTTTCATGGGTTGCTTAAAAAAAAAAAAACTATTTCCATTATTATTCTCATTCATTGTTTGATATTGTTCGACCTTTCTTCTATTTGCAAATAACAATATAATAAGAAACAATGATGTTGATGATAATGATGAGTTTTAATGGGGTGTATTGGAGTTTTGGAGTGAGGGAAAAAAAGAAAAGAAAAGAAAATAATTAAAACTTGAGAAAGAAGATGAAAAGATTGAAATAGGAAGAATATGTATAATTGATTAGGGTATAACATGAGAAAAAATAATATTTTATTTTAAGGTTTAATATGTGTTGTCCTTATTAGTAAATTCACGTTAAGATATAATAAGATTTAAAATATTAAAATTTGAGTTAGATGTATGAGATAATTTTTAGGTTCAAATATAATGAGCATTTTTTTTTTTCAATTCAACCCCAATTATCCATCATGGACCAGCCCACTACGAAGAGTTCGGATCCTCGCCAGCCAAATCCTCCAACCTTTCCTCCAGTCAAGGGCCAAGATTTGGCCACATCACTTAAGAGAAGATCTATGGCTCATATGCTAATTAAAAAAAAAAATTGAATTTATTTCATTCAGCACAGCAACAGCTTCCCTCCCATTCACTTCACTTTTTCCTTCCCTCTTCGAAGCTCTGGTGAACAACGATCAGTGAAGTCGGCGGCAAGATACAAGTTTATCAATCATAATTGCTTTGAATAGGAAACACACACCAACTACAAGTTTTAAAAATGGCAGCTTTGAACATGACAGATTATTTGGGAAAAAATTAATGAAAAAAAAAAATTACCTTAAGTTTGATGAAGTGCAGCTCTGGTTCGCGGGGTCACCGGAGCTTGGTTCGCGGCTGAAATTGTGGTTTAAATGTTCGGAGTAAGAAAGCGGGAGAAAGGGAGAGACCGTCGATGTTCGCCGTCGGCTTCGATTCGCCGCCGATCGATGTGAATGTTTGCCGCCGACTTCGCCGATCATTGTTCACCAAAGGTTTGAAGAGGGAGGGAAAAAAAAGTGAATGGAAGGGAAGCTGTTGCTGTGTTGAATGAAATAAATTCATTTTTTTTTTAATTAGCATCTGAGCCTTAGATCTTCTCTTAAGCGACGTGACCAAATCTTGGCCCTTGACCAGAAGAAGGGCTGGAGGATTTGGCTGGAGAGGATCCGGACTCCACCACGAAGTCCATGTGGTCCTGTATTCTTTTTGAAAAGACGTGAAATAAAATAATGTGACTTTTATTAGAAAATTGTACTATAATTTTACTCATCATAAAAATATAACTTTTATTTATTACAAAAAAGAATATAACTTTTAGCATGACATGACTTGGGTTCATTTGAAATGTGAGTTGGCTTTTTGATTTTTTAAATTTTTGGCTATTTTAGCCTGGGGCTAAAAAGTCTCATTTGGGATAGGCTTTTTGGCTTTTTTGACTTTTGTGAAAGAAAAAATGAAATGATTATAGTTTGGATGTGACATTTTGTCTTATTAGCTTTTTAGCCTATTTTTCCCTTTTGTGGCTAAAATAGCCAAAAAGCCAGACTTTTTTGCATGCCAAACGAAGGTTTTGGAGTGCACACTACAAATGTCTTCGTAATTTTATCACATGGCATAACACACGACAAATATTTATAACTATCACTACAACAATTGTATTTTTTCTTATGTTTCATTTGCTTGAGCAGAAAATATTTTCTATGTTTGGTGGTAGTGGTGGGATGAAGGTGGAGGTGGTGGGTGGCGGTAGCGATGATGGTGGCGGTCATGGTGACGGTTTGAGTTGAGGAAATCTACAAGGGACTGACAATATTAAAAAAAGTATCCTCCAAATAAATTTATGTTAATATCAGATCAAGGGGAGCCGGAGAGCTACCAAAAAGCAATGAAGCATATAAAGAAAAGTGACTGGAAAAAGGTAGTGGAAGAGGAAATGAATTCCTTATTTGAAAATCACACTTATGATTTGGTGAAATTGCCTAAGGGAAGGAAAATTCTAAAAAATAAGTGGGTTTTCAAATTGAAGAATGATGGCAAGAATCTGAGGTACAAGGCACGCCTTGTTGTGAAAGGCTTTGGACAAAGAAAGGTGTTGACTTTAATGAAATTTTCTCATCGATTGTGAAGATGTCTTCTATTCGGGTTGTACTTGGCATGGCTGTAAGTATGAACTTTGAAATTGAGCAACTTGATATGAAGACCGCAATTCTTCATAGTGATCTTGAAGAAGAAATTTACATGTCACACCCCCAAAATATAATACAACAATCCATTCCATAAGATCTATGAACATAATAAAATGATCTACTTCATTTATCAGAGTTTCTATTACAAAGGGAATTACATGCATTATACATTCATAAACATTCATTCTGAATCTACAACATGTAGTTCAAATTAACGATAACAAAATAAATGCCCTACAGGCTTACATCTTTTCCAAGATATCACTTGGTTACAACAAAAGAAAGAGTCCTAAGCTCTATACAAGTTAAGCCTTTGGCTTGAATAAACATTTAAGCACAAATATAACAAAAATGGAGCCTTTAGCCCTCAATCCTTCCAAGCTATGTCCTTGGAAGTGGCATGTCACTAGTACCTGAAAATGTTTTCCCAAGTAGGATGAGCCAAAATCCAGTAGAGATAAACTAACACAATATATGAGGTTTAACTAATATATAAGTGTCAAATAAATGTTTCATAATCATGATCAACTTACATTCTTTCCTTGACCATTCAATATGGATGACCATATTTCAATCCATTTCCATTCATTCATTTCGGGTTAATCCATTAACCAAGTTCGTTATTATCTAATCAACCAAAATGAGACTACAACTCAATGGTTTACAATTTAATACATTCATCACTCCAACACTTCTATTTTGCCATTTTACGGAACTCTCATCCGAGGGAATCGGCACCCATATATATACAAGATTTTGGGACTTTCACCCTGGACATTTTGGCCAACTTAATTTTAAATGGAGTCCATCCCCTATCTCCTCTCAAATAGGGGAGTACATCCCCTTTCTTCTCCCAAACAATTATACATATACAATGTATTAAAATATCGTTATATACAATGACCATCCACAACACATATTCAGTGTCTCAATCATACCGTCATATTCAATGACACAATTTAAATGATAGGTTTCAATTTACTTAATCTTCATGCAATTTCTACAATAATCATAGCTATTCTCCACCGATAGCCTAAAACAGATATTTCTAGACAGATACACAATCTTTTAAATAGATAATTTATCAAATTTCCATAGGTGAGTGATTTAACAAATCTAACTACACCATTCATTCACATATCCTTCCAATTTCACATTTCCCATATCAATTTCATTATTTATACAATTTGGTTATCCAACTCAAATTAGGGCAAATTTTTCTCTTTTTCAAATATCAACCCAAAGGCTAAATTTCACCATTTTAACACTAGAGAGTCTCATATACAAGCCCCATAGTCATTTTGTAAAAACAACATGGAAAACCCCTCTTTCAATTTTGAATTTAAACCCTAACTTTACTCAAATCCTCCCAAATCCCACCATTTATACAAAACAACAAATACCTAAGTTAAAAACTATATTAAGGTGTAGGATGTCCCTACCTCAAAGAAAGAAGATGAGCTAAGCAAGGTAGGAACTTCAAAAGTAACGAAACCAACTTCTACTCGGATCAAAGTGAAGAGCTTGAGGAGTTTTACCTTTTTAATGAAGGCACAAGGGTGCAGAGATCAAAGGATCTATGTCAAAATGTAAAGATAATGTGAGTTTTAGAGAGAGAAACTCTCAACTTTAGGGTTTTGGGTGAAAAGATATGAAAAAGTGCTGTAAAAAGTGCTTTTCGCGATCTGATATACGCGCAGTATGCTCGAGCAGAGGGTTTGACGCTCGAGTGTCAGACACAAACTTTTGTTCCGCTTGAGCGTAGAACACATATCTCCAGAACTTTTGCAAACAACAGACCAACCGCTCGAGCTCAAGAAAGGACGCTCGAGCGCCCACCCGCTCGAGCGTGAAAGACACTCCTCCAGCACTTTTGCAGACCTGCAAAGTACTGAAGGTTTGCAACTCCCGCTCGAGCTCAAGGAGGTCCTCTCGAGCGGAGGACCAAAATTTACATATCTTGCTTGAGTGCAATAATGACCGCTCGAGCGGAAGACCAAAAATTTGGACAACACAAGGTTTGAAAACTAAGTAACCCACCTGTTCCAAACACACCCACAACCACCCAAAGACCAATTTCATAGGTATACAAGGGAAGAAGGAGATATATAACAATACAAAGGCACTAAACCCGAGTCTGGAACATCACAAGAGTCGGGTCAAAACCGGGATTGCTATATTACATGAGGGTTTTATGGAAAAAGGAAACGAGAAATTTGTTTGTAAATTGAAGAAAAGTTTGTATGGCCTCAAGCAAGTCCCGGGGCAATGGTATAAAAAATTTGACTCTTTCATAATGAATAATAGTTTTTCTAAAACCACTTCAGACCATTGTGTGTTTGTAAAAAATTTTCTGAATGGCAAATTTATTATTCTTTTACTTTATGTTGATGACATGTTAATTGTGGGTCAAGATTCTACCATAATTAACAAGTTGAAATTAGAGTTTAGCAAGTCTTTTGCTATGAAAGATTTGGGACTGACAAAACAAATATTTGGTATGAAAATTGTTCGTGATCGCAAAAAGGGACTGATTTGGTTGTCTCAAGAAAACTACATTGAGAAAGTTCTTGAGAGGTTCAACATAGATAAAGCAAAGCCGATTAGTTGTCCACTTGCGGGTCACTTTAAGCTTAGTTTGAATCAATGTCCTACAAGTGAGAAAGACAAGGAAGAGATGCTAAAAATTCTTATGCTTCAATGGTTGGTTCTTTGATGTACGCCATGGTTTGTACAAGGTCGAATATTACTCACTCCGTTGGTGTGGTAAGTTGTTTTCTCTCTAATCCAGGTAAAGAACATTAGGTAGCGGTGAAATGGATTCTAAGGTATCTTCGAGGGACTTCGAAAGTGTGTTTGTGCTTCGGGAATGGTAAGGCGATGCTTAATGGGTTCACAGATTCCGACATAGCCAGCGATGTTGATTCTAGAAAATCTACTTCGGGCTATTTGATGACGTTTGTAGGGAGAGCTGTGGCATGAAAATCTAAATTACAAAAATGTGTTGCTCTCTCAATTATCGAAGCTGAATTTATCACCATTATAGAAGCTTGCAAGGAAGAGTTATGCGTAAAGAAATTTTGGCAAGAGTTGGGGTTTGAAGCAAGAAAGGTATGTGCTTTATTGTGATAGTCAAAATGCTATTCATTTGAGTAAAAATTCTACTTTTCATTTAAGATCGAAACACATTAATATGAGATACAATTGGATTCATGATGTGTTAGATTTTAAGTTGTTACAAGTCGAACAGGTTCACGCAGATGGTAATATTTCGGATATGTTGACTAATATTTTGTCGAGGGACAAACATTTGAAGTGTCAAATTTTGGCGGGGTATGGTTAATGTCTCTACCTAAGTTGGTAGGGGGAGAATTGTTGGGTATACCTCGTTAGTGGAGTATGAGGCCCAATTGGTTTATTAAAAATATTTAATTTGATTTGGTGTTGGTTATAATATATTTTTTATATGTTATATTTGAATTTTGGAGGCCCAATGCATATGTAAAAAATCTGTTTGATGATAGTTAGGGTTTTGATAAAAAGCCCAAAAAATATCAATATACTTTTCGTGTTGTTTATTTTTCAGTGGCTGCCTATTCATATTTTCGGTGAGAGAATACGGAAGTTGATTTTTTAATGCAGAAGTTGCTGTGTGAATTCAATTTGGTGAATTCAATTTGTAAAAATTCTTGTTTTGTAAATTCAATTTAGTGAATTCAAAGTTGTTGTGTGAGTGCTTTTGGGTGAATTCAATTCAGCAGAGTTCAACTTCAAAAGGATTATTTTTTGTTGTACTCTATAGTGTCAGTGAAAGCTATTTTGATTCAGATTTGTGGTTTTCTTCAACTCTTTTTCGAAGAAAATTGGTTCATTTATTTGGTGAGATCTTTCCTCTTGTTTATTTGTGATTATTTTGAATTTACCTAAGGTGGTTAGTGAGACCATTGGTATCTTGATTGTAATCGTTTGAAAACTCTTGGTTGCTAGTGGAATCGGATTTCGATTCCATGGACGTACCTCACATTGACGAAACCAGGTAAAAATTATTGTGTCGTTGTTGATTTAGTTTTTTCGCATTAGTTTTTATTTCCATTGATTGATTTGGTTGCGGGAAATCATCTATTTTTCCCTAACATATCCTTTGCATTGCAAAATGATTTCTTTCTTGGTTGGTTAGTTAGTTCTTTTATTTGGTTTATTTGGTGTGGGATCATCTCTTTTTTTGAATATGTTTCAAAAGGTAACTACTTATACATATTATATAACTCTATTTAGCATAATAAATACATTATCAACTTTCAATCCTGGTTACAACGATATGAATGAAATTTTTTTAATTAGCAAAAGTCAGTTATTAATGGTTAGATTAGCACCTGTGGGAGAGTTATGGTGACTAACTAGGTTAGGTCTAGTTGGTTATTAGGAATGAAATTACATTAATAAGATTCCTAGTCTTAATTTCTTCCATTCATTGGGTGTAGCTGGTTTTTCGTGCTCCTTGGAGGGGTTTAGTCTCCTCGGATACGATAACCCTACAGTTTAGACTCTTGTAATTCTGAATTTGGTTCCACAAATGCAATGTGAATCAGAAAAACAAATGAGAGTCAAAATTTGGAAAATCTTAGAAAATCCGTTAATTAGTAGGAATGCCAAAAATGGACTGCATTGCCAGATTTCAGAGTTGCCACCTAAATATTTTTGAAAAATTAGGAAACCCATGACTCGTGTTAGAGGCCACTTGTCCGTCATAACCAAAATGTCTTAGCTTGGGAACTTAGGTATGAGAGGGGAAGGTCATGAATTGAGCACCCCACTGACCCGATCAACGATCGGCCTCTACTAATCATGATGTGAATTTTATGTATATTATATGCTCATGTTTTGATTATTAATATACTAACATTACAATATAAAGCAAACAAGTATAGACCACGTCACTTACTGTGGAATGCTTTGAATTCATGCTTTCTTTTGAAAAGAGTTTTTGAATATGTGCAACTCAATTAAAAAAAAGAGCTCATATGTACAATAATCAAAGTCATTCCAACTTAAGCGAAATAGCCTTTATCCACATGCATTCAAAGAGGTATTTCAAATAAGCACGTACCCTCATGGTAGTATGCTTGACATGACAACATAAACACACATGTAATATGCTAAAGCAAAAATGTTCACCTAGTACTCAACCGAGGCAAGCCAAAGGAAAGAGTATAGTTAGAAAAATGCATGATCCTATTTGTAAAATGGCTAATGCAACACATACAAGAATGCAACTACTAAATTCGGCTTATTAACATGTTATATGGATTAACTCAAAATATGTGGTAACACATGTATTCAAGTAAGTAGGAAATGACAATGATTTTCAATAATGATGAACCAAATTTTAATGTATACAAAAATGGATGCAAAGCATGGTAATGATATGAAATGAAAACATGATGCTATATACAACCATGATAAGCATATAAGTAAAAGAGAGAAAGAAATGGGGGTTGGAAGATATATATCACATATTACAAATTTGCCCTCGCACAAGAGGGTGGGTCCGAATGTCCTAGTTAACAAATTATTACAAATACAAATGAATAAACTAATTAATTATTACAAGTCCGAATGAAAGTGACTAATGAATTACAAATAGTATCAAAGGAGTTAATCTAAAAGAATTAAACGAAAGGTGGGGAATCGCATGCGCACAACCAAGAACGTCCTTCGGAAACCTCTTTGTTTGCTGCCATAACCTGGCATGTTTACAGCCAGAAAATAGTTTTGTTTTGGCCTCAAGATTTGCTCTGTTTTGCTATAAAATTACCACTATTGTACAACATGCTTGGCCGGCCGGCCTGATAAGATGGTCGGTCGTACAGAATAATGACCGGCTGTAGCTTGCTTTTCATGCTCCTTTCGGATACGATTAGCCCTACAGTTTGGACTCCTGTGGTTCTTGAATCTAATTTCGTAAATGCAATGTGAAACAATGACAACACAAAAAGAGTCCAAATCTGGCAATTCTTTTTGGAAAATCAAGGTTTTGAATCAAATGCCAAAAATGGACTACTTTGCCAGATTTCAGAGTCGCCATCTAAATATTTTTGGGGAATTTAGGAAGGCGTTGGCTTCTGTCCAGTCCTTAATCGGACTGGACTGTGCTGTTGGGCCCGTGGGGGCCTACCACGAGTCCCGTTTTGATAATCTGAACCGTTCAATGTGTAGAACTCGTCGAGTACTATAAGCCTGTAAAAAATCACGTTAATCGGATATAGGTAGCTATGTAATCAAATCAGATTTTTGTCAACCGTTAATTTATTCACCGTCTATTTTTTTTTATACAAAACTGATTTGATCACATACCTACCAATATCCGATTAACGTGATTTTTTACAGGCTTATAGTACTCGACGAGTTCTACACATTGAACGGTTCAGATTATCAAAACGGGACCTGTGGTGGGCCTCCACGGGCCCAACAGCACGGTCCAGTCCGATTAAGAACTGGACAGAAGCCAAGCCCATTTAGGAAACCCGTGACTCGTGCCAAAGGCCATTAGTCCATCATCACCAAAGTGTCTAGGCTCAGGAACTTAGATATGAGAGGGAAAGGTCATGAATTGAGCACCCTCGCACCCAATCAAAGATCGGCCTCTACTAATCATGATGTGATTTTTATGTACATTATATGCTCTTGTTCCGATTATTTAGGCTAACATTACTATGTGTTGCACACAAGTATAGACTAATTTACAAAATTTGGAACACTTTGATTTCATGTTTGAAAATTGTTTTGAATATGTACTACTTGAAAAAGTGATCTCATGTGTACATTACTTCAAATTATCCCAATTTAAGCAATTAGCCTTCATCCATAGGCATTCAAATAGGTATGTCAATTAAGCACTTAGCCTCGTGGTAAGCATGCTCGATATGGAAACAATCACACGTATGCTATATACTAAAGCAATAAACGCTCACCTAGTACTCCAAGGCAAGCCAAACAAAACAAAAGAATTAGAAAACATACATGCTCCTAAATAATGCAACATGACTAATGCAAAACATACAATCATGCAAATAACAAGTTCGGCTGCTAGCATGGCATTTGATTCAATCCAAGGCATGGGATAAAGCATGTATTCAAGCAAAGATTTTGATCTTGACATTGGTTAGAATGATGAGCCAAACGCTTATGTATGCAACACGAGTGGATGCAAGTCATAAAAAAATACTAAGGAAACATGATGCTCTATGCTACCATCATAATCGGAGAAATAAAAGGGAGAAAGAAATGGGGGTTGGAAGACATACACACATTATTACAATTTACCCTCGTGCAAAAGGGTCTGAATGAGTGTCCAAGTATCCGAATTAAACTAATTATTACAAATTCAAATGAATAACTAACTAGATGTCTAACTTATTACATCAATAATATTACAACAACAACAAGCATAATTACAACAATTATATTTAAGATAAATAACAATACGAATGCACAAAGATCATATATGCGTTAATGAAGACAATGTTCAGAGACTGCTCTATCTGCCAGGATTGCTCTATTTCACCCTCAGCCATTGCCCTCTGTTTCTGCCAAAAGCATTCTGTTTACCAAACATTAGAGCCAGGCCGGCCCCTAATGAGGCCCGACCGGGTCCAAATGAGGCCGGATGTGCCCTAGTTTCTTGCGAAAATCTATTTTGTGCTATGGGGTGAAAACAGTACAGACAGAGCAACTTTAAACCATTTTTATCCCTTCTGCTCCCCTCTATCATGAAACTCAAGAGAAGAGTGAATTTGAGTCCGAAACCGTCAATAGGCACAAGTTGATGGCTTGACAATTTTGAACACAATTTGGACAAAACAATTAATAAATGCAATGAAGACGACCATCCCTCCCTCTCATCATGGAGGCTTAAAGAGGGAGATAGACACGCCTCAAGTTTCGTCCAAATATCATGGAATGGTAAGTGACAATTCTTGAAGCGATGGATTTGGCATAACGTTCGGCCGAATTCAACCAATTCTAAACATTTTCTTTAGGATGGTTTCATTGATTTTAGGTCAATTTTATTAGTCCTTGCCATTGTTTAGTCAATTTGTCCGAAGTGATGGTTAAGTCCACTAAATGAGAAGCAACATCAAATGAGAAGTGATTCGTAGCATGAAAGAGAGTCAATGCCTTGACGATGAACCTCCGTAGAGATTAAGCCATTGAGCATAGGTCTCTTTCCCATGCCTTGAATAACCATCAATCTTTTGAAATAACTTTCAAACAAAAGAAAAGAAGAAAAGAAGAAAAGAGGGAGGTTGCAGAAATGATTGTGGGATCAATTGTTAGAATGAGACTCTTCGACATAGAAATTAAACAAATAAAGCTATCAACTCAAACAAGTCAGCATCTACGGCCTAAACAATCAGAGCTATGAGGACGTACAATACAACAAGCAAGCATTCAAAGCATAAACTAATTTAATAAATTAGGACAGCCCCTAAACAACCCTTAATATGTAAAAAATAGTAGCTAAAACCAAGAGAAAGTAAGTAAAAAGAGTAGAGAAAAAGCTATGGAACAAAGCCTAAGGAGGGGTGGCTAACCCCTATACTTTTGTAATTTAAATCATATATTTCATGCCCCAAAACAGTCCAAGAACAGTCCCAAAACAGCCCAAAAACAGTGGCTAAAAGTGTGTTTAAAGAGCACAAAAGATAGACAAAACCAAGAGAGATAAAGCTAGTAAGCAAAATCAAGGAGAGGTGGCTAACCCTTCCACTTTTGAGACTTTTAAACCATGTTTTCCAACCTTTTTAAGCTTTGAAAATTAGTATGAAAACCAAAGAAAAGAGTGCAAAAACAAAGGGTATAGGCTATGGGATAAGGTGCAAGAAAAGGTGTTAAGCTTATCTACCTTTGGTAGCTCTTCAACCCCAAGTTCCAACACTTGAAATAGGTCCAAAACAGTAGGAAAACACAAAAAAAAAAAAAAAAAAAGATTGAAATGAAAGTAAGGAAAATGTGACAAGCTTATACCTCTTGAAAAGAGCAAGTTTTGGATGTTAATCAAACTTAATTCCAAACACCCTCAAGTTTATGAAATATGGTTTGAAATTTTAACAAAAAGCTTCAAGAACAAGCTCTAATGGTGTATGTATTGTGTATGTATTATTCAAGAATGTTTGAAGATCAAAGGAAGCAAGGAGGATGGTTTTAGCTCTCAATCTCCTTTAAAGCCCTTAGGAAAATCTTCTAACCTTAAAATCTGAATGTAGGGAGTCTATTTATAGAATTGGAGCCAATTTGGTCGAAAATATCTTCAAAAAACAACAGCTGGCGAATTCCTGCTAACTGTCCTGTTTCTCGCCATTGAGACCCGGCCGGGCCCAAAAACACACGGCCATGCCTAAAAGGAAACTCTGGAAAAGTTTTCATTGAGACCCGGCCGGGTCTAAATGAGCCACAGCCGATTCTAAATGGACCCGACCAAGTCCAAAAATCTGTATTTCAAGCCTGACTTCAAACTGGCATATCTCCCTCATCCGAACTCAGTTTTAGGTGATTCTTGAGTCTAAATTGAAGGCCCGGAAGTTTGATTTCCAATGGTGGTGGCTTCAAATCTAAATTATAAGTGTGAAAAGAAATATTCCTAATTTAGTGAAGGCTGCTCATTCTTTCTCAACGGTTTGATGCTTAACTTCTTCCTAACTAGTTTTCTTTCCTCCCTTCCTATTTTCTTCAACTCCAAACCTATAAATAAGATATTTTAAATATTTTTCAAAGAGTTCACCTCCCTTCCATTTATTTCTACTTTGTCCTTACTTGATTTACCGAAAAGTGCAATATTTTAAACGAAATGCAAGCCTCAGAACATCGTAGAAGCATTTGGAAAATATTTTGAAATGAGGGTTTTAAGGTCTAAAATAGTTTGGCCAAAATGGGGTGCAAGGTTTGGGATTAGATCTTGAATCCAAATTTCTTCACTGAGAATTCAAAAGATTGCACAGTGTAACTTTCATCATCAGGTGTTCAGAATAAGGAGCCCAAGTCTTAAGGGCGGTAAAAAATGAGGTGTTTACACTGGCCGGCCATTGTTTCTGAGGAATACACTACTGTAGCAGAATTGGAACAGAACAAGACAGAGGGTTTTCGAAAACTATTCATCCTTCCTGCTCCCTCCTATCATGAGGATTTTCAAGGAGGGAGTAGGTTTGCTTCCCAAATCATCAACCATAGCAAGGTTGTTGCATGATGATCATAAGAGCAAGAGGAGAAGACTTCGCTAAACACAAAAAAAGGTTACCTCCTTCTTATCATGAATTTATTCAAGGAAGAGGTTGACATGCTTCATAAACCATCAAACATCACAAGCTAGTATGCGATGATTATGGAGCAACTAAAATGAAAAATAGTAATAACTTAAAAAAATTGTTATCAACTCATCTCCTTACTCATGGAATAAAGATAAAACATCCATTTCCATACTTCAAAGTGAAATTAGGAGAGAGTTTTCGACACTTCTTGATAAAGAGCTATCTAGGAGTAACAAAGCAAGTAAGGGAACAAAACAAGAAACAAACTATCTATCAAAGCTTAAACACACAACTTGCCAAAATTATTACTAACTCCTCTGAAAAACCTAAGTGATTCGTGATTAGATTAAGAATTAATTGTACCAATTCCCAAACTATTAAAACTAACAATCTAAATCATCAAGCACATACGAAAGTGATTTAGATTGTTGTTTCAGAACCAATAAACAGACACAAACGATTTTTACGTAGAAAAAATCATTATTGGAGCACCTCCAATTGTGATTAAAAAACCACCAGTGAAATTCCACAAAACAATCCACCATGAAGGAAATAAAGAATACAAAATACTCAAACAAATTACCTAAACTTTGTCAATTTGTCTTCAACGCTTTGTATATCTTCCACCGCAACCTTCATCTCAGGATTGATTTGATTGATGTTGATTCCATAACATCCACGTCGACTCAACGACCGCGCACAACTTCGAACTCCTTCGAATGCTTCACGCTTGAATCTCCGGATTCCACCAAAGAAGTACACTCTTAAAGATGATCACTCAAACAATCCTTTGATGTGTATTATTCGACCATGTGAGTTTAATACTCAAGCAAGCATCAAAGGAAAACTAGCAAACTAGTCTCAAAGATAACCCTAGAGCCCCAAAAGCAAATCTAAAAGAATTAATCCTAAAAAAAGACTTAAACACATATATATAGAAAATAGGGGTCGCGTACCCCGCTCGAGCACAGAAATTGCCGCTCAAGCAGAGTCACTAAAATGCGTGCGATTAAACAATTCTTTGCTCGAGCGCTAGAACTCACGCTCGAGAGCAAAAACACGCCTCCCAGTATTTGTGCAGACAAGCCAAATCATTGAGAGGATGCAATCTCCGCTCGAGCACAAATGTTCCTGCTCAAGCGGGAAAACCAAAACCAAGGAAAAATTATAACTCCATAGAACTGAGTTTGTTCACGGAATTGACAACAAGAAGGGACCTAACATCCTCTTTTTCATGGAACAAGGATAAGACATCTATTTACATATTTCGAAAATAATCGATAAGAGAGTTTTTCAACACTTTGAGCACAGAAGCTACTACCTAGCTTCAAGGTGGACAACAATAATATGAAAGCAAGAAATTTACACTAGTTAAGCAAACTTGTTGCGGGGTGGCTAAGCCTAAGTTCTAATCCTCCCATGACCACAAGGTTCCAAGCTACATAAGGAAAGCTATAACAAAGTAAAAACGATTAACTCAAACGGGTTGACAGCTATATCCTAAACACACCAAATCCGAAAGGACTTACAACAACATAAATATGATATTCAAAGCATAGGAAGTAAGAGCGCATGTAGTGAGGAGGACTAGGACCCATTTATGAGCCCATATTCAATTCATATTATACAAAGACAATATAAAACAATGCTAAGAGGTACTGAAATTTACCCAAATGAAGTGAAACGAAAGTAAAAAAAAATGAAAGAAAACAAAGTGGTGCACAACTAGTGAGCTAGCCAATGAAAGGGTGGCTAGCTCATTCACTTTTAACAAAGTTTTAATCACATTTTAAGCTTAAAATAGCTCTGAAATCAATATGTAAAGACAAATAAAAGAGAGAAAAGATGGTGAAAAAGATCAAAGTTTACCTCTTGAAAGAGAGGAAGAACTTCTTAGTTAACAAACCTCACTCTCAACACTCTAAAGTATCTAGAATTATGTTCAAGAACCTTAGCAAAAGCTTCAAGTTTAAACTTGTATGGTTTATCTATTGGGTATCTATATTGCAAGAGGGTAGAGAAGTGTGTTGGACAAGCTATAGGCTCTTGGGGATTTTTCTAACCCCAAACCATGAAGGGGGGTGCTGTATTTATAGACTTTCAAACAGCTAGTCCAAAGCACGTGCATGGGAGCAACTGGCTGCTGCAAAATATCTGCCTTCACTAAACATAGTCGGCCAACCATGAGGATGTACGGCCGACCCAATGAAAATGGCCAGCTATTCTCTGAATGGTCAGGCTGGAAAAAAATAATGTTTTGGTCCAAAGGGGGTGCAAGGTTTAAGTTTTAAAGCTGGAAACCGAATTCTTTTGCTGAAGATTTGAACGATTGCATAGCATAACATAACATTTCATCATTGAGTGTTCAGAGTAAAGCGCTATAGTGTTCCTAGTTTAAACCCAACCCATTTGACTCTTGGATTTAGGTTTCTTTCCTTATACGGTTGTTCTTGCTTTGTTTTCTACTATTCTCTCTTTGAGTTGAGCTATTGGGTCACGTTGGTTGTGTTTAGAACATGTTGGTAGCTTTTTTTTCAAACTTTTGTTGCCTAGATTTTTGTCCCTTCGCTCGAGCAGTCTTTGTGAACATCCAGTATTTTTGCAGGTCTACAAAAATACTAAGGATTTGTATTCTTCACTCGAGCGACGACCTCTGTCTACAAAACTTCTGAGAGTGTGTATTCTGTTGCGCTCAAGCGAAACAACTTCTTGTGTTTGGTCGCTCGAGCAACAACTCTTGCGATTGAGCGAGCCATACGTATAGTAGTTCGTAAACAGCCCATTTTAAGTCACTTTTTCATATCTCTCTCTCTAAACATTTCAAAACCCTATTTTCTCTTACTCTCTCTCTAAAACTCACATATTTCCCTCAAATACACCTACATCCGTCGATCTTTTCACTCGTGTGTCTTTGTTAAAAAGATAGAGCTTGGTGAGGGCTTCGTTCTAATCGGAGCAAAGTTGGTTTTTGGCATCTTTGAGTTTCCCTCACTCTCTCTCTTGTGCTCTAGCATGAGATAGAGATACTTTCCACACTTTTTATGAGCTTTAACTTAGTTATTGGTAGTTTCTAAAATATATTGCAAATTTGGAAGGTTTAGAACAAATCTAGGGTTTTGGATAAAAAAAATCAAAAGAGGGGTTTTTCGAATAGTCTCTTGGAAATGGTTTTGCTATTGAAAATAATGTGGAGTTGGGTGGAAATGGTTGATTTTGAATGCTTGGATTTGATTTTGAAAAGAGTAAGAATTTTTCCCTAAGTAACTCAAATGTTTATTTTATATAAATAAATGAAATTGATGTTGGAACAGTAATATTGGATTGGTATTGATGAGGATGGTAGAGCTGGTTATGTATTATCACTCACTTCTTGAGATTTGGAAAGTTTACCTTTATGGAATATAAACTATTTGTTTAGTAATATCTGTTTTAGGCTATCGGTGAAGGATAACTATGATTGTTGTAAAATTTGCATGTGAATTAGGAAAATTGAAACTATTTTCTTATTCATTTGCATTGAACATTATTTCACACTTATACATTGAAAATGTTATCGCTTTGAGAAAAAGGGTGAATCCGAAAAACATGAATTATGTTGTTGAACTAAGTTGGCCTGAGTGTACTGGATGAAAGTCCTGAAAACCGCGTGTGTACATGGGTGACGATCCCGCAGATGAAATTTTCGTGAAATGGTAATAGTAGTGCTTGTATAGCCTACGTTTACATGGGTCTCGGTTTACGGTTTCCTCCGGACGAAATTTCGGGGAAAGGTTGTATTGTTTTGAAGTTGTCAAAGTGTGAATCATCACCCTATTTTCTATTGAAATGGAAATGAATTGTGAATCAAGATATTAGCTTTGCATTGCATAGTTTTAAAAAGGGATATAAATATGTTTCGGTAAGAACATGGCATATGTATTCTCCTTGTAGTTTTGTTAAGATTCATACACTGTTGGATTATTTCTATTGGGCTTTGGCTCATCCTATGTGAAAAAAACATTTTAGGTGCTGATGATATGCCTCTGCCAAAGTAGTAGCTTGGGAGGATTTGGAGCAAGAGCTTTTTTTTGTTGTATTCATTTTTTTATAGCAAAGGCCTTTAAATGTATTGGACCTAAAGTCCACTTTTGTTGTAACCAAGAACTATCTTGGAAAGTTGTAAGCCTTTAAGGCATTTCTTATCTTTTTAACTTCCATTCTTTTCTTTTATTTGTAACATATGCTATAGATTCATGGCTAGACATATTGAATGTATACCACATATGTTTCTTTTTTGTAAATCACATTAGATTTAATGGAAGGTAATTATATTAGTATTGTTGTCGTTTATTAATACTATGGATGGATTATGGTAATTATTTTGGGGTATTACAACTTGGTATCAGAGCGTACCGGGTTTGAATACTTTGGTACATGGGAAGTGGTGATTACCATAATGGGTTTGTCTTGCTTGACAAAGATATTTATATGTGTAGTATGCTTATGTGATAACATGCTTATGTGTTTATATGTGTATGGAATTTAGTTCCTAAGATATTGATTGAGTCTACGAGTTTCTAGAAGTCTTATTAAAAGAACACTTGATCACTGCTGTTTCTAATTGGAACTCTAGCAACGCCGCGGGACGATCATAATTTAAGAAGGAAATTCGTATGTGTTTATGTGATTATGTGCTTATGTGGAGTGAATTACTGTTGTCTATCGCATTAGGACGCGAGTGAATTCACTTCGGTACATTTGTAAATATGTTAATCTCTTTTTTTACCTTCATTAGGATGTCAGGACGTGGACGTGGTGGTGGTAGGCGTGGTAGGCCTAGAAGGCATGAAGTGCCTTTAACGGACAAAATTTTGACGCAAGAGGAAGTGGTTGGTCAGGCCAATGTGGTCGAACCGGTTGGTCTGCAGGCCATGGGCGCTTTGGTCCATGAAATAGCTGGAGCTTTTAAGGAATCTGTAGACATTCTCTGAACTGAGAATCAAGTCTAGGCCCAAGTTGTTGAAGCAGGGCCATCCTTCTTGAAGAGGAAGTTCTTCCGATCCAATTCGGATGAGTTTTTAGGGATCCGAAAGAGCCTTTGAAAGCGGATGAATGGCTCGAGCAAATAGGGAAGACGTTTGAGATGCCTGGCATCGAAGACGACAGGCTGAGAGTGACCTTGGCATCTTTCTAGTTGAAAGGGGATACAGGTCAGTGGTAAAAGTATGCGCGTGGGCTCATTGGAGTGACTTAGGAGGCTTTTGTCAATGCCTTCCAGGACAAGTTCTTACCTCTCATTGCTAGGGAGAAGTTGAAAGATCAGTTTCTGAAACTTAAGCAGCTCAGTTTGCAATGGCGACAGAGGAAGGCTTTTGTATCGAGTTCAAAAAGAGATTGAGGACCGGGCTTCTTTTCAAAGTAGCTTGGTCGATGATTAGGGACTACGAACTCCTTGTGGAGACGGTGGCTCATCTTGAGACTGTAGTTCAAGCAGAGGAGGAGTGGATGAGGGGCTCCAAGAGGAATTAGGAGGTTTAGGTGGGGAGTCAGGACAATAAGAGACAAAGGGGTTCCACCCCATAGCAGTCCCAGGCAGCACAGTCTAGATCCACCTTCCTAGTACCGAGTTTGGGCTTATGGAGAGGTAATTAGGGAAGTTTCTCTTGTTACAAGGGTGGCCAGTTAGGTCACAATTCGCCAGTTTGCCCGCAGAAATAAGGAGAGTAACAGTCTGCGCCGCATGCAGCTCATTCTCAAAGCGAAAGTCAGGGGAGAGGGCAGCTGCCTACTTGTTACCAGTGTGGGCAGTCAAGGCATATAAAGAGGTTTTGCCCTCAGTTGGGTAGTACACCTGGTGCGTCTAGTTCGAGGCAGACACAAGGCCACCAACCCGCACAGACAGTTCAGGTCTCAAAGGCCAATTAGGGAGCCTCTTCGGCTCAGTTTGTGCATCAAACTTATGCTCTGAGGGGTGAGCAGGTGGAACAGAGACCTACAGGATGTGTGTATGCTGTTACCACACCAGACCTAGTGCCAGCACCTTCAGTTGTGAGAGGTACTTTCTTGTTATGTAATTCTATTGCCAATGTGTTAATTGATATGGGTGCATCCCATTCATTCATCTCGTCTGCATTTGCATTGGCATTGGGGTTAGAATTGGCTTGGTTAGCATCTCCACTTAGTGTAGAGTCACCTATTGGTAGTGAGATTGTCTTGGAACAGGGGTGTCGGGGTAGTGATATAGAGATTGCCGGATGTTGACTTCCTTTTGCATTTGTGTTGATTGATATGTCGAGTTTTGATGCTATATTGGATATGGACTGGTTGTCATCATATTGGGCTGTCATAAATTGTGACCATCAGAGGGTTACTATATGTACCTTGAGTGGTGATTGTTTTTATTTCATGGGGGACAGGACCGATAGAGTTTTGTCACTGGTATATGATCCACGTGGTCAGAGTGAGCTTAGTTGTCTACTTGCAAACTTCTTGGGTAACGAATGTGATGTGGTTCGAGTTGAGTTGCCGAGGGTAGTCTGTGAATACCCGGATGTTTTTCCTAAAGATCTCACTAGTTTACCAACTCACTACGAGATTGAGTTCTCTATTGATTTAATGTCTGGTACAGCATCGATCTCTATGGCACCCTATAGATTTGCACTTGTTGAGTTGAGTGAGTTGAAAATTCAACTCCAAGAATTGTTAAATAAGGGTTTCATTCGCCCTAGTACTTCACCTTGGGGAACACTGGCCCTCTTTGCTAAGAAGAAGGATGGTGCCTCGCCGCTTTATACTGATTACCAGAAGTTGAACTGGGTAACTGTCATGACCCGAACCCGCCCCTATGGGTTAGGGACATAACCAGCCAGTAATCAAGTGACTACCTACGGCCTCAATCCATATAAGACATAACTCATCAGAGTAAAGGGGCCAAATGAAAGCAAATTTAAAACTTTGTCCATAGAGCTGTGCTTATATACACATCATAACATTTCACATAAGTATTCATTAATAACTCACATCAAAGGGAAGTTAACATATAAACTGTACATGCAGGATCATTCAAGTCTAAGTTAGTCAAGCCCAAAGTTCATATACAAAAGTGATTCAATGTTTTTGACAACATAACAAAACTATAACAAAAGAGAAAAAGAGGCGAAGACAAGTCAAGCGTGAGACATTGGGCTGCCTCTTCAAAACCTTGACTATTTCTCACATATTTCACTGAGGCTGGGTTTGGACATCCCTTGGCTTATGAATGAGCGTGAGCGAAAGCTCAGTGAATAATATCAAATAAAGAAAGTACACGAATGAGATTCACATATATCAAACGGACTTGGGCCTATTTAGTATTCCACATCATGTATTATTCAGTATGTTAGGCGTTTCAAGCCCGAACATATCAAACGGCCTCTGGCCCTCTTTGTTCTTAAACGAACGGCCTCGAGCCCAATTCATTAATGTATATCAAACGGCCTTTGGCCCAATCATTCATATCCAACGGCCTCTGGCCCATTCATTCATATCCAACGGCTTCTGGCCTATTCATTCATATCTAACGGCCTCTGGCCCATTCATTGACCTATTCATTCATATCCAACGGCCTCTGGCCCATTCATTGGCATAACAAACATTTGTCCGCAATTTAAATTATCAAACTGATAAGACTTATAGGGAAATAAGCAATTGGACAAATATATACTTCAAATGATTTCTATTAAGATATTACTCCCAGTGTTCTGCCGGCGGGTTTGCCCTGGAGCTCGACCCCACACATTTTATGAACACAATGGGTCACAAACAATTCAATCCGTTCTTAATTCATACATCCCTCTTAGGCTTCTTTCTTATCCTTTTAATTCATTTATGATGCCCAATGCATGCCTAAGAGTGCTTAGAAATGAACGAGAACGGAAAATGAATCACAGAACACCTTTACAAAATTTCTGAAACAGGGGTCCCCGCTTGAGTGTGGACTTTCCCACTCGAGCGGACCCATTAGGTCTGTAAAAGTTCTGGTTGTCTCATTTTTACGCTCGAGCGTGAATTCGGATGCTTGAGCTGAAGGTCTCACTACATGGCTCCCCGCTCGAGCGGACACCAATGTCTGCAAAACTTTTGGGAGCTCGTATTTCCCGCCCGAGCGGACATGCCAAATTCTGGAAAATCCAGAATTGTTCTTCAAGTTCAAACTCGACCTCCAAAGGTCCAAAACTCATAATTTTGGTTTCAAAACATGCAAATACATTATATATCATGAGTATACAAGCAAGATGAGGTCAATTGCTCAAAATCATGGTCACATTCTCAAATTATTCAACACTTCTTTTGTATAATCAAACTCATGCCTTCAAATCTCATGTAAGCTCCATATTTCCAACAACCAAACATGCATGTCAATTTTTGACTTCAATTCCCTTTCAAATAGCACCAATGATGCTCATAACCATTACGAGTTCCTAGTGATGCCTTTTAGGCTGACTAATGCACTAGCCGTGTTCATGGATTTGATGAACCGAATCTTTCGCGAGTTCTTAGACTGATTTGTAGTCGTCTTTGTTGATGACATCCTGATTTACTCACTCTCCGAGGAGGAGCACGAGAAACACCTGCGGGTTGTGCTTGAGTTGCTTAGAGTCCACAAGCTGTATGCTAAGTTCGGGAAGTGTGAAGTTTGGTTGAGAGAAGTTAAATTCTTAGGCCATATGGTATCTGGGGAAAGGGTGACTGTAAATTCATCCAAGATAGAAGCAGTACAAGATTGGGAGTAACCTAAGAATGCTTTTGAGATTCATAGTTTCTTGGGATTGGCTGGGTATTATCGTCAGTTTGTGAAAGATTTGTCTAGGTTAGCCTTACCGTTGACTAGACTAATGAGGAAGGGAATCAAATTTGTATGGAGTGAGACTTGTGAGAAGTCGTTTCAAGAGCTTAAGGTTAGACTTACCATTGCTCCAGTATTGATTATTCCGTAGAGGAATTCTGGCTATTTGGTGTATTGTGACACTTCACGGGACAGTTTGGATTGTGTTTTGATGCAGGAAGGGAAGGTAGTGGCTTATGGCTCACAGCAGTTGAAAACACATGAGAGGAACTACCCTACTCATGACCTAGAGTTAGCAGCTGTGATCTTTACCTTGAAGATTTGGAGGCATTACTTGTATGGTGAGAAATTTGAAGGGTTTTCTGATCATAAGAGTCTGAAATATCTATTTACACAGAAAGACTTGAATCTGAGGCAGAGAAGGTAGATGGAGTTTATAGAAGATTATGACTTCGAGTTGCACTATCATCCAGGAAAAGCCAATGTAGTGGCTGATGCCTTGAGTAGAAAGTCCTTTAGTAGTGCAACGAGTATTGCCATCATAGAATGGGAGATATTGGGTGCTACTTGTGAATTTGACTTGCGTCTTAGAGAGACTATTGAGTCTGCAGCCTTGTTTTTGATAGTTGCACAACCCACACTTGTGAGCCAGGTGATGGAAGCACAAAGGGGTGATCCTGAGGTAAAATCCCTCCGGGAGAAGATCTTTAGTGGGAATGTGGAAAAGGAATTGAATGTATACTCAAACTTGAGAGGAGGTACTCTGAGAGTTTCACCATTCACGCCTTGCGATGCACCCAGAAAGCACAAAGATGTATCATGACCTTAGTCGTTAGTTTTGGTGGAAGGAGATGAAGAAGGATGTAGCCGTGTTTGTGTCGAAGTGCCTTACTTGTCAACAAGTGAAGGCCGAGTATCAGAGGCCAGCGGGTTTATTGCAACCCTTGCCTATAGCCGAGTGGAAGTGGGAGCATGCCACAATGGATTTTGTTGTGGGTCTTCCGAGGACTCAACGGGGTAGTAATGCGATTTGGGTGGTAGTTAACCAGTTGACTAAGTCAGCGCACTATGCGCGTGAGTGACTCGGTAGATTATCTAGCCGACCTCTATATTAGGGACATAATGAGACTTCATGGGGTCCCTATGACTACTGTTTCGGATAGAGACCCGCGTTTTATGGCTCGTCTGTGGCAGAGCCTACAGAATGCCTTGGGCACTAGGTTGACTTTTAGCACCGCCTATCATCCCCAGACTGACAAGCAGTCTGAGCATACTATTCAGATCCTTGAGGATATGCTTCAAGATTGTGTCCTTGACTTTAAGGGGTCATGGGAGAGGCACTTGCCATTAGTGGAGTTTGCCTACAACAATAACTTCCGCTTGAGTATTGGTATGGCATCGTTTGAGGCCTTGTATGGCCAACTGTGTAGGTCTCTTGTGTGTTGGGCCGAGGTAGGCGATGCACCTATGATGGGTCTGGAGTTAGTCCGGGAAATGATGGAGAAAGTTGCACTCATCCGTAAGAGGTTGGTCACGGCTCAGAGTTGTCAAAAGAGCTATGCCGACCGTAGGAGGAAGCCGTTGTCCTTTGAGGTGGGAGATCACGTCTTCCTAAAGATATCACCTAGACGGGGTTTGATGAGGCTTGGAAAGAGCGTGAAGTTGTCTCCTAGGTTTATTGGGCTTTTTGAGATCCTAGAACGGACTGTGGAGGTAGTAGCTTATCGTTTGTCCTTGCTGCCACAGCTTTCCGGGGTGCATGATGTGTTCCATATTTGTATGCTTCAGAAGTATGAGCCGGATCCTTCACATGTGTTGGATTAGGCTGAGTTAGAGGTCGATGAGGATGCCTCGTATGAAGAGAGACCTGTTAGAGTTTTAGACACTCGAGATCAAGTCTTGCGAGGTAAGATGATTCCTTGGTAAAAGTGTTGTAGCGACACCACAGGATTGAGGTAGCCACTTGGGAGCGTGAAGCAGAAGTCCGCGAGAAATATCTGGACTTGTTTATTGACGATTGAACATGTATTGAAACTTTGTTATGTTAATGTAATATAAACATTGTGTATGTCTTGAAAATATGAATTGTACATTCAGTAATAAGCAGATAATTATCTTGTTGATAAGAATGGGTGATTGGTGAATGGATCATGATGATGGATTTGGATGACTATTAGTGTTTTAATTGATTTAAACTTGGTTTTAAATGTTTGGTTTAAATTTTTGGGATGAAATTCCTTAAGGGGGGAGATTATAGCGTTCTTGGTTTAAACCCGATCCATTTGACTCATGGATTCAAGTTTCTTTCCTTGTACAGTTGTTCTTGCTTTGTTTTCTGCTATTCTCTCTTTGAGTTGGGCTATTGGGTCGTGCTGGTTGTGTTTGGAACATGTTGGTAGCTTGTTTTTCAAACTTTTGTTGCCCAGATTTTTGTCTTTTCGCTTGAGCGAAGCTTCTTGCCCTCGAGCGATCTTTGTGAACATCTAGTATTTTTGTAGGTCTGCAAAAATACTGAGGATTTGTATTCTTCGCTCGAGCGAAGCTTCTTGCGCTCGAGCAATGACCTCTGTTTGCAAAACTATTGGGAGTGTGTATTCTGCGCTCGAGCGAAGCTTTTTGTGCTCAAGCAAAACAACTTATTGTGTTTGGTCGCTCAAGCGAGCTGTGCATATATCAATTCGTAAATAGCCCATTTTAAGTCACTTTTTCATATCTCTCTCTCTCTAAACATTTCAAAATCCAATTTTCTCTCACTCTCTCTCTAAAACTCACATATTTCCCTCAAATACACCTAGATCCGTCGATCTTTTCACTCGTGTGTCTTTGTTAAAAACATAGAGCTTGGCGAAGGCTTCGTTCTAGTCGAAGCAAAGTCGGTTTTTGGCGACTTTGGGTTTCCCTCACTCTCTCTATTGTGCTCTAGCATGAGGTAGGGATATTTTCCACACTTTTTATGAGCTTTAACTTAGTTATTTGTTGTTTCTAAACTATATTGCAAATTTGGAAGGTTTGGAACAAATCTAGGGTTTTGGAT
Source organism: Camellia japonica (assembly GCA_030407325.1). Lineage (NCBI taxonomy): Eukaryota > Viridiplantae > Streptophyta > Magnoliopsida > Ericales > Theaceae > Camellia > Camellia japonica. The sequence goes on along the minus strand of JAPPVO010000031.1, from coordinate 158,286,923 downwards.
AAAAAAATCAAAAGAGGGGTTTTTCGAATAGTCTCTTGGAAATGGTTTTGCTATTGAAAATAATGTGGAGTTGGGTGGCAATTGCTGATTTTGAATGCTTGGATTTGATTTTGAAAAGAGTAAGAATTTTGCCCTAAGTAACTCAAATGTTTATTTTATATAAATAAATGAAATTGATGTTGGAACAGTAAAATTGGATTGGTATTGATGAGGATGGTAGAGTTGGTTATGTATTATCACTCACCTCTTAAGATTTGGAAAGTTTACCCTTATGGAATATAAACTATCTGTTTAGAAATATCTGGTTTGGGCTATCGGTGGAGGATAGCTATTATTGTTGTAAAATTTGCATATGAATTAGGAAAATTAAAACTATTTTCTCATTCATTTGGATTGAACATTATTTCACACTTATACATTGAAAATGTTATTGCTCTGAGAAAATGGGTGAATCCGGGAAACATGAATTGTGTTGTTGAACTAAATTGGACTGAGTGTCCTGGGTGAAATTCCCAAAAACCGTGTGTGTACATGGGTATCGATCTCGCAAACGAAATTTTCGTGATATGGCAATAGTAGTGCTTGTATAGCCTACGTTTATATGGGTCCCGATTTACGGTTTCCTTTGGATGAAATTTTCGGCAAAGGTTGTATTGTTTTGAAATTCTTAGATTGTGAATCACCACCCTATTTTCTATTGAAATGGAAATGAATTGTGAATCAAGATATTAGCTTGCATTGCATAGTTTTAAAAAGGGATATAAATATGTTTTGGCAAGAACATGGCATATGCATTCTCCTTATAACTTTGTTAAGACTCATACACTGTGTTGGATTATTTCTAGTATACTTTGGCTCATCCTATGTAGGAAAAACATTTCAGGTGCTGATCATATGTCTCCACCAAGGTAGTAGCTTTCGAGGATTTGGAGCAAGAGCTTCTTTTTTGTTGTATTCATTTTTGTATAGCTAAGGGCTTTAATTATATTGGACCTAAAGTCCACTTTTGTTGTAACCAAGAACTATCTTGGAAAGTTGTAAGCCTTTAGGGCGTTTCTTATCTGTTTAACTTCAATTCTTTTCTTTTATTTATAACATATACTATAGATTCATCACTAGGCATGTTGAATGTACACCGTATATATTTCTCTTTTGTAAATCACGTTGGATTTAATGGAAGGTAATTATGTTAGTATTGATTTCATTTATTAATATTGTGGACGGATTATGGTAATTATTTCGAGGCGTTACAAGCGCCCAAGTCTTACGGGCGGTTAAAATGGATTGTCTACATTGGGCAATGTGCTTTTTTTTATTGTACTTTTTAAATGTAGGTACAAGATATGAAAAGAGTTTTTTTTATTTGAAATGTTTAGGTTGCTCAACATAACAACCTAAATTTTGCTTTAGTAAACATTAAAGGGAAAGGAAATATTATTCTACCCCCCAAACTTTCACGCATTTTTTAATTTGACCCTCAAACTTCAATTAATATCAATTTTACATCTAAATTTTTGAAATTTTGATCAATTTAGCTCTTGCCGTCACATTCTATCATTTCGTTTATAATTAGACGAAATGTGCTGACGTGGCACCAAAGTTTATTTGGAATTTCATTTTACCCCCAAACTATACATTAAAAATCAATTTCCCCCAAAATATAAAAAAAAAATAATAATAAATCTAAATATATAATAAATAATTTTTTATCTCAATAATGAAAAAATTATATTTTAAATAATATATACTTTGCAAAAAAATAAAAAAATATAAAAAAATCTCATTTAAAATTATCTTGAGACTTTTGGGATAACCTATAAAAGCCAAAAAGTCAAAACGTTACTAAAAAAGCCAAAAAAGTTTATATTATTTGGAAGAAGCTTGTAGGGGAAGCCTAGAGGGAAAAATTATTATTTTGCTGTTTGAATTCAACTATCAAAAAGTCAAAAAGAGTAGAATGGTCATTTTGATTTTACTACAATATTTTATTACACATCTTTTCGTAAAAAGTCAAAAAATTATCCCTAACATATATATATTTTTCTCTACTTTTTAGCCAAAAAGTCAAAAAGTGTACTTATATAGTACATCCCCAACATAATTTTCAAATTTTTTCCCATTCAATTTTGAAATTGCTATTAGTTGGTCAATTCTACTGAAATTAATTTGGACAACAAACCAGTTACAATTGCGTTTGCGCACACACATAGAGTAGCCACGAAATTTTTAGCTCAATAAGTTTCTCCAGGATCTACTTGAGATAATTTGAGACCTATGAAAACAGGTACGTGTATGAGTACTAGTATTGGTACGATACGAGCACGTTGACACAATAAAATCCAAAAAAAAAAAAAAAAAGGTACGAGTACGGCTTAATACGTTTGTAAAAAAAATTTGTTTATAATTTGAAATAATACAAAAATTGATTAAATGGTTTAATTTGTTAAATCTAACATGCAATTGACATTTAATGCCAAAAGTACAAGAAACATCAAAATTAAATATCATTATATTAAATAACTTACAAATCATAGCTTAATTTTAAACCATGCTAAGTACAAAACTAAAAATGAAAAAGAGGTCTAGTAAAAATAATTTTATCTTTGTAGTAAAAGAAAATATTGTTTCTACTGAGGTACGACACAGCTTATGTATATACTAAATATGTTTGGATACACCAAAAATTAAAAAGGAAAAATTTAAGTATGTGTTTTGAGTACCCGGTATGTATGTAGAAATATCATACATCAGTAAGTATCCGGTACGGGTACAACATATTTGTCGAATTATCCACACTTCATAGTCTCAAAATAATTCTAAATGTGGATTTTTATATTTTTTCAAAGTATATATTATTTAAAATTTAATTAATTTATTTATTTTTATATTTGGGGGGTAAATTGATTTGAAGGTATAGTTTGGGGTGTAAAATAAAATTCTAAATGAATTTTGGTGCCATATCAGCACATTCCATTAAATTGTAGACGAAATGTGACAGTAGGGGCCAAATTAATCAAAATTTCAAAAGTTTAGGTGTAAAATTGATATTAATCAAAGTCTGTGAGTCAAATTGAAAAACGTATGAAAGTTTAGGGGGTAAAATGATATTTCCTCTTAAAAGAACGTCAATGATATAAATTGTCTAATACAAAATAATATTTATTAGGGCTACTAGATAGTCCTCTTATGGTTGATAAAAAATAAGTCATACTATAATTCAAGTTGAACATATTTTTTTCTTAATTAAGATTCATTCATGAAATTTGATTTATTGCTTCATATTCAAATTTAGTTTTAATATAGAGGATATTTTGGTATATTTAATTTGTACGTGAAACATGTATGTGTAATATTAGAAAGATGTTATATTTTGGATTTGGTTCCAAATCAAGATTTTTAGACTTTCATTATCTTTTATTGAATGAGATTTTGCAGTAACCCAATTCACACCAGGTCCAACCTATTTATTAACTCAATTTTTTTACCTAACTACTATTGAATATAGAAATCAAAATATTATGTTTGAATATGAAAATTAGAATAGGAATTAGAATATTAAAAACACAATACATGGAAGCAGGCGAAACAAAGACCTGAAAACTAGCTAAGGAAGAAGAGGAAGGCTCGTCCAGTGGATTCCCAAAGTAGTATAGCTGTAACGCCCTCAAAATAATACATAAAACCCAACATTCTTGAAATGCATAGACATAAGAGAATAAAGCATACTTCTATTTATCAGAGTGTTCATTACAAAAGTATTACATGTTGACAACAAAAGTAAACGCCCCACGGGCTTACAACTTTCCAAGCCAACACTTAGTTACAAAAAGAGAGTACTAACTCAAACATATTAAGCCCTTGGCTTGAAATTTACATGTAATACACAACAGGTAACAACAAAAATCCTTCAGTCTCTAAGCCTCCCAAGCTATGTCCTTGGAGGTGGCATATCACCTGGACCTGAAAATGATGTCCCATATAGGGTGAGCCACAGCCCAGTAGAGGTATACTAAACCAAATATAAACAATGACTAAAACAATAGCATTTGATAGATGGTTAACACATATGAACAGATTTATAACATAATCCAATTCCATGACACAAAGTTCATGTTTCATTTCATATTTCTTTATTTATACGATTTCAATGCATAATCCTGACTCAGAACCTGGCCAAACAATTCAATGGGGTTATAACTCATATTATAACGCTTCCATATTTCACAATTTACATGAGACTATTCTCATATTCAAACACTTCCATACTTCAATAAGTACACATATTTGTTGTACTAATGGAGTCCATCCCCTGTCTCCTCCCAAACAGCTTTGAGTGTCTATAGTGACCCCGGTCTTTTCCCATTTGGTGGTTGTATCCGGACTTACGTTCCGTAGATTCTGTCGTTATATATTTGTTGTTGTCGTCCTTTAATTCCTTATTTTTGAGTTATAGGATGTATTGGTCAGGTTTGTCACAGGCTGGGAGTGTTTGGGAGCAAAGAGTTGCTGCCCAGAATTTTGGTCCTTCGCTCGAGCGAGCAGTTTGTCGCTCGAGCGAGCCTTATATTTTTGGTCCTTCGCTCGATCCAGGGTTTATTCGCTCGAGCGAGAAGTTGCGTCTAGTATAGACCTGAGAGCTGTATTTGTTGGCTCGAGCGAGCTTTCCTTCGCTCGAGCGAGTTTCGAGTTCTTCGCTCGAGCGAGCATTCTGTCGCTCGAGCGTGCTTCTGGGTTGCAGACCTGAAGCATCGTATTGTTGGCTCGAGCGAGCTTTCCTTCGCTCGAGCGAGATTTCTTGTTTCTGGTCGCTCGAGCGACTAATCCTTCACTCGAGCGAGCCTGCTTTATTTAAATAGGCAGCAACGGGTTTTAAAACACTTTTTCATCATCTTTTTCATTCCAAAACCCTAGATACGACTTCTCTCTCTCTCCACTCACCTTCTCTCTTAGGTATCATCTCTTTTTAGGGTGTTTCTACCCTAGGTGCTTTATTAAAAAGATAGAGTGAGTCGAGAGCTTCGTTTTAATCTGAGAGTTTGGCGGTTTGGAGCACTTTGGATTTTGGGTCATCATCTCCATCTTCTCCATTCGGGTTATTTACTTCGAGGTAGGCATTTCCTACTCCATATTATAGGTTTTGTTCTAAGTTTTGGTATTTTGATATGTTGGGAGTTGTTTGGTAATTTTGGGAAAAACCCTAGTGGTTGAAATAAATTAATTTGTGTAATTAATTTAGGAAAAAACGTGGAATTGAGTTTATTTCATGAAATTGGAGATTTAGTGATAAAATGGTGTAGTTGGTTAGTTTAATTACTTACCTATGAAAATGTTAAATTTACATTTGTTGATACATTTATTTCCTGTTTAGAAATAACTATTTTGGGCTATCAGTGGAGGATAGTCGTGATTGTTGTAGACATTGCATGTGGATTAGGGAAAACTGAAACTAATCACATTGGTTAAGTCATTGATTTTGACTGTTGAATTAATACAGAAAATACGTGTATTGATTGTGTGTTGTATATGACAAGTGTTTAATACACTGTATATGCATTTTGTTTAGGAGGAGATAGGGGATGTACTCCACGGTTTAGGGGAAGATAGGGGATGGACCTCTAAACCGGATTTTGTTTGGGAGGAGATAGGGGATGGACTCCATTAGCACCACTTCATGTGTGCTTATTGATTTATGGAAGTGTTTTTGCATGTTGTTGATACAACACAAAAATGTGTATCAATTTGGAAGTATGGAAGTGTTTTGGCATGAGCCTTAGTCTCATTTGTTTTGTTGATATTGGAAGTAATATTAATGTGATATGTAATTCACTGTTATAGTTTGGCCAGGTTTTGAGCCACATTTGATATAAATGGAAAGTGAAACATGTCATGAAATTGTATGTTGATGAAATGGATATTTGTGTTAACCATCTATTAAATGCTATTGCTTTATTCGATGCTTATATTTGGTTTAGTATATTTCTACTGGGCTGTGGCTCACCCTATATAGGAACATCATTTTCAGGACCAGGTGATATGCTACCCCCAAGGACTTAGCTTGGGAGGATTTGGAGTTGAAGACTCTTTTTTTTAGTTAGCTAGTTTGTTATTTTGATGTTACATGTAATTACAAGCCAAGGGCTTAACCTATAGTTGAGTTAGTACTCATTTCTTTTATGTCCAAGTTTTGGCTTGGAAAGATGTAAGCCCATAGGGCATCTACTTTTGTTATTATATGTAATGTTTTTCTTTTAAGAATACTCTAATGAATGGAATAATATTTTATTTTCTTTTAACAATGCATGTTAATATTGTATCTATTATGGGTTTATTTTGAGGGCGTTACAGTGTCCATCCCCTATCTCCCCTCAAACCATGGAGTACATCCCCTATCTCCTCCCAAACAATATGCATATACAATGTAATAGAACACTTGTCATATGCAATAATCAATTAATACACATATTTGATGTATTATTCCAACTGTCATATTCAATGACATAACACGTTTGATTAGTTTCAGTTTTCCCTAATCAACATACAGTGTCTACAACAATCAAGACTATCCTCCACCGATAGCCCAAAGTAGTTATTCCTAAACAGATAATAAATGCATCAAACAGATATAATCTCAACATTTTCATAGGTGAGTGATAAATTAATCCAACTACACCATTCAATCCCATAATTTCTCAATTTCATGGATCTCAACTCAATTTCGCTTTTTCCCAAATTAATTATACAAATTAATTTATTACAACAATTAGGACATTTGCCCCTTTCCTCAAATATTGATCCTAAGACCAAATTTCCTCAATTCAACTCTCAAGCCCACATTTCCAAGGCTTTAAATACACATGAGACTTTAAAACACAAAACCCCTATTTTATAAATTACAAACCAAACCCTAGCTTGTCCCAAATTACCAAACTACACCAACTAATCAAAATGCATAAAACTTATGTCAAAACTCATAAGATGGAGTAGGTTATCCCTACCTCAAAATTCGAAGCCCAAAGGAGAAGATGGTGAAAATCCAAAGTGCTCCAAACCCACAAGTTTTTAGATTAAAAGGAAGCCCAAGTCACCCTCTATCTTTCTTACAAAGAGGTTAGGGTAGAAATACACTATAAGTAGATCAATCCCTAGAGAGAAGGTATATAGAGAGAGAAGATGCAGCTAGTCTAGGGTTTGTGTGAAAAGAGAGGATGAAAAAGTGAAGTGTAATCCCGATGCTGTCAACTGAAATACACCAGGCTCGCTCGAGCGAAGGAGTGGTCGCTCGAGCGACCAGACACAAAGGATACTTGCTCGAGCGTAGAAAGCCTCGCTCGAGCCAACAATTCGAATCGTCAAGTCTGTAACGCAGAAGCATGCTTGAGCGAAGAAAAGCTCGCTTAAGCAAAGAAACTCAAAACATAGACCTCACTCGCTCGCTCGAGCGAAGGAAATCTCGCTCGAGCCAAGAATTGCAACTTTCAGGTCCAGAACCAGATGCAGATGCAAGCTCGAGCGCAGGACTTCTCGCTCGAGCCACCAGACACAAAACTCATCTCTCACTCGAGCGAAGGAACCTTGGCTCGAGCGAAGGAACTAAAACATAGAGATCGCTCAAGCGAAGAACCAAAAATTCTGGGCAGCAACCATTTGCTCCCAATCACACCCAACCTGTAACAATCCTGCCCAAAACATCCTATAACTCAAATACAAAGTATTGAAGGACGGAAAACAAGATATATACAACAATGCTCAACCACGGAACTCAATTTCAGAATACTCTACATAAAAGGGAAAACCCAGGATCACTATAATAGCCCATCACGCTCATAGCCCTTGCTAAAAATCCTTTTCAAACTCAAGTCCTGTAAAAGGCAAAAGGAAGGTAAAAAGATGACAATACAATCAAATTGTTTGGCAAGATGACTAACAGATAAGAGATTATATGCAAAATTTAGAACATGTAAAACAAATAATAAAGTAATGGTAGGGGATAAAGACACTACACCCTTATGACAAACAAAGGATAATGAACCATCAGCACGATACATATATAGGGCAATAGTAGTACGGACTGGCGAAGAAAGAAAGGAAAACTCATCCGTCATATGATCATTAGCCCCAAAATCCAGAACCTATGAAGGGCTAGTAGACCGAACATGGAAACCAATAGAAGTACCTGTTGCAAAAGTAGCAGTAGTAGTAGATGATGGATCAAGAGAACTGACAGTAAGAGATCCAAGCTAAGCCTAAAGCTGATCAATCTAAGTCTGTAACTCCTGTAAATTAGGGATGCCATCACCATGAGGGCAAGAGGAACGTTGCCTCAACTCAAGATGAAGTTTGAAGCAACAAGCCTTAACATGACCAGAAACGCCACAATAATGACAAGTAACTGGACTAGTAGAACCTTGAGAACCAAACTTTATAGCAAGAGCCATCTGATTAGATAAAACGAAGGGAAGACAAAGAAGGAGAGGGGTTGCGAAGGCTGGGTTGAGGTTGGGCTAAGGCTGTCGGAGGGATAAAATGAGTTAGAAACGGATATCGGAGGCTAGAGAGAAGAAAACAGGCAGTCAGTGGTGATGGGTGGTTGAGAGAGAGACTGTTAGTGAGGCTTTAATACCAAAAACAATGAAAATAATTATTGGTCTTACCAATCAATGAGGTAGAGGCCATGTATATATATTATATTCATGATATAATTTAGGAAATAATATACACAAGGTAAGATTCCTATAATCAAAATAATTCCTATTCTAATTTCCATATTCAAACATAATATTTTGTTTACTATATTGAACAAATACTTCTCCTTGAAATATGTTGATGACTTGGTTGAATTGTTCCAAAAGCTTAAGTTGTTAGGAAATGACCTAACAATATATATGAAACTACGACTCCCTCTTACATGTGACTCTGTTTTGCACATGGAGTAACAGACAGATTGAGAGAAACAAGGTGTACAGGTAGAATTGAGTGCACAATACATGGACTCTTATATTTACTATAAAGTGTCCACCGAATATGACAAGAATAAGGGTGTGAAATATGTATCCGACATCCATACAAAATTTGGACTCTTGGATCCTATACTTTTTACAATATTTCTAGAATAAGAAATCCCATTTGCTAAAAGAAAATATTTATAACCTCTAACATTGATAGATATAAAAATTTCACATTTTTTGTAAATCTTATTAATTTTAAGTACATTTCTACACAATTTACAACATTTTATCTAATAATATTATATAATATGTAATATATAGGCTTGTCCATAACAAGTTCTGTACTTATATACTATTTTGGATACATGTCTCAATATCTTAAGATTTAAATTTATAAAAGTTTGACACTTGGACATGCACCCGTACTTGACAATCGTACCCAAGTCCATATGATGTAAATGCATAATGACAAAAATAATGATGGTGACAAAACTTGAACTCAAGGCCTCTTGGAATTAAAGCTTTAATTCTATGTTGAATTGTCTCAAAAGCATAAGCTATTAGGAAATGACCCATGTATATCAAGCTAACAAATTTATTTTTAATCACACTTTATTTATGAAAAGATGTAATTATTTTACTGCCAATTATCACTATTAGATTACTGTGCTAAAGCATTTGACAAAGCAAATATGGTTGGGTCAAGAGCAAGTACAATTGAACCCAATCATATTTAATGTAATGTTAAGTTATTTTCGCTCTTGACCTAACAATATTTGCTAGGGGTGTATGCGGTTCGGATTTAGACGATTTGCGGATCGGTTTGGACCCCCCAGCATTTATGCGGTTTGGGGAAAAGACAACCCGCAACCGCCTGCTGTGCGGTTTGTGTGGATAGGGTTCGCGGATGTGCGGGCGGTTGCGAGTGATTTGCGGATTGAACTTTTTTCTTCAAAAATTTATTTTTGAGCCTTATTTTTTCCCCATTTTGTAAATATTTATTTTGGGCCCTTTTCTTCCCATTCTCTAAAATGCTCCAACATGAATGATTAATGAATTAAAACTTATAAAATTAAAAACACAACAAATCAATTCGTAACACAAACAAATCATTCAAAATCTTAAATCAAATCATAAACTAACACAAGCACATATTTCAAAATCCTAAACTAGAACTCCATATTCATTAAGAAATTTAAAATTCCAAATCACATTTCATTCGAGACAAGTTCAGTTGTGTAGCAATAATAATATGATCAGTATTTATTTAGTTTTAGTTGATATAATACTATTAGCAAATGTAATGCTAGAGTAAGTTCAAAGAATAAAGGATGTTTTGTTTTGGGCAAAAATATTTAGGTGGGATATAGGAATGAAATCAACAGTTAAGATTAAAAAATAAAATAAAAGTGCGGGTGGGTACAATATTTTTTTTCGATGAGTTTAATGACTAAAATGTTATTTTTTCGTCAGTTGTACTTAAGAAAAGTAAACAAATAGTTTAGATTGAAAACAAATCAAAATATTAGGGTTTAGATTAACAAAATAAAAAATTTAGGGTTTATTTTTTTACAAGGGTCAAACCCTGGTATTTTTTTTAATTTCAATTTTCCTAAAATATTTTTTAGATGTGCTTTTGTTTATTTTTAATATTTTTTTTTTTGAGAGAGAGAGAGAGAGATGAAAAAGTGATCCAAAAAGTGACTTTCTTGAATTGACATACGCGTAGACTGTTCGAGCGCAGAAATGGTCGCTTGAGCCACCAAACACAAACGAAAACACAACTCGAGCATAAGAATAGTTGCTCGAGCGCACAATGCACCCCTCCCAATAGTTTAGACCTGTAAAAGTGCGCTCAAGCACAGATATCAAACTCCCAGTAGTTTTGCAGACTACAAAAGACCGCTCAAGCGCAAGAAACTTCGCTCAAGCGAAAAAGCAAAATTCTAGGCAAAGGCTCCTTTGAAAAATGAACTTCCAACCTATTTCAAATGCAACCACAATACTCACCCAACCCGATTCAATAAGGAATAAGATGAACAAGGACATGGACAACCAAATAAGACAAGGAATCCCGTGTCTAAAACAATAAATGGGTCGGGTCAAAACCAGAATTGTTATAACCTTCCCTCCTTAAGGAATTTTGTCCCTGAAATTTTAAAATCAACACAATAACCACTATAATTAAATCAACATAACAATGATCCATCCATCCTCATAACCATGACCCATCCACCGGTCATTCATTCTCACAACAACAATAAACAAATTTTTCGATATTGAATATACAATTCACTTTTTCCAAAACATATGCAATGCTTTATATTCAATCAACATAACAAGATTTTCATTACAAGTTTCAAATATTAACAAAAAGGTCCGGATACTTCTTACGAACTTCTGCCTCACGTTCCCAAGTCGCCTTCCCAATCTCGTGGTGTCGCCACAACACTTTTACCAAAGGGATTGTCTTGCCTCGCAAGACTTGGTCCCGTGTATCTAAGACTCTAACAAACATCTCCTCATACGAGGCTTCCTCATCAACCTCTAATTCGTTCCAATCCAACACATGTGATGGATCCAGCTCATACTTCCGGAGCATATAGATATGAAACACATCATGAATCCTGGAAAGTTGTTGTGGCAAGGCCAAACGATTAACTACCTCCCCAATGCGCTCTGGGATCTTAGAAGGTCTGATAAATCTAGGAGACAACTTCCCACTCTTCCCAAATCTCATCAATCCCCATCTAGGCGATATTTTCAAGAAGACATGATCTCTTACCTCAAATGATAATGGTCTTCTTCTACAGTCGGCATAACTCTTTTGACAACTCTGAGCCGAAACCAACCTCTTACGGATAAGTGTAACCTTCTTCGTCGTTTCCCAGACTATCTCAAGACCTAACATAGGTGCGTCACACACCTTGGCCCAATACACTAGAGATGTACACGGTCGGCCATACAAGGCCTCAATAGGTGCCATGCCAATACTCACCTGAAAGCTATTGTTGTAGGCAAACTCCACTAAAGGTAAGTGTCTATCCCACGAACCCTTAAAGTCAAGAACACAACTGAATGGTACGCTCTGACTGCCCGTCAGTCTAAGGATAATAGGCGGTGCTAAATGTCAACCTAGTGCCTAAGGCATTCTGTAGGCTCTGCCACAACCAAGTAGTGAAACGTGGATCTCTATCCAAAACAATAATCATAGGGACCTCGTGAAGTCGAATTATGTCCCTAACATAAAGGTTGGCAAGATAATCTACCGAGTCACTCATGCTCATAGGTATAAAATGTTCTGACTTAGTTAACCGGTCGACTATCACCCACACGACATCATTACCCCGTTGAGTCCTCAAAAAAAACCACAACAAAATCCATCGTGACATGCTCCTACTTCCACTCAACTATAGGCAAGGATTGCAACAAATGGCTGGCCTCTGATGCTCAGCCTTCACTTATTGACAAGTAAGGCACCTCGAAACAAACAAGGCTATCTCTCTTCATTTCCCTCTACCAAAAATGGTAACTAAGGTCGTGATACATTTTTATGCCTCCCGGATGTACCACAAGGCACGAATGGTGGAACTCTCAGAGTACCTCATCTCTACAAGACTCCGGCACGAAAAGACAGTCAAGATATCTAATACTCGAGTCAGAATACATGTTCAAGCCCTTCTCTACCTTCCCACTAGATATCTTTCCCCGGATAGAATCTACCTCGTGATCACCCCATTGTGCCTCTGTAACTCGGCTCACATGCGTAGGTTGTGTAACTATAGTAAACAAAGCTGCAAACTCAACGGACTCGCCAAGATGCAAGTCAAACTCACCGATAGCGCCCAACATCTCCTATTCCCAGATGGTAATACTAGCTACACTGCTAATGGATTCCTACTTAAGGCATCGACCACTACATTGGTCTTTTCCGAATGATAATGCAACTCAAAGTCATAATCTCCCATAAACTCCATCCACTTCTGCCTCAGATTCAAATGTTTTTGTAAGAACAGACATTTCAAATTCTTGTAATCAGAGAATACCTTAAACCTCTCACCATATAGATAATGTCTCCAAATCTTCAAAGTAAAGATCACTGCTGCTAGCTCTAGGTCATGAGTAGGATAGTTTCTTTCGTGTGTTTTCAACTGACGTAAGCCATAAGCTATTACCTTCCCCTCTTGCATCAAGACACAACCCAAACCTTCCCAAAACGTATCACAATACGCTAAATAACCCAAACCTCTCTTCGGAATGATCAACATTGGAACAGTGATAAGTCTAACCTTAAGCTTTTGAAATGACTTCTCACAAGTTTCACTTCACACAAATTTGATTCCCTTCTTCGCCAGTTTAGTCAAAGGTGAAGCTAATCTAGAGAAATCCTTCACAAAACGTCGGTAATACCCGGCTAATCCCAAGAAACTTCAGATCTCAAAGGCATTCTTAGGTTGTTCCTAATCTTGCACAGCCTCTATCTTAGAAGAGTCTACAGTCATGCATTTCTTGAATACCACATGGCCTAAGAATTTCACCTCCTTCAACCAAAACTCACACTTTCCGAACTTGGCATATAATTTGTGGGCTCTAAGTAACTTAAGTACAATCCAACAATAATATACATTTTCAAGGACACACAAGCCAACAATAGTACCATAACCACACCCCTACCCAGATTCACTAAGGTGTTCACCCATTTTTCTCAAAACAATATACAGTTTTAATGTGTCGACTATGCAACAATACTCAATGCAAGTGGATGAGAAATTAGTTTCAATTCTCCTATTTCTCATGTAATTTCTACAACAATCATAGCTATCTTCTACCGATAGTCCAAAACAAACATCTCTAAACAGATAGATAATTTCCAATAAATATAAACTTTTCAAAATTTCAAGATGAGAGTGATAATACATATCCAACTCCACCATCATCATCGTCATCATTCCAATTCCATAAACTCAACATCATTTCCATTTCCTCTTTACAAAATCAAATATTTACATTTTAGGGCAAAATCCTTTTTTTTTTTTTTTCATAAATCAATTCCAAAGATAAAATATACCATTTTATCACAACCTAATCACATTTTTAATTCCACAACCATTTTTAAGAATCCATTTGAAAGCCTCTCTTTTGATTTCAAAACCAAAACCTTAGATTTTTATCCAAAAATTCCCAAATCACAATCTTGTTAAGAAAAGCAAATAAATAAGTTAAAAATCATACTAAATTGTGGAGAAATCCCTACCTCAAGTTAGAAGATAAGCAAGAGCAAGGTTAAAACTTCAACGGAGTCGAAAATAGACTTTGCTTCGATCAAATGGAAGCTCTAGCTGAGCTCTATCTTTTTACCAAAGGGACTAGGGTGTAAAGGTCAATGGTGATAGTGTATTTGAAGGTTAAAGATGAGTTTTAGAGAGAGTGTGTCTAGATTTAGGATTTTGAAATGTTTAGAGAGAGAGAGAGAGATAAAAAAGTGATCCAAAAAGTGACTTTCTCGAACTGATATATGCGCAGACCGCTTGAGTGCAGGAATGATCGCTTGAACGACCAGACACAAACGAAGACACAGCTCGAGCGAGTCTTGGGCTAGGCTTTGGGCTGGCGGACCATTTTTACACCCTTAAAATCAAACATCCCTAATGAGTGATCAATATTCTTAATTATTATTTTTTCTTCTAAAATTAAAAAATGTAAGATTTCATAAAATTTATTTTACCATTGGAGATATGATTGTCTCATTGACATAAATTTATTTTTTAAAATAATATTTTAAGATGCAAATTTTAATAAAAACTTAAAATAAACTTTTGAGAATGATCTTTTTAGTAATTTTTTTAACTTTTTATGGAAAAAAAAAAAACATGTAAAAAAGTAGAGAGAAAATCAAAAAAAAAAAATTTGTAGTGATTTTTTAAACTTTTTTTTTCTCTAAAATATCAACTTTCCAAAATAGGTCTTAGTCTTTCTTTGATATCCAATTAAAAAAGTCACATTCTTTTTAATTCTTTCGTCTTTAGTAAATTTTTTTTTAATAATGTTTTATTTTCTGATTCATGTAGAAGAATTTAAAAGTAAAAAATAAAAAATAAAAATCAGTCAAAAAAACGTTTAAAAAGCCAACTGTTTTTTACCACTTTTTTTTTTTCTTGGTCTGCAACATATATATTTTTGTTTTTTTGTTTGTTCAGTCAAGTATAACCTAAACGTTTAAAATATTTAAAAAAAAAAAAAATCATAAAAGTGAAAAAAGTCAATAAAAAAGCTAATCTCAAAGACATTAGTTAGGATATAAAAAATATGGGCCACAACAACTAATAAAGAATTTCAATATCAAAATTATGAGAAAAAATAATTGAAAGTTTAACATTAAACACCTAGCAAAGTTTTACTTTCTAAAATAGTTAAATTATAAATATTATATGGTCTATATAAAATAATTAGTTCTATTTTTTTTTCATTCTCCAAAAATAAAAACAATAATAATAGCATCTATTTTTTTATTAGATAGATTATAATATTAAGTTAATATAATTGACCAAACCATTCACATGATTGCATGTATGAACTTGCTATGTTATTATATTTGAAGGAACAATAACTATTTTAAAGGAGAATTGTCAAAAAAAATTAGAAGAAATGTAACTATTCAAATGTAAGACTTTGAGTATAATTGTCGTATTTGAAAGAAAATATTACATTATTTTCTAGACATATTTTGTAAAATTCTGAAATGGTAAGGTAATTTTTTAAAAAATGTCATAATTAATAGAAACTAAATTAAAGCAAGTTTTAAAATTAATTGTGATAGAGACCCCCACACATATATGATCCCCACAAACCCCACTCTCATCCCAACCACTCATAATGTAGGGCCCATATATACATGAGTGGACCCCACACACACATTAAGGGCTAAAATCAATTTGGGGGTCATCAAACCCCCAAAAAAGAGGGTCCCAAACATTTCTAAAATATTAAATTGAGTTTTAATTATATGACATTTTATAAGAAAAATAGAAACAAATTATATTTTGTATAAACATTTTTAGAAGGATTTAGAAATTAAAAACTAAATTTATTTTTTTGTGTAAGCATTTTTAAAAAGATCATATTGTAGGGAAATTTGAAAACATTTCCTTATTAATTAATAAACAATAATGACATATTCTTTCATTTTAAAACTATTTAATTTAGTTTCTATTAATTAAATATCTAAGAGATATTACCATATTGTGAAACCTAATACTTTCATAACATCTGTATTAAATTCAATAATTTGAGAAAATCATATTAAGATTTTAACCCTTCAAAACTCTGGAACGTTTTTGCTTATATTATATAGTAGGGACATTTTTTCATAAATTCTATATGCCCGACTTAAGACCCATTCGGTCTTGTTCATATTTTTATAATGCTTTAAATCCTCGTTAATGTGAAATGATTCTATTATCACAATTTTAATATTCTCTAATTAAGGGGAATTGATCAATAAGTCCCATATTTTTAGACTTGTAACTCATATAGTCCTATATTTTTTCTTGTGATCCATTTAGTTTTTTGGGATGTATAATGACTCCTTTACCCGCCATATTGGAGTGTCACATTTAGAAAAAGTAGACTAAAGAATTTTTTAGTGTCACATCATATCCGTCACGTTAGAGTATCACATTTGGGAAAAATACACCAAAGAGTTTTTAATTTTTTTAGAGTATCACATCATATCCGCCACATTGGAGTGTCACATGTCACATTTGAAAAAAGTACAATAAGGAGTTTTTAATTTTTTTAGAGTGTCACATCAACCCGCCACGTTGTCACGTTTGAGAAAAGTATATACTAAGAAGTTTTTATTTTATTTTTTTGAAGTATCACATCATACCTGTCACGTTGTCACGTTTGCAAAAAGTACACTAATGAGTTTTTATTTTTTTTAGAGTATCATACTTGCCACGTTGTCACGTTTGAGAAAAGTACACTGAAGAGTTTTTATTTTTTTGGAGTGTCACATCATACCCGCCACGTTGTCACATTTAAGAGTTTTTATTTTTTTTAGAGTGTGACTCATACCCACGTTGTCACGTTTGAGAAAAGTACACTGAAGAGTTTTTATTTTTTTGGAGTGTCACATCATTCCCGCCACGTTGTCACGTTTAGGAGTTTTTATTTTTTTTAGAGTGTCACTCATACCCACATTGTCACGTTTGAAAAAAATACACTAAGGAGTTTTTTTTTTTTTTGAAGTGTCCATCATACCCGCCATGTTGTTATATTTGGAAAAAGTACACCAAGGAGTTTTATTTTTTTTGGAGTAAAAGTTTTGGAGTGTCACATCATACCCGCTATGTTGTCATATTTAGGAAAAATACACTAAGGAGTATTGTTGAAGTGTCATATTAACACCTGTCACATTGGAGTATCACATCATATTTGTAACATTAATAAATAAATAAAAAAAGAAGGTATATTTGTCCACCAAAACACTACCAAAATCAAAAATAGGACCACACGGAAAGAAATTCTCCACTAATAGAACTTAATAGATCAATAGAAAAAATTTGGGACTAATTAGAGTACTTATTTGTGAGATGATATTTATTGGCAAATATCTCAACAATTAAATACCATAAACTATTTCAATATGAAAACAATTAAATGTTATAAACTCCGTCAATATGAAAACAAAATGTCATGGACTATTTCAATATGGAAATAATTAAAGAGAAATTTATTTGGAAATCCCATCCCAGAAAATCTTACAAATTTTCTTATAAATAATTAAATCCCATTAAATTTGAAAGGGTACATCGTGAGATCCTTCCACTATATTTTTTAGAAATTCTTTGGAGATATTACATTTGCTTTTCAAATGTGGTGTACTTTATGTAGGAAATTTTAATTTGAGATTGTCAATATCATTTTAATATGTGCGCTATTATCTTATTAAATTTTTATCAAATGTATCATTATTAAACTATGACAATAGAACATTATTCTAATTTATATACTATTATCATGTTAAATTTTTAATATGAGATAAGACTTTTTGAATTATGAAATTATCTATGGGACTAGATGGGTCATAACTTAACAATAAGAATTTATTAGTCAATGGCCCATAATTAAATACTATAAACCTTGTTTTAAATCATCCCCCACCCCCCCCCCCCCCCACAAAAAAAAAAAAAAAAAAAAAAAAAAAGAAAAAAAAAAAAAAAACTGAATACAATATTATCAAAAAAATATTTGGAGATTGTTTGCTACATTCATAAAGAGAATTTGCAAAACAAGAAAATTTTAATATTAGTCAATGGCTCATAATTAAATACTACAAACCTTGTTTCAAATCATTCCAAAAAAAAAAAAAAAAAAAACAAACAACAACAACAACAAATACAATATTATCAAAAAATATTTGGAGATTGTTTGCTACATTCATAAAGAGAATTTGCAAAACAAGAAAATTTTAATTTTTTGTGACCTAACTTAATGTAAACATTCATATAAAAAATGTACATATCTATACTATATTATATAGTAATGAGACTTTTTGTGAGGAGTCTTGTGAGACCTCTAAAAGTTTCAACTAAAATTTTGAATTTTTGAATTAAAAATAATTCAAAAAAATGCTATTGGCTAGCACATTAATGTAATAATTATAAAAATACTAATTATTCCATGATTTATGTTTTCCAAAAGGAAAGTTAAAAGAAACTCTTTTTTGATTTGTCTAAACCTATTATATGTCTTGGCAAATTTCAAAATTATAGATTTAAATTCCTTTTTTCTTCTCTTTTTTCTCCAAAATATTATCTCTCTACACAAAACCTTAGTTGTTACACAATGGAACTTTTTTTCACATCATATAAAACTTGTTTATCGTTCAAAATATTATTTCATGCAATAGATCACCGTAACACTTTTAAACTGTTTTGACAGAGATATTCAAGGTTAGTTAATATTTATTATTTTCTATTGATTATGTCTCAATTTCTTCTTTATAATTCATGGCTAGGTGATAACTGTAGGGTGGAGATGAAATGATGGCATCAATGAATCTAAAGTGTAGATTGACTCAATTAAAAAAGTTAACGTTTTGGGGTTTTTCTAATTTTTTTTTTTTTAGAGAAATATGATGGAGTGTTTGTGATAATTCAGTATGTAAAGAAAATACATGTGTGTTCACATTTAAAAAATAAAAAATAAAAAAAATGTGAATTATATTTTTATTAACAATAGATATTTTTTAATTGTTTTCACTATAAAATGTTGCTAATTTTTTTTTTTTTTTTTTTTTGGAGGTTCTAACCTCGTTCATAAATACTTTTTAATGCCTTAAATTTATTTACTAACAGCAAGTTTGTAACGTTCCGAAATAATTGCTATAAGCCACCCACAATATTAATTACATAACAACACATGGTGAAATAATTCTCTTTCATTTATCCCAGTCACTTGTACAAAAAGTGACATATGCAGGTATAAATTCATAAGCCTTACCCTGAATCTATAGCATGTGTACAATAAAAGATAAGATAAGAAAGTAAAACAAACAAATAAATACCCTAAAGGCTTACAACTTTCTAAGATAGTTCTTGATTACAACAAAAGTGGACTTAAGTCCAATACAGTTAAAGCCCTTGGCTTGTATAAAAACAAATACAATAAATACATAAAAGAAGCTCTCGCTCCAGGTGCTTCCAAGTTATTGCCTTGGTGGAGGCATATCATCAGCACCTGAAATGTTTTTCCCACAAAGGGTAAGCCAAAGCCTAGTACAAATAATCCAGCACAGTATATGAATCTTAACAAAACTAAAAGGTGAATGCATATGCATTGCTTGTGCCAAAATATTTTATTTCTTTCCAAAAACCATGCAATGCCAACTGAATATCATAGTTTATAAAACATTCTCTTTTCAAGGGAAAAACAGGGTAATGAATCATATCTTTGGAAATCTTTGAAACAGTATCACATTTCACGAAAATTTCATCCACGGAAAACCATAAACCGACACCCATGTAAACGTAGGTTATACAAACATTACTATTGCCATTTTACGGATATTTCGTCCGCAGGATCGGCACCCATATATACGCGCGATTTTCGGGACTTTCAACCTAGACACACTAGCAAACTTAATCGATGTAACAACAATCCATTTCCAAATTCACCCATTTTCTCAAAACAATATACATTTGCAATGTATAATTATGAAATAATAACTGGTGCAAATAAATGAGGAAAATAGTTTTAATTTCCTTAATTCTCATGCGATTTCTACAACAATAATAGCTACACTCTATCGATAGCCCAAAACAGATATTTCTAAATAGATAATACATATTCCATAAAGATAAACTTTCCTAATTTCAAGGGGTAAGTGATAATACATATCCAACTCTACCATCCTCATCAATATCAATCCAATTTCACAATTCCAACCTCAATTTCATTATTTATACAAAATTAATATTTGAGACATTTAGGGTAAAATTCATTTTCTTTCTAAAATCAATCCCAAGTATCAAAGTCAACTATTTCTACCCAGCTCAACATTATTTCCAATATCATAATCATTTCCAAGAATCCATATGAAAAACTCTTTTGATTTTCTTTACCCAAACCCTAGATTTGTTTCAAAAATTCCCAAAATCACAATGTTGTTTAGAAATCACAAATAACTACATTAAAACTCATAGAAGATGTGAAGAATCCCTACCTTAAGTTTTAGAAGATGAGAGAGAGAGAGAGAGAGAGAGAGAGAGAGAAAGAGTGTGTGTGTGTGTGTGTGTGTGTGTGTAGGTAGCCCAAAGATATCGAAAACGAACTTTGCTCCGATTAGAACTGTAACGCCCCGAAATAAACACAATATATCCATCTCATAACAACCAATAAATAGAAACATAAATGAATTAATAAGCTTTTATTAATTAGAGTTTGATATACAAAAGGTGATACATGCGATATATACTCATAAACAATACGTCTTGAATCTACAACATGTGTTATAAGATAATGAAAAGAAGTGAAAGTTAAACAGATAATCATATGCCCTAAAGGCTTATATCTGTAGACGTCCCCCGAACGCCCCGGGAGGTGTTAGGTCCCGTTCTGTTCATATTGGGGTCACTACAGTTCAAGGACTCAAATGTCACGGTTCTTAATCTTGAACCAAAGAGTCCAAATCCGGCAAATCGTTTTGAAAACAGATTTTTTTGAAAGAAGTGCCAAACATGGACTGCTTTGCCAGATAACAGAGTCGCCACCTAAATATTTTTTAATGGGAAATTTAGGAAACCCTGACTCGGTGCCAAAGGCCACGTGTCCGTCATCACCAAAGTTGGCTCGGGAACTTGGGTACGATTGGGGAAGGTCACATCGTGAGCACCCTCGCTCGCCCGGTCAAAGACCGGCCTCTACTAACCATGATATCTTATTTTGAAAACCTTGTATGCTCTTATTCCGATTATTAGCCTAGGTTACTATGTGATGCTCGCAGCAAACAAGTATAGACTGAGTCGCCTGAATTGGAACAAAACATTTCATGTTTGTTTATTTGAAAATGGTTTGATGGTGCTACCCGCAGGTAGGCTAAGACGCGGATTTGCCACCCTCAGGTGGGCTAAGAAAACATAAGTTTGCCACAATCTAGTGGGCTTAAAACAAACAGTCAATGATTCGTCCCAATTCAAGTAACTCAACCTCCACCCACAGGCATTCAAGGCAATTGTATCACATAAGCATATAGCCTCATGGCAAGCATGCTATCATGGCAACACTCACACGCATGCAAGGATGCTAAAGCATAAAACTTACCGAGTACTCCCAGCCAAAACAGAAACTGATTAGAAATCATGCATGATCCTAATTATACAGAAATGCCTAATGCAACACATGCAATAATGCAACTATAGCAGGCTCGACTGTCCTAAACATGGGATATGGAATGCTACAGCTAACATGTATTCAATTTGGAATTGAAATACAAATGCAGTTTGTATGATGCGCCGAGCCCGGTGCATGCAAAACAGATGAATGATGCAAACATGCTTTCATACTGTATGCTAATTGAAATATGCCCTATATCTAACCATCGTAAGCGGGTAAATAAAAGGGAAGAAAGACGTGGGGTTGGAAGACATACATCACACACACGCACACTTATTACAGTTATGCCCTCGCGCAGAGGGTCCGAATAAATAATAATACAGTCCGAAATAAAAGAAGAATAATACAGATTTCTAAGTAATTAACAATTTAAACTAAGAAAGCTGTAAATCGGTTTGCAAGCCGGGGGCTGCCTTGCTTCTGATGAATACTGCATTTTGGGCTGCCTTGCGCAGAAATCCATTGGAATGCCCGATTTAGCCTCTGTTCGCAGTGTTTCTTGAAATGCGTGCCCGACTTTGAAAAGTTGCTGATTCCTTATCTCGCTGCAACAGAGAGCAGGAAAAGGGCATAGCAATGTATTTCACAAATATATGCATGCCTCGATCCTCGTGCCACCAATCACGTATACCGATGCATGATGGCCGAGGAGTCGGATTTGCACGACTCAATATAGGATGAATGCAGATGAATGCTACAATGAAAACCTAACTCCATCATGGGTTATCCGGAGTGTCGGTGACTGGGGAATTGAGACCCGTTTCGTCACTCGGAGTACGAAACGTGCCTCGTTTCCCGTGCCCGGCTAACTCCTATCCCGAACACGATGCGATATGCATGATATGCATGAAATGCAACTAAGATACAGCCTAGTATGCTCGATACTATGAAAGTGAGATGAAAATGAGACGCCTCGAAAAGCGCGCACGCGTGCACGCAAACTGAGGCGATGATGTGAAATACAAATCGGATAAAACCGAAGTGCCTTGAAATGCGTGCACACGGGCACGCAAACCGAGGCGATGATATGAAATGCAAATCGGATAAAACCAAAGTGCCTCGAAATGTGTGCCCACAGGCACGCACACCGAGGCGATGATAAAATGAGAAATCGGATAAAACCGAAGTGCCTCGAAATGTGTGCCCACAGGCACGCACACCGAGGCGATGATATGAAGTGCAAAATCGGATAAAACCAAAGTGCCTCGAAATGTGTGCCCACAGGCATGCACACCGAGGCGATGATAAAATGAGAAATCGGATAAAACCAAAGTGCCTCGAAATGTGTGCCCACAGGCACGCACACCGAGGCGATGATAAAATGAGAAATCGGATAAAACCGAAGTGCCTCGAAATGTGTGCCCACAGGCACGCACCCCGAGGCGATGATAGAATGAGATGGAAATGCAAATTGGGCTTATACTGACATGAGTGGACCTCAGCCACACTCACATCAGATGCCGTCGGATAAAACAGAGGTGTCTCGAAGTGCGTGCCCACGGGCACGCAAACCGAGACATGGCCCGAAGGCATGAAATGGCACTGGAAATGATATGCAAGCATGCAAACCAAATTTCAGCACTTAAATAAAGGGGAAAACAGTCCCGAAATGATACGAAATGACAATCAATGCATGAAATCATCCCGAAATGTGATTCTAAGTACCCGAAATGGCCTACGGCTATGCTAAACATGCAAAATTGATACATGAAAGCAAAAACAGTAGCAAGGCAGCCCCAAATATGGCATTTTTTCAGTACAAAGCAAGGCTAAACAAGAACACAAGCATGGCAAAAATAGCTTGCAAAAACGGGGAAAAAGAGAGGAATTACAAAGCAAGTAGTATGTACAATGCTCAAACCAGAAAAATAAGTTCTACAAAATTGAAGAGGGGCCAAAAATAAGCATATATTCAGTTTATGGAAACCCCAAAATCAATATACAAACATGCTAACAATTCCATGCAAAATGGAGCTCAAAAGAGGTTATAACAAGAGACATGCAAAGAATACACCAAACAACAAAACTTTCTTCATGAAACATGTAGAGGGGTCAAAATAAGACCCCTTTCAGTTCTGACCAAGAGCTAAAACCAAAAGCACAAAAGGCTACAAAACATGCAAGAATTAGGGCCTAAAGTGGATTTCAAAGGGAGGTGGTATATATAATGGCCAAACAAGGTTGAGCCCTTCTAAAATGTTGTAGAGGGGCTCAAAATAAGCACAAAACCAGTATGGGTCGGAGCCCCAAAAACAAATGCAAATAGGCTAAAAATAGCATACAAGATTGTGACATACAAGCTAGATATTGAAACAAGTGTATCATGGAGACACCAAATGAAGTTGAGCCCTTCTACAATGTTGTAGAGGGGCTCAAAATAAGCCTAAAACCAGTAGGGGTCAAAGCCCAAAAACTGAAAGGAAATAGGGTAGAAATAGGAAGCAAAATTATGCTACAAAAAGAGATTTGGAGACTTACCCTTGAAGATCCAATTGTTGCTACCTCTTGGCCTGAATTTGTTGCTTCTTAGCCACTGAGAACACTTCCTTGCTGCTGGAATGGTAGTGGGGATGGTGGAGCTAAGGGTTGATGAAGGAATTGCCTAGGAACTTGGAAGTTTTTGAGGTTTTTGGCTATGGAAATGGAGGGTTTGAGAGATGAAGTCTTGAGACCAATTTTTCCAACCTAGGCAAAGGGGCTGTCCAGCCCTTTAAGTAAGCAAGAAAAGGTGTAAAAGGGGAGGGAAATGGAGGCAATCTTTCCCTCCCAAAATATCCCCCGGATGCGGGAGATATTTTGAAAAAATATCTGGACAGCTGGAAGGAGCTGGAAAGCAGAAAGCTGGCCGGCCAGGTGGCTTTCTGGGTGGCCGGCCGGCCACCCCACCTGGTCGGCCAGCCACTCACCCTGGCCGGCCGGCCATGGCCAAAAATGAAGATGAAAATTTCTGGCCGACCACCATGTGTTAGGGTCCTCCCATGTGTGTAGAACAAGGTTCCCAGGTCGGAAATTGGCAACACTGAAGCAGGAGCCACAACATAGAGCTTGAAGGAGAGGCTCAAAAATGAAACAACAATTGCTGGCCGACCACCAACTTTTAGGGTCCTCCCAGATGTGTAGAACAAGGTTCCAAGGTCGGAAATTGGCAACACTGAAGCAGGAGCCACAACATAGAGCTTGAAGGAGAGGCTCAAAAATGAAACCTGGAATTGCTGGCCGACCAGTAGTTTTTAGGGTCCTCCCATGTCCCCTGATCACAGATATGTAGCTTTGGTTGGAAGAAAATGGGCCTAGGGTGTTCAACATTAGCCCGGAAGTGAGCAAAACGGGCGCCGGAGGAGCGAAACTGGTTATCTGGGATAATTGCTGGCCTCCTACCCTCCAGTGATCTTCCTAATGTTGAAACAGAGGTACCTGCCAAAATTGAACAAAAACTAATGAGAAATGAACGCTCGGGGCCCAAACCGCGCAGTTCGGGGTCCCGAAAATGGGCTGTAGGCACCGGAAGTGGTGTTCAGCAGCGAAGTGGGTATCTGAGACCCCAGGGTTCCTCGGTATGATAAAACAGAGGCACACGCCAAAAATCGGAGAAAACCGATGCGAAATGAATGCTCGGGGGCCAAACCGCGAGGTTCGGGGCCCGAAAACCGGCTATAAGCACCGAAAGTGGCATACGGCCACGAAGTGGGCATCAGGGGCCCCAGTGTGCCCATTATGAAAACAGAGGTACCTGCCAAGAACCGGAGGAATCGGAGACGGTTGGGCGGTCCCGAACCGAGGCACACGGCCTGACGGCTCCGAAAACCGGGAACCGGGCTCCGAAATGGGCAAAATGGCCTACGGCCACGAAAAGTAGCCCGGCCACCGAGAAATAGTCTACAGGACTACTCCCTTCCCTCAGGAAAGAAAACAGAGAAAACCGAGTCTGGTTCGCAAACCGAGACAAGGCACAGAAGAGGATTCGGAAGTTCGGAGGCAGGGCGCACGGCCGCGACTCTGAGACTTCTGAATGAGCACAAAATGCAACATCACCGAGCGCTCAATCGGTGACGTCTGAGTCTTAAGGTCGGTCAAAAATGGGGTGTCTACAGTTGCCCCTCTTTGACAGAACTCGGAAGTCACAAGTGACGAGAGTGAATGTCAAAGCCCAGAGACGACCCATTTTTGACAAGGCCGAAGACTTAGACAATCATACAAGATGAGCAGAGATATGTGCCCGCAGGCAGGGGGCAAAATGCAAAGCGACATGCACAGAGCCGAATGATCATGCAAATGCAGCAAGCTGTAATGAGGCAAGTATTGACAAATAGATGCAACAGTTTTAAGCAAGAATGCAAAGCAACAACTACATTTCATGCAGTTAAGGATGCGGAGAATCACTCAATTCTCGTCGTGTCTCACACGGAGAAGATACGATACCTGCGCGATTCGTCTGGTCGCGCCAGCCTCAAATGAACCGTACATACAATATCGTGCCTGCAAAATAGAGAAATTCAACAAGAACAATATGCTAACAACATATATTCAATGTGATTCCTGAAAGTTTGGCACACGCGGTGCCGGCGGGTGAATGCATAAAGCAGTGTGATACAGGTAAGGTGCGCAAGATAGCGCGATGCAACGCACTAACAAGTGCAGGTGAGATGCGCAAGATAGCACGACAAAATGCATGAACAATGCAAGTAATGTGCACAAAATAGTGCGATGCGCAAAATAGCGCGAGTGAAATGTAATGCACTAACAAGTGCAGGTGGGACGCGCAAGATAGCGCAAATGATACAATGCACAAAATAGTGCGATACGCTAAACAGCGCGATTGATTTGAAATGCACAAGATAGTGCGATGTGATATGCAAAGCACAGGACAGTGCGATTAAGGTGCGCAAAATAGCGCGATTGATTTGAAATGCACAAAACAGTGCGATTGTGGTGCGCAAAATAGCGCGATGTCAACTGCACAAAACAGTGCGATGGAGGTGCGCAAAATAGCGCGAATGTAAACTGCACAAAACAGTGCGATGAAGGTGCGCAAAATAGCGCGAATGATTTGAAATGCACAAGATAGTGCGATACGCTAAACAGCGCGATTGCTTTTGAAATGCACAAACAGTGCGATACGCTAAACAGCGCGAGTGATTTGAAATGCACAAGATAGTGCGATACGCTAAACAGCGCGAGTGATTTGAAATGCACAAGACAGTGCGATACGCTAAACAGCGCGATTGATAAACTGCACAAAACAGTGCGATTAATTTGAAATGCACAAGATAGTGCGATACGCTAAACAGCGCGATTGATTTGAAATGCACAAGACAGTGCGATACGCTAAACAGCGCGAGTGATTTGAAATGCACAAGACAGTGCGATACGCTAAACAAGCGAGTGATTTGAAATGCACAAGATAGTGCGATACGCTAAACAGCGCGAGATAAATGCACAAGAAAGTGCGATAAAATGCATCTTCTATGCAAGTATGGGGGCATTTTCTATGCAAGTATGGAAGCACATTTTATGCAATATTGAAAGCAAGCATATTCTATGCATGAAACAAGCAAAGCATATTCTATGCGGAATCGAAAGCAAGCATATCATAACGATGTGCGGCACGCATGCAACAACAGTGTATAAGAAAGTTCACATTCTATGCAATAAAGGATCATCAAATATGTACTCTGGTGCCTCTGATTTGCCTCTTAGAGGGCTTCACAACATACTCAGCTCAAAAGGGACACACCATGTTCATATCGGCAAGAGATAACATCTGCTGCTGCTTTAATTGCCGTTCTGACTTGAAGCAGGCTTACACTTGAGGTAGAGGCGCACTCATACTTCGGTAGCATTGACAAGGCCTGAAGAGGTGCACCTGGAATGCAGTCTCGGATTGTGCTAAGGTTGAAACATGCTAAGATGCTCCAAATTTTCCTCTTTTCTTTTGCTTTGCAGTCCGGAACCGAAATAGCTTCAAATAGGCCTTTGCTCTACTATTCACACTTATCGGGGGTGGACCCTGCGGCTTTATGAAAGAACCAATTCTGTTTTGCACAAATGTGGAGAATGGCACAGCACTCTGAGCACAAAACGATTTTTTGAAATTGAGAAATGAGTAAAGGGTTCTCAACCGGGTATTGAGCCTACGACTGAACATAGCAAAACGACTTAACAAGGAAATAAAAGGCACACAACCTAGACACATCGAGTAACACTCGAAACGACTCAAAACAAAAAACGAGATAAAACAAAAAGACACGACACTCAGACGTGCACAGGGAGCCTGTTTCACCGGGTAGTGTTTCCCACACTTTCTCATTTGTGGTTCTAACATCACTCGGCCCTCAAGCTCTGTTTTTCTGAAAAAGCCCTTTTCTCACTTTTTCTCTCATCGC
Source organism: Camellia japonica (assembly GCA_030407325.1). Taxonomy (NCBI): domain Eukaryota; kingdom Viridiplantae; phylum Streptophyta; class Magnoliopsida; order Ericales; family Theaceae; genus Camellia; species Camellia japonica. The sequence continues at coordinate 158,258,698 of JAPPVO010000031.1, read as the reverse complement.
ACATCTCTCTATTCTTCAATCTCTCATTTTTCAATCCCTCCCCTGGGTGGTTGATGGATAAGCATAAAGTCGTGGGCTCTTGCCCCTAGCATTCCGCTAGATTTGTTCACAACAGTGAGTTTCTCCCACAGAGGGGTTGTGTTACAACTGGGTGTGTAGCAAATCAGCAGCTAACATCGGTTGATGATGCCCCGCTGGGGAATTTGGACGTGATCAGATCTGTTCAGGTGAGGGAGCGGAACACCCTGCCCCATTCCAATTCGTGCTTCGCACCTGGCTTGATACCTCGTTGCTTCGAGGATGTTGAGAGCTTTCAGCCCTTTGCTGTTGACTTCAATTATGCCCTCTTCTGGCAGGTAGAGTGCCCTTCTTGGCAAGTATGTTGATGATGGAGAAAAGACAGAACACCTGACTGAACTGTACCCCTAGTTCATCATTTTGACCATTTTTTTTTAAAACAATTTTGACCAACATGAAAATTTGATCAACATGCTTGTTCGATTTTTGATTTTAAATCATGCAAGTTAGGCTATGAGCACTGAAAATTTTCCTTTTTTAGGGTCCAAGAAATGGTCCAGTTTTGGAAAAATGGAATAATTTTCGAGAAAATAGTCAACCTCAGTAAAAATTCTCAAAAACTATTTTTGCAAACGGCCAATTGCTCAACGAGCATGAAACCTACTCCTGAGATGCACAACCTCGGATCCAAGGGAAAACTGCCCTGTGCTTGAAGAGAGCTGCATGGCAACGGAAAGTTGCCCCTTGTTTGAACGGCACCGCGGCGCATTGAATGGCAACGGAAAGTTGCCCCTTGTTTGAATGGCGCCGCAGCACACTGAATGGCAACGGAAAGTTGCCCCTTGTTTGAATGGCACCGCAGCGCATTGTAGTCAGTCCTCAGAGCGATGATTGCAACCGTACTCTCGGATACAGAGAAGGCAAGGATGGTCAAAACCATTACATGGACACAATTGAATTTGAATTGTTTACGGCTGGACTTCAGAATGAAGTTGCCTACGTATCCCAAAGATGGGAATCAAGCCTCACGTAGTTCGGGGTTAAGGTACACTCGGGTATTTAACCTCTCCTTTTTATGCTCTAACTTTTGCCAAGGCGCCTGTTGCAGGTTTTCGACCTTGCGAGCTTTGTTTTTCTTTTCTTTTCATTCTTTTGTTTTGTTTTTTTTTTTTTTTTTTTTTGCATTTTTCTCTTTTTTTATTCTCTTTCTTCTTTTTTTTGTATTTTTGTATATATTTGTTTGTCTTGCTCTAACTTTTGCCTGGGTCGCCCTTTCGGGTTTTCGGCCCAGCGAGCCTCTCAAAGGGTAAAAGTGTAACAGGTCCATGCCAAATGATTGTAGGGTTTTGAAGCCGTCAGTATCTAGGAGAGTGGCTGTTGATTTGCAAGAGGACTCATCTTCGACTCTTCGAGCACATCGGACATTTTTTGCCCCTAGTTCGAGGGGTGCTTCTGATCTAGCTTTGCAAGCTTCTTCTGATGAGGTCTGACCTTCTTGATCTGACTTTGGTGCCTCTTGTTCGAGGGCTGCTTCAAATTTGGCCACACAGGCTTCACATTGTAGTTGACCGTTGAACATTCTGAATTCAAGTTCAAGGTTTGGAAGCAAAGGGGTTGAGTCTCGAGGCCGAGAGCGATCCTAAGCTGCACAATCTCAAGAACGATTCCACACATGTCTTCGCAGGACCGCGCAAAACATTTTTTGAAAGTTTTTAAGAAAGCGACAAATCGCTCGCGCTGAAGACAGTGTAGGACCAATCTGGATCAAAGCTAGGGTCCTTCTCAGTACTCACACTAACAAGCATGATTTCATTCATTAAGGGCTTAGCACGCCTCTCTTTCTCTCAATTGATCAAAATTTTGCAAAACCCGAGGAATTCCTTCCTCTTCGTTTTCACCGCAGTGTTCAAAAAAAGTTTTGAAAAACTCAGGTCATTACAATGACTTCAAGGCACAAGAGAGCAGGTGGAATGCACTGCCATTTCATTCAAATTCCGGCACAACTAGCACACGGCAGAAGCAAGCACAGAATGTGAAAATCACTGCTGTTTCATTCAAAATCTGTTGGCATAACTGGCTCCCTGGCAGAAACAGACTCAAAACAAAACAAAAAGACGAACGCAAAACAAAATGGTGACGCCCGAGGTAACACCCCCGGAATCACCCGACTCCTATACAACAGGACTGACTCGGTACAACAAGACAGACCCAAAACAAAAGAGACTGACTCAAAACAAAAAGACAGACTCAAAACAAAACAACAAAACTGACCCAATACCCAAGTCAGAAAGCACAAAAACTGGTATTTGCACATTGCTCAGAACAATGCGTGCCATTCCCACGTCTGGAGTAAATTGAGCGCTGCCCGCAGGTGGTTCATCCCCCGTTCACATAACATTATCCCCCAAGTTCACTGACCCAGTGCCGATAGACTTTGCTGAGCTCGGCGGGAGGATGACTCCGTTGTCAAATAGATCCTGTACTTCATGGCGAAGACGGAAGCAGTCGTTGGTAGTATGGCCAGTTTGCTGATGGTATGCGCAGTACTGGGTAGCATCATGCGTAGCCGGAAGAGGGTTCGGGAGAGACCGAGGCTCAAGGGGTTTGAGATGGCCTTGTCCAACAAGGATTTGGAAAGCTTTGGACAAAGGCATGTGGAGGGCATGGAAGACCCTTTGACCTCGGGGTTGGTACTTCAAGGCTTGTGGATTTTTGCTGGGCGCACCCGCAAAGGGATTGGTAGGTGCTGGCCTAGTTTGCTGATCTCTTCTAAGTTGAGGGTTAGAGCTAACATGATTGCCTCTGGTATAACGGCCCTTCTCCCGGTTTTCCCTTTGGTTCAAACTGCCCCCAACTTGAGTAGCGAAAGTGTCATCCACAGTTTTTGCAACAATTGTGAGGACTTGCTCTTTGTCCAGTCCCTCGGCTTTCAAAGCCTCAATAGCCAACAGAAGATGTTCATGGGGGTCCATGCCCGCCCCTATCTTGTTCTTTCCACTCGCCTCCACTTTGCCAAGGGATTGGCCTTCTCCCAATGCAGCCCGTCCCAAGCTTGGGGAGCCTTTTGACATGAACTCCCTGGTAGGCGATGTGGTTGATGATGGAGCCAAAACTCCAAAGGCTAAATCCGCCACTGTTCTTTGAAGATCTTCAATCATCCTCATCAGCTCGGAAGTAGTGGGTTCATGGGTTTGAGATGATTGGGGTTCAGGTGCACCCATCATGCATAAGTCCATGCTTTCTGGGATAAACACCTCAGGCTTGGGTAGATGGGCCGGGGTGATGTATATGCTGGGGTCATAGGTGGATGGCAGTGTATGGATGAGATTGAGGTAGGTGGGAAATGTTTGGTCATTGGGGCCTGAAGGTGGAGCTATCGTCCGGTTGTCGATGAGATTTTGGACCTCATGACGAAGGCGGTAGCAACGGTCGGTGCCATGACCGCGCTGCTGATGGTACATGCAGTACTTGGAAGGGTTATGTCTGGCTGGGAGTGGGTTGGGAAGAGGTTGAGGATCGAGGGGTTTGAGATGCCCTCTTTCCATCAGGACTTTTAGTGCGCTAGTCAGGCTCATATGGAGAGGGGTGAAAGTTCTGCCTTGGGCTCGGGCTGGGTCGGCTGTTTGTAGGCTTGGATTGGCAAAAGGGTTGGCTGTGGTGACTGTATTGATTTCAGTGGGTTCGGGAATAGTGCTACTTCTGGCATTGGTACTCCTTGAAATCACCCTCATTGTCGGTTCCCTTGTTCTGGGAATGATCCCGCTGTTGAACGCATTCTCAACCTGAACTCCCAGTTCATGCAAACTTTTGAAAGTGAATAGCGGAGCCACTATCAACTTTTGCAACATATCATGCTCGAGGTTTCGCACCATCATCTGCACTTGATCCCTCTCAGAAGGGCGGCGATCTGTCATCTGCGCTGCCTTTGCTCTCCACCTCGCAACGAATTCCACAAAAGGCTCTGTTGGGTTCTGGCGAGTTGCTTCAAGCTCTTGGATGGTCATTTCAACTTGGGTATTGTAGGAATACTGATCGACGAAGGCCTCAGCCAGTTCTTCCCATTTTTGCTTCACTGTATCCTCCAATTTGGCATACCAAGTGGCTGCTACACCCGACAGGGTTCTTCCATACAGAGAGAGTTTCTGTGGCTTAGTCAAACCCATCGGCTTCAGGACATCCAAGAAAAGTCGGATATGTACCATTGGATCCCCAGACCCGTCGAAACGGTCAATATGTGGCATTTTGAATCTGTCTGGGAGCCGTACGGCAGTCTCGGTGTATCCATCCTCAATGTCGGGAATGGAGTTAAGGCCCTGTGCCTTTTTGAATTGCTTCTCGAGGTTCGCAATTTTCACTGCGGTCAGATCGAGGTCATTAGCATCAAGGGGATAAAGCCTCTCATTAGGCTGCACCAGCGGTCTGAAAACTTGGGCTTGAGCCAACCACTCTCGAGGATTTGGACCCTGCAAATCTTCAGCTGGCGGAAGTGGGTCAAAGTTCGGCTGGGGTCCCAAAGCTGGATGTGAGGCAGATGCCCCAGATGGGCGCTGCGTTTCAATACTAGTCTCAGCCTGCATGGCAGTTCCCCGATTTGGCGCTGTTATCACGGCCACAAATTCTTCCGAACCCTGTGACATCACGGTCTGCTGAGTCCGAACAAAGGTGATGTGACTGGTGACTGACGGATCAGATGAACCGGTAAGCCCTGACTGGCCTTTCTTTGCCTTGCCTCAGCGAAAGAACACTGGTTGCCCTTGAATTGAATTTCTGACCTAACAAAGTCTATCAGCACAAGTCCAATGTACCCGGGGGATAGTGGAGCCTTCTGAAGCTATGGTTCCAGGACTACCTAGCAAAAGAGAAAACGGACAGCATCTCAGCCCAATTTCACCAGAACAGATATGAACAAAACCGAATGAGTGTGCTCTCTACTGAATTCTGCCCCAAAATTCCGCTTGTAAGCTGATACCCTCAGGTAAAACCGATTCCACCAAATACTGATGCCCGCGGGCCTGATACCCAAAATACTGAATTGGTGCCCGCAGGCCTGATGCCCAAACTCGCAAACTGATACATGCATTCCCTGTAGAGACACACTCTAACAAGCACATAACAAGCAAGTGAGAGCCAAAACACCCCTATGTTGGGGTAGGGTTTCCCTGTCCTATTTTGTCAGGAGCTAGGGTTTTACTACGCACGCAGCGGTTTCAAACAACCTATAAACGGGTAAGCAACCTGTCCTAGTTTGGAATGGTCACTATGGATCCGAATATGCACTAGGTCGAATGGTCAAAAAGGGTGCCCCGGTAAAACCGGGGTTTGTGTTCCCATGCTGTCAGAGCCCAGAGCCGATCAGCCTTACGGACATGACTTGACAAGACAAGCCTCCGGCAAATCGTTCGGGAATGGCATATGGCAAACACAGTGTTCCTAGGCGCACCAATGCAAATGCAATGCAAAGAAACACACAAGTGTAATCAAAACCAGATATCACGAGTTCGAGTCAAGTTCTCTAAATCCCCAGCAGAGTCGCCAGAAACTGTAGACGTCCCCGAACGCCCCGGGAGGGTTAGGTCCCGTTCTGTTCATATTGGGGTCACTACAGTTCAAGGACTCAAATGTCACGGTTCTTAATCTTGAACCAAAGAGTCCAAATCCGGCAAATCGTTTTGAAAACAGATTTTTTTGAAAGAAGTGCCAAACATGGACTGCTTTGCCAGATAACAGAGTCGCCACCTAAATATTTTTTAATGGGAAATTTAGGAAACCCTGACTCGGTGCCAAAGGCCACGTGTCCGTCATCACCAAAGTTGGCTCGGGAACTTGGGTACGATTGGGGAAGGTCACATCGTGAGCACCCCGCTCGCCCGGTCAAAGACCGGCCTCTACTAACCATGATATCTTATTTTGAAAACCTTGTATGCTCTTATTCCGATTATTAGCCTAGGTTACTATGTGATGCTCGCAGCAAACAAGTATAGACTGAGTCGCCTGAATTGGAACAAAACATTTCATGTTTGTTTGTTTGAAAATGGTTTGATGGTGCTACCCGCAGGTAGGCTAAGACGCGGATTTGCCACCCTCAGGTGGGCTAAGAAAACATGAGTTTGCCACAATCTAGTGGGCTTAAAACAAACAGTCAATGATTCGTCCCAATTCAAGTAACTCAACCTCCACCCACAGGCATTCAAGACAATTATATCACATAAGCATATAGCCTCATGGCAAGCATGCTATCATGGCAACACTCACACGCATGCAAGGATGCTAAAGCATAAAAAAAACTTACCGAGTACTCCAAGCCAAAACAGGAGCTGATTAGAAATCATGCATGATCCTAAATATATAGAAATGCCTAATGCAACACATGCAATAATGCAACTATAGCAGGCTCGACTGTCCTAACATGGGATATGGAATGCTACAGCTAACATGTATTCAATTTGGAATTGAAATACAAATGCAGTTTGTATGATGCGCCGAGCCCGGTGCATGCAAAACAGATGAATGATGCAAACATGCTTTCATACTGTATGCTAATTGAAATATGCCCTATATCTAACCATCGTAAGCGGGTAAATAAAAGGGAAGAAAGACGTGGGGTTGGAAGACATACATCACACACACGCACACTTATTACAGTTATGCCCTCGCGCAGAGGGTCCGAATAAATAATAATACAGTCCGAAATAAAAGAAGAATAATACAGATTTCTAAGTAATTAACAATTTAAACTAAGAAAGCTGTAAATCGGTTTGCAAGCCGGGGGCTGCCTCGCTTCTGATGAATACTGCATTTTGGGCTGCCTTGTGCAGAAATCCACTGGAATGCCCGATTTAGCCTCTGTTCGCAGTGTTTCTTGAAATGCGTGCCCGACTTTGAAAAGTTGCTGATTCCTTATCTCGCTGCAACAGAGAGCAGGAAAAGGGCATAGCAATGTATTTCACAAATATATGCATGCCTCGATCCTCGTGCCACCAATCACGCATACCGATGCATGATGGCCGAGGAGTCGGATTTGCACGACTCAATATAGGATGAATGCAGATGAATGCTACAATGAAAACCTAACTCCATCATGGGTTATCCGGAGTGTCGGTGATTGGGGAATTGAGACCCGTTTCGTCACTCGGAGTACGAAACGTGCCTCGTTTCCCGTGCCCGGGCTAACTCCTATCCCGAACACGATGCGATATGCATGATATGCATGAAATGCAACTAAGATACAGCCTAGTATGCTCGATACTATGAAAGTGAGATGAAAATGAGACGCCTCGAAAAGCGCACACGCGTGCACGCAAACTGAGGCGATGATGTGAAATGCAAATCGGATAAAACCGAAGTGCCTTGAAATGCGTGCACACGGGCACGCAAACCGAGGCGATGATATGAAATGCAAATCGGATAAAACCAAAGTGCCTCGAAATGTGTGCCCACAGGCACGCACACCGAGGCGATGATAAAATGAGAAATCGGATAAAACTGAAGTGCCTCGAAATGTGTGCCCACAGGCACGCACACCGAGGCGATGATATGAAGTGCAAATCGGATAAAACCAAAGTGCCTCGAAATGTGTGCCCACAGGCACGCACACCGAGGCGATGATAAAATGAGAAATCGGATAAAACCGAAGTGCCTCGAAATGTGTGCCCACAGGCACGCACCCCGAGGCGATGATAGAATGAGATGGAAATGCAAATTGGGCTTATACTGACATGAGTGGACCTCAGCCACACTCACGTCAGATGCCGTCGGATAAAACAGAGGTGTCTCGAAGTGCGTGCCCACGGGCACGCAAACCGAGACATGGCCCGAAGGCATGAAATGGCACGGGAAATGATATGCAAGCATGCAAACCAAATTTCAGCACTTAAATAAAGGGGAAAACAGTCCCGAAATGATAGGAAATGACAATCAATGCATGAAATCATCCCGAAATGTGATTCTAAGTACCCGAAATGGCCTACGGCTATGCTAAACATGCAAAATTGATACATGAAAGCAAAAACAGTAGCAAGGCAGCCCCAAATATGGCATTTTTCCAGTACAAAGCAAGGCTAAACAAGAACCACAAGCATGGCAAAAAATAGCTTGCAAAAACGGGGAAAAAGAGAGGAATTACAAAGCAAGTAGTATGTACAATGCTCAAACCAGAAAAATCAGTTCTACAAAATTGAAGAGGGGCCAAAAATAAGCATATATTCAGTTTATGGCAACCCCAAAATCAATATACAAACATGCTAACAATTCCATGCAAAATGGAGCTCAAAAGAGGTTATAACAAGAGACATGCAAAGAATACACCAAACAACAAAACTTTCTTCATGAAACATGTAGAGGGGGTCAAAATAAGACCCCTTTCAGTTCTGACCAAGAGCTAAAACCAAAAGCACAAAAGGCTACAAAACATGCAAGAATTAGGGCCTAAAGTGGATTTCAAAGGGAGGTGGTATATATAATGGCCAAACAAGGTTGAGCCCTTCTACAATGTTGTAGAGGGGCTCAAAATAAGCACAAAACCAGTAGGGGTCGGAGCCCCAAAAACAAATGAAAATAGGCTAAAAATAGCATACAAGATTGTGACATACAAGCTAGATATTGAAACAAGTGTATCATGGAGACACCAAATGAAGTTGAGACCTTCTACAATGTTGTAGAGGGGCTCAAAATAAGCCTAAAATCAGTATGGGTCAAAGCCCAAAAACTGAAAGGAAATAGGGTAGAAATAGGAAGCAAAATTATGCTACAAAAAGAGATTTGGAGACTTACCCTTGAAGATCCAATTGTTGCTACCTCTTGGCCTGAATTTGTTGCTTCTTAGCCACTGGAGAACACTTCCTTGCTGCTGGAATGGTAGTGGGGATGGTGGAGGTAAGGGTTGATGAAGGAATTGCCTAGGAACTTGGAAGTTTTTGAGGTTTTTGGCTATGGAAATGGAGGGTTTGAGAGATGAAGTCTTGAAACCAATTTTTCCAACCTAGGCAAAGGGGCTGTCCAGCCCTTTAAGTAAGCAAGAAAAGGTGTAAAAGGGGAGGGAAATGGAGGCAATCTTTCCCTCCCAAAATATCCCCCGGATGCGGGAGATATTTTGAAAAAATATCTGGACAGCTGGAAGGAGCTGGAAAGCAGGAAGCTGGCCGGCCAGGTGGCTTTCTGCAAGGTGGCCGGCCGGCCACCCCACCTGGTCGGCCAGCCACTCACCCTGGCCGGCCGGCCATGGTCCAAAAATGAAGATGAAAATTGCTGGCCGACCACCATGTGTTAGGGTCCTCCCATGTGTGTGGAACAAGGTTCCAGGGTCGGAAATTGGCAACACTGAAGCAGGAGCCACAACATAGAGCTTGAAGGAGAGGCTCAAAAATGAAACCAACAATTTCTGGCCGACCACCAACTTTTAGGGTCCTCCCAGATGTGTAGAACAAGGTTCCAAGGTCGGAAATTGGCAACACTGAAGCAGGAGCCACAACATAGAGCTTGAAGGAGAGGCTCAAAAATGAAACCTGGAATTGCTGGCCGACCAGTAGTTTTTAGGGTCCTCCCATGTCCCCTGATCACAGATATGTAGCTTTGGTTGGAAGAAAATGGGCCTAGGGTGTTCAACATTAGCCCGGAAGTGAGCAAAACGGGCGCCGGAGGAGCGAAACTGGTTATCTGCGATAATTGCTGGCCTCCTACCCTCCAGTGATCTTCCTAATGCTGAAACAGAGGTACCTGCCAAAATTGAACAAAAACAAATGAGAAATGAACGCTCGGGGCCCAAACCGCGCAGTTCGGGGTCCCGAAAATGGGCTGTAGGCACCGGAAGTGGTGTTCAGCAGCGAAGTGGGTATCTGAGACCCCAGGGTTCCTCGGTATGATAAAACAGAGGCACACGCCAAAAACCAGAGAAAACCGATGCGAAATGAATGCTCGGGGGCCAAACCGCGCGGTTCGGGGCCCGAAAATCGGCTATAAGCACCGAAAGTGGCATACGGCCACGAAGTGGGCATCAGGGGCCCCAGTGTGCCCTGTTATGAGAAAACAGAGGTACCTGCCAAGAACCGGAGGAATCGGAGACGGTTGGGCGGTCCCGAACCGAGGCACACGGCCTGACGGCTCCGAAAATCGGGAACCGGGCTCCGAAATGGGCAAAATGGCCTACGGCCACGAAAAGTAGCCCGCGGCCACCGAGAAATAGTCTACAGGACTACTCCCTTCCCTCAGGAAAGAAAACAGAGAAAACCGAGTCTGGTTCGCAAATCGAGACAAGGCACAGAAGAGGATTCGGAAGTTCGGAGGCAGGGCGCACGGCCGCGACTCTGAGACTTCTGAATGAGCACAAAATGCAACATCACCGAGCGCTCAATCGGTGACGTCTGAGTCTTAAGGTCGGTCAAAAATGGGGTGTCTACAATATCTTTCTAAGTCAATGCTTAAGTACATCAAAAGTGAGTCATAAGCTCGATACAGATAAAGTCCTAGGCTTGTACAAAATTAAATACAAAATAACAACACTGAGCCTTCAGCTCCATAGTCCTCCCAAGCTAAGTCTTTGGTGGAGGCATATCATCAGTACCTGAAAATGGTTATTTCCCGCATAGGGTGAGCTAAAGCCCAGTAGAAACACTACAACATAATATATAAATCTTAACAAAGCCATAAGGTTTTATGCATATGCAATGCCAATGCCAATGCCAAAACATTTATATCCTTTTTCAAAAGTTGTGCTATGCTAGGTTTATATCACAATTCTCAAAACCATGCCCTTTACAATAGGAAATAGGAGGAAATCTCAAACCAATACAACCTTTCACGAATATTTCGTCCGCAAAAAACCGTCAAATGACACCCATGTAAACGTAGCCTATACAACCGCTACTATTGCCATTTTACGGATATTTCGTCCACAGGAACCGGCACCCATGTATACGCGCGTTTTTCAAGACTTTCACCATAGACGCACCGGCCAACTTGATTTGGTGATATACACATTTTTTCACGTTCACCTCTTTTTCTCAAAATCACATACATTTTCAACGTATTAAATAAGCAACAATGTTCAATGCACATAGATGAGAAATTAGTTTTAATTCACCTAATTCTCATGCAATTTCTACAACACTCATAGTTATTCTCCACCAATAGTCCAAAACAGATATCTCTAAACAGATAAATAAATTTCATTTAAGATACACTTTTTCAAAATTTCAAGATCAGAGTGATTATACTTATCCAACTTTGCCATCATCATCAACATTACTTCAATTTCATAATTCTCAACATCAATTCCATTTTCTCTTTACAATCTCAAACATTCATATTTTAGGGCAAAATCCCTTTCTCTTTGAAAATCAATTTCAATGTAGGAAATACCTTATTTCAACATATATCAACTCCAATTCCATACCCACAAGATTTTCCAAGAAACCATTTGAAAACCCATCTTTTTCATTTTGATTTCAAACCCTAGGTTTTACGAAAAACCCCCAAACCACTATAATCTTTTGAAATAATAAATAACTAAGGTAAAACTCATACAAGAGTGTGAAGAGTCCCTACGTCAAGCTTAGAAGACAAGAGAAAGTGAAGAAACTTCAATAACGTCGAAACTCAACTTTGTTCGTGTAGCGATCCCAATTTTGCCACTTCGTTGAGTATGTCAGGGGTCGAGCTGCCCGGTCAGCTCGCGGAGGTCTAGGGGGCAGCGCCCTGGCGGGGTTCAAGCTGCTCGGTCAGCTCGCGGGGGTCCAAGGGGCAACGCCTCTTGGCGAGTCCTAGGGCAACACCCTGGCGGGGTTGAGGGGCAGCGCCCCCAAAACAAAAATGCAAAATGCATTCGAAGTTGCTTGTCCGCTCGAGCAGAGAATATTTGGCTTCAGAAGTTTGACCTGTCTGCAAAAGTACTGGGTTTGTGTATTTGACGTTCGAGCGGGGCATTCCACGCTCGAGCGGACCATGTTATATCAGTTCGTGAATCTGATATTTCAGATCACTTTTGTATATGTCTCTCTCTCTAAAAACTCTTTCCTCTTCCTTCTCTCTACATTTCCCTACGCCAAATTGGATCAAAACCTTGATTTCTCAAGATCCATTAGAGTTCTGCCATAATTCTTCATCAAAGTTAGTTAACTTCTCGAGGGCTTCGTTGTGTGCGGTGGAGATCAAGTTTCGACACCGTTGATTTTGGGGATTTTATCTCATTTCTTCTTCAAAACTTGAGGTAGCGATTTTCTTAGAGTTATATATATATATTTTTGCAAGATTTATATGATTTTCGAAATCATCTTTCGATAGCTTTGAAAATTGATTGTTGATTCAAGAAGTTGAGCAATTTTGAAAGTGGGTTTGTCTCTTGTTCTTTTAAAATGATCTTATGGTTTTTTATCTTCGTTGATTGAAGAAAAGATGATTTTGGAAAGTTTTCTTTCAAAGGATTTGAGTTATATAGTTTTGATGAGAAAACCTAGAATTTGGGGTTTTTTTTTTTTTAAAGAGACTAAAAATCCATGAATGATATTGTTGTATTTATTTTGTGTGTCAAAATAAATAGATGTTTGGAAATTTTCTTATTTATATTTATATAAATGATGAATTTCAGGGAATATTGTGGAAATTATTGTTCAAAACGTTGAAATAGTCTTGAAATGACTAATTGTTGAGGATGCTTGAGAAGAGGGAATTGTGTTATTCCTTGGATGATGAATTGGAATAAAAGTATTTATATTCATCTTGTGTTATTGGTATAACAATTCATTTGGTTACATTAAACTTTAAAAGTTGATTTGAAAACTTACATTGAGAAAAGAATGTTGAGAAACAAGTTTTTATGAAATGATTTTGGGGTAAATATGTTGGTAAGTCTTGATAGGTGGTGTAGATGATATTGAATAAGTTGGCCTAAGAGTTCGAGGTAAAAGACTGAAAACCCACGCGGATAGGTGTCAAGCCTTCCAGTTAATACCGGTAAAAATGACAATTTGGTAGTACTTGTATAGTTTACTTACAGACACCGATCTAGGGATTACCAGAGTCGTATTACCGCTCTTGAAATAAATTGTTAAGTTTTGAACAATTGAAATTGCATGACATCATTGAGCATGATGGTTTTCAAAAGATGAAAATGTGATTTATCTTCAAAAAGGGGCATAGCATGACATGTGCATTTCATCTCTTGAGACTTGTATAAAATGTATATACTTTGTTAAGGATTTCCTACTGGGCGTTATGCTCACCCTACGGGATTTTTGTGCAGGAAAAGATGTAGTAATGCCGCCTAACTAAAGGTGAGGAAATGTGTGTTGAGAGTATGAAACTCTCATTTTGCTATCCTATGTGTAAGTCAAGGGCTGTATGTGTATGGGTTTGAATAACCGTTTTGTATAACCAGGCTCAAGCCTTGGAAACTTGTAAACCCCTTGGGGATATTTATTTGTCTATTTACTTGTTGTTGGATTAATGTATTGTTGCATGAAGAACTATTGTATCATGTAATGTAAGTTTGGAGATTTATATTTGGTTTTCCTTGAAAGTGCCGTGATTGTTGTATTATCATTTGGGCTAGAAATTTGGGGCGTTACAGTTTGGATGAAAATGAAGCTCTAAGTGAACTTTACCTTATTCTCAAAGGGAATAGGAAAGAGAAATCAATGGATCTAGGTGTTTTAGAAGAGAAAATATGAATTTTAGAGAGAGAGAGAGAGAGAGAGAGAGAGAGTGTGTGTGTGTGTGTGTGTGTGTGTGTAGATCTAGGGTTTTTAGAAAGTTTAGAGATAGAGTGAAATTAAAAAGTGATGTAAAAATTGACTTTTATGAACTGATATATGTGCTGTCCGCTCGAGCGCAAGAAGTGACGCTTGAGTACAAGACACAAAAGATGTGACCGCTCGAGTGTAAGAAGTTGTCACTCGAGCATGAAATACAAACTCCCAGTAGTTTTAGAGCCAAGACCGCTCCAACGCAAGAAGTTTCGCTCGAGCGAAGAATACCAAGTCCTAGCAGTTTTGCAAACCTGCAAAAGTACTGAGAGTCCACAAAGAGCGCTCAAGTGCAAGAAATGGCATTCGAGGGTAGAAGCAAAATTTTGGGCAACAATGTTTTTTGAAAAATAAGGTACCAACCTGTTCAAAACGCAACCAACATAACCCAAAAGCCATACTTAAAGAGGTATAAGGGAAATAAAACATAAATGACTATACAAGGTAATGAAACCCGGATCCAAAATATCAAATGGTTCGGGTTCAAACCAAAATTGCTATAAGAACGAAACCCTCGCCGAGCTCTATCTTTTTAACAAAGGCACACAGGTGCAATGATTGATGGACCTATGTATATTTAAAGGAAATAGATGAGTTTCAGAGAAAGGGGGAGAGATATTAGGGTTTTCAAATGTTTAGAGAGAGAGAAAGAGAGAGAGAGAGAGAGAGAGGTGAAAAAGTGACTAAAAAGGGGTTGTTTACGAATTGATATACGCACAGTTCGCTAGAGCACAAGATGTATCGCTCGAGCGACCAGACATAATAAGTTTTACCGCTCGAGCACAAGAAGCTTCGCTCGAGCATAGAATATAAACTCTCAGTAGTTTTACAGACAGAGGTCGTCGCTCAAGCGAAGAATACAAACTCCCAGCATTTTTGCAGACCTACAAAAGTACTGGAGGTTCACAAAGACCGCTCGAGCGTAAGAAGCGTCGCTCGAGCAAAGAAGCAAAATTTTGGACAACAAAAGTTTGAAAAACAAGCTACCAACCTGTTCCAAACGCAATCAACACATCCCAAAAACCAAACTCAAGGAGATATACGATGAAACAAGATATAGATAACTATATATGACAATGAAACCTGGATCTAAAACATCAAATGAGTCAGGTCAAAATCAGAATCATTATAAAGTATACATGACTTTAATAGATTTTAAAAAGCAATCATGATTAAGTTGAAGTATAGCAAAATTGTGCAAAATTAGTAAGTCAATTTTTTTTTTAATATTTAGAATTACACAGTTTTCAAATATTTTTTTTAAATAGTTTAATTTTCCATGTGTTGAATATAGCCCGAATTCGATGTGATTTATTCAGTTATATATATATTTTTTAAGAATTTGTCTCAAAGTATTTGGTTTAACATGTATTTTATAAGGCATAATTATTTTAAATAAATTAAAAATTAAGAGATAAAGGTTTTTACTTTTTACTTTCTAATATAATTTTGGACAATCAGTGCAAAAGAGATGAATGTTTTTACTTTTTACTTTCTTATATATATATATATATTTGTAAATTTTGCACAATTAAATGTTTCACATATCATTATGTCTTGTAAGTATTGTACAAAATTAGATTTATATAAAGTTAAGTTTAAATTTATATACATATAATTATTTTAGATATGATAATTGTTATTATAATTTTTTTCTTAAAATGTTTTGCCATTATCGCAATGCAATATTATTTGAAAATAATTCATTTGTATTATTTGCAAATAATTCTCAGTTTGTAAAAGGAAACCCTGCACTTACAAAAGTCAATTAATCCATTACTAATAACTGTACAAATTTCCTTTAATTATATTCATTAATAATAATTTTACAAATTTTCTTTAATTATATTGTTTCCAAAACTAATATGGAATGATTTTTAGAATTGTATTTCTATATTAATATAGAAAGATTTAGGTGTAGGATTTCCTTTTCCAAATTGAGAATTATTTGTAAATATTATAAAAGGAATTATTTTCAAATAATATTACATCGCAATTATGATAACATAATTTAAGAAAAAACGATATGGAAAGATTTTCAAAATTATATTTTAAATTCTTATATAGTAAATACATATGTAACAAAAATAATTAAAAATTAATTAACTATTTTTATTAAAAACACACTTATCAGATTTGTTTGGTTTAATTTTTTTAAATTATTTTTTAGTTTTAGTTTTTGTTTTTTTTAATCTTCAATAAACATTTTTTTGTTTTGTTTTCATATTTCAGTCAAATACTCTAAACTAAGATATTTAGAAAAAAGATAAAAAAAAATTACTAAAAACAAAACACTATTGAAAATGTGTCCTTTTTTTTCCCCCTAGTTTTCTTCACAAATTTTACATTTTAGGTGCATTTACGATTAGGGTTATTTGCATGAAGACCCCTAAACTATTAAGAACTATCACTTTGACCCCTTAAACTATAAAAGTGTACAAATTGACCTCTAAACTATATATTGAAAGTATCACTTTGCCCTAAACTATAATCTGTACAAATGGATTGCTAAACTATAAAACTGTACAATTGGACCCCCTAAACTATAAAAACATATCAGTTGGACCCCTCTAATGGAAGGGGTTAAAGTGAAACACGCCAATAATTTAGGGGTTCATTTGTACAGTTTTATAGTTTAGGGGCCAAAGTACATCTCAATAGTTAGAAATCATTTTAGGGTTGAGTTTAGGATGGTTATATTAATCTTGATGTTGTGTTAGGTTTTACTTGGCACATAATCTTTCTATGTAGTTCAGCTTAATTTGACCCTAACTCGGTTGATGGCTTTATATATCAAATATACTTAATAAACAATTCACCTAACCAATATAGAATATAATAGTTCTTAACAAAATTTGACATACTTTTAACAATTAAATTTTAATAGTTAGTTGGAATTATTGAACTATTTTTGTTTTAATAGATTGTTTTAAGAGTTCAAATTTTAATACAATGAATTATTTTAATTTTATAATATTTTGTATTTAAAAAAAATTCATTACGTGCGTAGTTGTAACGAGTTGAGTCAAATTGAATTTTGCCCTTATTATTATTGTTGTGGTGTCATGAACCATTCTATTTAAATTGATGAAAATAAATTGAATTACTTCTTGATTTCGACTTCATAAGGCCCGCTTGGCAAATTTTTTTTTTTTTAGTTTTAGTTATAGTGATTCTTGGGTCTTGAGTAATAAATGAGATATAAATTTAATTTTTGGGTTTTATTTGATTAGTCCATACTTAATCATTTTGGTTCATATTTAATTATGTGAATGGTGGGGACTACCTTAAGTCTTTTAAAATTTATTTATATTTAACCCCAGTTGGAGATTTATTTTAAATTATTAAACTCCATTCATTTTGGACCCAATTGATTGAATCATGACTCGTTTGTAACCATGTATTATTGTTGTTATTGTTATTATTATTTATTTTATAATCTTGAGAGAGTTACAAATATTTATGATGTGCGCCATCAAGCGAAATATATTTTGTGGTGAAAAAATATTATATTCTTTTTGTCATTAATGATATTAAAATATACTTTTAATTGATATATATATATATATATAGATGTATATGTATATGTATATATAGATATTTGTATTGATTTGAAAAGAAAAGAAAAAAAACAATTTTTAAAGCAACACATGGGCCCTCTCTCTCTCTCTCCTCCCTTGTTTCCTTTCTTCTTATTTTCTTCTTGGCAGGCAGTACACTTTACTTATTTTTCTTCTTTCTCTGTCTTTGGTTTCTCTCTCACGGCTCTTGGTTCTCTCTCTTTGAATTTTTTTTTTTTGGTTACATTTACCATATAAAATCTTTGATCTACCAAAATCTATTAGGTTTTAGACCATAGTTCTTAAGATCAAAGTGAAGAACTTGGTGAGAGCAACGTTTTGACCGGTGGAGATCGAAATCCTACAAAGTCAAAAATTGGGATTTTTACTTATTTCCTCTTCTAGCTTGAGGTAGGGATTTTTCCTACACTTCTTTATGCACTTTTACTTGATTATAGGGAGCTTAGAGTTATATATAATTTAATTAGAATTTTTGAAAAATTTGTAATTTAATTGCTTAAAAGAGAAATTTTGAGAAAAATAAAAAGTTGATGTCCAAATTGAGAAAGTGTAAACTTGGAATATGTTTATAAGGTTATGAAAGAGTTATATTTTAAATTTGAACAAAAACTTACTTCGATTCAATTGGTTTTGAAATTTTTGCCTGTTTGTGGTCAAAAGAGCATTTTTAAAGAAAATAAAGGAATTATGTTTAACTTTTGGGGCATTCGATCAAAATAGGATGTTATAGTTGAATAATACTTGGAAAATGAGTTTGGAAAGAAAATGATGTTTTCTTGGGCATTAACGATATTATTTTTCTTAATATATCCGTTGGAATAAAACCGACACGATTAGAAATGGACCTTGAGAGGTTATCGGACGTGATTTTGATATGAAAACTAGTGTAATTGTTCATATTTGATGAGATGTGGAATAGATTGTATTTATCAGAATTTTTTTTGAAATTTAATTGTTTAAATATCTGTTTAGAAATATCTGTTTTGGACTATCGGTGGAGGATAGCCATGGTTATTGTAGAAATGCATGAGACTTAGGTAAATTGAACTACATTCTTTATTTGTTGCATTGGACATTGCATTACATTCATTTAATTGGAAATGTATATGTTTTTGAGAAATGTTTGGAAATGTATTTGTTTGCAAAAAAATGAATACTTGGTGAATCTGGGTAGAGGGTGTAGAATCGCGCGGTTAGGTGTCGAGCCTTCCAGTTTACTGGTAAAAATGACAGTGGTAGTGCATTAGGGCCTACTTGCAGACATTCACCTAGACATTCACAGAGCCTGTATTCATGTAACATATGTAGTTTAAAATGGAAATGATTTTATATTTGTTGTTGCATCTCAGCATTGCATGCTTTATAAAAAGAGAGATAAATTGTTTTATCATGAGCATGGCATGAGCATACTCCTCTTTAGTCTTGTCATGGTTCATGGTTCATATGTTGTGTAGTATATCTATACTGGGCTGCGGCTCACCCTATAAGGGAAACCATTTCAGGTATAAGTGCTATGCCTCTGCCAAGGCATTGACTTAAGAGGACTCGGAGCTGAGGCTTCATTTTTGTTTTATTGTTATTTGTTGAATGTAAGCCCAAGGCTGTATTTGCATTGAGTTGAAACTCCATTTTGTGTAACCAAGAATGTTCTTGAACAAATTTGTAAGCCTGTAGGGCACTTATTATCTGTTTGGCTTCCATTTCATACTTGTTGTAAAATGTATGCTTGGGATTGGAACTAGGGCATTGAGGTATGAATAGCATGTATTTGGCATTTGGGATTTAATGGAAATGGATGTATGGAATAGTTAGCTATATATATATGTGTTTGTCTATCAGGTGGGTTTTATTGCATAAATAGATATACCCTGCCCAATTTTCGAGGCGTTACAACTTGGTATCAGAGCTACCAGGTTTGAATACTTGGGGCTCGTGGGAAGTGGTTTTTACCACAGTGGGTTCATTTCACTAGTGAGAAATGTTGCATATCTTATGTGCTATGTGATAACATGTTTATGTGACTATGTGGGTATAGGGTTAAGCTTCTGAGATGTGATTTGCGTCCATGAAATTCTTTGAGTTCTTTTTAGAAAAGCACCTGATCAATGCTATTTCTATTTGGAAGTCTTTGAATGTTTGTGGAATGAGTCAATATCTTGGAGGGGTAACTCGTATGTCCTCTATGTGACTATATGCTTATATGGTTTGCCTTATGTGATGTAGATACATGTGTAAGTTTATATTTAATCCGTATGCAGTGTGTTAGAACTAGTGTGGAGTACTTACTTCTGAGCTAAATCTTGTCTCTTATATAAGATGTCATAAAGCGGAAGAGGCCGTAATAGAGGCACTTGGGGTGCCTGGGATGTTCTCTTGTAGGAGGATACCTTTTCCCCAGGAACAAGGTGTAAGCTAGAGTAATATGGCCGAGATAATTGGTCAAGATGTTGTGGAATTAGTATTAAAGCGTAGGTTAACTGATTTGTATGATTGTGGATGTAATGTGACCTTAAAATAGTAGAGTTTGTGTTGTGTAGTGATTGGTTTGTTGTTTTGAGGAGTTAATTAATTTTCAATTTTATGTCAAGTTCGTGGAAGTGGACTAGATGAGAAATCTTAGAAGTAGAATGAGTTAGAGATTAACCTTATTGTAATAGTATGGTTTGGTTGTGACTTTAATGATGATTAAAGTAATCTAAGATAATATGCTTTGGATTGTTGACATTAGAATACGTAAAACTAGTTCTAAATTTTCTTGGGATAGACAAAGTTAGTTATAGTTAGTTTCTTTCACTTGCTTGATGGACTACTTGTGCGGTTAGTGATAAATATGACTTATGTAATCCCTAGACTGGTGTTTGCAAGTAAGCATAATAAGTACTACCAATTCCCACTTTACCGGCTTATAATTGGAAGGTACGTGTACCTCCTCCTCGTGTGTTTTTGATTTTTTACCTTAGACACTTAGGCCAACTTAAACAATACCAATTACACCCCTTATCTGGAGTTACCAAACGTATTAATCTCAAAACATTTCAATACCAATAATTGCTTTTCTCAAAACAATACATCAATTTCCCGAAACATAGTTTATATGTAACGTCCCCAAAATAATTACAGTAATCTAACTCCAAACACTAGTAACAAGTAATATAGATACAATCAACCCATCGCATAACCAGTAGTATAGGTGAAATGACATACTTTCATTCATCAGAATTTAATATACATTTACGAGATAATAACAAAAGGAAGCTATACAATTAGTCATATACCTTGGTAGCTTACATCTTTCCAAGTCACTGCTTGATTACAACGAAATGAGTTTAACTCAATACAATTAAGCCCTTGGCTATACAAAATAAATACAATCAAAAGAAGCTCTTGCTCCAAGTCTCCCCAAACTACTGTCTTGGCAGAGGTATATCTCCAACACCTGAAAATGGTTTTTCCCAAATAGGATGAGTCAATGCCCGGTAGAAACAATCTAACACAATATATGAATCTTAAAAAAAGGTATAAGTATAATGTGCATATGCAATGCCTGAAGTAAATTCATTCGTATTCCACAAAATCATAATATGCTAGATTCTACATCTCAATCCATATTATTTCAATTCACTTCAAGTGAATTTACTTTACCTCAATTCATGAGTCAAATTCATTATTATCCAGACAACCCAACTGAGGCTACAACTCGGTGGTTCTTTAATCAATACAACCATTACACAAACACTTCAATTTTTCATTTTACGGAAATTTCGTCTGTGGGAATCGGCATTCATGTATACGCGCGGTTTTTGGGACTTTCACCCTGAACACATAGGCCAACTTAATTCAATGGAGTCCATCCCCTTTCTTCTTCCAAACATGGAGTATATCCCCTTTCTCCTCCTAAATATCATACATATACAACGCGGTCATATTCAATGACAACAGTTAAGAGATTAGTTTCAATTCACCTAATCTTCATACAATTTCTACAACAATCATAGCTATCCTCCACCAATAACCCAAAATAGATATTTCTAAACAGATATACAATCCCCAAGATAGATAAAATATCTAGATTTCCATAGGTGAGAGATCATATACATCCAACTCCACCATTGATATAAGCATTCGTCTAATTTCAAATTTCCAATGCCAAATTTCATTATTTATACAAAATAATTACTTTAAACATTTTAGGACAAAACTCCATTCTCTCCCAAATCCAATCCATGTGTCGAAATCAACAAATTTAACACAACACATCCTCATATCTACACCCATAATCATTTTCAATACCTTTATTTGAAAATCCCTCTTTAAATTTTAATCTAAAACCCTAGGTTTGTCTAAAATCTTCCAAATCCCACCATTTTTACACAATCAATAAATAACTAAGCTAAAAATCATAGGAGAGTATAGAAAGTCCCTGCCTCAAGCTTAGAAAACCAAGGAAGAAGTGAAGGAACTTCAAAGATCCCGAAATCAAGATCTATTCGGATCAAAATGGAGCTCTTGAGATGCTCTACCTTTTTCCTCAACACACTAGGGGAGGAAAACCAACGGATCTAGGTGAAAATGTAAAGAGAGAGAGAGAGAGAGAGAGTGAGTTTTAGAGAGAGAGGGTCCCAATCTAGGGTTTAGAGTGAAAAAGATGTGAAAAAGTTATGTAAAAATGTGCTGTTGCAAACTGATATATGCACAGTCCACTCGAGCGCAAGAGTTGACGCTTGAGCGTCAGATACAATAAGTTGTTCCGCTCGTGCACAAGAAATAATGCTCGAGCGCAGAATGCACACTCCCAGTAGTTTTACAGACCGTAGACCAACGCTCGAGCGCAAGAAAAGTCGCTCGAGCTGAGCCCACTTGAGCGTAGAAAACGCCGCTCGAGCGTAGAATACACTCTCCCAGTAGTTTTACAGACCTACAAAAGTAGTAAGAGTTTGCAAAACCCACTCGAGCCAAGAAGTGTCGCTCGAGCGGAGAAGCAAAAATCTGGGCAACAAAAGTTTGGAAACTAAGCAACCAACCTGTTCTAAACGCAACCACAACAACCCAATAGCCAAACTCAAGTAAGAATAAGGAGAGAAAAACATAAATAACATTCAGAAACCATAAAACCCCAGTCCAGAAAATCAAATGGGTCGGGTCAAAACCAAAATCGCTATATTATAATAATTGATATTTCAAAACTATGTAGTAAATAAAGTGAGATGCAATTATGAAGCTTCATTATACAATTTTCAACATTTTCCCAATATGGAATGTATATTCAATATTTCTCAAATCATAACCAAAATCCGTATCCATGTGACATATGATATCATTTCATATTCACAATCAACATTCGTTTCCCATTCATAATCCAAGCATATATAAAATCGTGCTATTCATATAAATTTCTTAACATAAAACTTACATCTCAAAACAACACAATAACAATTTAAGAACTCATTTCCTTAAAGAAATTTACATCAATTTCACAAATACACTTATCCCCAATTTCCCAAATTTAGAGTTTTATCTCCAAAGAGGACCTTTTTCATTTTTAAAGGTATTTCCTCCACGCACTCTCAAGAGGCTCAATATTTTTATAAAACAATTTGATTTGGAGAAAATCACAAGAAAATCATTTTTCCAACATTTTCAAAACTCAATTTATCATTTTCCAATAATCAGAACAAAATACACAAAGACTTGCCAAAATCATATATATAACTCAAGAAACTCCCTATCTCAAGATTTGAGAAGAAAATAGGAGAAAAGCTTCAAAATCAACGTGTAGACACCCCATTTTTTACCGCTTTTAAGACTTGGGCACTACTGATGGTCTACTTGGTGGTGAAAGGTGTGCAGGACAAAGGTTCAATTTCTTTGGCAAGGAGAGAGTCAAATCCCAACTTCATACCCCTTTTGGACCAAAACAATCTTGATCAAAAGATTTTAGATCTTGAAACCCTCTCTTTCAAAATAGTTTTTGAAAAAGTTCCTACGATGTTCCAATTCTCGCATTTTGTTAAATGTTGCGCTTTTCGGTAAACCGAGCGAGGACAAAGTGGAAATGAATGAAAGAGAGATGAAATCTTTAAAAAAAATCTTTCAAAACACCTTGTTGAGGGATTTGGAGTTGAAGAAAATGAGAGAGGAAAGAAGAAAACTGGTTGAGGAGAAGTTCGGCATAAATCCGAGTAGGATCAAAACTGAACGGCTTCACCAAAACAGGCATAATGTTTTGCGCAGTTGGAATTTTGATGCAAGGCTGCCACCATTGGAAACCTTGTTTCTGGGGCTTCAGTTTGGACACTTGCCAGCCACTTTTTCTCCCTGCCAGCCAGTTTTCTGGTTGGCCAACTGGTCTTGGTGGTCTTTGGACCACCAAAAGTGGTCGGTAGCCATGCCACCACCTTGTTTTTTTGGTGCAGACCACCTCTCCCCCTTGCCGACCACTTGGTCTTCCTGCAGACCACTGTTACTGGTCGGCCGACCAGTGCAAGTAGCTAGCCAACCACTTCAACTGGTCGATAGCTTTCCTGCATTTTCTGCAGGTGTTGTGGATGCCAGCTGTGCCAGCTGTTGGGCACAGAAAGCATCCTCCATACACGTATATGGAGGGATTGATTCTAGCTTCAAGCTTGTTGAACAAGCTTGATGCTTGATTTTCTATAAAAGGGAGCCTCCTCCCTCTTATCTCAGGTTGAGAAAGTTGCTTAGGGCATATACATATATCATCTATCTCTATATTGCTCCTTTGCTTCATATTTGTGCTTGAAAGTGCCTTTTCTTCACACTTTTGCACACAAACACATAGTGAAACACCTTCAATCTTAGGCTGAGGTTCTTGGAGGTTTGTTTGGAGCTCAAGGCTTGGTTTTTGCCTCAGAAGTTGCTGTCTTGCTTTGATTCTTCAAGGGTGAGTTTCTAATCCTCTTAAAGCCTTGTTGTAGTTGCTTACTAGGTCACCCTTGCATGCTTATTTTGGCTTGAATTTTAACTGCAAAAAGTTCTGATTTTAAGTGCTTGAAATGTTTGTTTAAGGTCTCTTTAGTGTTGGGGGTGGTCTACCCCATTTTATGCCTTGTTTTGGGCCATCACTTTTGGCCTTTGTGATCACCTTTGCATGACCTTTCTACCACTAAATTCCAAAGGAATTTCAGTGGTGGAAAGTGTGTTTTGAAGTCTTAAATAGGAGGGGGTTGTCCCCCCCTCCTCTTCTCTTGTTTGTTTGTGTTGATGGTTCATCAAAGGAGCATGTAGCTCTATCTTCTTGAAGCTTTGTTTGAGTACTTTTTTGTGACCTTTTAGACTTTCCATGACTCTGTTTTTGGTTGTCTTGGTCACCCCTTGCATGCTTCTTATAGGTGTGGTGTAATCCTACTTGAAGCTTTTCAAAGTAGCAGGCCTTTCTAGCATGTTTTGGTTCTATCTCAGCATGTTTTTGGTGTTGTTTGCCATGGTATAACTCTGTTTTGGGTTGGTTTGATAGCCTCTTGCATACTCCTTACACTTGTAGTGCAATTCCATTCACTAGCCTAACATGCATCATGATTTTGACCATCATTCTAGCATGTTTTTGGGTCCACTCCAGCAAGCTTTTGTTCATTTTTTACCATACGTAAGCTCTGTTTTATGTTATTTCGGTCATGCATGCCTTGCTTTGTATAGCCGTAGTGCATTCTAGCTCACTAGCTTTGAGTTTCCAAGTCACTAGCATGCATTGCTTGGGCTATTTGCATGATTTGGCCTCATTTGGCATGTGATTTCAGTGCATATAGTGTGGTCATTTCCTCACATCTTTCACTCATTCAATGCTTTGGAGGGTTGGTTCTTTATGCTTTAAAAATGAGCCATTGTGTATGCCATCTTGCCTAAGCTTTTGGGTTGCCATATCAGTGTGTTTTTGGTTTTATTTTACCATGATACAACTCTGATTCTTGTTGCATATTCCATGCTTCATGCCCTTCATGCTAGCTTGTTTTGGCTATACTCCGTGCATGTTTTAGCCTTGATTTGACATGCTCTAGGACTATTTTGAGTTGTCTTGACCATGTGGTTCATGTATTGCATAGCTGTAGTGCAATTGCCTTGATAGCCTTGAGTCTTGAGCACCATAGTATGACATACTTGAGATGTTTGCTTGCCATGACATCATTTCACATGATATTTCAGTGCCTATAGTGTTGTCACACTTCCATGTTTATCACTTCTTGATCATGTTTAAAAGTTATACTCTTATGCCTAGTTGATGGGCCATTACATGAGCATCATTATCTTGCCTTTCATGCTAGCATTTCGGAGTATTTTGGCCACTGTTTTGGGCATGATTGAGGTCTGTCCATATTCGGTTTAAGTCCATATTGCATGTTGTTTTACATATTGTTGCATTGCATTGTGTTTGCATGTTGTTTGCATGTGCATGCATTGCATTGTGTTTGCATGCCATTAGCATTAATAGATTGATCATGCTTATGTTGTATTGCATTGTGTTTGGATAGCGTGTTAATCCAAATGCGAGAAACGAGGGACGTTTCATACTTAAAGTGATGAAACGTGCCTCATTTCTCGGTCGCCGACCCTCTTGATCATACATGATAGAGGTTAAGGCCCTTATGTGTTATTTGTGCATTCATTGACATTGAATTGTGCAAACTTGGCTTTTCGGCCATCGTACATTGCGATGCTCGGTTGGTGGCCTAAAAGTCGAGAACCACACTACCTTGAGCTTAAGAAATGATAGGGAGAGTGGTTGTGCACACATACCTTGCAAATACACTGCTATGCCCTTTCTTGTTCTCTGTTGTAGCAAAACTGGAGTGTGGCAGAATTTCTGGTCGACAGACCAGTAAAAGTGGCTGGCCAACCACTTTTTATGGTCTGCAGCAAGTTTGGGTGGTCGGCAGGTGGCCTACACCACCCTTTTCTGGTCGGCAGCCTTCCTGGAGGTCTCCATGAAGGAGTAGAAGCTATCTGAAGGTTTTTGCAGTGTTCTGAGATCAAATGCAAACAGAGGCAAGTTGGGGCATAGTGATGGATTTCCGAATGAGGTGACTAAGCATGCATCCTTTATCGTTCAAGGCAGAACTGAGGCAGCCTACTTCATATAGTTTACATGTTTAGTTAGTTGCTAACTTAGTTAATTTGTTAATTAATTAAAGTGATGTAATAATTAGTTGTAGCTAGTTATTCAATTCGTGTTGTGTAATAATTAGTTGTAACTAGTTATTCAATTTGTTATGTAATAACTAGTTTAATTAGATTAGTTAGATAGATTAGCTTAGAATTAGCTAGTTAGCTTATTATTCGGACCCTCCGTCGAGAGGGCACAACTGTTGTAATAAGTGTGCGTGTGTGTGATGCATGTCTTCCAACCCCTATTTCTTTCTCCCTTTTATTTACCAACTTTCGATGGTTAGTTTTAGGGCATGTTTCAATTAGTATCCTTATGCTCGCATGTTTGCATCATTCATCTGTCTTGCATGCACTGGGCTCGGCGCATCATACAAACTGCATTGTATTTCAATACCAATTTGAATACATGTTATCAAGTCGCATTCACATGACATCTTAGCCGAGCCTATCTTAGTTGCATTTTTGCATGTGTTGCATTATGCATTATTGACATAGCTAGGATCATGCATTGATTACTAACTAGCTTCTGTTTTGGCTCAGAGTACTAGGTAAGCTTTTACGCTTTAGCATCCTTGCATGTGTGTAAATGACTGCCATGATAGCATGCTTGCCATGAGGCTAACTGCTTAAGTGATTAACTGCTTGAATGCCTGTGGGTGGAGGTTTGATTGCCCGAATTGGAACAACTCGATCATTGTGAGTTTTAAGCCCATTTGAAGTGACAAAATCATGTTTTTCTAAGCCCACTTGAGGGTGGCAAAACCGCATCTTAGCCTACTTGCGAGTAGCACCTTCAAACCACTTTAAAAAACAAACATGAGTTGTTTTGTTCCAATCCGCGTGATTGAGTCTATACTTGTATGCTGTGCACATCATATAGTAATGTTAGCTAATAAACCGGAATAAGAACGCATGTGTTTTCAAAAACAACATATCATGTTAATAGAGGCTGCTCCTTTGATCGGGCGAGCGGGGTTGCTCATTGCATGACCTTCCCCTCTCATACCCAAGTTCCCGAGCCGAGGCAACTTTGGTGATGACGGACACGTGACCTTCTTCACGAGTCAGGGTTTCCTAAATTTCCCAAAACAAAATATTTAAGTGGCGACTCTGAAATCTGGCAAAGCAGTCCATGTTTGGCACTTCTTGATTAAAATCATTTTTCCAAAATGATTTGCCGGATTTGGACTCTTTGGTGATTTATCAGTCTTAAATTGCACTTTGTAAGATTAGATTCAGAACCGTGATAGGAGTTCGAACTGTAGTAGCTAGAACTACAATTCGCACCCTCGCGCGCAAAGCAGAGTTCGGGCGGTCTACACAACGGTGTCAAAATCCGATTTCCACCGCAGACAACGTAACCCTTGATGAGGTCTCCAATATTGATGAAGGCACTTGGGTCAAAATCCCAATGGATTTAGAAGGATCGAGAATTTAATGAGGTGGGTGGATAGTTTTCTAGAGAGATGAGAGAAAAGAGAGAAAGTGAAGTGCAAAGTGAGAGAGAGAGAGAGAGAGAGAGAGAGAAATGAAAAATGAAGGAGAATAGTGTAATGGCTCAACTTTTAAGTGATTGGATACATATTTTTCGGAGCTGAGTCTGGAAAGACCACTCGAGCGAGCAATCCTACACTCGATTGGTTAATACGAACTTCTAGAATCCCTTTCCTTTGCAAACATACCGCTCGAGCAGTGAAACCTTCACTCACCGATGAAAACACACTCTCAATATTTCAAACTT
Organism: Camellia japonica; assembly: GCA_030407325.1. NCBI lineage: Eukaryota > Viridiplantae > Streptophyta > Magnoliopsida > Ericales > Theaceae > Camellia > Camellia japonica. The sequence continues at coordinate 158,230,508 of JAPPVO010000031.1, read as the reverse complement.
TAGAGCAAAGTATTAGGAGGACGGCGTTACCGCTTGAGTGGTCTCAACTCAAAAGTGAGACAAAACAACTTTAACGCAACCCCACCATTCCCAGATTCACGCCCAATATCCAAAATTCAAATAGACACTCCGGAACACACTATATGATGTACTTGAACAACCACAAAGAAAAGAATGGGTGACAACACAGACTCGAAGAGCTCCATAGTAACAAGGATAATCAAAGGGAAAGAAATTTCAAGTTAATATACTCAAATCGCTTGAAAAGGACTGAGGATATCACATGCCATGATAGAAACCTCGGTTCATTATTCTTTCCTTTAAAGTAGAGATCAGAGCAGTAAATATAAATACTGGGAATCTCTATGTAGGCTATAAAAGCACTACTAAAAGCCATTTTACAGGTACTATCTGGAAGGATTGACACTTAACCGCGTTGGTTTCTGGACTTTTGCTAAAGACACAAAGGTCAAAATAAATAACCATAACCACACCGCCCAACCAGATTCTACACAGTATTCACCACTTTTCCTAAAACAATACAAGTCTCTCAACATGATGTTTTCAAAACGTAAAGCCTCCAGTTTATACATCCATGATATGTACAATGTAATATATGATTTGTAAACAGTTTAATCATCTAACCACATGCAATTTCTAACACATGGCAATGTTATCCTCCACCAATAGCCAACATAATTATCTCCAATATAGTTATTAAAAGATAACAAAAATAATATAATCCAATATGATATCAAAATTCAGAATCTCCATGTTTTCCCCAAAATCTCAATAATTCCCAATAAACAACATTCACACTCCTTATGAGGCTTGTGAATCCCAACATTTAATATTCAATTTCAAAAAAAAAAAAGAAAATGAAAAAGAAAATGATATAGATTTCTTAATAAAACTCAATATCTCAAAAAGAGTAATCAATACTCGTTATTTCCAATGGTTCAGAAATATTTCTAACCAATCTTCTTTTCTTCAAAAATCCCACAACATCAACAATTTCCATACCATTTCCAAAATGCCAAACATCCTATGTTTTGATAAAACTTTTGGGGTTTTCTTTCCAAAACACAATTTTCCTCAAAATCTCATTATACAACAACCATGTGATAGCTAATTTCAAACCACAACAAAAAAAACAAGAGTTTTCCCCCAACTTAATGCATTAATACAACTACAATCAAAATCTAGCTTTTCGAAAACTCAAACAATAAAAATTAGCATATAACAAACCTAACCAATATGAATATCGTTAAGAAAATTCTTACCTCAAAAGCAAGAAGAAGAAGGGAAGAACAACACCCAAACTGACGGAGATGAAACTCAATCTTTTTCAGATTAATTTTCATCTTCGTGTTAGATGTTTATGTGTACATGTGAGCGTATCCAATTAATTGTTGAAACTATGTCTTTGACTAGGGCTTAAGGCCAAATAATGTGATGAACGTGTTGAAGATGGACGTAGGTTACGTATTGAGTTGTAAGTAATATGAGGAAATCTAATTTTTGTGAAAATATTTCGAAAGCAAATGGTTGTTACATGATTTTTTTTATTTATGGAAAACGAAAAGGAAATGTGAACCGTCTGTGTTGTTGAATGAATTGGATGATTTTGGGAAAAGTAGTTATGTGAATATACTTTGGTACAAACTGTCACATTATTTATATAGTAGGAGTTGGAGCATTCACAATCATAACTATCTGTAAGTTGTTATTGTTTATGATCATGTTGGAATCCCTACCGGACTTTATGTTCATCCCACGTTGCTAATTCTTTTTCAGGTGAATGTCGAGAAGTGGTCAAGATCGAGGATCTTCTTTATCTGTTAGCCACGAGGCCTTTTATTTGTTGGCGAAATGCCATATTTGTAAAAGGGTTGAACCCTTCCTTTTATGTAATGATGTAAGCCTATGGGCAACTTATTTAATTGTGCCTTTTATTGCATTCATTATGCATTCGAATGAGAGAATCTTCAATTATTTATCTTTATTAATGTATTAGAACCTCCATTTGTTATCTTTGAAATTGTATGATAGTAATGATTTGGTAATGGCATCTGTGAAAGAAAAAGTGTGGCATTACAAAATCAAATAAATACACATTCTAAAATCAATTAGGACTATTTGGTTTATAAGAAAAGTCTTGAAACTAAATGGTTCAATAGTACTCCATATGGGATTTATGAGTAATTTTTTGTTATTTAAAATCATAAAAATATTTACTTCAAAATATTATTCATTTTTAAATATTTAAAACTAAAAAATAAATATAATTTAAACTATTGACTTGTCTAACCATATTAAATTTTCAAATTCAAATTTAATAAAAAAAAATGTACATATAATGTCAAAATTTAATTTTAGCTATATCTTTTTAGTTAGATAGTAATTTTTTTTTTTTAACTATGTCTAAGCTATATTTAATTTTAAATTTAAAAAGAAAGTCCAAAGAAAATTTGAATGATATATAATTTTAAAATATTTAAATTATTTTTTAATTGTTAATCATAATTTATCAAATGGTCAAAAATGTCAAGTACACATGTCATAATCTTATTGAAAAAAATATTATATTGAAAATTTCAAAATTACTTTAAATTCTTATACAATCACTTTTAGGATAAATTTTCATGGTCTGTTATATTTTTTAGGCTAAAACATAGTCCATGAGTTAGCTCATGTAACGCCCCGAAATAATTCAACATGAACTACCATATTAATGAACATTGACTAATCTATAACAATAATCCTTCCATCACTTCATATATAATAAATGAATTAAATACAAAAGTTCCATTTGCGATATACATTCAAACGAATTAAAAGAACACATGAATTTATAGCATATGAAACATCTAAATCTCAAAACAAATAAATGCTCTTATGGGCTTACATCTTCCAAGGCAATAGCCCGGTTACACAAAATGGTCTCTCGGACCCGAACACATTAGCCTTTGGCTCACAGAAGATCACAACAAAATAAGAGCTATGTACTCTTTACAATTATCCGCGCCCTCCACTTGGCGAGATCACCTCGTCTTTACCTGCACCAAAGTCCCATAGTGGTGAGCATAAAGCCCAGTAGAGAATTCTAACAAAGTATATACAGTTATGCAATTCTCAATAAAAATGCAAGTGTCAATGCTATGACATGCTCCTTTAAAGAAATTTCATTTCATGTTTTTCTTAAAGATTTCCATTTTTCAATAAAAGCTTGCAATCTCAACACATTTCAAAATTTCCAATTTAAATCAACAGAGGGGTGGTAAATACGACATTGGTAATCCTTAGGCTAGTGTCTGCAAGTAGACTCTGCGAGTACTACCAAACTGTCATTTTTACCGGTGTTAACCGGAGGGCTCGACACCTATCTGTGCGGTTTTCTGGTCTTTCACCATGGACACTCAGGCCAACTTAACAAAGTTCATCTACACCCCCTAACCGGACTTACCACCATATTTACCCCTTACACATTTCCATAATTCACATCACAACGTTATTTTCTTTCATGAAATAAATATTTTCCATCAAAATCTACAATGCAAAAATAATAATTGAATGAAAATGCAATGCAATGATTTTCCATAACTCAAAACATTTCCCATGTTCAAAGTTTCTACAACAATGCCATAAATCACATTTTCCATTACCTCTTTTCATTGCTCTTTCTCAAGATAACCATGTGTCTTCAACACACAACATCAATCTCTCATCAATTTAATCCTTTCGAAGCCACATGTGAGGTTTTCAAATACTAACCCCCACAATTCATAATTCTCACAATCCATTATGCGCAACAATTACCATTTCACAATTAAATATTTTTCATGCATCTAACAACAACTTAAAAATAAATCCTCCATTTTCTTATATCAAGGAGATTACTACTTCTCTTACCAAGATGTGAATTCTACACTCACTCACCCATTTTAGCACAAGAAAAGAAATTTATGCCATGGATTTTTCATATTTTCAAAAAAAGCCCCAATTTTCTAGGTTTTCACAAAAACCCTAACATTGTTCATCTCTTTTATAAAATCTTATCATACACTTCAAGCTCAACTCATGTTGTCCAAAATTTCAAGAAGAACTCTAAATGAAAATAATATAGACTTTGTTTTACAAAAAGTCATCAATCCCTTGAGCCACCAAACCCATTTTCAAAATTTCCAAGGAGGGTTACAAAATCAACCAAAAACTTACCTAAACACACACACACACACACACACACACACACACATATATATATCTAAGGAAAACCCCTCTAGGATTTATAAAAGAGTTGAGATACAACCCACATTTAAAATTCTCTACATTTTTGAAACACAAGATTGAAATCAACAAGGAACTAGAAGAAAACTCTTAAAACCATCATCAAATAGCAAAACTTGTATATATGACTCAAGAATGTCCCTACCTCAAACTTGATGAAGAGGGAGAGGAGATGAAACCCTAGCTTTGATGAAAGATTCTTCAACTTTCCACAACACCAAGACAAGCTCTAGTTCTTGATCTTCAAGATTTAAAGGAAGATGATGAGGATCTTGGCCCAAAGGTTGAAAGGATCAAAGAGTTTTGGTGTTTGATGATGTTTTCTAGAGAAAAGGAGGAGAGAAATAGGGTTTAGAGTGAGAGAGAGATATAATAGAATGAGATACAAACAGCCCAAAAGAGGAGAAAAAACAGAGCCATGAATCTACCCAGACTGCCGCATGTGCTGCACCCATCCCCGCACGTGCGGAGCGCCCTCCCTGTACGTGCGGCCCGCACCCCCACATGTGCGGTGGTCCTACCGCACCTCAGCCCGCACTTGCCTTTTAGGCACTGTGCAACTCACCCAACTCCCCTCTTCCTGTACGTGCGGCTTGGCCTCCCGTACATGCGGCCCATCCCCGCACGTGCAGCCCTAGCCCAGCAACCCAGGAAAATCCTGCTTCGCTTTCGGTCACTCCGGATCTAACCCCGCACTCTCCGGAACAAGTGAAATTCAATCACCGAACGAAAACAACAATAAGAACTTTATTCGGAGCAAATCTTTCGACGTCTTCAAACTCAACGAGAGCAGAAGGACGGAGTGAAGGAGAAGAAGGAAAAGAGAAAGGAAACAAGGACCCGATCGTCACAGCTCATTTTAACCTTTGATGACATGTATTTTTTATTAAGAACTTAGAACATATAAGTATTGACATCATAATATAAACTTTTTCTTATGTGTACCTTTGATAAGAATGAATAAAATTTTATTGATTATAAATCATTTTTACTACAAATTTTAAATAAAATTTAAATTATTATTTAAATTTAAAAACTAATTTTTGATTATTTATTTATACTCGTGTATAGTATGGATAATATGCTAGTATTTATTAAGTCTTCGTTTGGGGTGTGGGTTGGTTTTTTGGCTATTTTAGTCTGAGACTAAAAAAGTCTCGTTCAGAATGAGCTTTTTGACTTTTTAAACTTTTGTGTGAGAAAAAATAAAATAATTATGATTTGAATGTGACATTTTATCTTATTAGCTTTTTTAACTATTTTGTGGCTTAGCTAAAAAAAACTCATGCCAAACATAGCCTAGGTCTCATTTGGCCTTTATTTTAAAGTCAAAATCTTTGACTTATGTAATCCCAAAAACGAATAAACTATGGACTTGTTTGGCGATTCATGTTCAGCGATTAATTTTTTTTACTTAGCTTGTTGACATAAGCCAAACAAGAACTTTTAATACGTTACAAATAATTCTTTACATCAATCTTATACTAACTTTTTACCTTACTAAAAAATTTATCTTATTTAGGAATTAGCTTTTTTTAGTTGATTTTTTTAATTTTTTATAAAAAAATATAAAAAATAAAAAATATTTTAAACAATATTAGTTATAAAAAAATATAAAAAATAAAAAATTAAGAAAGTGTTGTGATAATTTATAATAATTTTTAAATTTTTTTTGACTCAAATCTTAAATCATCAAACGAGACTTAAGTATAAAAATATTATTTTTAGTGTACTTAAGGCCTCTCAAATTGGGTCCACGATGTAATGGATAATTACCTTTTTGTCCATCACAATTGTAAGAATTCCATTCGTACAAAATTTGCATGAGCATGCCATTTTTATGAAGATATATTAGTTAGTTTGTAATAAAAAAAAAAAATTTAATTCCAAAACGAGATGCAAGTGAAAGGAGTATTTTTAGGCCATGTTTGATTCATAAGACTAATAGTGAAGGTATTAATAATCCCATTAAATTAGTGTGGTATTCACTATCCAATTGGATTAGTAGGATAAATTATCTTCTTGTTCATTGTTTGATTTGCATTAGATTAGTAGGTAAAATAGTCTTTTTATTTTATTTCTCAACTTAAGATATATAATCTTACCCCTACCTCATTACTGATAATCTTACAAATTTATTGGATTAATAATCCATTAGATTAATAATCTTGAAACAAAATTTCAAAACAAACACAGGATTATTGGGCCCACAAATTAATAATTTCAATCCCATATTCTAATCCTGTCAATCAAACATGCTCTTAATGTACTAAACGCCTCTCAAATTGGGCCCGCGATGTAATGAATAATTACCTTTTTATGAAGATATATTGGTTAGTTTACCATAAAAAAAGATTAAGGGATGTTTTGGGAAGATGGTTAAAAGCTGCTTTTTAGTTTTTTTTTACCCTTTTTGTGTGAGAGAGAAGTGAGTTACAAGCTAGAAAGTGACTTTTAACCCACTTCCCCAAATAGTCCTAAAAACTAGCAAACTTGTGAACACATGATAATCTGAAAATCGTCACTAGAAAAGCGAAAAAGATAGGGATGTACAGAACAAATAGTTTTTTTAGCCTTTTTTTTTTAGTTGATGACTTCTTCTCCTATTTGTTTATAAAAGTTAGGGAGACTTATTTATAAATCCCTTTTCAGACACTTATGGTAGGTTAAGTCCTGTGTAATTTCTTATAGAGTCTCAAGTCCTATTTAGATAGGAATGTATTCCACAAGATCCTATATAAACGTAACGTGACGTGACACCTATATAAACGTAACGTGACGTGACACCTATATAAACGTAACGTAACGTGACACCTACATGAACGTAACGTAACGTGTCACGTTACGTTTCGCAAACTTAATGAGTTTTCATTTTTTAAAATTGAATGTGAAAATATTACTGGTTTATGTTGGTGTCACGTTACGTTCCATATAAATATGATAGGAAATTGAATGTTGTCATAGATCATAGGTGTCACGTTACGTTTATGTAGGTGTCACGTTACGTTACGTTTATGTAGATATGATCTATGGAATAGGAAATTGAATGTTGCCATAAATCATAGGTGTCACGTTACGTTACGTTTATGTAGATATGATCTATGATTGCATGTTACCATAGATCATAAGTGTCACGTTACGTTTATGTAGGTGTCACGTTACGTATAAGTGTCACGTTATGTTTACATAGATATGATCTATGATAATATTCAATTTCCTATATAAGGTTTTACTATTATTTATGATATTAACAACTAATATTGAGAGTAATGTGTCAACAAACTTCCCACATGACTTATGGGAACATAAGTTTTTTAGTATGACTATATGTAGCATAAGTCTCCCTAATAGGACTTATAAATAATTTTTCCTAAAAGGTAACTAATATTGTTTGATTGTAATTTTAAATATAGTTTATTTAATTTTTTAAATTATTAATTAAAAATATGATATTTTCTTGAGTTACAATTTGTATATCTTTTTTAGTTTGTTAAAAATATTTAAGTGCCTACGCACAATAGCGTCTTTTAACCAACAAGATTCAACCATTTCAAAAATTATCAAAAATTGTTTCAAATAAATTTGGAACTTATTTAATTCTGTTAATCTAATAATTTTTAAAATTATAAAATTTTGTGTTCATCTATAAATGCATTTCAATATTCAAACGGTATGGCAAAGTTTTTAATTCTCAAATAGTGAAAAAAAAAAAAAAAAACTAAAATAATGTATGCTTTGCTAAGTAGGTAGGTAGGATTATTTATGGTATCAAAATTTTCGTTGCTTCAAGTAACAATTATTTGAAACTTATGTTTGAATGATAAGAATTAGAACTTGGAATGAAAAAGTGATTGTAGATCTTCATGATTTTAATGTTGAACAGAATAGAATATGAATGTAATTTTTATTATTGACTGCAATAAAGCTGTGTTTGGTTGGGTGATTTGGAGAGGGATTTGAAAATAGAAAGGGAAAGGGAAACGGTGTGTGAAACTATATAAAATATAAGTATATTTTATTCACATTTTACCTACATTTTTTTATTTCTTTTTCCAAATCACTTCTCAAATCTCCCAACCAAAACAGCATAAAAATTACATTTTTAAACTAAACCATAATTTTATCGAAATCCTGGGTCTGTTTGGTAACATTTACGTTTTCAGTTTATATTTACAAAAATTTTATAAACTGGTTTTTGTTTATTTTTTGTTTATTTTTAGAAAAACATAAACTACAAACGCGTTTGGTAATTGACAAAATGTTTAAAAAATTTTAAAAATATAAAAAAGAGTGAGAAATGACAAGTAGTGGCAAGTGGTGGCGGAAGACGGTGATAGAAAGTGGTGAAGGTGGGTGTTGGGTAGCGGGTGATGGTGGGTGGTGGTGAGTAGGTGACGGTGGCGGGTGGTGGGTGGTAGCGAGTGGGTGGTAGCGGTGGTGGTGGCGAGTGGCGGGTGGTGGTGGCAGGTGGATGTCGAATGGCGGTGTGGCGGGGTGGGTGGTGGTGGTGGTGGGTGGGTGGGAGACGGTGGCGGGTGGTGGGTGGTAGCAAGTGGTGGTGGTGGTGGTGGTCGTGGTCGTGGTCGTGGTGGCGGGTGGTGGGTAGTGGTGGCAGGTGGGTGGCGGATGGCGGGTGGTGATGGGTGGTGACGGGTGGGTGATGGTGGTGAGTAGGTGGCGGATGGTGATGGTGGATGGATGAGTGGGTAACGGTGGCAGGTGGTAGCGAGTGGGTGGTGGTGGTGGGTGGTGGGTGGTGGTGGCAGGTGGTGGCGGGTGGTGGTAGTGGTGGTGGGTGGATGGGTGACAATGGCGGCTGGTGGATGGTAGCGAGTGGGTGGTGGTGGTGGTGGTGGTGGGTAGTGGGTGGTGGTAGCGGGTGGGTGGTGTGGGTGATGGTGGTGGTGGTGATGGTGGCGGTGGTGATGGTAGCGAGGGGTGGGTGGTGATGGTGGCGGTGGTGATGGTAGCGAGGGGTGGGTGGTAGTGGCAAATGAGTGACGGGTGGGTGGTGGTGGTGGTGGTGGTGGTGGTGGGTGGTGGCAGGTGGGTGGTGGCTGGTGGTGGCGCGTGGTGGATGGTGGTGGCAGATGGGTGGTGAGCGGTGGTGGTGGCGGACGGTGGATGGTAGTGGCGGGTGGTGGCTGGTGGCTGGTGGATGGCAAGTGGGTGGTGGGTGGTGGGGTGGTGGTGGTGGTGGTAGTGGTGGTGGCGGTGGCAAGGGGTGGGTGGTGGCGGTGAGTGGGTGGCAAGTGGGTGGTGGTGGTGGTGGTGGTGGTGGTGGTGGAGGTGGGGTGGTGAGTGATGGTGGCAGGTGGGTGGTGATTGGTGGTGGGGGGTGGGTGGTGGTAGCGGAAGACGGTGGTAGAAAATGGTGGCGGGTGATGGCTAGTGTTAGGTGGTAAAAAAAAAAAAAAAAACTCAAAACTCAAAACGGAAACACATTTTTTGAGTTTACATTTTTTGGCCAAATTTATAAACTGAGACCACTGATTTATAAATTAAAAATTTACCAAATAAGTTTTTATTTGAATTTTTTAAATTTTTATAAATATAAACAAAAAACTGAAAACGTAAATGTTACCAAACGGCATAGCAGTCTCACATTATTAGATAAATGTTGACTATTTAAAAGCAAAAAAGTTGATTGGATCCACAATTTTAAATTTTTATCAGTTTTGCATATAGATTTTATTCAACCCAAACACATAAGCTTCATTGTCAATGAAATTTTCATTTCGGACTATGATTCCTAGTAATGGGAAATATTCCTTCTATGGGTTAATTATATTTTTAGTCTTTAAAATATGAATTTTTCATTATTTTTTAATGTTTAAATTGTATTAATTTGGTCATTATTGTATAAAAACTTTTTCAATTTGATCCTCAATGCATACAAACTCTTTCAATTTTGCCCCTCAGCCAAATTTCGTCAATAGCCATTGTTAAAATCAAGAGTAAATAATGTAATTTTGGATATCAAAATGGCACATATCACATAATTGGGAGATTAAAACTGTAAATTTTTAAGTGAGTTTTCACTTAAATGACACGTATTAATATTTTAGGGGTTAAATTGAAACATTGTTTATAGACTAAATTGAAGTATTTTTTTATGTATTGGAGACTAAATTGACATAATTTAAATATTATAGAGCAAAATGACACAATGCATTGTATTTTGAGAACAAAAATATAATTAATCCTTCTTATATTTTGACACTATAATTCTATTTCTATCTTAGCAATGAGTTTTCTATTCCCCTGTTTAATTCCAGCTATATATCCAAGTTGGCTTCTCATGTTGGCAACAAGCTAAAATAGTTTAAAAATTAAAAAATTACTAAAAAAATTAAAAAATCAATAAATATTCAAAAGTCAAAGACTTTTTTTCCATTCACTTTACTTTTTACATATTTTTCGTAAAAAATCAAAAAAATCATCTCAAACATTATCTTATATTTTAGCTAAAAAATTGAAAAACCACTAAAAGAATCTGTTCCAAACGAGCCCAATTGAATGTCAAATTCAAAATTTATGTGATAATTTGTAGCCCATATTTTTCATTATTGTCTTATAGTGTATTTAGTTAAAGTTAAACACCGCACTAACAAGTGATTAAAGGCTCCTGTTCATTTCATTTCTTATTAAATTTAAATATAAAATATATATCTATCTATCTATCTATACCTATACTATATATATAACCAAATGTAGTGCTCTCTTAAAAAATTCCAAATTTTCAATTTTAACATCTCATTAAAATCTTTCCTAAGTGGCACATCTATTCTTCTCTCATTCTATTTTCCTATTTTTTCCTCTTTTTAAAAATATTTTATTTCACTTTTTAATTACTTAGGGCATGGATATATATAATATCATACGGATATGATTTTTTCAAAATATTTATAGATAAAAGATGAGTTTGACTCTAATTCAAATTCCTTTATCAAATTTATATCCTACTCAAAGATATTTATAAAAAAAATTAAAATTAAACTATAAATCTCAAAATCTTACTTCCATGACAATATGAAATTGAGCAAAAATATTGGAAAACAAAAGAACCCTGAAATTATTTTTTCCTCTTTTTTAATATATTTTATTTCACTTTTTAATTACTTAGGGCATAGATATATATAATATCATATGGATAGGATTTTTTTCAAAATATTTATAGATAAAAGATGAGTTTGATTCTAATTCAAATTCCTTCGTCAAATTTATATCCATTTCAAAAAATAAATAAATAAATAAATAAATAAACTATAAATCTCAAAACCTTACTTCAATGACATTATGAAATTAGGCAAAAATATCAAAAAACAGAAGAACCCTGCAGAGAAATTATTTTTTCCTCTTTTTTAATATATTTTATTTCACTTTTTAATTACTTAGGGCATAGATATATATAATATCATATGGATAGGATTTTTTCATAATATTTATAGATAAAAGATGAGTTTGATTCTAATTCAAATTCCTTCGTCAAATTTATATCCTACTGAAAGATATTTATAAAAAAAAAATAATTAAACTATAAATCTCAAAACTTTACTTCCATGACAATATGAAATTGAGTAAAAATATTGGAAAACAGAAGAAGAACCCTGCAGAGAAATTAAACAGGTGATTTAACCAATTATGCAAGATTTTTCTTATGTAAAATTCCAAATTCTCAATCCTAACATCTCATTAAACTCTTTCCTAAGTGGCACATCTATTCTTCTCTCATTCTATTTTCCTATTTTTTCCTCTTTTTTAATATATTTTATTTCACTTTTTAATTACTTAGGGCATGGATATATATAATATCATATGGATAGGATTTTTTAAAAATATTTATAGATAAAAAATGAGTTTGACTCTAATTCAAATTTCTTTATCAAATTTATATCTTACTCAAAGATATTTCAAAAATAAATAAATAAATAAAATAAAATAAAAAATAAATTAAACTATAAATCTCAAAATCTTACTTCCATGACAATATGAAAAAACAGAAGAACCCTGCAGAGAAATTATTTTTTCCTCTTTTTTAATGTATTTTATTTCACTTTTTAATTACTTAGGGCATAGATATATATAATATCATATGGATAAGATTTTTTCAAAATATTTATAGATAAAAGACGAGTTTGACTCTAATTCAAATTCCTTCGTCAAATTTATATCATACTCAAAGATATTTCAAAAAAATAAATTAATTAATTAAATTACAAATCTCAAAACCTTACTTCCATGACAATATGAAATTGAGCAAAAATATTGGAAAATAGAAGAACCCTGCAGAGAAATTAAACAGGTAATTTAACCAATTATGCAAGATTTTTCTTATGTGAAAAGAAATATATATTTGAAATCTCATATTATGTTTTTTGCTCTATTTTTTCTTTTGCAGATTTTTTTTTGTTTGTTTTAGTTTTAGTCTATTTGGTGTATTTAATTTTTTTTTTTCATAATCTAAGTTAGTTGTTGAAATTATAATAATGTAGTAGATGCCTTATGCCTCCAAAATTTATTATTCATTTTTTTTAAATTTTACAACTACAACGTACAGGAAAAAAAGTAGCAATGGCAACGAAGGGCTAAAAGACCAATACAAAGAGTGATGTCTTGTGATGCAGTTAGAGTTCACCCTTTTTTTTTTTGAGAAAAATTGTACCAATCGAGGACAGTATTTGAAACACATTCACGAGTTTGAAAGAAGTTTTTATTCAATCTCATTTATTTTTTTATTATATTTTGTTCTTCAATTATATTAATTTATGTGTTCGATTTTGTGGTAATATATAGGGAGGGCACTCAATTTAAATTTAGAAGTAAATAAACTTAAATATGTAGTAGCTCGAAAATATTTTTGTTTATATTTTTATTTTTTTATTTGAGATCTTCATGAGTTTAAATTTGTTTCTTTGTATATATGTAGTGAGTAGGATACTGCACAAAGGAATATTTGAAGCACAAGATTAGATTTCAAAATCCTTAATGAATATACAAATAAATTTTTTTTTTTCAACTCATAATACTCTTTATATATATATAGCGACAACCAGTTGTAGACAAGGTCATTTGGATCCATTCGAAGAGCAAAAACTCAATGTACATGTTTTTTACTTAATTAATATTTAATAGTTAATTTCAATTACATTATCGAATGTCATGTAATTTTTAAACAGATTGGATTCAATATGTGAATACTTCAATAAAAGTTTGGTCAATTTCTTATAAACAAAATTATTATTCAACTATGTTTGTGTTGAAATTATAAACACATTACATATTAATGATCAATATTTTAAAATTTAGTTTGAATAATTATGTTTTATGTATTTACACAAAAATCATAGGTAAGAAATTTTTTTCTATGATTGTTGAATTTTATATTCACGTGTCACTGCCATAGAAATATTCATGTCATGTGGGTTCTGTGGTTAAGACTTTATTATTTAAAATGAATGATTATATTATCATATAACATAAAGTAAAAATAAAACTAACTAAGACGTTAAAAAAAAGTGATGCCATTTTTTTATTTTTTATTTATTTAGTAGCTTCAAAATATGAAAGTTGTTGAAATTTATAGGTTATAGACACAAAAAGAAATTTAAAAAAATTAAAAAGTGATCCTTGAATTTTGTTTGTAATTAAATAGCTTTAGAATACAAAAACTGTTAAAAATAGAGTTAAAATTTGTATAATAAGATAACATAAATGTTTATTTTTTAACTACACAAAATTTAAATTTTAAAAAATTATAGATTGCATTTAACTCTTATATAATTTTTAACTTACTACGGTTCTTATTTTTGAGTTCGTTTTTATAAATTTTAAAAAAATTATAGGTGGCATTTTACTCTTATATAATTTTTAACTTACTACGGTTCTTATTTTTGAGTTCTTTTTTTTATAAATTTTAAAAAATTATAGGTGGCATTTTACTCTTATCTAATTTTTAAACTACTATTCTCTTTCGGTTCTTTTATTATTAGAGTTATATTAGATGTTTTTCTTATCAAGTTTATCTTATTTTATTTTGAATTTTTAAATTTCAACTTTTTTTTTTTTTTTTCAATCTTCATTTTATATTTACTAAATTTCTCTCTATTTCATTTTTCTAGGATTTATCTAAATTTCTCTTTCTATATTTTTATAATTTATCTTCATATTTACACTTGATTTTTTTTTTAATCTTTATCTTATATTTACAGGATCTACTCTTACTCTTGATTTTCAATTAAGTTTATTCTTTTTCTAGGATTTATCTGATTTTCACTTTCTATATTCTTATAGTTTATCTTCAAATTCAAACTTAATTTATTTTTATTTTTATCTTATATTTATAGAATCTCACTCTGACCTTTCTTTTTTAGTTGAGATCAATCAAATCTATTATTTAAGTACCTATCTAAATTAATATCACAGAATTTTATTATTAATTTTTAACATATTTAGTATTGTTTACCACCTTTTGTTACTTGCCCGTGCATAGCACGGGTTACCACTAGTATATATATATATATATATATATATGTATAATATTCTTTTAAAAAAAATTAAATTAAATTAAAAATAAAGATGAGGTAATATTCCCAACCTTTCTGCTACACCAAAGGAAATGGGGTGACTGATGTGCCCCCGTACAACAATCATTGTTGTGCAGCTATATGTGCTCATTTTGAGGCCATTTTTTATGATTTAAACTGTTTATTTTTTTGAGTACATCGAGTAGAACATTATTGTAAAAAATCAAGTTATTTGGATATCGTAAATCATTTCATCAAATTACATTTGTATCTAAAAAATAAATGAAAAATGTGATTTGAATTATAAAACGGAATACAAATGTAAGTGGAAGAATGGTTAACGATATTCAATTAACTTGATATTTTGTAGGTATGTTCTACTCTTTGTACTTAAAAAAATAAACGGTTCAAATCATCGAAACGGGTTCCGAAATGGGCTCATATGGCCGCACTGTTATAAATAGAGTGGTTGTGTGTATGTGTAAATAAATATATAAATAAAATTAACAATAAATTAAAAATAATTAACCTAGAAAATAATTATATAAATTAAATTCCGAATCAATTGCTTACAGAAATTATTAATCGAGGCTTGTGTTGGGTACAATCTCCTTAAAATAGATTTCGTTCTTGTTCCGGTGCTTCAAGATTTAACGGCATCTACTTCTCAGGATGTAATAACTATCTACTTGATTTGCAACACTACAAAATCAAGTCTGGCGAACCAAACAATGTTGTAACTCTCTCTTTCTTTTCTTAGAAACTAAATGGTAGATAGATACAAGAGCAAAGGAGGAAAAACAGAAGAATAAATGAAGAAATGTTTGGAAAATTACGATAATCAGAATTAGTGGAATAGCAGGATACATATAGGAGCACATGTGGCTTTTCCGAACAAGTGTCAATAGATAGAAAACCTGTTCGGACAGATTCAACAGGTAGAAAACCTCTTTGGACATATTTGAACAAAAATAGATCTGTTCGGGTGGATTCTAACAGGTATGAACCTATTAAGGTGGAGGAAAAAATTTGGACAGATTTATTTTGAATTTTGAAACTGATATTCAAAATTAAATAAATAAAATACAAATATTTTTGGCCCCAAAAGATAAGTATTGGGTTGGACAAACCCAACTCAACCTCACACTATGCACCCGCGCCCAAGCCCAGCCCGCGCCGACCGATCGGACGGACCGGTCTAGCCTACTTTTCCCATAACCTCATCTATCCACAAAACTTGGGTACCCTTTGGGGCCCATCCCAAGTATCCCAAGCTAGATTTTATATACGTATATAAATCCTTAAGCTTTTCCAATGTGGCACATTTCACAAATGTATAGGAAACTCACCTAAAGCCATATCCACGAACCCGAAAATGCATGTTGAATTCTTATTCATCCGGAAATATTTTTGAGCAACCAAATACACGATGTTATTCACTATGCGACATTAAACATGAACCCAATTAGTAATGTTAAAATTAACACTTGGGTCCTACCTTAATTAATGTTCAAAGTTAGCAAAAAAATAAGTTTTTTTCAAAACCATTTTCCAACAATCCCCCACATGAATGGAATTCACGATAATGGACATGCAACAGAATGCAGACAAAGAAAAAGTACATTAAGAAGATACACCACATCGAGATAGGTAGCTTTTTGGCTTTGAATCTCCTCTAGTGAAAGCCTATCGAACTTACTGGCTAACTAGTTGGAGCGATGCCTTAAACTGTTTAGCTGTTTGTGTAAGTTAAGACAATAGACTACACATAGTGTATCCACAAACACAATTTGGTTCTTATGATTGTGTTCATTTTGGCCATGAACAACACTTGGTAATTCATGACTGCTCTAGAGAATTTAGCCTTCTCAATTCTCACAAAACTGGCCCAGTTCACACTCATATAGGTGACTTTTTATTAAGAGTATCCTACTATACCTCACTTGGATGTCCAAGCTATAAGAATCATTGAAAACAAAGCTTATCCTACTAACGTTGCAGGTATCACTCTTCTTATCATAGAAATGGGTAGGAGAAAACCTCCTTAGTGATACGTGAAGTCATCTATAATTCGGTTGTCCCTTTGAACCTAGATCTTGGGATCTTCAGTCAATTAGGTTGGGTTGCCATTATGGCAACTTTTAAGTAATAGGCTTTAATCCCATTCCTTCGATAAATGGTACACTTGCTCTCTGGCTAGCCCTTTAGTCAATGGGTCCGCAATATTCTCTCTTGACTTTACATATTCTATGGAAATTATTCCATGCGAGAGTAAATGCCTAACGGTATTATGTCTTTGACGAATGTGTCGAGACTTACCGTTATACATATGATTTTGTGTCCATCCTATTGATGCTTCACTATCACAGTGAATGCATATAGCTGGCACGGGTTTAAGCCACAATGGAATATCTTCTAAGAAATTACAAAGTCATTCTACTTCTTCCCCTGTTTTATCTAAAGCGATAAACTCAGAGTCCATTGTTGACCTTGCTATGCATGTCTGTTTGGAGGATTTCCAAGAGACTGTAACACCTCCTAGGGTAAAGACGTATCCACTAGTGGATTTTGAGTCTTTAGTATCCGATATCCAATTTGCATTGCTGTACCCCTCGAGTACGGCTGGATATTTGGTATAATGTAAGCCATAATTCTGGGCATGTCTTAGATACTAATTATCGCTTTCTAATTATCGGACCCTGGATTACTTGTGTGCCTACTCAATTTGCTTACAGCATAGGCTATATCTAGCCTAGTGCAATTCATTAAGTACATCAAGCTTCCAATTATCTGAGAGTATTCCAATTGTGATATGCCTACACATGTATTTTTTGACAAATGAAGACTAATGTTAATAGGTGTTTTAGCAGAACGGTCATCATGCTTTCCAAATTTTTCCAGAATCTTCTCAACATAATGAGACTAAGATAAAGCATATCTTTCAGATGTTCTGGTAATTTTTATTCCTAGAATTATATCTGCTACTCCCAAATCTTTCATGTCAAACTTTTCGTTTAACATTTTCTTTGTGGATTTAATCATGTTTATTGCTTTCAATAATGAACATGCCATCCACATAAAGACAAACTATGATATAGCCTTTGTCTGTGCTTTTAACATAGACACATTTGTTACATTCGTTTATTTTAAAACCATCTGAAAGCATAGTGTGATCAAATTTTCCATGCCGTTGTTTCGAGCTTGTTTTAATCCATAAAGGGATTTGACAAATTTACAAACCTTTTTCTCTTGGCCAGAAACTTGAAACCTTTCCGATTGTTCCATATAGATTTCCTCATCTAACTCGCCATTCAAAAAGGCTGTTTTAACCATTTGATGTATCTCTAGATTATACAAAGTTGCAATCGCAATTAGCATGCGAATATATGTTATTCTTGTCACTGGTGAATAGGTATCAAAATAATCAAAGCCTTCCTTCTGCCTGTATCCCTTAACAACAAGCCTAGTCTTGCATTTATCTATTGAACCATCTGCTTTCATTTTTCTCTTCAATATCCATGTCACGCCCTCTATTTTATTACTCGGATAACATTACCAATATTCATTAATTAAGTCCATTTACAAATATGAAATGATTAATAATTAAATATACATATTCCCTCTCGTTATACAATAATGACATTTACATATAAATAAAAGAAATGCCCCGAGGCTTACAATAAAAGAGAGGACACTACTCTTTATAAAAAAAAATAGCACTCAACCAAACAACAAATGAAGTAGTACAATCCATCACTACATTACACTTATGAAATGGTAAAACCCATTGTTTGATCTTCAAATCCGAAAAGCATTCCCTGTACACATGTACAAGCAGGGGGTGAGCAACCATTAGCTTACCAAATAATCCCATATTAAAATATTAGAAGATATGCGGGTACCAAAATACTCATACATATACGTAAAATCATATCATGTTAAAACCATATGATTTTATTACATAATCTCTTAAATCCAATTTATTTAATTAACCACAACAAGTTAACTTAAATAAATAAACATGTTTCAATACCAACAGAACATTCTTTTCAATTCATTCAATTATCTCATTATCAATTGAATCAAATAATTAAACAATTCATCAAATCTATTTTATATGAGATGAATGCATATGCCATGTCATGCTCAAAATATTTTTCTCATCTTTTGAAAATCTTACACACAATGCCAATTTGAAAACACATTAATCCAACAATTTCAATAAAATTCCAAGATGGTAAATATGACTCGGGTAATCCCTAGGTTTCTGCAAATAGACTATACAAGTACTACCAATTTGTCATTTTTACTAGTATTAACTGGAAGGCTCGATATCTGTAATATATCATTTTTACCAGTATTAACTAGAAGGCTCGACACCTGTAATTTGTTATTTTTACTAGTATTAACTGGAAGCCTCGACACCTATCCGCGTGGTTTTCTGGTCTTTCACCAAGGACACATAAGCCAACTTAATCAAATTCATCTACACCACCTTTCAAGACTTACCATCGTATTTACTCCAAAACAATTCAAAATGATCTTGTTTCACCAAAAACAATTCCTTTCTCAAAACAATAGTTTTCAATTGCAATTCGAAATCCTTGATAACAATGGAATAGAATGGCAATGCAATATGTAACAATGCATTGGAATAGTTCCAATTTCAATTCCACCACACAATGCTCTATTGTGATCAAATTCCAATGAAATGAATGTAATACAATGTCTAACGCAACAAATGAGGAATGTGGTTCAATTTACCTAAGTTTCATGCATTTCTACAACAATCATGGCTATTCTCCACCGATAGCTTAAAACATATATTTCTAAACAGATATTTAAATAATTAAATTTCAAAAAAATTTCGATAAATACAATATATTCCATGTCTCATCAAATATGAACAACTACACTAGTTTTCATATCATAATCACGTCCGGTAACCTCTCAAGGTCTATTTCTAACCGTGTCAGTTTTATCCCAACAAATACATTAAACAAAATAATACCGTTAATGCCCAAGAAAATATCATTTTCTTTCCAAACTCATTCACCAAGAATTATTCAACTATGACATATTATTTTGATCAAAAGCCCCAAAAGTTAAACATAATTCATTTGTTTTCTTTAAAAATGCTCTTTTGGTCGCAAACT
Organism: Camellia japonica; assembly: GCA_030407325.1. NCBI lineage: Eukaryota > Viridiplantae > Streptophyta > Magnoliopsida > Ericales > Theaceae > Camellia > Camellia japonica. Next base: position 158,210,539 of record JAPPVO010000031.1, on the reverse strand, counting down.
AGTAAAAATTTCAAAACCGATCGAGTCAAAGTCCGTTATTGTTCAAATTTAAAACATAACTCTTTCATAACCTTACAAACAAATTCCAAGTTTACACTTTCACAATTTGGGCATCAACTCTTTATTTTTCTCGAAATTTCTCTTATAAGCAAATAAATCACAAATTTTTCAAAAATTCTGATTAAATTATATACAACTCTAAGCTTTATATAATCAAGTAAAAGTGCATAAAGAAGTGTAGGAAAAATCCCTACTTAAGCATTTACTCCATATTCCTCAACATTAAATTTATTTTTCTCAAAAATAAATTCCAAATCAAAGATAAAAAAAAAAAAAATTAACTTTATATTTCTCAAAATAAATCATCTAATCATAATATATTGTAGATACAATCCATACAACTATTAAATTTTATTTTCAGATTTCTTTGCAAAATTATCAACACAAAATGATTTTTCCAAATCAATCTTAAAATGTCCACATTCTTAACATTTCAACATAATTTTTCTTCCAAAAATTACCAAACAAAAATCTGGAAAAACATATATATATATATATATACTTCTTATAATGATATATTTTCTCAAAATAACCCTAGCATAGCTTTAATGTAATAATATGAAGAAAGTCCCTACCTCAAATAATAAAGAAGAGCAAATCTGGAAGGAAAATCTTGCCCGATCATAAATCTGAGACTATCATTGCGAAGATCATGAAGAGCTCTCCAAATTTCATTTACAACACTTTTGCAAAATCTCACTCTAAAGACTCCCATTTCAAGCTTGAAGGTTGAGCAAAATGGTGAACATGAAGAGAGAGAGAGAGAGAGAGAGAGAGAGAGAGACACACACACACACATGTGTGTGTGTGTGTGTGAGAGAGAGAGAGAGAGAGAGAGAGAGAGACGTTGAGCTCTCAGCACCCAAGAAAAGAAAAGTAAAGAAAAGAAAAAGAAAGGAAAGGAAAAGAAAAGAAGGGAGGAGGAGTGGGGAACAACCCCATGTGGGTTCACTTCCCCAAAATGGGTTTTTCAAAAATACAATATAATTTTTGTAATGATACCTCCAAATTTTATAATATAAATTATAAAATGATATATTTTTTCTCACCACAAAATATAATATTTTTGTACACCACAAAATATAATATTTTGCTCACTACAAAATATAGATAGTTTTATTTTTCATAAAATATATAATTTTTCACCATATGGCACACACCATAAAATTAACTATCAAATATTTATTATAACCCTTATATAATAAATAATAACAACTCCCAAAGTGGTTACTACCAATCACACAATTAAAAAGGACCAAACAGTTAAATATGAGTCACTAAACAAACTCAAATTAAATTAAATCTAAGTCATGGGTCCCACCCATAAGCCAAACATGGTCCAATTATATACCAAAATAGACCCAACAAATTTATCCAAATCATGATCTAAACATTTAAAATTAAATAATAAAATTCTACTATAAATTAAACTGAACACCAATCAGCCCGTGAATTTTCATAAAATAAATACTCATCAATAAATTCTGAAATGTTTACCCAACGTGCTAGACTCGTATATGAACAACATATAAAAATTTCATAATTTTCTAAGATCAAGAACTATTTTTAAAAAATACAAAACCGAAACTATTTTCGCACAGAATTTACATAGTAATCAAATTCGAAAATTTGCCCAATTAAATTATGCACCGGCTATTTTTTAAAAAACATTTTGGGTCATTACAATCCACTTATATCCAAAGAGGTTTACATCATGTTGGAAGATCCACCAGTTCCCAAGTATGATTTTGTAGAATTGATTCAATTTCACTATTCACAGCTTCTTTCCATAACGGGGATTCAGGACTTGACATTGCTTCCTTGAAGTTTTGAGGCTCATTTTCTAATAGGTATGTCAGAAAATCTGGACAAAATGATTTAGAGATCCTAGCCCTCTTGCTACGTCTAGGTTTATCTGCTTCATTATCATTGTGGTCTTCACTGTCATCCATAGCAGTATCAAAAGTTCTTTTATTTGAACTTGTCTCTTCAGCTTTGAGAGTTTTAAACTCTTCAGTTTTCTTGCAAGGAAAAATGTGTTCAAAAAACGATGCATTACTAGACTCAATAATATTATTTTCATGTATATCAGGATATTCAGATTTATGAACTAAGAATCTGTATGCACTACTATTATTTACATAACCAATGAACATACAATCAACGATTTTTGGTCCTATCTTAGTCGTTTTGGGACTAGGAACTGCCATCTTGACCAAATACCCCCACACTCTGAGATAATTGTAGGTAGGTCATTGACCTGTCCATAATTCATAAGGTGTTTGATTAATTTTCTTGTGGGGTACCCTGTTAAGGAAAAAGTTAGCAGACAAAATCGCCTACCCCCCCCCCTCCCAACAAGTTCTGAGGTAAACCTGAAGTAATCACATGGCATTTAAGAGTTCGATTCTTTCTCTCAGCAACTCCATTTGACTGAGGAGAATAGAGTGCAGTGGTTTGGTGAATAATACCATGTTCAGAACAAAATTCCTTAAATGGTGCATCATACTTACCACCTCTGTCACTCCTCACTACCTTAATAGTTTTGCCAAGTTGATTTTCAACCTCAAGTTTATATTGCTTAAAAGTTTCTAAGGCTCCATCTTTACTTCTCAATAAGAAAACATAGCAATATCGAGTGCAATCATCAATAAAAGTAATAAATAGTTTTTACCTCCTATAGTTTGAACAAATTTTAAATCATAGATATCTGTGTGAATTAGACTTGGAGGTTCAATACTTCTTTCTACTTTATTAAATGAGGCCTTAGTGAGTTTTTCCTCAACACAAATCTCACATTTATGATTAGGATCAAATTCTAAGTTTGGCAAACATTCTAAAGAAACAAGTCTATGCAAAGAATTAAAATTTACATGTCTTAATCCACCATGCCATAAAAAAGAAGACTCAGCAATATAAACAGAAGATGTGTTCTTATTATTAATAGCCACATTTGATACAACAGTTAGCATTGAGCTTCAAAAACCCATCACTCATATAACCTCGCCCCACATACATTCCACTCTTGGAGAGTACAACCGTGTTAGACTCAAAGACTAATCTAAACCCATTCTTGATCAATAATGACCCAAATATCAAATTTTTGCGAATCTCTGGCACAGTGAGTACATTGTTGAGTGTGAGTTTTTTTTCCCGAGGTCATTTTTAGCACAATCTTTCCTTGTCCTTCCACAGTTAAAGTGGAGGAGTTTCTCATAAAAAGTTGTTCTCCACTTTCCACCACTTTGTAGGTTGTGAACATCTTCTTATCTGCACAGATATGGCGAGTTGCTCCAGTATCGACCCACCATTCCTTGGGATTGCCCACCAAATTTACCTCAGAGACTATTGCAGCAAGATTGATATTTGCCACTTCATCGGAAAGATAAAAATCCTCAGCTATGTTAGCTTGTGATGACTTTTTGCTTGAACTCCCTTCGTCCTTGCGAACGTGACAATCCTTAGCGCGATGTCCATATTTGCCGCACGCAAAACACTTGCCTTTGAACCTCTTGTTGAACTCGTTGTTGATTCTTTTATTGATCTTACTAGTGGATCCTTGTTTAGGACCATTGTCATTATGCTTCCGCTTCTTGTTGTTGAATTTTGACCCTTGTCCATGTTCTACAACATTTGCTTTAGCCTGCATGATATGGTTTCTTGACTTCTTGTCAGAACAACGGTTGTCCTCCTTAATTTTGAATCGCACTATCAGTTCCTCCAATTTCATCTTCTTACGCTTATGCTTCAGATAATTCTTGAATTCTTTCCAGGATGGTGGCAATTTTCAATGATTGTCGCTACTTGAAAGATTCATTGAGAACCATCCCTTCCGCATGTATGTCATGGAGAATTTATAGCGACCCTGGTTTTCCCTCAATTGATTAGTGTAATCCGGACTTGGTTCCGTGGATGTTGGTTGTTGTATATATCTTGTTTCCGTCCTTCAATACTTTGTATTTGAGTTATACGATGTTTTGGGCAGGTTTGTTACAGGTTAGGAGTGATTGGGAGCAAGTGGTTGCTGCCTAGAATTTGGTCCTTCGCTCGAGTGAGCTCTGTGTTTTAGATCCTTCGCTCGAGCCAGGATTCCTTCGCTCGAGCAAAAGTTGAGTTTTGTATCTGGTGGCTCGAGCGAGAAGTCCTTTGCTCGAGCTTGCGTCTGCGTCTCTTTTTGACCTGATGGTTTTGATTCTTGGCTCAAGCGAGCTTTCCTTCGCTCGAGCGAGCGAGGTCTATGTTTTGGGTTTCTTCGCTCGAGCAAGCATTCTGTCGCTCGAGCGTGCTTCTGGATTGCAGACCTGAAGGTTTGGATTGTTGGCTCAAGCGAGGCTTTCTACGCTCGAGCGAGGCTTCTTTGTGTCTGGTCACTCAACAGCAGTGGGTAAACACTTCACTTTTTCATCCTTCTTTTCTCTCAAACCCTAATCTGGCTGCTCTTCTCTCTCTAAACATCTTCTCTCTCGGATTTCATCTATTTTTAGTGTGTTTCTACCCTAAGTTCTTTGTAAGAAAGGTAGGGGGTCGCGAGGGCTTGTTTTTAATCTGAACAATAGTGGATTTGGAGCACTTTGGTTTTTCCTCATCTACTCCTTTGGGCTTCTAACTTCAAGGTAGGGATACCCTACTCCATCTTATGAGCTTTGTCTTTAATTTTGGTCATTTTGAGTAGTTGGTGATGTTGGGCAATTTTTGAAAAAGTTGGGGTTATTGTGTAATTTATAAAAGAGAGGTTTTCAAATAATAAACCCATATGTATGTAAGACATTGAGAAACGGAATTATTGTTGCATTATTGATGAAATTGGACCTTAGGGTTGATATTGAGGATTAGGGAAAAATGCCCTAATTATTGTGATAAGTTAATTGGTATAATTAATTTGGAAAATATGAAATTGAATTGGAAATTGTGAAAATTGGGAAGTTATGGGATTGAATGGCGTAGTTGGATTAATTTATCACTTACCTACGTAAATGTTGATATTATATTTGTTTAATGCATTTATTTTCTGTTTAGAAATAACTGTTTTGGGCTATCGGTGGAGGATAGTCTTGATTGTTGTAGACACTGTATGTTGATTGGAGAAAACCGAAACTAATCACATTGAACATGTCGTTGAATGTGACGGTTGGAATAATACAGCAAATATGTGTATTGAATTATCCTTGTATATGATAATTGTTTATATACTTGGAATATGTGTGTTGTGTGGGAGGAGATAGGGGATGGACTCCATTAATACAGCAAATATGTGTATTAAATTGAAGTATTGATACAGCAAATCTGTGTATCATTTGTGAAGTATGGAAGTGTCTTAATATGATAATGATGCATTAAATATGTGTATCTATCGTGAAATATGGAAGTGTTGGTATATGAGTTATAGTCTCATTGAATTGTTTGGCCAGGTTCTGAGCGATGTATATGAAATGATTTGGATAAGTAAAGGAAAGTGGAACGTAACATGGACATAATTGTCATGGAACTGTATTGTGATATAATTGGTTTATAAGTGTTAACCATCTATCAAATACTATTGTTTTAGTCATTGCTTATATTTGGTTTAGCATCTATCTACTGGGCTGTGACTCACCCTATATGGGACATCATTTTCAGGTATAGATGGTATGCCACCTCCAAGGACTTATAGCTTGGGAGGCTAGAGGCTGAAAGACTTTTGTGATATCTTTTATGTATTACATGTAAATTCAAGCCAAGGGCTTAATGTGTTTTGAGTTAGTACTATCTTTTTGTGTAACCAAGTGTTGGCTTGGAAAGTTGTAAGCGTGTTGGGCATTTACTTTTGCTGTCAACATGTAATACATTTGTAAGGAATACTCTGATGAATGGAATTAAGTTTTGTTTACTTATGTCTATGCATGTCAATAATGTGGGTTTCTATGTACTTTTTGAAGGCGTTACAACTTGGTAGCAGAGCGTACCGGGTTTGAATACTTTGGATACGCGGGAAGTGGTTAGTACCACAATGGGTTTGTCTCGCTTGTTAGAGACTTAGGTATAATGTTATGTGCTTATGTGATAACATGTTTATGTGGTTATATGGGTATGGAATGTAGTTTCTAGGATGTTGATTGGATCCTTGGGTTTCTAGGAGTCTTATCGGAAAAGCACTTGATCAATGCTGTTTCTAACCGAAACTCTGGCAACGCCTCGGGACTATCATTATCCGGAAATGAAATTCGTAAGTGCTTATGTGATTATGTGCTTACGTGGAATGAATTATTGTTGTCCAATGCATTAGGACGTGAGTGTTATAGCTTCGGCACATTTGTGAATGTGCTAATGTTCTTCGTTAACTTTATTAGGATGTCAGGACGAGGACGTGGTGGTAGGCGAGGTAGGCTTAGGAGGCAGGAGATGCCCATACCGGATGACATTTTGGCACAGCAGGAGGGTGTTGGCCAGGCCAATGTGGCCGAGCCAGTAGGTCAGCAGGCCATGGGTGCCTTAGCCCGCGAGATGGCAGGAGCTTTGAGGGCATCCATGGACATTCTCAGAGCTGAGAATCAAGTCCAGGCCCAGGTTGTTGATGGGGGGCCTTCTTTTCTGAGGAGGGAGTTCTTCTGGTCAAATCCGAATGAGTTTGTAGGTGATCCGAATGAGCCACTTAAGGCTGATGAGTGGTTGAAACAGATGACTAAGACGTTTGAGATGCTTGGCATCGAAGACGGGGCCTTGAAGGTGACCTTGGCGTCTTTCCAGTTGAAGGGAGATGCGGGTCAGTGGTGGAAGTTCATGAGGGGCCGTATTGGTGGTACATGGGAGGCCTTTGTAGATACTTTCCAGGAGAAGTTCTTATCTCCAGCTGTCAGGGAGAAGCTGAGGGACCAGTTTTTTCAGCTCAAGCAGCTGAGTATGCCAGTGGCCGAGTTTGAGGCCGCATTTACCAGTTTATCCAGGTTTGCACCTGAGCTAGTGGCATCTGAGGAACGCTATTGTCTCGAATTTGAGAGGAAGTTGAGACATGGACTCAAGACCAGAGTTGGGGGATCCATGGTTCGGGAGTATGGGCGTCTAGTGGATGCTGCGGCCCATATGGAGATTATGATGCACGAGGAGGAAGAGAGGATGAGGGGCTCCAAGAGGAGTCAGGATGGCCAGGGGGTGGTAAGTAGGCAGAGGGGTTCTAACCCTCAGCAGTCCCAGGGTGCTTTGGTGAGATCTACCTTTCCAGTGCCGAGTGCAGGTTCTGGGAGAGGCAGTCAAGAGACATTACTTGTTACAAATGTGGTCAGCTGGGCCACAAGTCTCCAGCTTGCCCGCAGAAGGGCGGGAGGCAGAGAGCAGCTTCATCTTCGGCTCGTCCTCAGAGCCAGAGTCAGGGCAAAGGTCAGCCGCTCTCTTGTTACCAGTGTGGTCAGGCGGGGCACCTGAAGAGGTTCTGCCCGCAGTTGAGTGGCACATCGGGTGCGTCTGGTTCGAGGCAGACGCAGAGTTTTCAGCCAGCACAGTCTGTTCAGGCCTCGAGGGCCAATCAGGGGGGGTCATCGTCTCAGTCTGTGCAGTAGTCTTTTGCTCCTAGGGGTGAGCAGGTAGATCAGAGACCTTCTGGGCGCGTGTATGCTGTTACCGCACAGGATCTTGTACCGGCTCCATCTGTTGTGAGAGGTACCTTTTTGTTTTGCAACTCGGTTGCCAATGTGTTGATTGATACGGGTGCATCCTATTCCTTTATATCTGCTACATTTGCATCTGTTTTGGGGTTGGAGTTGGCACAGTTAGCATCTCCTATATGTGTTGTATCACCTGTCGGGGGAATTGATTTTGAAACAGGGGTGTCGGGGTGTGTGATATAGAGGTCGTCGACCGCCGGCTTCCATTTTCTTTTGTAGTTATGGCTATGTCAGGTTTCAATGTGATTTTGGGTATGAACTGGTTATCATCATACCGGGCTGTTATTGATTGCTACCGCCAGAGGGTCACTGTATGTACCTTGAGCGGGGATTGTTTCCATTTCTTGGGGGATCGGGTTGGTAGTGTTTTGCCACCGGTGTATGATTCGCGAGGGCGGAGTGAGCTTAGTGGCCTTCTCGCTAGCCTTTTGAGTAGTGAGTGTGATGAGACCCAGACTGTATTGCCGAGAGTGGTTGTGAGTATTCAAATGTTTTTCCCGAGGATCTTGTTAGCTTACCACCTCATCGAGAGATTGAGTTCTCTATTGATCTAGTGCCCGGCACGGCGCTGATTTCTATGGCACCATATCGTTTTGCCCTAGCCGAGTTGATTGAGTTGAAGATTTAGCTCCAAGAGTTGTTAGATAAGGGCTTTATTTGCCCTAGTACTTCGCCGTGGGTAGCACCGGCCCTCTTTGCTAAGAAGAAAGACGGGGCTTTGAGACTTTGCATCGACTACCGGAAACTGAATCGGGCTACGGTTAAGAATAAGTACCCTATGCCCTGTATAGATGATTTGTTTGACCAGTTAAAAGGGTCCCATTGTTTCTCTAAGATAGACTTGAGATCGGGTTACCATCAGTTGAGGGTCAGGGAGGAGGATATTCCGAAGACGGCATTCCGTACGCGGTATGGCCACTATGAGTTTCTGGTGATGCCTTTTGGGCTCACCAATGCACCGGCAGTGTTTATGGACTTGATGAACTGGATATTCCGGGAATTCTTAGATCGTTTTGTGGTCGTTTTCGTGGACGACATCCTGATTTATTCACCTTCGGAGGAGGAGCACGAGGAACACTTGAGAGTGGTGCTTGAGTTGCTTAGAGCCCATAGGCTGTATGCCAAATTTGGAAAGTGTGAGTTCTGGCTAAGAGAAGTCAAGTTCTTAGGCCATGTGCTCTCCGGGGAAGGGGTGTCTGTTGATACATCCAAGATTGAGGCAATGCAGGATTGGGTACAGCCTAAGAGTGTTTTTGAGATCCGCAGTTTTCTGGGATTAGCTAGGTATTACCGCCGGTTTGTGAAAGATTTTTCCAAGCTAGCTTCGCCGTTGACTAGGTTGACGCGGAAACGGGTCAAATTTATATAGAGTGAGACTTGTGAAAAGTCGTTCCAAGAGTTAAAGGTTAGACTTACTACCGCTCCAGTGTTGATTATTCCGGAGAGAGGTTTGGGTTATGTTGTTTATTGTGATGCCTCACGAGAGGATTTGGGTTGTGTGCTGATGCAAGAGGGGAAAGTGGTGGCCTATGGCTCACGTCAGTTGAAAATACATGAGAGAAATTACCCTACACATGACCTAGAGTTGGCGGCTGTGATTTTTGCCTTGAAGATTTTGAGGCACTACCTTTATGGTGAGAGATTTGAGGTGCTCTCGGATCATAAGAGTCTGAAGTCTCTGTTTACACAGAGAGACTTGAATTTGAGGCAGAGGAGGTGGATAGAGTTTATTGAGGATTATAACTTGGAGTTGCATTACCATCCGGGAAAGGCCAATGTTGTGGCCGATGCCCTTAGCAGGAAATCGATTAGTGATGTAGCTTGTATAGCTATCCGGGAGTGGGATATGTTGGGTGCTCTTGGAGAGTTTGATTTGCTTCTAGGCGAATCCGTTGAGGCTGCGGCCTTGTTTTCTGTTGTTGCACAGCCTACACTTGTGAGTCTAGTGTTAGAGGCACACAGAGGTGACCTTGAGGTAGAATCCCTCCAGGAAAAGATCTCCATTGGGAAGGTGGAGAAGGGTTTGACGGTGTATCCCAACCTGAGTGTGAGATACCGAGACCGTTTGTTCGTGCCGGAGTCTTGCCGAGAGGAGGTACTCCGAGAGTTTCACCATTCACGCCTTGCGATACATCCGGGAGGCACTAAGATGTATCATGATTTGGGTCGCCAGTTTTGGCGGCGGGGTATGAAGAAGGATGTGGCAGTGTTTGTGAGTAAGTGCCTTACTTGTCAGCAAGTGAAGGCCAAGCATCAGAGGCCAGCAGGTTTATTGCAACCCTTGCCTATAGCCAAGTGGAAGTGAGAGCATGTCACTATGGACTTCGTTGTAGGTCTTCCGAGGACTTAGCGGGGTAATGATACTATTTGGGTGGTTATAGACCGGTTGACTAAGTCGGCGCACTTCATCCCTATGCGCGTGAGAGATTCGGTAGATCATCTTGCCGACTTGTATGTTCGGGACATAGTAAGGTTGCACAGGGTCCCAGTGTCGATCGTCTTAGATAGAGATTCACGTTTTACCGCTAGGTTATGGCAGAGTTTGTAGAGTGCCTTGGGCACTACATTGACCTTTAGCACAGCTTATCATTCTCAGACTGACTGGTAGTCCGAGCGTACTATTCAAATCCTTGAGGATATGCTTCAAGGTTGTGTCCTTGACTTTAGTGGGACGTGGGAGAGACACTTGCCCTTGGTGGAGTTTGCCTATAACAACAGTTTCCAGTCGAGTATCGGCATGGCACCATTTGAGGCCTTGTATGGCCGACCTTGTAGGTCTCCGATTTGTTGGGCCGAGGTGGGTGATGCACCTTTGTTGGGCCCGGAGTTGGTGAAGAAAACGACGGAGAAAGTTGAGCTTATCCACAGGAGGCTTGTTACAGCCCAGAGTCGTTAGAAGAGTTATGCCGACCGTAGGAGGAGGCCTTTGGCATTTGAGGTGGGTGATCATGTCTTCTTGAAAATATCACCTAGGCGGGGTTTGATGAGGTTTGGTAAGAGTGGGAAGTTGTCCCCTCGGTTTATTGGCCCTTTCGAGATCCTTAAGAGGAATGGCGAGGTTGCCTACCATTTAGCTTTGCCGCCGCAATTGTCCAGAGTTCATGACGTGTTTCATGTTAGTATGCTTTGGAAGTACGAGCCGAATCCATCGCATGTATTGGATTGGACCGACTTAGAGGTCAGTGAGGATGCCTCGTACGAGAAGAGACCGGTTCGGGTCTTGGATAGGCGGGATCAAGTCTTGCGAGGCAAGACCATTCCTTTGGTTAAAGTTTTGTGGAAACATCGCGGAGTGGAGGAAGCCACTTGGGAACGTGAGTTGGAGGTCCGAGAAAAATATCCGGATCTATTTGTGGATGTTTGAGCATATGTTGTGTATTTTGTTGTATTGATAAACCTTAAGAGCATTGTATATGTCTCGAGTTGTAAAACATTGTATATGTTTGGTTTATGGAAATATTGTGGAACTATTATGAATTATGCCTTGAGAATAGAAGTTTATTTTAACATTGTGTATGTTAAATATGTTATAGAAATGCAAATATGTTGTTGGCATTGGTTATATAATTGAATTTTGGACTATATGTTGAAATTGGTAAATTTCAAATGAATGCATGTTGATAATGCACGTTGGCAGTTGTATGTTGTGAAATGCCTCTTGAATAGAAATAGGATGACCGGTAATGGTTAAGACGTGGAATGTTGAACTATGATGTTATTGGGAATTGAGAAAAACTTGTACCTAATTTCGGGGATGAAATTCTTTAAGGGGGGGAGGTTATAGCGACCCTGGTTTTCCCTCCATTGATTAGTGTAATCCAGACTTGGTTCCGTGGATGTTGGTTGTTGTATATATCTTGTTTCCGTCCTTCAATACTTTGTATTTGAGTTATAGGATGTTTTGGGCAGGTTTGTTACAGGTTGGGTGTGATTGGGAGCAAGTGGTTACTGCCCAGAATTTTGGTCCTTCGCTCGAGCCAGAATTCCTTTGCTCGAGCGAGAGTTGAGTTTTGTATATGGTGGCTCGAGCAAGAAGTCCTTCGCTCGAGCTTGCGTCTGCGTCTCTTTTTGACCTGATGGTTTTGATTCTTGGCTCGAGCGAGCTTTCCTTCGCTCGAGCGAGCGAGGTCTATGTTTTGGGTTTCTTCGCTCGAGCGAGCATTCTGTCGCTCGAGCGTGCTTCTGGGTTGCAGACCTAAAGGTTTGGATTGTTGGCTCGAGCGAGGCTTTCTACGCTCAAGCGAGGCTTCTTTGTGTCTGGTCGCTCGAGCGACCACTTCCTCGCTCGAACGAGCCTGTGTTATGTCAGTAGACAGCAGCGGGTAAACACTTCACTTTTTCATCATTCTTTTCTCTCAAACCCTAGATCCGGCTGCTCTTCTCTCTCAAACATCTTCTCTCTAGGGTTTCATCTATTTTTAGTGTGTTTCTACCCTAAGTTCTTTGTAAGAAAGGTAGGGGTCGCGAGGGCTTTGTTTTAATCTGAACAATAGTAGATTTGGAGCACTTTGGTTTTTCCTCATCTACTCCTTTGGGCTTCTAACTTCGAGGTAGGGATACCCTACTCCATCTTATGAGCTTTGTCTTTAATTTTGGTCATTTTGAGTAGTTGGTGATGTTGGGCAATTTTTGAAAAAGTTGGGGTTATTGTGTAATTTATAAAAGAGAGGTTTTCAAATAATAAAACCCATATGTATGTAAGACATTGAGAAACGTAATTATTGTTGCATTATCGATGAAATTGGACCTTAGGGTTGATATTGAGGATCAGGGGAAAATGCCCTAATTATTGTGATAAGTTAATTGGTATAATTAATTTGGAAAATATGAAATTGTGAAAATTGGGAAGTTATGAGATTGAATGGTGTAGTTGGATTAATTTATCACTCACCTACGTGAATGTTGATATTATATTTGTTTAATGCATTTATTTTCTGTTTAGAAATAATTGTTTTGGGCTATCGGTGGAGGATAGTCTTGATTGTTGTAGACACTGTATGTTGATTAGGGAAAACTGAAACTAATCACATTGAACATGTTGTTGAATGTGACGGTTGGAATAATACAGCAAATATGTGTATTGAATTATCCTTGTATATGATAATTGTTTATATACTTGGAATATGTGTATTGTGTGGGAGGAGATAGGGGATGTACTCCATGGTTTGAGGGAAGATAGGGGGATGGACTCTCAAACCTGTTTGGGAGGACATAGGAGATGGACTCCATTAATACAGCAAATATGTGTATTAAATTGAAGTATTGATACAGCAAATCTGTGTATCATTTGTGAAGTATGGAAGTGTCTTAATATGATAATGATGCATTAAATATGTGTATCTATCGTGAAATATGGAAGTGTTGGTATATGAGTTATAGTCTCATTGAATTGTTTGGCCAGGTTCTGAGCCATGTATATGAAATGATTTGGATAAGTAAAGGAAAGTGGAACGTAACATGGACATAATTGTCATGGAACTGTATTGTGATATAATTGGTTCATAAGTGTTAACCATCTATCAAATGCTATTGTTTTAGTCATTACTTATATTTGGTTTAGCATCTCTTTACTGGGCTGTGGCTCACCCTATATGGGACATCATTTTCAGGTACAGATGGTATGCCACCTCCAAGGACGTAGCTTGGGAGGCTAGAGGCTGAAAGACTTTTGTGATATCTTTTATGTATTACATGTAAATTCAAGCCAAGGGCTTAATGTGTTTTGAGTTAGTACTCTCTTTTTGTGTAACCAAGTGTTGGCTTGGAAAGTTGTAAACCCGTTGGGCATTTACTTTTATTGTCAACATGTAATACATTTGTAAGGAATACTCTGATGAATGGAATTAAGTTTTGTTTACTTATGTCTATGCATGTCAATAATGTGGGTTTCTATGTACTTTTTGAGGGCGTTACAGAACTGTAGACACCCCATTTTTGACCGCCCTTAAGACTTGGGCACTATTGATGGTTTACTTGGTGGTGAAAGGTGTGCAGGGCAAAGATTCAGCTTCTTCGGCAAGGAGAGAGTCAAATCCAAACTTCATACCCTTTTTTGGACCAAAACTATTTTGAAAGGTTTTTAGACCTTAAAACCCTCTCTTTCAAAACATTTTTGAAAATAGGTTCCTACGATGTCCCGACGTCGCATTTTGTCAAATGTCGCGCCTTTCGGTAAACCGAGCAAGGACAAAGTGGAAATGAATGAAGGAGAGGTGAAATCTTTGAAAAATCTTTCAAAACACCTTGTTTGGGGGTTTGGAGTTGAATAAAAGAGGAGAAGAGAGAAGAAACCCAGTCGGGGAAGGAGTTTGGCATGAATCGTTAAGAGAGAGCCGAGCAGCCCTCGCTAAATCAGGCCTATCCATTTGAATACTTGGATTTCATCTATGAGCCCACCACCGTTGGAAAGCTTACTTTGGGGCTTCATTTTTCACTTAAGAATCTCCTCGAGCCGAGTCCGGATGGAAGAGATATGGTTGGAATTTGGGCATCAATCCGGTTGGACCGAAACTGAGCAGTCTTCACTAAAAGAGAGATATCTCTTAGCACACATGGAATTTTGAGGTGAGGCTTCCAAATTTGGAAAGAAGACTTCCGGGGCTACAGTTTAGGCTCAAGAATGACCTAAAAAGGCATCCAGATGAAGGATTTAGGCTTTCTTCAAAACAGGGACTAGGACTGATTTTTGATTCTGGCCTCTATGGAAGTGTGCCGGCCATTAATGGCCAATGCCGGCCCAATGCCGGCCACAAAAGACCCCTGCCGGCCATCAATGAGCCACTGCCTTCCATCACTGATGGCCGGCAGCACCCCTCTCAGAGCAGGTTTCACGGAAGATCTTTTGTACCAGCTGGATTCCTCATATCTGCCCTCCATACACGTGTGTGGAGGGATGAAGCTCTTGCCAAGCTTGTTCAAGAAGCTTTGCTTTGATTTTCTTCTATATAAGGAAGAGGCTTCTTCCTTATAAGAGGTTCAGCCATTTTGAAGAGAAAAATCTATCTCTCTCTCTATATTGTTTTGTGTTTTGTGCTTTGGAGATGGATTTCCTTGCACTTTTGCACTACACCTCATAGCACAACACCTCCATCATCCATTCCAGCACCTTGGAGGCCATTTGAGGAGGTTGGAAGCTCAGAATCTTGGACCAAAACCTGCTGGTTTGCTTCTCTTCAAGGGTAAGTCTTCATTTCCCTTAAACTTGCACTTCCTTTGTTCATTGGCTATCCTCACTTGCAAGCATTTTTGGACTTTGTCATGAACTGAAGTTAGTCATATTTTGAGCTCCTCTTCATGTTTGATCAAGGACTCTTTGCTGTTTGAGGCCTCCTCCTACCACTTGCCTCTTTATCCCTCTTTTAGGCCTTTTTCTTGCATGCTAGTTTAACCTTACTTGTGTTTATTTTCGTGGCTTGATGTAAACTGTAAAGTGCCTTATTTTGAGCCCTTCTTCAACTTTGTTGAAGGGCTCTTCACCATTTGGAGCCAGCTTCTGTCCATTGTCTCTTTTCTCACTTTTAGGGCCATTTTTGCATGATAGATTAGCCCTATTTGTATTCATTTTTGAGGCATGTTGTAAACTGGAAAGAGGCTTCTTTTGACATCATCTTCATGTTTTATTAAGGTTCCATTTTTGTTTGAGGTCATATGCTATCTTGTATGCTTGGCTGCCTCCCATTTTGAGCCTTACATCCTAGCCCTTGTTGCATGCTTTGTTTGGCCTTCTAGCCACTGAAATCCAGTGGATTGTCAGTGGCTTGGACACTATTTTGAACCTCCAAATCAGAGGGGGGGGGGGCTGACCCCCTCTCACCTTGACTTGTTTGATGGCCATTTTGGCCTTTCAAAGCGATCCCATCTTGCATGCTTCCTAGTCACATTCTAGGGTCAATTTGTTGAGTCTTGGGACTATCATATTTGATTTTCAGAGTTGTATATGCCATGTCACTTGTCTATCTTGTATGTGCCTAATAACTCCTTGTATGGCCATCTAAAGGAGCTCATCATTTTTGCATACCATGGTTGCATATCAGTGGTTATTTGGGCCTATTTATACATGTTTTATTCACTGATTTTCGACGGTTTGGTGAAATTCCATGTGCATCATACACTTGCCATGTAAACCATGTTTACTAGTCAAAATTGCATGCTAATTTAAGCCATCTTGCTAGCACTTTTTGGCCTTGCTTTAAACTGGAAAAGTCCATGTTTTGGGACTGCCTTGACTCTGTCTTCATGCTTCATGTTCAAATAATGCATGCTTTGTATAGCTGTAAGTCATTCCATGTGCCTAGTTTTGAGTTTCGGGTCTCACCTCATGCATCGGGTGCCATGTTTTCATGATTCGGGGCTGTTTAGCATCATATTTCAGTGCTGAAATTTGCTTGTTTGCATACCATGTTCCATGCCTTACCATGCTTTGGTAGAGTGGCATTCGTGCCTTAGGTTCGGTCCTCGGTTTGCGTGCACGCGTGCACGCATTTCGAGTGTCTCATTTTCATCTAATGGCCTTCTATGTGAGTGTGGCTGAGGTCCGCTTGTGTTGGTGTAAGTCCATTATGCATTGTGTATGCCATTTCATTTCATAGCATTGTGTATGCTAGGTTGTATGTTAGCGCATCGTGTATGCCATGTTACCTCGTGCATCGTGTATGCCATTTCATAGCATTGTGCATGTTAGGTTGTATCTTAGTTGCATTCATGCATGTCATGCATATTGCATTGTGTTTGGGATAGGAGTTAGCCCGAGCACGGGAAACGAGGAACGTTTCGTACTTTGAGTGATGGAACGTGTCTCAATTCCCAGTCACCGACACTCCGGATTATTCATGATGGAGTTTAGGTATTATTGTGTTTATATGTGCATTCATTCCATATTGAGTCGTGCAATTCGACTCCTCGGCCATCATGCATTGATATGCGTGATTGGTGGCACGAGGATCGAGGACTACACTCCCTGAAGAGTAGTCAAGCATACATATGTGAAAATACATTGCCATCCCCCTTTCCTGCTCTCTGTTGCAGCGAATCAAGAATCAGCAGCCTTCCGAAGCTTGGCACGCATTCCAAGAACAATTGCAAACAGAGGCTAATTGGGGCATCGCAGTGGATTTCCGCACAAAGGCAACCCGAACATGCATCATCCATCACCCGGAGCAGAGTCAAGGCAGTCCCTAGCTTGCATGCTAGTTTACTGTTTTCCTTAGTTAATTTGTTAATTAATTAGGATTTTGTATTTATTCGGACTGTAACTATTTATTTGGGACTGTATTATTTATTCGGACCCTCTGAGTGAGGACACAACTGTAATAAGTGTGCGTGCGTGTGATGTATGTCTTCCAACCCTACGTCTTTCTCTCTTTTATTTACCAGCTTATGATGGTTAGATTAGGGCATGTTTCAATTAGCATACAGTATGATAGCATGTTTGCATTCATTCATCTGTTTTGCTTTCTCCCTTTTATTTACCAACTTATGATGGTTAGATTAGGGCATGTTTCAATTAGCATACAATATGATAGCATGTTTGCATTCATTCATCTGTTTTGCATGCACCGGGCTCGGCGCATCATACTAACTGCATTTGTATTTCAATTCCGAGTTGAATACATGTTAGTTGTAGCATTCCATATGCCATGTTTAGAATAGCCGAGCCTGCTATAGTTGCATTTTGCATGTGTTGCATTAGGCATTTCTATATAGTTAGGATCATGCATGGATTTCTAATTAGCTTCTGTTTTGGCTTGGAGTACTCGGTAAGTTTTTATGCTTTAGCATCCTTGCATGTGTGTGAGTGACTGCCATGATAGCATGCTTACCATGAGGCTATGTGCTTATGTGATATACATGCCTGAATGCCTGTGGGTGAAGGTTGGATTATTTGAATTGGAATAAATGCATTGACTATGTGTTTTAAGCCCACTAGATAGTGGCAAAATCATGTTTTTCTAAGCCCACCCGAGGGTGGCAAATCCACGTCTTAGCCTACTTGCGAGTAGCACCATCAAACCATTTTTCAAATAAACAAACATGAAATGTTTTGTTCCAATTCAGGCGACCCAGTCTATACTTGTATGATGTGCGCATCGCATAGTAAATCTAGGCTAATAACCAGAATAAAAACGCACAATGTTTTCAAAGCTAGATATCATGGTTAGTAGAGGCCGATCTTTGATCGGGCGAGCGGGGGTGCTCACGAAGTGACCTTCCCCAATCGTACCCAAGTTCCCGAGCCGAGGCAACTTTGGTGATGACGGACACGTGGCCTTAGGCAACGAGTCAGGGTTTCCTAAATTCCCCCAAAATAAAATATTTAGGTAGCGACTCTGTATCTGGCAAAGCAGTCCATGTTTGGCACTTCTTTCTAAAAAAATCTGTTTTTCTCAAAACGATTTACCGGATTTGGACTCTTTGGTTCAGATTAAGAACCGTGACATTTGAGTCCTGAACTGTAGTAACCCCAAAAGGAACAGAACGGGGGACCTCATTCCTCCCGGGGCGTTCGGGGACGTCTACAGTTTCTGGCGACTCTGCTGGGGATTTACTCGAACTCATGATATCTGGTTTTGACTACACTTGTGTGTTTCTTTGCATTGCATTTGCATTGGTGCGCCTAGGACACCGTGTTTGCCATATGCTATTCCTGAACGGTTTGCCGGAGGCTTGTCTTGTCAAGGCATGACCATAAGGCTGACCGGTTGTGGGCTCTGCCAGTATGGGAACACAAACCCCGGTTTTACCGGGTCACCCTTTTGACCATTCGACCTAGTGCATATTCGGATCCATAGTGACCATTCCAAACTAGGATAGGTTGCTTACCCGACATAGGTTATTTGAAACTGCTGCGTGCGTAGTGAAACCCTAGCTCCTGACAAAATAGGACAGGGAAACCCTACCCCAACATAGGGGTGTTTTGGCTCTCACTTGCTTGCTATGTGCTTTTAGAGTGCGTCTCTACAGGAATGCATGTAACAGTTTGCAAGTCTGGATATTAGGCCTGCGGGCATCAGTATTTGGGAATCAATTTTACCTGAGGGTATCAGTTTACCGGCAGAATTTTAGGCAGAATTCAGTAGAGAGCACACTCATTCAACCATGCTCGTATCTGTTCAGGTGAAATCAGGCTGAGATGCTGGCTGTTTTGTCTTTTGCTAGGTAGTCTTGGAACCATAGCTTCAGAAGGCTCCAATATCCCCCGAGGTTCATCGAACTTGTGCTGTTAGACTTTGTCAGGTCAGAGATTCAGTTCAAAGGCAATTAGTGTTCCTTTGTCAGAGGCAGGGTAAAAGGGACAGGCAGGCACAGATCACCAGTTCAGCAGTTCCCAGATCAGTGGCCCTTATCCACCCCACCAGTGAACAGTCAGGCTGAGGCCTCAGTTTTTATCACAGAGGTAGATATACCGGTCAGTCAAATGGATCAGCAGAATACATCAGGGATGGAGGCAATGATGCGCCAGCTTCAAGAGAGTATGAAACTCATGCAGCAAGACGCTGTCTGCCAAGCGGAATTTTCCAAGCAGCAGGCTGCAATCATGGCCCAGCAGGCCGAGCTCATCACTAGGTTGGAAAATGGAGCATCTGCTTCGCATCAAGCTCCTCCCCCACCAGAAGTTCCAATTCCCGGGGAGACAGCGAACGTTCAGAATACTCAGGAAGGTACGGACATTCCTACAGGGGCAGCTCCGCCCTCGATCTTACCCCGGCTGTCCAAAACACCTACCAATCTACCGGACTCACCCTTCGAGTCCGAGGTCAACCCTACAGCGTTGAAATTGAGCAAGCTTGAGAAGTTGTTCAAAAAATCCCAAGGGGTAAAATCCATCCCGGACATTGAGGACGGGTACGTCGACGCAACTGTGACACTGCCGGACAGGTTCAAGATGCCTCACATTGACCGTTTTGACGGGTTAGGAGATCCCATAGTCCACCTGAGTTTGTTTTCAGATGTTCTGTGCCCGATGGGCTTGACAAGATTACAGAAGCTCTCCCTTTTTGGCAGGACCCTGTCGGGTATCGCGGCCATCTGGTACGCCAAATTGGAGGATTCAGTGAAATGAAGCTGGGAGGAGATGGCCGAGGCCTTCGTCACACAATATTCATACAATACCCAGATCGAGATGACAACCCGTGATCTTGAGACGACCAGGCAAGAGCCGAAAGAGGGCTTCTCTGACTTTGTGGCCCGCTGGAGGGCCAAGGCCTCAATGATGACCATTAGGCCCACTGACAAAGATCAGATTCAGATGGTTGTACGCAACCTCCAACCCAAGCTTATGCAAAAGATGATTGTGCTCCCCTTCCCCACCTTTTCAGACTTACATGAGATGGGAGTACAGATCGAGGATGCTATGAAGCAGGGCCTCATTGACCAGGAGAAGGAGCAGCCCAGGAGGGCATTTTCCCGCAGTTCGAATGTGACCGCCAGTGGTGACGCAGCTGCTAGGACTTCAAACGCAGGCATGGTCGCCACCACCACACCAAGAGCAGCCACCCCCTTTGTTGGTGCATCCACTTCAAACCCTCGAACTTCAGACTATCTACCCTAAGGCAAGAAGGTTTTCACCCCACTCTTTATGCCTTTGTCTAAAGCTCTAGGGGTCCTACTCAGGAAAGGGCATCTGAAACCGTTAGAACAACGACCTCTACCCGATCCTCTCCCTGCAAAGCATGACCCGACTAAGTACTGTGCTTTTCATCAACAAACCGGTCATGACACCGACAGTTGCGTCCGTCTCCGCCACGAGATACAAAATTTGATTGACAACGGGGTCATCCCCGCACCAGGTTCTACAAAGTCTATCGACACTTGATCAGAGAACTTGTGGGGGATAATGTGATGTGATCGAGGGATGAACCACCTGCGGGCGGCACTTAGTTTACTCCAGATGTGGCGTATGGCACGCACTGTTTTAAGCATTTGTGAATGCTGGTTTTTATACTTTCTAACTCGGGTATTAAGTCGGTTTTGTTATGTTGTTTAGAGTCTGTCCCGTTGTGTTGAGTCAGTCTTTTCATACTGAGTCAGTCGGGTCTGTCTTGTCGTGTCGAGTCAGTCCTGTTTTGTTAGAATCGGGTGATTTCGGGGGGTGTTACCTCGGACACCACTTGCTTGTTTTGCGTTTGTCTTTTCGTTTTGTTTTGAGTCTGTTCTTGCTTGGAAGCCAGTTGTGCCAACAGATTTGAATGAACAGCAGTGATTTTCACACTCTTGTGTTTGCTTCTGCCGTGTGCCAGTTGTGCCAGAAATTCTAAATGAGATGGCAGTATTTGACTAGAAGTTGTGTCTTTTCTGTGCCTTGAATTCATTGCATCGACCTAAGTTTTCCAAAACTTTTTTCGAAATATTGTGGTAAAAAAAAACGAAGAGGAAGGAATTCCTCGGGTTTTGAAAAAATTTGATCAGTTGAGAGAAAGAGAGGCGTGCTAAGCCCTTAATGATCGAGATCATGCTGGTTAATGTGAGTACTGAGAAGGACCTTGGCTTGACCCAGACTGGTTCCACACTATCTTCAGCGCGAGCGATTTGTCGCTTTCGTAAAAACTTTCAAAAACAAAATATTTTGTGCAGTCCTGTGAAGACTTGTGTGGAATCACTCTTGAGATTGTGCAGCCTAGAATCGCTCTCAGCCTCAAGATTCAATCCGTTTGTTTCCGAACCTTGAATCCATTCAGAATGTTTAACGATCCACCATCAAGAGAGGCCTGTGAGGCCGGGTTTGGAGCAGCCCTCGGACAAGAGGCACCAAAGTTAGATCAAGAGATCAAACATCGTCAACAGAAGCTTGCAAAGCTAGAACAGCAGCACCCCTCGAACTAGGGGCAAAAATGTCAAATGTCTCGAAGAGCCAAATACAACAGCCATTCTCCTGGATACAGAGAGGCTTCAATCTCAAAACCATTTGGCATGGACTTGTTGCACTTTTCCCCTTTGAGAGGCTCGCTGGGCCGAAAACCCGAAAGGGCGACCCAGGCAAAAGTTAGAGCAAGGAAAAATAAAATACAAAAAATAGAAAAAAGAAGAATACAAAAAAAGCAAAAAGAAAGCAAAAAAAAAAAAGAAATATCAAAAAAGAGAAAAGAAAAGAAAAACAAAGCTCGCAAGGTCGAAAACCCACATCGGGCACCTTAGCAAAAGTTAGAGCGCAAAAGGAGAGGTTAATACCCGAGTGTACCTTAACCCCGAACTACGTAAGGCTTGATTCCCATGTTTGGGATACATAGGCAACTTCATTCTGAAGTCCAGCCGTAAAACAATTTAAAATCGATTGTGTCCATGTAATGGTTTTGACCATCATTGTCTTCTCTGTATCCGAGAATTTGGTTGTGTTCGTCGCTCTAAGGACTGACTACAATGCGCTGTGGTGCCATTAAAACAAGGGGCAACTTTCCGTTGCCATTCAATGCACTGCGGTGCCGTCCAAACAAGAGGCAACTTTCCTTTGCCATGCAGTGTCCTCCAGGCAAGGGGCAATTTTCCTTCAGATCTGAGGTTGTGCATCTCAAGAGTAGGTTCCGTGCTTGTTGAGCAGTGGTTGTTTGCGAAAATAGTTTTTGAGAATTTTTACTAAGGTTGACTAATTCTCTCAAAAATTTGCTCTATTTTTTTCAAAAAACACTAGACCATATCTTGGACCCAAAAAGGAAAATTTTCAGTGCTCATAACCTGACTCACATGATTTCAAATCAAAAATCGAACAAGCATGTTAATCTAACTCTCACTTTGGTCAAAATTGTTTTAGTAGAAAGCCAAAAACAAAAATGGTCAAGATGATGAACTAGGGGCACAGTCGAGTCAGGTGTTCTGTCTTTCCTCATCGCCAACATACTTGTCAGAAGGGCACTCTATTTGCCAGGAAAAGGGCACCACTGAAGCTAACCACAAAAGGGCTGAAAGCTCTCTCATCCTCCAAACAACGAGGTATCAAGCTAAGTGCGAACCATGAACCAGAATGGGACAAGATATTCCACTCCCTTATCTGGACAGATCTGATCACGTCCAAACTCCCCGGCAGAGCATCGTCAACCGATGTCAGCTGCAGATTTGCCACACACTCAATTGTAGCGCAGCCCCTCTGTGGAAGAAACTCACTGTTGTGAACAAGAAGAAGAATCTAGCGGAATGCTAGGGACATGAGCCCGCAACTTCCTGTTCATCCATCAATCACCCAGGTGAGGGATGAAAAATGAGAGATTGACGAATAGAGAGATGTGCGATGAGAGAAAAAGTGAGAAAAGGGTTTTTTTCAGAAAAGTAGAGTTTGAGTGCTAGAGTGATGTGAGAATCACAAATGAGAAAGGGTGGAAAACATACCCGGTGAAACAGGCTCCCTGTGCACATTTGAGTCTTGTGTTTTGTTTTGTCTGTCTCGATTCTTGTTTTGAATCACTTCAAGTGTCGATAGATGTGTTTAGGTTGTTTACCTTTATTTTCCGTTGTTGGGTCGCCTTTGCTGTGTTCAGTTGTAGGCTCAATACCCGGTCGAGAACTCATTTTCTCAATTTCAAAAATGATTTGTTGTGTGCTCAGAGTGCTGTGCCTTTCTCCACATTTGTGCAAAAAAAGGAATTTGTTCTTTCGAAAACTGCAGGGTTCAACCCAGGTCATGTGAGAACAGTAAAATCAGGATCTATCTGAAGCTATGTAGGTTCCGAACTGCAAAGCAAAAGAAAAGAGAGAAAATCGAAGCATCTGAGTGTGTTTCACCTTCAGCGAATTCTGTGATTGTACTCCGAATGTACCTCATCAGGCCTTGTCACTACTCCGAAGTATGTCTTCCAACCTCACGTCTTTCTCCCTTTTATTTACCAGCTTATGATGGTTAGATTAGGGCATGTTTCAATTAGCATACAGTATGATAGCATGTTTGCATTCATTCATCTGTTTTGTTTTCTCCCTTTTATTTACCAGCTTATGATGGTTAGATTAGGGCATGTTTCAATTAGCATACAGTATGATAGCATGTTTGCATTCATTCATCTGTTTTGCATGCACCGGACTCGGCGCATCATACTAACTGCATTTATATTTCAATTCCGAGTTGAATACATGTTAGCTGTAGCATTCCATATGCCATGTTTAGAATAGCCGAGCCTGCTATAGTTGCATTTTGCATGTGTTGCATTAGGCATTTCTGTATAGTTAGGATCATGCATGGATTTCTAATTAGCTACTGTTTTGGCTTGGAGTACTCGGTAAGTTTTTATGCTTTAGCATCCTTGCATGTGTGTGAGTGACTGCCATGATAACATGCTTACTATGAGGCTATGTGCTTATGTGATATACCTGCCTGAATGCCTGTGGGTGAATGTTAGATTATTTGAATTGGAATAAATGCATTGACTATGTGTTTTAAGCCCACTAGATAGTGGCAAAATCATGTTTTTCTAAGCCCACTCGAGGGTGGCAAATCCACGTCTTAGCCTACTTGCGAGTAGCACCATCAAACCATTTTTCAAATAAACAAACATGAAATGTTTTGTTCCAATTCAGGCGACCCAGTCTATACTTGTATGCTGTGCGCATCACATAGTAAATCTAGGCTAATAACCAGAATAAAAATGCACAATGTTTTCAAAGCTAGATATCATGGTTAGTAGAGGCCGATCTTTGATCGGGCGAGCGGGGGTGCTCGCGAAGTGACCTTCCCCAATCGTACCCAAGTTCCCGAGCCGAGGCAACTTTGGTGATGACAGACACGTGGCCTTAGGCAACGAGTCAGGGTTTCCTAAATTCCCCCAAAATAAAATATTTAGGTGGCGACTCTGTATCTGGCAAAGCAGTCCATGTTTGGCACTTCTTTCTAAAAAAAATCTGTTTTTCTCAAAACGATTTACCGGATTTGGACTCTTTGGTTCAGATTAAGAACCGTGACATTTGAGTCCTGAACTGTAGTAACCCCAAAAGGAACAGAACGGGGGACCTCATTCCTCCCGGGGTGTTCGGGGACGTCTACAAGAACCAATTGGAGATCTTGAACTTGGCTAATAATCGTCTTGGAATCTATCATTTTAAAATCCAAAAAACGGTCGACAACCAATTTCTTTGTACTGGCATTCTTTGTCTTTTATTTATGATCGAGAGATTCCCATAGTTCTTTTGCAGTGCTTTTGACACTATACACATTGTACAGTGTATTGTCCAAACTATTGAGGATATAATTCCACAGAAAATCATATGTTTTCATGCATCGACTGCGGCAACCACTTGCTAATCAGTTTCTCCCTCGTTCAGTATCGGAACTTTTTCATGACTGGAGGGAGCTAAATTCAATGTCGTAAGATAAAATATCATCTTTTGTTGCCATCTTTTAAAATCATTTCCATTGAATTTTTCTGGCTTCTCCCCATGATTTATCGGTACTGCCGGAGTCATCACTAGCACAACGGGTGTAGGGGTCGGGGTACGAACAGTCTCAGTACTGTTTGTTTCAGCAATTATATTTCTAACGAAATAATTAATACACCAATCACAAATTTATACAGAATAGAATTTACACACAAAATATACAGAAAAACATTTTGTAATAAAATTCTAATGATAAACAGTATATGACTATTATGTTATCAAAGAAATCATTAAACAGTATATGACTGCTATTTAATTTCCCAAAACAAAATATTTATCTGTCTAACACACAAAGGAAAAAAAAAAAAACTAAATCTACTTTAAGATTGTTATAAACTGAGTGGTTGTTTGTATGTGTAAATAAATATATAAATAAAATTAACAACAAATTAAAAATAATTAACCCATAAAATAATTATATAAATTAAATTCCGAATCAATTGCTTACAGAAATTATAAGTTGAGGCTTGTATTGGATACAATCTTCTTAAAGTAGATTTCGCACTCGCTCTGGTGCTTCGAGATTTAACGGCATCTACTTCCCAAGATACAACGACTATCTACTTGATTTGTAGCACTACAAAATCAAGTCTACCAAACCAAACAATGTTGTAACTCTCTCTTTCTTTTCTTAGAAACTAAATGGTAGACAAATGCAGGAGCACAGGAAGACGAATAGAAGAAGAAAAAAAAAGAAATGTTTGGAAAAATTCGATAATCATAATTGCTGGAATGGCAGGATATATATAGGAGAACAAATGGCTTTTTCGAACAGGTGTCAACAGATAGAAAACCTGCTCGGAAAGATTCAATATGTAGAAAACCTGTTTGGACAGATTTGAACAGAAACAGATCTGTTCGAGTGGATTCTAACAGGTATGAACCTGTTAAGGTGGAAGAAAAAATTTGGACAGATTTATTTTGAATTTTGAAACTGAAATTCAAAATTAAATAAATAAAATACAAATATTTTTTGCCAAAAAAGATAAGTATTGGGTCAGACAAATCCAACCCAACCTTATACCACACACCTGCGCCCAAGCCCAGCTTGCCCAGAGGACGGCGACATGCGCTTGTGTTTTGGTTTTGGATTCAATGGGTCTAGCCCACTTTACCCATAACCTCACCATTCCACAAAATTTGGATACTCCTTGGGACCCATCCCAAATATTCCAAGGTAGAGTTTATATACCTATATAAATCTTTAAGCTTTTTCAATTTGGGATAAGCACGTTTCAGAAATGTATAGGAAACCCACCTAAAGCCATATCCACGAACCCGAAAATACGTGTTGAATTCTCATTCATCTGGAAATGATTTTGAGCAACCAAATACACAATATTGTTCACTACATGACATTAAACATGAACCAAATTAGTAACGTTAAAAATAACGCTTAGGTCCTACCTTAATTAATACTTAAAGTTAACAAAAAATAAGATTGTTTTAAAGCCATTTTCCAACTAGCACAACAGCAACTATTGTGCGGGAGGCACAACATTCATCATATTTCTTGTACTAAAAGCTCTATAACCATTTAAGTCGTAGATATATTTCATATCAAAGATAATTGTCCTAATAATCTACATTAAATATGTTATATATATATATATATATATATATATATATATTTTAATTTAGGTCATGTTAATAACAACTCAATAAACAGTAAATAATGGAAAAATATGCAATAAAAATTAAAATCCTGACCTATTTCTTACACATACAAACACTTTATTATATATTTTTTTACACATTTCAATGCAAGTTTTACATTGTACCTGTTTGGTGCAGCTTAAAAGTTACTTATTTCAGCTTTCAGCTTAATTTAAGCTATTTTGATGTGTTTGATTTAGCATATAGTTTATAGCTTATACCTTTTTGGAAGTCAGAAATCAACTTATTCTTTGAGTGGGGTAGGAGATGCTTAATTTATAAGTCAGAAATCAGCTTATGTTCATAGTTATAAGCTATAAGCTGTTTAGGCATAAGCTAAAGGCACTTTCCCACAGCTCTACCAAACAGAGCCATTGTACTAATGACAACCCTTGGCTGCAAAAGACTAATATGTTGGTTTTATTATTGTCATGTGAGTAAAATGGCATTAAAAATTGGAGTTGAAATATTATTTCTATTTTGGGCATTGCTTCCGACCCCCAGTGGCACCTCCAGTGACGTGGCTCGCTGCCATTGACTGAAAAAAAAAAAAAAAAAAAAAATTTGGCCAGTAGGAAGAGACCCCCAAGTACCCCCACTCATTTTTCTTCTATTTTTTATATAATTATAACGAGATATCCCTGTTCAACAAAAGTAATTTGTAAGTTCTTTAGTTTGATTTGAAACAATTTTACTTTTTGAAAAATTATTTATTTATTTAGTTCAAAAATTTTAAAATAAGCAGTAAATGTATAAATAAATTTTTTTTTAAAGTTTTTTTTTTAAAATGTATTTTAAACTAATTTTTGTATATTTTATTAATGAGTGTCTTAAGAAAATTATTAATAAATTCAAAATAATTGGACCAGTGTTTGTAAACGTTGTATATAAATTACTAATACCTTTAAGAGGACTCATTAATATAAAAATTTATTTTTAAATTATAAATATATTTTATCGGTGGGTCCAATAGTTTTCACTTCTTTTGTGATTTAACCATTGGCACCATTTAAATTAGAAAAAATTATGCAACATACTTTTCAAAAGATATGTATCGTATGTACTTTAAAATTAATAGAAGAAAATATTATAATTTTATACATTTTAAGTCATAACCAAACAACATATGAAATATAATCAAAGATCTCATAAATCATAACTAAAATAAGGTCATAATTAAAAAAATTTTTTGTTTATAACTAAAAGAGAAAATGACATAATTTAGGATTGCATATAATAGATGGTGTGTATAGCAAATTTTCTAATAAATTATTTAATGACTTGGAGGTTAAGAGTACGGTAAGATTGAGTAAGAAGACTATTAGTGTAGTGATATTATGTTATAAATAGGATAAAAAGTGTTTCTTTGTATATCATTGGATTAATAATAGATAGTATTAATATATAAAATTAATATATTTTAATATTATAATTATTTGTTTCGTTCAATAAAAATATAAATTTTTATTAAAGATTATTTAAAAATTCACTAATTCTCTCACTAAATTTCTAAACTCAATTCTCCTACAGGATTGGTAATTTTACCAATAAAGAAACTTAGTGGATCTCACTAATTATTAATCTAATTTTCCTCTTCAAAAAACCAAAACAATATAATGTGGAGGTTGAACCAATATGATTTGGAGCATGTAGTGAAAGTTATGTATATGTTTATTTAAAAAAATATGTGACACTATTTATTAGTATAAAATAATATTTCGTGTGTATCGAATAATTTTTCAAATAGGTCTAAAACTACATGTATCATCGCAACTGTAAAGCATGAAATTAGTGGAACCCAACTCTCTTTAATATTAATCCACACATTTCAATTAAAAGGTACTAGTCTATCACCCGTGCTATGCACAGGATAATTATAAATAGTTATATTTGTTATTAATTTTTTTTAATATTTTTTATAAAAATAATTTAATAATTTTATCACTAACCATAGTGTATATGAGAAATTAAAAAAGCTACTGCAATAACTATGCACAGGCTGTATCTATAATTATTTGTATGAGGGGATTTTAAATACTGATCAGGGATTTTGATCAAATCAATAAATGCAGACATGTGGAAAAGACATGTAGATTGAAAAAAGTTAATAAATGTTGATCAGAGAATTTTGACCAAATCAATAAATGTTGAGTTTTTTTTTTAAATATATATTTTTTTAAAACGCTACTGCAGTAACTATGCACGGGCTGTATCTATAATTATTTGTATGAGGAGATTTTAAATACTGATCAGGGATTTTGATCAAATCAATAAATGCAGACATGTGGAAAGATATGTAGATTGAAAAAAGTTAATAAATGCTGATCAGAGGATTTTGACCAAATCGATAAATGCTGAGTTTTTTTTTTAAATAAAAATTTTTAAAAATTAAGGTTGGGAGATTGGAACTCCTATAAGGCTTGGAATTTAGAAAGCCCATTTTCCTTAATATATACTAGCCTATCACCCGTGCTATGCACGGGATAATTATAGATATTTTATATTTATTTTAGATTTTTTTTAATATATAAATTATGTTTTTAAAGATTTTTTATAAAAATAATTTAACAATCTTATCACTAACCATAATGTATGAGAGAAGTTGAAAAGGGTACTGCAGTAACTATACATGGATTATATCTATAATTATTTGTATGATGGGATTTTAAATGCTGATTAGGGGATTTTGACCAAATCAATAAATGCAGGCATGTGGAAAGATATGTGGATTGAAAAAATTTAATAAATGCTGATCAGGGAATTTTGACCAAATCAATAAATGCTGAGATTTTTTTTAAATAAAAAATAAAAAATAAAAAATTTAAAAAATTTAGATTGGGATATTGAAGCTCTCACAGGTCTTGGGGGTTAAAAATCCTGTAACAACCCTCGTTGCTGATTACCGACAAACTACTGATTACTGTTAAACTGAGACTGATTATGAGAAGTAATTGAACTGATTAAAATACTGGACTGACTGACTGAGATCTGAAACTGAATCGATTGACTGTATCTGTTTAATTGCATGTTTATCTGTTTGACTGTTTAATTATCTGTTCAGTTTTCATGTGTAAACTGTGAATTGAAGGCCTTATCGGCGGCCGAACCATAAATTGATTAGTGTTTCGTGATCAGTAGAATTTATGTGATTTTATGGTGTAATTATCTGAAAACTGATTAGGTATGATTAAATTAGAGTAAATGTTGGTAAATTACATGAATTGAGCTTATTTACAATTAGGCCACTTAGTGGCCACTATCTACACACTTTTGAGACCATGACATTACGCTCAAACAAATGTTTCTTGAGCTCATTCCTTGTTTCCACCGAAAGAGAGAGAGAGGGAGAGAATTAAGAGAGATTTGAATTCCTTCTTGTGAATTGGCTTGTAGATTGAAGAATTGTAAGAGCATTGTCTAATTAAGCTTCTAGTCTTGTGATTGAAGACTTAGGTAAGAAAATTCAACCTCTCATTGACGTCTTTAAGTTGATTCTTGCATGCTTTATGCTAATTTGAAGAATTGAGCCTAGGATTGGTTAAAAGTGTTGCATTAGTAGCTTAAATGTTGCATGCATGGCTATATCCTTGCATTTTGAGGTTGGTTACATAGAATTTGGTACATGCATGCTCATGATTATGTCTATGGTTCATGAACTCATCTTGTGTTGGAGGAAATTGGCTCATTTGAACTTGGATTCAAAGCTTGGAATTGTTTTAAACTCATGCATGTCATGTTTGTAGCATGTTCATGAAAATTGGTTTGAAATTGAGTTTGAATTAAACACCCTTGTGCCTTGATTTCTCAAATTGATCTTTGACATATATAATGTCATGTGTTTACATGTGTTTTCCAGGTTTTTGGCCCAAGAGGATCGATTTTAAGGCATTTGAACTTGATTTTGAGCTTGAGGTTCAAATCTGGAATTTCCAGATTTTGGACCTACGCTCGAACGAGGAAGTCCACACTCGAGCGTACACTCTGTGATCGTGCCTTCCGCTCGAGCGAGAAATGTTACGCTCAAGCGTGAAATGCGTGCATCCAGTACTTTGCATGAGTTCACAGTCCACTCGAGCGAGATAATCCACGCTCGAGCGAGGACTTGTGTCTCACGCTCGAGCGAGGGACGAGCGCCCATCGAGCGTAAATTTGGAGCATCTAGTATTTTTACTGTAGCACACAGTCCGCTCGAGCGACGGAATTCACGCTTAAGCAGAGCTCCTTTGTCTACATGTCCGCTCGAGCGTAGAAAGCCACGCTCGAGCGAGACCCCTATTTTCTGAAAATTTTGTAAAGTGTTCAAAAGTGCATCTTTGCATCCTCTTCCCATCCTAGACATTCCTAGGGCATATTTAAGGCCTCTTAAAGAGGATAAAGATATAGAACACACCGAGGCAAATTTAGGGATTAAGTTATTATCTTTCCCAACTGTAAAACTTAGTGTGTGTTCAATTTGTTAAATGTATAGGGTTGGTATTCCGAGGAGACGCTCTAGTTCACTGTAGCCCAGAACTCTGTGAGTAACAATTGTGTAAAGATATGTTCAAATGATTATCTTTTGAATACTGAACTGAACTGTTTACTGAACTAGTATTATTTACTAAATGAATGTATGTCCTTTATTTCTGAATTGTACTGTGGCATCCTTAGCACCTACTGTTTACTGTTACTGTTATAGAGATCTCTGTCGGTTCCCTCGTTGGAACCACTACTATTTACTGATTGATGGCCATCATTTACTGTTCGGTCTTTTAGACCTACTGTTTACTGTTATGCTAATGGATGTACCACATATGACTGCTTACTGTACTGAACAACTGAAATACCGATTGAAATGAACTGTTTCCACTATTGTAAGGACATTCACTGTAAACCCCTTTACGCTTTGTGTTATTCACTGGGCTTTAGCTCACTGCTCATATATATATGTAGGTGTACAGGCACCGGATCAAAGCTAGAGGCGTCGGGGTAAACTCCAGTTTTGTCAAGCCAACAACTGTGCCTCACTGCGAGGTTCCGTGCCTGCCAAGCTAAGGCTTAGGGGTGTTTAGTTTTCCCCCTTCTGTACTGTTTTGTTTACTGTATAGACTGAACGTTTTGCACTGTACTGTTTATCAGGGATTAAGTCCCTGTTCTAACTGGTTGTATATTATATGCATACTGTTCCGTACTGTTCTGTATAAATGTATGAAAAATCTTTTTGGCATACAGACTGTCACAGCTCATTGGACATTGTTTATTTACTGTATTGGCTTCCGCCAAGCCCCTGTACTCTGTATTATTGTATTACTGTTAAGCAGGCCTTCGGTAATCTAGGATTACTGGCCGGTTACGGTGCTAAACCCATAGGGGCGGGTTTGGGTCGTGACAAAGTGGTATCAGAGTGATACTTAACCACGAGTTATACCACACACACGTGTCCAAATGAGCTATAGGGTGTCCTAGAAAAGCAATTAGGGCATTACATGAGCATGAAAAGTGTGTGGTTATGACATGACTGGATATATGCCAACGTGTTAAACTGTTTAAGTATGCAACTGTATATGCTTATAATTGTTATAACTGCTTATAGTGAAATGGATAATGCGAATGAATCTGAGTCCTCATCCACTGAGGCAAGAATGGCAAAAATGGAAAGAATGATGGAACTGATAACTGCAAGATTAGAGCAACAAAAGAACCAACAGCCCCCACCTCCTCCTCCGGCTGTACCGGAACAGAATGTGAATGTACAGAATGTGAATGTTAATGATGGGGACATAATTGCTCTCACCCAGATGTTCAGCAAACTGAAACCGCCATCCTTTTAGGGAGGCCTTGAACCGTTAAAGGCTGAAGCTTGGGTTCTTGAGACCCAAAAATTATTTGAGGTTTTTCCATGTTCTGAGGCACATAAAGTGTTGTTGGCTACCTTTACTCTGCAAGAGGAAGCAAGAAGGTGGTGGATGCTTACCCGTGATGACAACACTGTTATGACTTGGGCTCAATTCAAAGTAGCCTTCTTTGAAAAGTACTTTCCTCAGTGTGTCAGGGACAGAAAGGTGACTGAATTTGAGCAACTGAAACAAGGCATCATGTCAGTGGCAGAATATGAGACAAAATTTACTGAGCTTGCTAGATATGCACCACACATGGTGGACACCGACTATAAGAAGGCCAGGAGATTTGAAGGCGGCCTGAATGTTGCAATACTCGACAGAATAAGTGTTTTAAAGCTACCGACCTATGTAGGTGTTCTTGACCGAGCATTGATGGCCGAGTCGAACATCGAAGCAGTGAAACAATCTGAAACACCGACGTCTGAATGGCGTGGTAAAAGACAGAATTTTAAATTCAAGAAAGGCAAGTATAATCCATTGAACAAAAAACAGAATACGGGGTCAACAACTAGCCCCAGCCAAGGGAGTGGTTCCATACCACCCTGTTCCGAATGTGGTAAGAACCATAAGAGAGTTTGTTATAAACTATCTGGTGCTTGTTACAGGTGTGGCAAGGTGGGCTACATGGTTAAAGACTGCCCCTCTACTCCGCAGACCAATAGAAAAGTTGCACCAAGCGCAGCAGCATCAACTGTCGCACCAAAACTAAACCCCAAAGCTACCGGGAAAGAGCCCATAAGGCAGGGCCGAGTGTTCGCCCTAGTATGGGAGACGTACAAAATACTGAGACCGTTGTGTCAGGTATCCTCTCTATTTGTACTCAAAATACATATGTACTGATTGATTCGGGGTCTACACACTCATATGTATCGCATGCTTTTTCACGGAAATTGAATAGACCCTTAGAACCTATGAATTATCTGTTAGCTGTATCATCACCTATTGGGGGATCCATGACATGTGCTTATATGTACCCTGCATGTGAAATCATTGTTGGGGACATGCATCTGTTTATTGATTTACTGCCATTGAACATTGATCATTTCGATGTGATATTGGGGATGGACTGGTTACAAAAATATCATGCTACCATTGACTGTGTAACAAAGCAAGTTGTTTTCCATCCACCTGGTTTGCCTGAATTTGTGTTTAATGGGGTTGGAGTAGTACCTCCTCCGTATTTGATTTCTTCTGTGAAAGCTGTTAAATTGATTAGAAAAGGGTGTAAAGGATATCTGTGTTCCGTACTGACTGTATCTACTGATGATAATGTTAAAACTGATGTGAACTGTATTCCTATAGTCAGAGAATTCCCAGATGTATTTCCAGATGATCTGCCAGGGGATTTGATTGACAGGGAGATTGAGTTCACCGTTGATGTGATTCCGGGTACACAGCCAATATCTAAAGCTCCCTACAGAATGGCTCCGACTGAACTGAAGGAATTGAAAGTACAATTGCAAGAACTGTTAGACAAGAAGTTTATCAGGCCCAGTACTTCACCGTGGGGCGCACCGGTTTTGTTTGTAAAGAAGAAAGATGGCTCACTGAGACTGTGTATTGATTACCGTGAATTGAACAAGGTAACTGTGAAAAATAAATACCATTGCCGTGTATTGATGATTTATTTGATCAGTTACAGGGTGCTCAAGTGTTTTCCAAGATTGATCTCAAATCGGGGTACCATCAACTGAAAGTTAAACCAGAAGACATTGATAAAACTGCTTTTAGAACGAGGTATGGACATTACGGATTTTTAGTCATGCCTTTTGGAGTTACCAATGCACCTGCAGCATTTATGGACCTCATGAATAGAATCTTTAAACCGTACCTTGATGACTTTATTGTGGTATTCATTGATGACATATTGATTTACTCCAAAAGTATAGAAGAACATGAACATCATCTAAGACTTGCCCTGCAGACCCTAAGAGAACAGAAACTGTATGCTAAACTGTCTAAATGTGAGTTTTGGCTTGATCATGTTATGTTTTTGGGGCATGTTGTTAGCAAAGATGGAATTTCTGTTGATCCACAGAAAATTGAAGCTGTAGTGAACTGGCCTAGACCAACAAATGTGACAGAAGTCCGAAGCTTTTTGGGATTGGCTGGATATTACAGAAGATTTGTCAAAGATTTCTCCAAAATTGCCTTACCATTGACTCAACTGACACAGAAGGGGATATCATTTGACTGGACTGACCAAAGGGAATCAGCGTTCCAAGAGTTGAAAACTCGACTTGTGACTGCACCGGTTCTTACCCTACCTTCAGGTACGGATGGTTTTACCATTTTTAGTGATGCTTCTCATAAGGGTTTGGGGTGTGTTTTAATGCAGAATGGGAGAGTTATTGCTTATGCTTCCCGACAACTGAGACCACATGAAAAGAACTACCCAACCCATGATCTGGAACTTGCGGCAGTAGTGTTTGCACTGAAAATCTGGCGTCACTATTTGTATGGGGCAACATGTGAAGTATATACCGACCACAAGAGTTTGAAGTATTTCTTCACCTAGAAAGAACTGAATATGAGACAGCGGAGATGGCTAGAATTGATCAAAGATTATGACCTACAGATTCTGTATCACCTGGGAAAAGCCAATACTGTTGCCGATGCACTAAGCCGGAAGTCGATTGCAAATTTAGCTTGATTGCTCACTGGACAGAAAGAGTTGCTTTGTGACCTTGAAAAATCTGAAATTGAAATTGTTTTGAAAGAACAAGGTGGAACAATAGCTGCTATTTCTGCTCAACCGGCACTGATTGAAGAAATTAAAGAGAAACAGCAACAGGATGATTTCTTGAAGAAGGTCATCGAAGAAAGGAATCTAAACCGAGGCCAGGGTTCAAATTTGAAAATGAATGTACTGAAATTTCAAGAAAGACTGTGTGTACCGAATGATATGAACTGAAAAGAAGAGTTCTGCAAGAGGGCCACAACTCAAAATTTTCTATTCACCCGGGAACACGAAGATGTATCAAGATTTGAAACTGAATTTCTGGTGGCCGGGAATGAAGAAAGAAATTGCCGATTTGTATCAAAATGTCTTCATTGCCAACAAGTCAAAGCTGAACATCAACGACCCGCAGGCTTTTTGCAGCCCTTACCGATACCGGAGTGGAAATGGGAACATATTACCATGGATTTTATTATGGATTGCCTCGCTCCAGAAAGGTATGGACTCAATTGGGTTATTGTTGATAGACTGACTAAATCTGCACACTTCTTACCTGTCAAGACAATTTATAATGCGGACAAATTGGCTATACTCTATATTGATGAAATTGTTAGACTGCATGGAGTGCCTGTGTCCATTGTTTCTGACAGGGATTCGAAGTTTACATCGAGGTTTTGGCAAAGCCTACAGACTGCATTGGGTACTAACTGAGACTGAGTAGTGCCTATCATCCTCAGACAGATGGCCAATCAGAAAGACCATCCAGACTCTGGAGGATTTATTGAGAATGTGTGTCCTTGATTTTCAGGGAAACTGGGAAAGCCATTTGCCCTTAGCTGAATTCGCCTACAACAATAGCTTTCATTCAAGTATTGGTATGGCGCCTTTCGAGGCATTGTATGGCAGAAAATGTAGATCTCCGATTTGTGGGCAGAAGTTGGAGATGGGCCTTTGCTTGGGCCCGAGATTGTTTATGAAACGACTGAAAAGTAAAACTGATACAACAGAGACTAAAAACTGCACAGAGCAGACAGAAAAGTTATGCAGATGTTAGAAGGCGAGACCGAGAATATGAAGTGGGTGATCACGTTTTTGTGAAAGTGACACCAATGAAAGGCCAGACTCGTTTTGGAGTCAAAGGCAAGTTAGCGCCAAGATATGTCGGACCGTATGAGATTATTGAGAAAATTAATCCGGTGGCGTATCGAGTTGCGCTTTCTCTTGAAATGGAGCATATGCGTAACGTCTTCCACATTTCGATATTGAGGGACTACCTTCGGGATCCTTTCCATGTGATTGAGCCGACCCGTGTAGTGCTAAGTGATGACTACACCTATGAAGAACGGCCTATCCAGATTATGAACAGACGGATCAAGAAGTTGAGAAATAAAGAGATCCCGTTAGTGAAAGTTGACTGGCAAAACCATGGTGGCGTGTATGCCACTTGGGAAAGGGAAGATGACATAGCTAAAAGATATCCTGAATTGTTTCCACTGAATCCTATTTTCTTCCAGAATGAAGGTAACTCGAGTTTAGAGGACTAAACTCTTTTTAAGGAGGGGAGACTGTAACAACCCTCGTCGCTGATTACCGACAAACTACTGATTACCGTTAAACTGAGACTGATTATGAGAAGTAATTGAACTGATTAAAATACTGGACTGACTGACTGAGATCTGAAACTGAATCGATTGACTGTATCTGTTTAATTGCATGTTTATCTGTTTGACTGTTTAATTATCTGTTCAGTTTTCATGTGTAAACTGTAATTGAAGGCCTTATCGACGGCCGAACCATAAATTGATTAGTGTTTCGTGATCAGTAGAATTTATGTGATTTTATGGTGTAATTATCTGAAAACTGATTAGGTATGATTAAATTAGAGTAAATGTTGGTAAATTACATGAATTGAGCTTATTTACAATTAGGCCACTTAGTGGCCACTATCTACACACTTTTGAGATCATGATATTACACTCAAACAAATGTTTCCTCAGCTCATTCCTTGTTTCCACCGAAAGAGAGAGAGAGGGAGAAAATTAAGAGAGATTTGAATTCCTTCTTGTGAATTGGCTTGTAGATTTGAAGAATTGTAAGAGCATTGTCTAATTAAGCTTCTAGTCTTGTGATTGAAGACTTAGGTAAGAAAATTCAACCTCTCATTGATGTCTTTAAGTTGATTCTTGCATGCTTTATGCTAATTTGAAGAATTGAACCTAGGATTGGTTAAAAGTGTTGCATTAGTAGCTTAAATGTTGCATGCATGGCTATATCTTGCATTTTGAGGTTGGTTACATAGAATTTGGTACATGCATGTCATGATTATGTCTATGGTTCATGAACTCATCTTGTGTTGGAGGAAATTGGCTCATTTGAGCTTGGATTCAAAGCTTGGAATTGTTTTAAACTCATGCATGTCATGTTTGTAGCATGTTCATGAAAATTGGTTTGAAATTGAGTTTGAATTAAACACCCTTGGGCCTTGATTTCTCAAATTGATCTTTGAAATATATAATGTCATGTGTTTACAAGTGTTTTCCAGGTTTTTGGCCCAAGAGGATCGATTTTAAGGCATTTGAACTTGATTTTGAGCTTGAGGTTCAAATCTGGAATTTCCAGATTTTGGACCTACGCTCGAGCGAGGAAGTCCACGCTCGAGCGTACACTCTGTGATCGTGCCTTCCGCTCGAGCGAGAAATGTTACGCTCGAGCGTGAAATGCGTGCATTCAGTACTTTGCATGAGTTCACAGTCCGCTCGAGCGAGATAATCCACGCTCGAGCGAGGACTTGTGTCTCACGCTCGAGCGAGGGTCGAGCGCCCATTGAGCGTAAATTTGGAGCATCCAGTATTTTTACTGTAGCACACAGTCCACTCGAGCGACAGAATTCACGCTTGAGGGGAGCTCCTTTGTCTGCATGTCCGCTCGAGTGTAGAAAGCCACGCTCGAGCGAGACCCCTGTTTTCTGAAAATTTTGTAAAGTGTTCAAAAGTGCATCTTTGCATCCTCTTCCCATCCTAGGCATTCCTAGGGCATATTTAAGGCCTCTTAAAGAGGATAAAGATATAGAACACACCGAAGCAAATTTAGGGATTAAGTTATTATCTTTCCCAACTGTGAAACTTAGTGTGTGTTCAATCTGTTAACTGTATAGGGTTGGCATTCCGAGGAGACGCTCTAGTTCACTGTAGCCCAGAACTCTGTGAGTAACAATTGTGTAAAGATATGTTCAAATGATTATCTTTTGAATACTGAACTGAACTGTTTACTGAACTAGTATTATTTACTGAATGAATGTATGTCCTTTATTTCTGAACTATACTGTGGCATCCTTAGAACCTACTGTTTACTGTTACTGTTACAAGATCTCTGTCGATTCCCTCGTTGGAACCACTACTGTTTACTGATTGATGGCCATCGTTTACTGTTCGGTCTTTTAGACCTACTGTTTATTGTTATGCTAATGGATGTACCACATATGATTGCTTACTGTACTGAACAACTGAAATACCGATTGAAATGAACTGTTTCCACTATTGTAAGGACATTCACTCTAAACCCCTTTACGCTTTGTGTTATTCACTGGGCTTTAGCTCACTGCTCATATATATATATATATAGGTGTACAGGCACCGGATCAAAGCTAGAGGTGTTGGGGTAAACTCCAGTTTTGTCAAGCCAACCACTGTGCCTCACTGCGAGGTTCCGTGCGTGCCAACCTAAGGCTTAGGGGTGTTTAGTTTTCCCCATTCTGTACTGTTTTGTTTACTGTATAGACTGAACGTTTTGCACTGTACTGTTTATCAGGGATTAAGTCCCTGTTCTGACTGGTTGTATATTATATGCATACTGTTCCATACTGTTCTGTATAAATGTATGAAAAATCTTTTTGGCATATAGACTGTCACAGCTCATTGGACATTGTTTATTTACTGTATTGGCTTCCGCCAAGCCCCTGTACTCTGTATTGTTGTATTATTGTTAAGCAGGCCTTCAGTAATCTAGGATTACTGGCCAGTTACGGTGCTAAACCCATATGGGCGGGTTTGGGTCGTGACAAATCCCTTTTACTTAATATATAGTATAGATAATATATAATATATAATATATAGATTACAAGATGAGAGAAATAAAGTGCTATCTTATTATAATGGAGGAGATCTTATAAATAAAAAAAAAACGTGTAGATATGAATAGCCTCCTATTTTATTGTGTTTACAATTATCTATATATGTGAATTGTGATTTTTAAATGTTTTTTTTTTAAATGTCTTCTTTTTTTCCTTTTTTATATTATATTAAAGTTTAATATTTTGATAATAATCATATGTGTTGGATTTTTCAAGGAATTAAATGTCTTCTTTTTTATTATATTATATTAAAGTTTAATATTTTGATAATAATCATATGTGTTGGACTTTTCAAGAATTTTTTTTATATTTGTTCTTAATGCATTAAAGTGTTATTATGAGGAATAATAATTATATATGTTGGGACTTTTCAAGGAATTCATATCTATACTATATATTAAGTAAAAGGGAGTTTTTAACCCCAAGCCTTGTGAGAGCTCCAATCTTCTAATCTAAATTTTCTGATTTTTTTAATTTAAAAAAAAAAAAACCCTTAGCATTTATTAACTTCTCTTAACCCCCAAGTCTTACCCTCATAATAATAACACTTTAATGCATTAAGAACAAGCATAAAAAAAAATTCTTTAAAATCCAACACATATGAATTCCTTGAAAAGTCCCAACACATATGATTATTATCCCTCATAATAACACTTTAATGCATTAACAACATGCATAAAATTTTTTTTTGAAAAGTCTAACACATATAATTATTATCAAAATATTAAACTGTAATATAATATAATAAAAAAAAGAAGACATAATTCCTTGGAAAGTCCAACACATATGATTATTATCAAAATATTAAACTTTAATATAATATAAAAAAAGAAAAAAAAGAAGACATTTAAAAAAAAAAAAGAAAAGACATTTAAAAATCGCAATTCACATATATAGATAATCTATGGGGTATGGGGTTTTTAACCCCCAAGACCTGTGGGAGTTTCAATATCTCAATCTGAATTTTCTAAATTTTTTATTAAAAAAAAAAAAACTCAGCATTTATTGATTTGGTCAAAATCACCTGACCAGCATTTATTAACTTTTTTCAATCCACATGTCTTTCCACATGCCTGCATTTATTGATTTGGTCAAAATTCACTGATCAGTATTTAAAATCCTCTCATATAAATAATTATAGATACAATTTGTGTATAGTTACTGCAATACCATTTTTAACTTCTCTCAAACACTATGGTTAGTGATAAGATTGTTAAATTATTTTCATAAAAAAATTTAAAAAACATAATTTATATATTAAAAAAAATCTAAAACAAATATAAATATCTATAATTATACCGTGCAAAGCACGGGTGATAGGCTAGTTTGTTGGATTTCAAAGAATTTTTTTTATGTTTGTTCTTAATGCATTAAAGTATTATTATGAGGGTACGACTTGGGAGTTGAGAGATGTTAATAAATGCTAAGATTTTTTTTCTTAAGTAAAAAAATCAAGAAATTTAGATTGGAAGATTGGAGCTCCCACAAGGTTTGAGATTAAAAACCTCATTTTACTTAATATATAGTAAGTATAGATTATCAAGAATTTTAAATTTAATATTTTTAAAAGTCACACAATCAATCACGTGACATAAATAATATAAATCACTGCTAGCTGTCTAGAATGACAATTGATTGGTTTTAACAATTTTTTTATTTATACACGTCACATTTAAAAAAATTATTCTACGTTTTTGGTATAATATGTAATGTTTCAAACATCATATAATTACATTAAATTCACTTTAATTGACCATATAATAATTTTTTCTCCCATGAAGAGAGTCCACTTCACAGTATCTTGTTGACAAATTAAAAAAAAAAAAAGCATTTGTTATGAAAATAATTTTGGAAAAATTACCCCAAAAAAAAATTTAAAATTAGAGTTTGGCCATCATAATAAAATAAATTCTAATATTTAATTTATTTTTTAATCTAAACCATTTGATTATTTTTGTTAAGTAAAATTGACAAAAATAATATTTTATCATTAAACGCAACAAAAAATAATATTTTAAATATTTTATATACATTTATATTGAGTTTAATGATTAAAATATTATTTTTTTTCATTTATTTTACTTAACAAAAATAAACAAATAATTTAAATTGAAACTAAATCAAAAAATTAAAGTTTAAATGATAAAATAAAAAATAAAAAATTTATTTTATTATAAGAGTTAAATTCTGAATATTTTTTCTTTGTCCAATAATTTGCGACACAATCTAAAAATAATAAGAGTGGTGATTTAAAGCACTAAATTTGAAGCTTTAAAAACACCACTAATGAGGTGGCAATGTAAAGAAAAAAAAAAAAAAAACAAAACAAAACAAAATAAAGGCCAAACAATCACATCAGTGGTGGGGTCCATATGATGCCACATCATTAGTGGTGCATTAGTGGGGATAAATTAGTGGTATGAAGCATTTTTCAATAATAATAAAGACAAACTTTCCTATAAACAACCCAGTAATATTATTTGAAATTAGCCTATTGGCGCCACGTTTCGAATTAATTTTTTTAGTTTGATTTTTTGATTTTTTTAGTTATTTTAGTCTGGTTAAAAAAAATTCAGTTTGGGATAAATTTTTGTCTCTCTTTTTTTTTTTTTTAATATTTAGATGTGATGATTGTAAAATAAAAAGTGAAATGATTATAATTTGAATGTAATATTTTGTCTTATTTTAATTTTTTAACTTATATTTTTGTAACCTAAGTAGCCGAACTCATACCCCAACCAATTGTTGAATTAAAGAGTAATACTACAAACCCATCATTATTAACTCAGAAATTACTTAGAAATTAATCTTCATTACATCTTATATGGATCCCACATGAAACTCACACTACACAATCACCCACTCAGAAAAATTCTGGATGAGTGGTCCCCAGACTTTCCTGAATTAAGGTGTCGTTTGGCAATTGAGTTGGATGGCTTTTTCGTTATATTAGTCACAAAAAGAAAAAATAAGTTAAAAAGTTAATAAGATAAAATATCACATCTAAACCATAACCATTTCACTTTTTCTTTTACAAAAATCAAAAAAGTTAAAAAAAAATTAACCCAAATGAACTTTTTAGCCTGAACTAAAATAGCTAAAAAACTAAGAGTTCATTTGGAAACATAAATAAAAAGTCAAAAACCAACTTTTAATTATCTTTCTAAAACACTCCTAAAAAATAAAATGCCAACTCAACTTTGTTGGACAATCTTCACTGTAATTAATTAATTCAGTTTGTGTACTTAACAACAAACAGAATATAAGAATTAAAGGAAATAAGAGAATTTTTTGATTACAAAAATCAAACTCAAAATAAAAATAAATAAATAAAAAAACAGATTTTTTTTGTTACAAAAACAAAATTAAAATCTGATTTAAATAAATAATAAAACACCGAAAATAACTTAAATAACTTACTTGATTAATTTTTTCGAATTATAATCTTATCAAGTCTAATGTTTGACACTGTGTCCTTAAGACAAATTCGTCCTCTCTTCAGTGCTTTCAGAATTTGAACGTCTATCTCCCAAGATAAAATGATCTACTGCAAACAATAGCAGTACTACAAATTGTTTGCCTAACGAACACACTAAGTGTTTATATTCTCTCTCACAAAAATAAAATGCAGCAAAATGAAGAATAGAATTTACAGATGTGAAATACGAAATTTCTGAATGTAAAACATCAAATGAGGTTGTCCCTATTTATAGATGTAAAGGTGGCTGCAGGTTTTGAATTGAACAGGTATGAAACCTGTTAGTTTTTTGAATTCAAACAGATTTGAATCTGTTGGGTTCATATTTAAACAGATAAAAAATGGGAAGGGCCTTGTTTGGATGTACAGTAAAACCGGACCAGTTTATTTTTGGTTTAATTGAAATGGGGAAGGGCCCTGTTTGGATGAACAGTAAAACCAAACCAGTTTATTTTGAATTCTGGATTTTATTTAGCCCAACCCAACCTCACATCACGCACCCGCGCCCAAGCTCAGCCCGCCTGACCGACCGGATGGACGGCGGCGCGCGTGTGTGGTGATTTTTGGGTCCAATGGGTCTAACCCATTTTGCCCATAACCTCTCCCTCTAAAACACTTGGGTACCCCTTGGGGCACACCCCAAGTACCAAACCCATACCTTATAAACCCATTCAAAACTTCCCACCCAATTAATGTGGGACAAGCCTTATTCAAATCTTTAAGGATTTCCACCAAAACTCCATTTCCATGGAGCACACTTTGGCTTTAATTTCCCATTCACTCGGTAATGGTTTTGAGCAACCAAATATACCACGTGAATCACAATGCGGCATAGAACGTGTTACCACTTTGACCCGCGTAAATTGACGCACGGAGCCCACCTAAAAAATAGACCGAACTTAGGAAAAAATTTTGGTTTTATCCAGAATTTTATAACCATTTCCAACAATCCCCCACATGAATGGAATTTGATGACAACGGAAATGTAACAATATGCAGACTTTATCGAAAGAGTATAAGTCGAAAATATCTTGCATCAGGATAGATAGCTTTCGGCCTTGAACCTTCCCTAGTGAAAACCTATTAGACTTACTGGCTAGCCAATGGACGTGATGCCTTGAATTGTTCAGCCGTTTGTGTAAGCCAAGACAATAGATTTCACACAAAATATCTTCTAACACATCGTGGTTCTCACTGTTGTGTTCATTTTGGCCTTGAACGCGCCTGGTTTTCATGAGTGTTTCTAGAGAATTTAGCCTCTTCATTCTCATAGAACCGGCCCCAGTTCGACACTCATATAGGTGATTCTTATTGTGAGTATCTCTTATACTCGTCTTGATTTTATGCCTCAATCAAGATATAAGTAATCATTAAAAGCAAAGCTCTGCATACAACAAATGTTGCAGATATCACTCTTACCATAGGAATGGGTAAGGAATTTTAATCCTTTGGTGATTTCTGGCGAGTCATACATAACTTAGTTGTCCCTTTGAACTTAGTTTTTGGGATCTCCAGTCATATAAGTAGGGTTACCATTATGACGACTCTTATGTAATAGGCTTTAATCCCATCCCCTTCGATGAACTATACACTAGCTCTTTTTTCAAACCTTTTGTTAACGGATCCGCAATATTCTCTTTAGATTTTATATAATCTATT
This sequence comes from Camellia japonica, assembly GCA_030407325.1. Classification (NCBI taxonomy): domain Eukaryota; kingdom Viridiplantae; phylum Streptophyta; class Magnoliopsida; order Ericales; family Theaceae; genus Camellia; species Camellia japonica. Next base: position 158,166,018 of record JAPPVO010000031.1, on the reverse strand, counting down.
GAGATTATTCCATCTGACAACAACTGCCTAACGGTATTATGTCGACGACGAATACGTCGTGACTTACCGTTATACATATGATTCTGTGCTCTGCCTATTGCAGATTGACTATCACAATGAATGCAAATAGCTGGCACAAGTTTTGGCCACATTGGAATGTCTTCTAAGAAGTGACGAAGCCATTCTGCTTCTTCTCCTGCTTTGTCTAAAGCAATGAACTCGAATTCCATTGTGGATCGTGCGATGCAAGTTTGTTTCGTGGACTTCCAAGAAACAGCAGCGCCTCCTAGAGTAAAGACATATCCACTAGTGGATTTTGAATCTTTAGTATCCGATATCCAATTGGCATCACAATAACCTTCAAGTACTGCTGGATATCGAGTAAAGTTCAAACTATGATCACGGGTGAATCTTAGATATCTAAGAACCCGAATGATCGCTTTCCAATGGTCTTCTCCGGGGTTATTAGTGTACCTACTCAATTTACTGATAGCATAAGCTATATCAGGACAAGTACAATTCATTAGGTACATTAGGCTTCCAATGATTTGGGAGTATTTTAACTGAGACACTGCATCACCTTTATTTTTCGATAAATAAAGATTGATGTCCACAGGTGTTCTGGCTAAATTTAAATCATCCTTGATAAATTTATCAAGAATTTTCTCAATATAATGAGATTGAGATAATGCATATCCGTCAGATGTTTTAGTAATTTTCATTCCTAATATAACATCTGCGACCCCCATATCTTTCATATCAAATCTTTTGTTAAGCATTTGCTTAGTTGATTTGATTATGTTTTGACTGCTTCCAATGATAAGCATGTCATCTACAAAAAGACAAACTATGATATATCCTTGGTCAGTGTTTTTAACATAGACGCATTTGTCACATTCGTTTATCTTAAACCCATTAGTAAGCATTGCATGATCAAATTTTTCATGCCATTGCTTAGGTGCTTGTTTTAATCCATAAAAGGGATTTTACAAGCCAACAAACTTTCTTTTCTTGCCCCGACACTACAAACCCTTCGGGTTGCTCCATATAGATCTCTTCATTTAGATCACCATTTAAGAAAGCTGTCTTAACATCCGTTTGATATATTTCTAAATTAAACAACGCTGCTATAGAAATAAGCATGCGAATGGATGTTATTCTTGTCACAGGGGAATATGTGTCAAAATAGTCCAAACCTTCCTTTTGTCTATAACTTTTAACTACAAGTCTGGCTTTATACTTGTCTATTGAACCATCTGCTTTCATTTTTCTCTTGAATATCCATTTATATCCAAGAGGTTTAGAACCTGGTGGAAGATCCACCAATTCTGTAAGGCCCCTGAAATATGTATTTACTTCTCAGACCCTAATGATGATTTATTTTCTTAAAACCCTCGTTTACTTGAATCAATTCGAATCTTGACAGTTAGTAATTGCTAGTTTTATTTTTATCCAAACAGAAATTCCCTAACCTAATTTAATTCTACCTAGGTTACATGTATTTAACTTCAAGCCCTCATATGTTTTTTTTTTTTAATTTCAAAACTTGCCCCAAAATAGTACTTATATCTTGTACCTTGGTATGCCATCAATCTTGTAAGATATATATATATATATATATATACACTTTGTAGAGTGTGCCCTAGGACTAAAATTAATAAAAAAAAAAAATAGCCCCTTCTAGGAGAAAGTGAGGAAACCATTTTTCAAAGCACATCATCATGACATTCTAGAAAAAAATACAACCTAGTGACCTACCTAGGATACAAAATCCAAGAATTAGTTTTATTACAACTAGATGTGGCCTAAACCAATGGAACACACCTCCTAAGTCCCTTCCATTCCTTTAGCATTCAAGAAAAATCCTAACTTTCCATCCAATTCCAACTAAAGGACTTTTATGTCATTTTACCCCAAAATTGCCTATATATACCACACCCTCCCTAGCTTGCAAACATACACACAACACACTCACTCACACACACATTTTGGTTAGAGAGAGGGAGGAGAGCAAGGAAGAGAAATCTAGAGGAGAAGAAGGAGGAAGAAAAGAAGTTTCTTGTGCAAAGCTTGGAGGGTAAGCCACCAACACAACCTTCTCTTCATTTTCTTTTCTAATGCATGTTCTTTTTAAAGATTTTAAGTGATGTTTCAGATCTGTTATTATCATGTTCTTATGATAAAAATACCAAGATTTGAGTATTGTTTCCATCTCTCTTGTGTTTTACCCATTTTGGCACAAACCATCTTCTTTTTGTACAAATCTCTCAACTTTTCGAGGGAACTCTTTCAAACAAATTTTCTGAGTTAAACATGTGATAGTTAGCATATTTTCTTCACAAAAGAAATGAAACTTTCCCATGGTGGAACCCCCTTTTCATAAATTTTCTTAATTTGGGCATTCTCCTTAGAACCTGTTTTTTTCAGCCAACTTTCGAAAATTCCAGAAAAATGTACAAAAATATTCTGAACCTCCATTTTATGTCAAAACCTTCCTTTAGAAGTTAGCTTTCAACTAAAATTGGTTTCATCGAAAAACATTGAGCGGTTTGCAAGAAAATCAAGTTTTCGTAACAGTCGACAGATCTGGGCAGATTCTGGGCAGATTCTGGACAGATTCTGGAACAGTGCTGGACTATTTTCTAAATAACTTAAAATCGGGAAGAGCAATCCCATTTCCGAAAAATGTTCTAGAAACTAGATCAAATTCTCTACGAACCATAGGAAAACCGAGTCCGGTGGATGAACCTAAGTAGTCCTTCCATATTAACCTTCATGTGATGTTAAATCTGGAAATTTGTTATGTTTGGATGTTTTTATACCCTTGTATTCATGAAAATGTTTAATGGCTTATTATCATATCTTGGCATGATGTTGTATGGGTATGTTATGTTATTTATCTTCTTATCTTGAGGAGGCATGCTTATGTGGATTTTATTTTATCGTTTAGTTGGACTAACATTGACTTAAAACACTTAATTCAACGGGAAACCTAATTGGGTGGGTATTGGGTTTTCGAACACTTGAGTAATGAAAAGATGAGAATATGTGGTATATGGCTTGTTGGGATGCGTTCCCTATTCGAGGTTAAATCTTGCGCAAGTGGTTTTCGGAACCCTTGAACGGAGCGGTTGTATTCGGACCCTAGGTGGTTTGGTGTAAGGAGGGATTTCGGGCAAGGCCCTATTTTACCGTCTCTTTTGAGGCCCTGCGGTTGGCGCTACACGGTACATAACCGTTGGTAGGCATCCGAGGTTAGGTCTGCAACAAAGCAGCAAAAGAGGGGGCATACCGAATAATCCGCGTCCGATTCTTGTGGTTGGGAGGACGGAATCTCTTTGGGGGATTTCTAGTTTACTGACATCTAACTTAACCATTTATTTAATTATTTATTTATGTATTTATTGGAGTATCATGCTTTACTACTTGATGTTATACTTTGTGATTGTGTATTGGACTGGGAAAAAGGGGTGGGGTGTGTGTGTGCGTTTACTGGGCATTCAAAGCTCACGGCGTATCATGCCAGGTGACGAAGCGGAACTCATAGCGGAAGACGACGAGCCGGAAACCTTTGAAGACTTTTGGCTATCTTAGGAATACTAGAAATTTCCTTTTTTTGTTATTTTGTAAGACTCATATGAAGCTTAAAACTTTCTTTTTGGGATGTAATGTAACGGAACAATCTTTTAATCAAGTATAATTGTGGTTGTTATGTACCTATATCCTATGTATGAACCTTATCGTTGCTTATGAGACCTTGTGCCAATGCCTTGTAAGATCTGTCAAAAAGGTAGTGCGCTGCCTAAGAAAGCTGGACTTAGAAGGGAGGCTATTTTGACTCCTCCGGCGATCTGGGATCTTACTTGGTTATTGACCATGGGACTCACTAGTGACTTTCCCTTGACTGCAACCTATAGTGTAGAATCGGGGCGTCACAACTTGGTATCAGAGCCTAGGTTCAACCCTTAACCCTCGTAACCCTACCTGCGACTCTAGAAGCCCTTACCCCTTATCTTATTTGTTTTATCACACTATTATAAGAAGATTAACTAATGAAACTCCTTTTTCCACCTTAGGATGTCATCGGCAGACTATCCAGGACGCGGCATCAGTACCGACTCGTAGGGTGTTTTTCGTATACAAGGAAGGAGGGCCATGTCTGTCAGTCCCTACTTTAGCCGCCGACGCTGTGAAATCACCGCCGAAGAGATGATCAAAACCGAGATACGCAAGGTGGAGACAGAATTCCTCCGCTATACGAGGGCGCAGAAGAGGTCTTTGGTACGGTGCCGCCTACAATTTCTGAGCCGGGCAGCAAGGAAGGCAGTTCGAATGGAGCAAGATGAACAAAGGATGAACTCCCTGATACACCGAGCATTAACCACCATGGCACCGACTCAGGCTAAAAGCCACGAATCTTGTTACCACGGGCCAGGTAACAATCAACCGATGGATGTGGAGCAGCCACCAGAGCAACAAGGAGCGAACCTAGCCCACCCTATAGAGATATCATCTGAACACAATCCCCCCTCACCAATGTACACCCCCGCTCTCCGGGACAAGCCACCGACTCCGCTGACGATGACCCAGACGAAGACTTTGATTGGTCAGGGAACGAGAACTAATTCGAGGGGTAGTAAAACTAGACTTTTGTAAGATCCGCTGATAAGGATCCTTAAGAATAAGATAGTTTGAACTTGTATGCGTAGATGCTCTTGAATGTAACTCCGAGATGGGAGCCCCTTTTGTAGTGATGCCTATTATTATATATATAAATGATGTGTTGATCTATGTTGTGGACTGTTACTTGCTTTAGTGCACCCTAAGAAGACTGAACCTTGTTTCAAATTTAAGTAGTAGGATTTTCTAAGACTGGAAACAACTCACCTCGTGCCATGAACAGAATGGTAGACACGCGAGCCAATGGCTATACCGAAACCAACAACAATGTACGAAACCGTCCCAGACATCAACACGAACCCATCCCCGCAAGGGCCGACATCCCCAACAACCTAGGTCATCAGATTTTGGAGGAACTAGGGCAAATAAGGAACAATCGGCAGAATGAGAGGACTCGACTCTTTTCTGAGTTTCGGAAGCAGAGGCCCCCAAAGTTCACAGGCGTACCGGACCTAAAAATAGCTGAGAATTGGCTTCGGCAGATAGAGAAAATGCTAGACACCATGGGCATCACCGAGGCTGCTGATAGAATAGCTTTGGCAGTATTCGAGCTCGATGATGAGGCGGACCATTGGTGGGAGTTGATGAAGAACACTCGAGACGTAGCAAGCCTGTCATGGAACCAGTTCAGGGAACTATTCTTAAATAAATATTTCCCAAGTACTCTCCGCCGGGAACGAGTCAAGGAATTTCAAAACCTGGAACAAGGAAATATGACCGTGACCCAGTATGCTGCAAAATTTGAAGAGCTAGCCCGCTATGCAACTAGGCTCGTGGCAAATGATGAAGAAAAAGCAAGGATGTTCGAGTGGGGACTGGACCTTACAATCCGGGGAAGAGTTCTTCCGCAACGACTCCCCTCATATGCCGAGGTGCTGGAGACGGCATTAGAATCTGAAAGGGAAGTGAACGACGCCAGAAAGGCTTGGAACAAGAGAAGAGGAGTCAGGCGACTGTTGGACCTCAGAGGAACCAGAAGGGAAGCATGACCTCAAAGCCCTACTCCAGACCACAACCACAACAGCAACGACAGCAACCGCAGCAACAGATTCAGAGAGGAGGCTATCAAAGGCCGGCGGGACAAATCCAGTGCTTTCATTGCCAACAGTTAGGACATAAGAAGAGCGAATGCCCCCAACTCCCCCCATCTGGATACCAAGGAGGAGGTTCCGGAGCAAATGCCCAGGCATTAGGTGGGCAGAAGCCTTGGACAAACAAGACCGGATCTACCGGGCAGCAGCACCAGAAGAGTGGAGGAACTCAGAACGCCAAGACCAGTGGCAACCAGAAGGCAACTGGCAGAATCTTTGCCCTGCAAGAGGAAGAGGCGGACCCGTCCGTAATTGAGGGTAATTTAGTACTATACAATTCTTGGGTGCATGTTTTATTTGATACCGGTGCATCACATTCTTTTATATCCTCTGCTTGTGCTAAGTCATTAGAACTTGAATGTGAACCTTTAAAAACTGCCTTAAGTGTAATGTCACCTATGGGAGGATGCGTTCGGGTAGGATTGATATGTAAAGACTGTAAGATAGGAATGTCGGACCTACGCTTAACTTGCGACCTACGTGTCATGGAAATGTCAGACTTCGATATCATCTTGGGTATGGACTGGTTGTCCGCCCACCGAGCAGTGATCGACTGTCGTCAGAAGAAAGTGGTAGCTCACGCGCAAGATGGAACACGTTTCCAGTTTAAGGGGGATAGACAAGACCCCATGGCTTCAACAAAACATCGAACGCAGTGGCGCGATCAACTTGCGAGTAGACTAGCAAGTCTAATTCTAAATGAGGAAGGCCGAGAAGGGAAAGAGCTTCCGCGTGTAGTGTGCATTATGCAGATGTATTTCCCATGGAATTGCCGGGATTGCCACCAACCCGAGAAGTAGACTTTAGCATCGAGCTACAACCTGGAACTACCCCGATATCCATGGCTCCGTATCGCATGGCACCAGCAGAACTGAGAGAATTGAAGACACAACTGCAGGAATTGCTCAGAAAGGATTCGTTAGGCCAAGTACTTCGCCATGGGGAGCACCCGTGTTGTTTGCTAAAAAGAAAGATGGGTCGTTGAGGCTATGCATCGATTACCGTCAACTCAATCGAGTCACGATTAAGAACCGATACCCACTCCCGAGGATTGATGATCTTTTTGACCAACTTAGGGGCTCAAGGTGCTATTCAAAGATCGACCTCAGGTCAGGCTACCATCAACTACGAGTCAAGGAGGAGGATGTACCAAAGACTGCCTTTCGTACTAGATATGGCCACTATGAATTTGTAGTAATGCCCTTCGGACTAACCAATGCACCAGCAGTATTCATGAGCTTAATGAATAAGATTTTTAGACCATACCTTGACCAGTTTGTAGTAGTGTTCATTGATGACATCTTGGTATATTCAAGGTCTGAAGAAGAGCATGAGCAACATTTAAGGATTGTCCTCCAAATTCTTAGGGATAATCAGTTATATGCCAAGGCGAGTAAATGCGAGTTCTGGTTGAATAAAGTAAAGTTCTTAGGGCACGTGGTATCAGAAAATGGGATTGCGGTGGATCCAACCAAAGTGGAGGCAGTATTAGATTGGAGACAACCAAAAACCGTGTCGGAAATCCGCAGCTTTTTAGGATTGGCCGGTTATTACCGGAGGTTCATCCAAGATTTCTCCAAACTAGCTAAACCAATGACTCGTCTGACGCAAAAGGGAGTAAAGTATGAGTGGGACGAAGCTTGCGAAAAATCCTTCCAGGAACTGAAGAAGAGGTTAACTAGTGCGCCAATTTTGACCATCCCAGAACGAGAAGAGGGGTACACTGTGTATTGCGATGCGTCTAAAGAAGGGTTAGGTTGCGTGCTCATGCAAAATGGAAAGGTAGTTGCATATGGATCCAGGCAGTTGAAACCTCATGAGCGCAACTACCCCACCCACGACTTGGAGTTAGCAGCCGTAGTTTTTGCCCTAAAGCAATGGCGACATTACCTATACGGGGAACAATTTGAGATTTTCACAGATCACAAGAGCTTGAAGTATCTATTCACACAGAAGGACCTTAACTTGAGACAGAGACGATGGATGGAGTACCTTGAGGACTTCCAGTTCACTCTCTCATATCACCCCGGTAAGGCCAACGTAGTAGCAGATGCTCTAAGTCGTAAGAGCAGAGGGATGATGGCTAAGATCTCCGTCAAGGAATGGGATATGGTTAAGACACTCAGTGAGTTCAGGATCCAAGTAGAATCTCAAGATACAAAAGCATGTCTTAGTGCGCAGAAGGTGATGCCTAAGTTAATGAATGAGGTCATGGAGGCCCAGAAGCACGATCAAGAGGTGGCCTACATCAAGGGACGTTTGGAATCAGGAGAGCCCATGCCCGATTGGGTAATTCACCCCGATGGGAGTTTAAGATACCAAGGTAGATTGTTTGTACCCAGTGACGAGTTACTTAGAGAAAGGGTACTGAAGGAATGTCATCATTCTGCATTTGCGGTACATCCAGGAGGGACAAAAATGTACCAAGATTTGAAGAGGCAATATTGGTGGAATGGGATGAAGAAGGAAGTGGCTAAATTTGTAGCAAGATGTCTGACATGCCAACAAGTGAAAGCGGAACATCAGAAACCAGGAGGAATGTTGCAACCTCTACCAATAGCTGAATGGAAGTGGGAGTATGTGACGATGGATTTTGTGACAGGGTTGCCTAAGTCACCTAGAGGGCGCGACGCTATATGGGTAATAGTGGACCGTCTCACCAAGTCAGCACATTTCTTACCCTATAAGATGACCGACACCTTAGAGTCTATGTGCAGACTCTACATTGGGGAAATCATTCGACTACATGGAATTCCGGTATCTATTGTGTCAGATCGTGATCCACGATTCACCTCTCGATTTTGGGGAAGCCTGCAGGAAGCTCTTGGTACGGAGTTATGTTTTAGCACCGCCTTTCACCCGCAGACAGATGGACAATCTGAACGCACTATCCAGACGCTCGAGGATATGCTGAGAGCTTGCGCAATGGATTTTCAAGGAAGTTGGGAACGACATCTACCCCTAATTGAATTCGCCTACAATAATAGCTTTCAAGCTAGCATCGGTATGGCACCCTTTGAAGCATTATACGGACGACCTTGTAGATCGCCAATTTGTTGGACGGAAGTGGGTGACGCGAATCTGGTAGGACCCGAACTTGTCCTAGAAACTACTGAGAAGGTCAAATTGATCCGACAACGGTTGAAGACTGCTCAGGACCGTCAGAAGAATTATGCAGACAGGAGGAGGAGACCGTTGATGTTTGAAGTAGGCAGCCACGTGTTCCTAAAGGTGCAACCCAGGCGTGGAGTCGTACGTTTTGGGAGAAAGGGGAAGCTGTCACCACGATATATTGGACCTTTCGAGGTATTGGAAAGAGTGGGCGAAGTAGCATATAGACTAGCTCTACCCCCACAGTTAGCAGGAATCCACAACGTCTTCCATGTGTCTATGTTGAGAAAATACATCGCTGACCCATCACACGTCCTCAAATGGGAAGATATCAGCCTTGAGAAGGATGTTACATTTAAAGAAGGACCGGTAGCAATACAGGACAGTCGAGAGAAGAACCTCAGAGGCAAGACGGTTCACTTGGTGAAAGTGCTATGGCGTCACCAGGGAATTGAGGAATCTACTTGGGAGCGCCAGGATTGGGTGAAGGCAAATTACCCCGAGCTTTTCGAAAGCAGTATGTAGCTGAATTTCGAGGACGAAATTGTTTTAAGGGGGATAGGTTGTAAGGCCCCTGAAATATGTATTTACTTCTCAGACCCTAATGATGATTTATTTTCTTAAAACCCTCGTTTACTTGAATCAATTCGAATCTTGACAGTTAGTAATTGCTAGTTTTATTTTTATCCAGACAGAAATTCCCTAACCTAATTTAATTCTACCTAGGTTACATGTATTTAACTTCAAGCCCTCATATGTTTTTTTTTTATTTCAAAACTTGCCCCAAAATAGTACTTATATCTTGTACCTTGGTATGCCATCAATCTTGTAAGATATATATATATATATATACTTTGTAGAGTGTGCCCTAGGACTAAAATTAATAAAAAAAAATAGCCCCTTCTAGGAGAAAGTGAGGAAACCATTTTTCAAAGCACATCATCATGACATTCTAGAAAAAAAATACAACCTAGTGACCTACCTAGGATACAAAATCCAAGAATTAGTTTTATTACAACTAGATGTGGCCTAAACCAATGGAACACACCTCCTAAGTCCCTTCCATTCCTTTAGCATTCAAGCAAAATCCTAACTTTCCATCCAATTCCAACTAAAGGACTTTTATGTCCTTTTACCCCAAAATTGCCTATATATACCACACCCTCCCTAGCTTGCAAACATACACACAACACACTCACTCACACACACATTTTGGTTAGAGAGAGGGAGGAGAGCAAGGAAGAGAAATCTAGAGGAGAAGAAGGAGGAAGAAAAGAAAGTTTCTTGTGCAAAGCTTGGAGGGTAAGCCACCAACACAACCTTCTCTTCATTTTCTTTTCTAATGCATGTTCTTTTTAAAGATTTTAAGTGATGTTTCAGATCTGTTATTATCATGTTCTTATGATAAAAATACCAAGATTTGAGTATTGTTTCCATCTCTCTTGTGTTTTACCCATTTTGGCACAAACCATCTTCTTTTTGTACAAATCTCTCAACTTTTCGAGGGAACTCTTTCAAACAAATTTTCTGAGTTAAACATGTGATAGTTAGCATATTTTCTTCACAAAAGAAATGAAACTTTCCCATGGTGGAACCCCCTTTTCATAAATTTTCTTAATTTGGGCATTCTACCTTAGAACCTGTTTTTTTCAGCCAACTTTCGAAAATTCCAGAAAAATGTACAAAAATATTCTGAACCTCCATTTTATGTCAAAACCTTCCTTTAGAAGTTAGCTTTCAACTAAAATTGGTTTCATCGAAAAACATTGAGCGGTTTGCAAGAAAATCAAGTTTTCGTAACAGTCGACAGATCTGGGCAGATTCTGGGCAGATTCTGGAACAGTGCTGGACTATTTTCTAAATAACTTAAAATCGGGAAAGCAATCCCATTTCCGAAAAATGTTCTAGAAACTAGATCAAATTCTCTACGAACCATAGGAAAACCGAGTCCGGTGGATGAACCTAAGTAGTCCTTCCATATTAACCTTCATGTGATGTTAAATCTGGAAATTTGTTATGTTTGGATGTTTTTATACCCTTGTATTCATGAAAATGTTTAATGGCTTATTATCATATCTTGGCATGATGTTGTATGGGTATGTTATGTTATTTATCTTCTTATCTTGAGGAGGCATGCTTATGTGGATTTTATTTTATCGTTTAGTTGGACTAACATTGACTTAAAACACTTAATTCAACGGGAAACCTAATTGGGTGGGTATTGGGTTTTCGAACACTTGAGTAATGAAAAGATGAGAATATGTGGTATATGGCTTGTTGGGATGCGTTCCCTATTCGAGGTTAAATCTTGCGCAAGTGGTTTTCGGAACCCTTGAACGGAGCGGTTGTATTCGGACCCTAGGTGGTTTGGTGTAAGGAGGGATTTCGGGCAAGGCCCTATTTTACCGTCTCTTTTGAGGCCCTGCGGTTGGCGCTACACGGTACATAACCGTTGGTAGGCATCCGAGGTTAGGTCTGCAACAAAGCAGCAAAAGAGGGGGCATACCGAATAATCCGCGTCCGATTCTTGTGGTTGGGAGGACGGAATCTCTTTGGGGGATTTCTAGTTTACTGACATCTAACTTAACCATTTATTTAATTATTTATTTATGTATTTATTGGAGTATCATGCTTTACTACTTGATGTTATACTTTGTGATTGTGTATTGGACTGGGAAAAAGGGGTGGGGTGTGTGTGTGCGTTTACTGGGCATTCAAAGCTCACGGCGTATCATGCCAGGTGACGAAGCGGAACTCATAGCGGAAGACGACGAGCCGGAAACCTTTGAAGACTTTTGGCTATCTTAGGAATACTAGAAATTTCCTTTTTTTGTTATTTTGTAAGACTCATATGAAGCTTAAAACTTTCTTTTTGGGATGTAATGTAACGGAACAATCTTTTAATCAAGTATAATTGTGGTTGTTATGTACCTATATCCTATGTATGAACCTTATCGTTGCTTATGAGACCTTGTGCCAATGTCTTGTAAGATCTGTCAAAAAGGTAGTGCGCTGCCTAAGAAAGCTGGACTTAGAAGGGAGGCTATTTTGACTCCTCCGGCGATCTGGGATCTTACTTGGTTATTGACCATAGGACTCACTAGTGACTCTCCCTTGACTGCAACCTATAGTGTAGAATCGGGGCGTCACAAATTCCCAAGTATGATTTTGCATAACGGATTCAATTTCATTATTAACAACCTCTTTCCACAAAGGTGCTTCAGGACCTGTCATTGCTACCTTAAAGCTTTGAGGTTCATTTTCTAACAGGTATGTTAGAAAATCTAGACCAAAGAATTTTGATGTTCTCGCTCTCTTACTTTTTCTTGGTTCATCATCAGTTAAATCCTGTTGGTCGAGACCATTACTGGTCTCTTGTGTTTGATTGTCATTAGTCTCTTGGCTTTGTGTACAATCATAAGTTCTTTTCTGTGAACTTAATTCCTGTCCTTTCTTGTAAGGAAAGACATGTTCAAAAAACACAGCATTCCTTGACTCTATAATAGTGTTCACATTTATATCAGGTATTTCTGATTTATAAGTCAGAAACCGATATGCACTGCTATTCTGAGCATAACCAATAAACACACAATCTACTGTTTTTGGTCCAATCTTAGTCTTTTTAGGAACAGGAACTTCAACTTTTGCCAAACACCCCCACACTTTTAAGTATTTGTAGGAAGGCGGTCGACCTTTCCACAATTCATAAGGAGTGCTGTTGGTTTTCTGATGGGGTAATCTATTAAGGACATAATTAGCAGACAAAATTGCTTCCCCCCACAAGTTCTGTGGTAAGCTTGAACTTAGTAACATGGCATTCATCATTTCTTTGAGGCTTCTATTCTTCCTTTTAGCAATTCTATTTTGCTGTGGAGAATAAGGGGTTGTAGTTTGGTGAATAATGCCATGTTGTGCACAAAATTTATTTAATGGTGCATCATATTCACCACCCCTTTCACTTCTAACCATTTTAATGGTTTTACCAAGTTGATTTTCAACTTCTGTTTTGTAGAGTTTAAACATTTCTAAGGCTTCATCTTTACTTCTAAGTAAATAAACATAACAATATCTTGTGCAATCATCGATAAATGTTATGAAATACTTTTTGCCTCCTCTAGTTTGAATAAATTTTAGATCACATACATCAGTATGAATTAATTCTAGAGGTTCGGTTTTTCTTTCAACTGATTTAAATGGAGCTTTAGTTAGTTTCGCTTCTACACAAATTTCACATTTATGATTAGGATTAATTTCAAACTTTGGTATATAATCCAAACCAATTAATCTACGCAAAGCATCAAAATTCACATGTCCTAATCTACCATGCCATAAATTCGACTCAAGAATATAAGCAAAAGATGTGTTATTCTTATTCATAGCAACTTTCGGTACAACTGTCATTACATTCAACTTAAAGAGACCATCACTCATATATCCCTTACCAACATACATACCACTCTTTGTTAATACAAATTTATCAGACTCAAAGACAAGCCTAAAACCATTTTTACTTAACAAAGAACTAGAAACTAAATTCTTCCGGATGTCAGGTACATGCAGTATGTTGTTGAGGGTCAGTTCTTTCCCTGATGTCATCTTCAAGATCACTTTTCCTTGTCCAGCCACAGTAGAAGTAGAAGAGTTTCCCATAAAAAGTTGTTCACCATTTGCAGCCTCATTGTAGGTAGTAAACATCTTCTTGTCCGCACATATGTGACGAGTTGCTCCAGTGTCAACCCACCACTCTTTGGGATTTCCAACAAAGTTAGCTTCAGACACCATAACAGATAGGTTGATGTCATTCACTCCGTCAGAGATGTAATCCAATTCTGTTACATTGGCCTGATTGGTGGTCTTCTTACTTGTACTTCCATGATCTTTCTTAGGGCGGCGGCAGTCAGAAGCTCGATGTCCAGTCTTGCCACAGTTATAGCATTTTCCTTTGAACTTCTTGTTGCCATTGTTGTCGCCTTGTTTAGGACCATCTCCAGTAAACTTCCTCTTTTTGTTATGTGGTTTATGAACTTGTTCAACCACATTAGCCTTGGACTCAATGGGATTTTTCCCATTCCTCTTTTCAGCCTTTCGGTTATCTTCCTCAATTCTTAATCTTACAATCAACTCATCCATGGTCATCTCTTTGCATTTATGTTTTAAATAATTATTGAAATCTTTCCAAGCCAGTGGTAACTTTTCCACTATAGCAGCGACTTGGAAAGACTCGCTTAGAGACATACCTTCTGAATGAATATCATGCAAAATTATCTGAAAACTTTGAGCTTGAGATATTACCGTTTGGGAGTCTACCATAACAAAATCCAGAAATTTACCGACGACAAATTTTTTCGTGTCGGCATCTTCTGTCTTGTATTTCTTCTCCAAAGAATCTCATAATTCTTTTGCTGACTTCAGAGGACTGTAAACATTATACAGCATGTTGTCAAGGCCATTGAGGATGTAGTTTCTGCATAGGAAATCTGAATGTTTCCAAGCATCAACAGCGACAACAACTTGCCGATCACTTTCACCCTCTTTAAGTGCTGGAACCTTTTCATGGAGAAACCGGGCCAAATTAAGAGTTGTAAGATAGAACAACATCTTCTGCTGCCATCTCTTAAACTCAGTACCGTTAAATTTTTCCGATTTTTCTCCATGATTGATTGGTACATGAACATGGTTTTGGATAGGGACCAGTGTTGGTGTAACAATAGGAGTACCACTACCAGATGCAGTTTCAGTTGTAGTAGCCATAATCTCTGATTACAAAAATCAGAAAAATTAAAACACAAACTAATTTTCTAGTTACTAAAACCAAAAAATAAATTATAACACAAAATAATTTTATTTCCTTGTTACTAAAACTAGAAAAATAAAATACCACAATAATTTTCTGTAACACAAATTAATATTCTGCAATTGTTAATGACACCAGTATATTACTACTAGTTGTCAAAGAAAAGAGACAGTATATTACTACTATCTGTCAAATAGCATAAACACTATTTCTTTTTCCAACCAGAATATGTCTTTATGAAATTATAGAAAATTAAATACAATGAAGATACCAAAAAAATAATCTGTCTTAAGATTGTTGGACAATCTTCACTGTAATTAATTAATTCAGTTTGTGTACTTAACAACAAACAGAATATAAAAGAATTAAAGGAAATGAGAGAATTTTTTTGATTACAAAAATCAAACTCAAAATAAAAATAAATAAATAAAAAACAGATTTTATTTTGTTACAAAAACAAAATTAAAATTTGATTTAAATAAATAATAAAACACCGAAAATAACTTAAATAACTTACTTGATTAATTTCTTCGAAACATAATCTGATCAAGTCCAGTGTTTGACATTGTGTCCTTAAGACAGATTCGTCCTCTCCTCGGTGCTTTCAGAATTTGGACGTTTGTCTCCCAGGATAAAATGATCTACTGCAAACAATAGCAACACTACAAATTGTTTGCCTAACGAAAACACTAAGTGTTTATACTCTCTCTCACAAAAATAAAATGCAGCAAAATGAAGAATAGAATTTGCAGAGGTGAAATACGAAATTTCTGAATGTAAAACATCAAATGAGGGTTGTCCTATTTATAGATGTAAAGGTGGCTGCAGGTTTTGAATTGAACAGGTATGAAACCTATTGGTTTTGAATTCAAACAGATTTGAATCTGTTGGGTTCATAATTTAAATAGATAAAAAATGGGAATGGCCCTGTTTAGATGTACAGCAAAACCAGACCAGTTTATTTCTGGTTTAATTTGAAAACGGGAAGGACCCTGCTTGGATGTATAGTAAAACCAAACCAGTTTATTTTGAATTCTGAATTTTATTTTATCAAAAATAAAATTAAATTCAAATGTTTTTGGCCCAAAAAGATTAGTATTGGGCCGAACAAGCCCAACCCAACCTCACACCCGCGCCCAAGCCCAGCCCGCCCGGACGGATGGCGGCGGCGCGCGTGTGTGGTGATTTTTGGGTCCAATGGGTTTAGCCCATAACCTCTCCCTCTAAAACACTTGGGTACCCCTTGGGGCACACCCCAAGTACCAAACCCATGCCTTATAAACCCATTCAAAACTTCCCACCAAATCAATATGGGACAAGCCTTATTCAAATCTTTAAGGATTTTTCACCAAAACTCCATTTCCATGGAGCACACTTTGGCTTCAATTTCCCATTCACTCGGTAATGGTTTTGAGCAACCAAATATACCATGTGAATCACAACGCGGCATAGAACGTGCTACCACTTTGACCCGCGTAAATTGACGCACGGGGCCCACCTAAAAAATAGACCAAGCTTAGGAAAAAATTCTGGTTTTACCTAGAATTTTATAACTATTTCCAACCAGCTTCCTAAAGGAAACCTAAATGGGGGAACAATTCAAATGTGACATCAATTTGAAAACTAATTTTTCTTTGTAAAAAAAATTATTAATTTAACCTTACTCTTTGAAGCATGTTTGATTGTTAAATTTTTTTTTAAAATTTTTTTATTTTTATAAAACTAGATATGATTAAATTATTGATAAAAATTACAAGGTAAATTATACAATGGAATTAGATATATATATATATATATATATATGATGTTATTAATAAAATTATGGGGTATAAATTATACAATGGAACAAATATATGGAATAAAAAATTTGATAAAAGGAGTTGGGCATTATGTGAGTGTTTGGGATTGACTTTTTAAGTAATTTTTTTTTTAAATTTTTAAAAAACTTTAGATTTTTAAGTTCTACTCAACTATATAAATTAGAAAAGTGTTTTGACTCTTGTGTGTGTGTGTGTGTGTGTGTTTAATGGATTTTTTTTTTTTTTTTGTATTTTTAATTTTTTTTTAAACCTTTTAGATTCTTCTATATTAAACAAACTTAAAAAGTGTAAAGCCCCAAAAATAATAACAACAACTCAATTCCTAGTATTTAATATAAATATAATATGTGAAATAGTAACCTTTCATTTATACTCCTTGATAATACAAAAGGGTGACATATGCGCGTATAAATTCATAAATTCTAAATTTTAAATCTATAACATATGACATGTATACTAGAATTGAAATAAAAGCAGAATCAAGTAATTTTATGCCATATTGGCTACATCTTTCCAAGTCAATACTTGGGTACAACAAAATAAATTCAACTCAATACAGTTAAAGTCCAGGGCTTGTACAAAATAGTTACATCAAAAGAAAAATAAAAGAAGCTCTTGGTTCTAAATCCTTCCAAATTATATCCTTAGTAGATGCATATCATCAACACTTGAAAGTTATTTTCCACATAGGGTGAGCTAAAGCCCAGTAGAGATACTTTAACACAATGTATAAATCTTAACGAAGTCATAAGCTGAATGCATATGCAATGCCATTTGTCAAACATTTTATATTTCCATCTCAAAACGATGCAATATCAGGATTATATAACAATTCATAAATAAAAAAAAAATTTATATCAGAAAACAGGGCAATGGATACAAAATACTGATACATGTCTGCTAGTAGGCTGTACAAGCAATACCAAAGCTATTTTACAGGTACTAATCGGAAGGATCGGCACCTAACCACGTTTCTAGACTTTCACCAATGAAACACAAGCTAACAATATAAACCACAACCACACCCCTAACTGCATTCACTAAGGTATGCACCTATTTTTCTCAAAACAATACATTTTCAATGCTAACGTATGAGAGAATGCTCAATGCAAGATGTATGAGTAATTAGTTTCAATTCACTTAATCCCCATGTAATTTCTACAACAATCAAAGTTATCCTCCACTGATAGCTCAAAACAATTATTTTTACTCAATAGATAATTTTTAACAAAAGATATAATCTCATCATTTTCAAAATGGGAATATTACATATCCAACTCTACCTCATCATCAACAAATACGTTCATTTCATCCTTTCAAAACCCAATATCCTTCAATTTTTCTTTCATAAAACCAAATATCAATGATTTTTTTAAAAAAATTCCTTTATTTTCCAAATCATATTTAAGTAAAGAAATTCAAACATCTCAACATATCTCAACCATAATACATTTCCAAAACCTTTCTCAAGCACCCATTTGAAAACCCTTCTTTTACCTTTCAAAATCAAACCCTAGGTATACCCTAAAATCCCCAAATCACCGAACACTTTCTAAGAGCAAATAACTAAGATAAAAATTATACAAGAGGTTGAAGAAATACCTACCTTAAGAGTAGAAGAGGAAAGAAGCAAGTAGAAGAGGAAAAGAGCAAGAGTGAAACTTCGATAAAGCCCAAAATGATATCCTTCTTGATTAGATTGAAGCCGAAGCTCTCCCTTTTTTCCAAAGAGTAATGGTAGAGTGTAGCTCGACTTTTCGCGCTCCTTTTGGAAGGTGAATAGCCCTATAGTTCGGACTCCACTTGTAGTTCTGAATCTGATTTCACAAATGTAATGTGAAATAGAGAAAACACAAAAAGAGTCCAAATCCGGCAATTCTTTTTGAAAAATCAATGTTTGAATCAAATGCCAAAAATAGGCTGCTTTGCCAGATTATAGAGTCGCCACCTAAATAGTTTTGAAAAATTTAGGAAACCCGAGACTTGTGCCAAAGGCCATTAGTTCGTCATCACCAAAGTGTCTTGGCTCGGGAACTTAGGTACGAGAGGGGAAGGTCATGAATTGGGCACCCCACTTGCCCGACAAAGATCGGCCTCTACTAATCATGATGTGTTTTTTATTTACATCATATGCTCTTGTTCTGATTTATTAGTTATTTTTACTATGTGATGTGTACACAAGGAATAGACTAATTTGTAAGAATTGGAACACTTTATTTCATGTTTTGTTTAGAAATTGTTTTGTGAATTTGCCGCTTGAAAAAGTGGGCTAAAATGGACATTAATCAAACTATCCCAATTCAAGCAACTAGCCTTCATTCACAGACATTCAAATAGTTATATCATTTAAGCAATTAGCCTCATGGTGGACATGCTTGGACACGGTAACACAAACATTCGATGCAAGATACTAAAACACAAAATCACTCACCTAGTACTCCGAGCTAAAACAAAGCAAAACTATTAGAAAAATATGCATGTTCCTAATTAAATGCAATGCAATGCACACATTATGTATTTTTATGGGCTCGGCTATGAACGTGGCATATGATTTCATTCAAGACATGCGAGAGAGCACGTATTTAAGAAATGAATTTGGACATTGATATCGGGTTAGCATGATGAGCCGAACCTTATACACATGCAAGACAAATGGATGCAAAACATGAGAATGCTAATGAAACCTGATGCTCAATACTAACCATCGTAAGCGAATAAATAAAAGGGAGAAAGACGTGGGGTTGGAAGACATATACATTATTACAACATTTGATCTCTCATGCAGGAGGGTGCGAACCAATGTCCGAAATTCTGAATTACACTAATTATTACAAAACCGAACCAAATGAATATAATAGGCTAAACTAATTAACTAGCTAACTATGCTATTACAACAAGGATAACCAAGCAAAAAAAAAAAACTAGCCATCTAAGCTAATTAATTACAACAATTAGTAGTTAACGAGACTAATTACAATCAACAACATTAAATTAATTACAATGATCATAAAGTGAGCAAGGATGCGTAAGAATTGCATGCATGCGCATGCACATGCACAATGTTCAAGAACAGTCATGTCTGCCCCAAGCTTGCTCTGTTTCACCTCAGCCACTGCCCTCTGTTTTCTGCAAAAATACACTGTTGACCAAACTTTGAGGGCCAATCGGCCCTCAAAGAAGCTCGGCCGGGCATAGAGAAGGCCGGTCGTGCCTCAGTTTTGTGCAAAACTCTGTTTCGTGTTCTGAAGTGAAAACAGTGCAGACAGAGTTGTTCAAGCTCTGTTTGTCCCTTCCTTTCCTTCTCTGCCATGGAAAAGCCTTGAGAGAAGGCTAGAATTGTTTTCAAAACCATCAGTGGGCAAATTGATTGCTTGATGATTCCGGATACAATTTCAGACAAAAATCAATGAAATGCAATAGATATGACCACTCCTCCCTCTTTATCATGGAATGAACTAAAAAAAAGGAAGTAGAGACGCAAAATGAATCATCAAAACGCCATAAATTAGCGTATGATCACGCTTGACTCGATAAACTTAGCATAACATCCAGCCAAGCCTATGCAATATGACTCATTTTCTTTAAGTGTGTTGGTTACTTTTAAACCAATTCTTTTAGTCATTTCCATTCTTTAGTCCATTTGTCCGAAGTGATGATTAAGTCCTCTAAAAGGAGAGAAGCATCAAATGGAAAGTAATTCTCAACATGAAAGAGAGATTACGCTGTTGACAATGAATCTCCGTAGAGATTAAGCCATTAAGCGTAAGTCTCTAGTTCATATATTGAATAACCATCAACTGTTTGAAACAACTCTCAAACAGGAGAAAGTAGTGGCAAGTCAATTCTTAAAATGAGGTTATTATCATAGAAATTAAACAAAGAAAAGCTAAGAACAACATGAGGCAAGCTATATACAAAGACCAATGCTATACCAAATGAACTAATCAAAGCTTGAACCAATTAAATAGAATGAGACAGACCTAAAACACTCTAAAATAAGCCCAAAACAGTGGCTAAAAATGTAAGAAAAGAGCTCAAAAGCTAAGACACTAAAGCTATGTAAACAAAAGAACAAGGAGGGATGGCCAACCCCTCCAATTTTAAGACTTCAAATCATGTTTTTGGCCTCAGTTTAACCCTGAAAATCAGTTCAAAAACCAAAGAAAAGGAGTGTAAAAGAACTAAGGGTTGAGCTACAAAAATAGGTGCAAGTGAGGGTGTTAACCTTACCACCTTTGGTAGCTTGTCCAAACCCAAGTTCCAACTCTTAGAATAGGTATAAAACAGTCCAAGGACACAAGAAATAAGTAGAAATGAAGAAATGAAAAGCAAGAACAAGAGTTACGAGCTTATACCTCTCAAAATGGAGTAAGCTTTGGTTGATGATCCAACTCACTCTTGACACACTCTCAAGCTTGAATTATGCTTCTCAAGGGTCAAACAAGGCTCTAAGATGATGAGTCAAGGTTGTGTATGGTGTATATGGATGATGCAAGGTTGGTAGGTCAACTCAAAGGTAGCTTGCAATGGAAGAATGAGGAGGAGGAAGCTCTCTCTATGTGTATAGGCTCTTTCTTAATTGTGTAACCCCCAAAACAGATGTATATGGTCGTATTTATAGAATTTGAGCACAAAAGGTGATAAATATTTTCAAAAATGGATAGCTGGCAGCCTCCTGGTCAGAACAGTGTTTATCGCTATTGAAGCCCGGCCGGCCTTTATTGAGGCACGATCGGGCCTCAATGACTTCCCTTGTTTTTCTGTTACAGCCTCAACAAAGGATGGCACAAGGTGTGAAAATGGATTTCTTGGGTGTAATCATTAGGAATAGGGAAGGTTTGGGGTTGTTTCGAAGCTTAAACAAGACTCCTTCGTTGAGATCTCGAATCACGCATAATACCACTTTCATCATCCAGTGTACCGAGCAAAGCGTTCGAGCCTTACAGGCGGTCAAAAATGGGGTGTCTACATGGAGAAATCAATGAGTGGTGCAGTATTTGAGATTTTAAGCAAGAACTAAAGAGAGAAAGTGGAAAGATTAGGGTTTGGAAGGTTTTAAAGAGAGAGAAAATGAAAAAGTGATCCAAAAACCCCTTTTTCCCGAATTGATATATGCGTACCAAAACACTGCTCGAGCGTCAGAGACATTAAGTGACACTGCTCGAGCAATTAAAACACCGCTTGAGCGCACAATGACCCCCTTCCAGAAGTTTTGCAAACAGCAGAGACTGCTCGAGCTCAAGAAGGACCACTCGAGCAAAGTTCAACCTACTCCTAGAAGTTTTGCAAACCTGCAAAAATAGTGGGAGATCTTAAAGACTGCTAGAGTGACCAAAACACCGCTTGAGCGAACAAGCAGAAGACTGGACAACAAAACTTTTGAAAACTAACTCTCAACTTGTTTCAAACACGACCAATAACTTAACTCGACCACTAACATGACAACAAAGGATATAAGTAGCAGTTAAAACTATTGAATCTCAAATCTAAAAGTGTTAAATGGGTCTAGTCTAAATCGGAACCATTATAATCTTTTCCCTTAAGAAATTTCGTCCCCGAAATTTAAAACAAATCAATAGTCACCGGATTAATTCAAATCACATTAGTAATAATGATAAAATAGAGTCCTTCAACTCCCAATATTACAAATTGAGTCCCCAAAACATTTACAATGTTCACATATTACAATATGAACAAAATTTACAATGCAAGTGTAGACACCCCATTTTTGACCGCCCGCAAGGCTCGAGCGCTTTGCCCGGTACACTCGATGATGAAAGTGGTGTTGTGCGTGGTTCGACATCTCAACGAAGGGGCTATGTTTAACCTTCGAAACAATTCCAAACCTTCCATATTCCCACTGATTATACCTAAGAAATCCATTTTTACACATTGTATTACCATGTGCTGTGTTTGAAGCAGGAAAACAGGAGAACACGTTGAGGGCCGGCCGTACTTATTGAAAGCTGGCCGTGCCTTAGTAGCGAGAAACATTGTTCTGGGCGGGAGCCCGCCATCTGTCCTTTTTTGAAGATATTTATGACCCATCTTGCTCAAATTCTATAAAAATGAAGTTGTATCTCTGTTTTGAGGGTTGAAAAATTTCTAAAAAGCCTCTACACCTTCGTGAGAGCTCCTTCTTCTCCTTCTTCTTGTGCAAGCAACCCTTTGAGCAAGCCTATCACCTTGAACCTATATCCATACATCGTATACACCTTCACACCTTAGCCTAAGAGCCTTGGTTGAGCCTTGAACACAATAATTCAAGCTTGAGAGTGTGTTGGGACTTAGTTTGATTCGTAAACAAAAGCTCACTTCTTTGAGTGGTATAAGCTTGTCATCCTCAGCGAAACACGGCCAGGCATCATGACAGTCGGTCGAGCTTCAATAGCGGCAGGGGTAGATTTGGTATTTCCTTGCAATTCACTTGTTTAAAACAAAACAAAACCCTATTTCCTCACTTCCTCACCTCCGAAACTCCCTTCTTTGCCTCTCTACACTCTCTCTCTCTAGATTTCCTCTTTTACTTGCGTTTCCAAACAAACCTCACCACTTTTTCTTCGAAACCTTTCATCTCCTCTACATTTTGAACCGATTGGATTATGATTTGGTCAAATTTTTGGGTTTCTCATTGTTTTGCTTTGTTTCTCACGAGTTTTCTTGGCTTTTTGAGGACTCACTTTTGATTTTTTCATTTTCTCCTCTCATTTTCTCTCTCCTAGAGTTTAACCCCCTATATTTTCTCATTTTCTCTTTATTTCCTCCACTTTTCTCCATGGCTAGCGGTGAAGTTCCCATTCCGGACCCCACCATTGGCATCGGGGTCTTTTTAGGCGTGGATATGGAGGTTGAGGATCCCTCTACGTTCCTTTCTCTCAATGACATGTCATTTGATGTGGCCACTTATCAACCACGTACATATGTTCCACCTTCAGGTGGCATTTTGAGATTTGAGGGCCTCATTCACGGGATAGACGAGGACGTCTTGCTGCGATAGCCTACAAAGCACTTGTCCATCGATGCCTCTACGGTAAACCATTTTTCTTTGTTTTTGTACTTTTTGAATTTCACTTGAACTTGAATTTCACAAGTAGATCAGTAATTAATACCATGAATATTCCCCATTGACAGGTGGTGGCTAGGAGGATTAGTGGCTACGGATCCATATCCAGCCCCCTGCACTGGTACGAGAGACTACCTGTAGAGATCTGCGCATCGATTAACGCCGCTGGCTTCTGGTCCTTTTGCTCAAGGCTCATACAAATGAGGGCCGAGTCATTTTTGTACGGAGCTTTGGTCGAGAGATGGTAGGACACCACCGATTCATTCCACTTCTCGTCGATCGAGAAGATGACCCTGACTCCGTACGATTTTTCGATGCTCATCGGCTTGTAGGTTGTAGTTAGCGGTCCGATCCCATATGATCTAGACATGATGTAGTGGAGAGCCGCACAACGTCAACATCTTGGAGCGAACCCGAACACTACCAGCCACGGGATGGTGAGGTACAGCTGGTTCTTCAAGTGCTTCTCTGACTTTTAGCCCACCACTCCAGATGAGGTCACCCAGTGCACCCGCGACTTCCTTATGTATCTCGTTGATACTACCCTGTTTGCGAATAGGGAAAATATCGTGGGGTTATACCTTCTGGGGGCACTAGTGGACCTCCCTCAGGTGGCAGAGTACGATTGGGGTGGCGTTGGTCTGGCCACCCTATACTACTATATGAGCTCCGTCTCCCGCCGCAAGGCGGATTCACTCGACGGCTATTGTAGGGTTTGGGAGGTACGCCTCACATTTGTCATTTCTATGTATTCTGTTCATTTTGCATCTTCTGCTCATTTGCTTAGCATTTCATTTTTTACTAATTTACTTCATTCATCTTTTGTTTGCAGCTCTGGGTTTACACATAGTTCACCTCCCTGGCTCCGGTCCTGGTAAGGCCAATCGAGTACCCCACTCTTGGTACTACAACTCTCGATTTGAGTGACATCGCCGCGTAGACCGAGATTTCCCCTACTTTCGACGTTTCTTTGACACGATCACTGCTAACCAGGTAACAAAATACCAGCCTTTAACTGTTACATACTGTAAGCAGACTGCACTATTTTCCACACTACACGGTCATTCTCATACTGTTGATTTCTCACACTGTACTGATTTCTGACACTGCACTGACATTTGACACTGCACTGATTTCTCGCACTACACTGATTTTATAGACTGCACTGATCTAACACTGCACTGATTTCATAGATTGACTGGCATCCTTGGGTGGGCATTCCCAAGGTGTCGAGGACGAGCTATGCCGCTGCATGGTATGCCTATACGATGAGGATTTTGTTCGAGGGCCCCTTTGGCCGAGCTTACTACCTGGGGGAGAGGTTCATCCACCAGACATGAAGTGTCGCTGCCCCCAACATTCCACATCCCGCTCCTCTAGTCATGAAGGTAGTCGATGAGTTGTAGAACAGTCCTCAGATCGACCTCTTGATGTTAGGCAAAGACAGCGATCATCATCATGAGCCTGGCGACTTCACTATCTTCTTACACACCCGGATGATAGCCCCTCTCACACTAGGTATGGCTCGAGCTATGTCGGAGGTTGTTGTTGCTGCTGCTGATGCACCTGCTGGAGGTGCCCCTGTCGTTGCTCCTATTCCTGGATTTCCTGTGATCCCCACTGAGATCATGTACATGCGTCCGGATGGAGTAATCGAGTAGATCCTACTTAAGTACATCGAGGAGAGGGACCACAGGCTAGTGTTTGCTCCTAGCGTCGAGCAGGTACACATTCCTTTATGCTAGTTCATACTACACTTTAGCTTGTTTTCTAATATTGCTATTCATTGTTCTCTTGTACGCCTGTCCATCTTTTCTCAGATTCTGTTCTTTTTGCAAATACCCCGGGCGTATGGTGATGACCTCCTTCGTACGATTGACCGACTGCTCGTCATGGTACGGAGGAGGCAAACTGCCTTAGTCATCCATGGGATCGAGATACATTCTATCTGCGGTTTACTGTTGTTGCCATACTGTACACTTTGTTAATTCATACTGATATCTGTTCTCTTTTCAGCTTGAGCCGGCGCCAGCAGTGCCTGCAGGACTTTCCGCAGCCAGTAGACAGAGACGAGGCCGAGGGAGGGGCTAAGGAGGAGCCAATCGAGGGAGAGGTCGAGTGAGGTAGTGCTCACCTTCTGAGGAGTCTTTTGATAGGTCCATGACCCCCGAGGATGAGGTAGAGGAGGCTGACTTGCAGTCGAGCAGCCCTAGCGACGACAGTGATGCACTTCCTCCGCAGCCGAGAAGGAATAAGGCGAGGATGGGCTATTGATGAGGATGACGATTTTGTTTTTGTTGTTTTTTCTATTACTTTTTTTCTATGTAGTTAAAGACTAGCTCCGAATACACCTTTTGTTTTATTTTGAAAGATTTTATTTCATTTTGTTACCCTATAAAACAATGACCGGGGTTGGACCTGCTAGTTTATAAAAGACAAGTTTTTGTTGAATGATCTGTTTGCACAATATGATGAATGGCATTTGCATGTGATGAATGGCGTAACCATTGCATTGTAACCTTTAGAACTGTGAATGCTTGTTCTTAAATTAATGCATGAATCAGATAATGACTTACAACCGGTCAAAATGTAAAATACAACTCGATAACAGAAAAACAAATGAAAACAACTCGAAAATGCTAAAAAACACTTGGTACAAACAAAACAAAACTTAAAACAAAGCTGTGGTGCATCCATACAGAAACCAGCTTTTTCTGCAATTGCACTGGTCTGAGTCATCATCAAGACCAGGTCGGGCCTAAATATGCATGGTTGGGCTTCACTGAGGCACGGCCAGGCCTCAGTGTGAGGTCAGTTAGTGCTGCCCAGCTGTCATGCACTGCTCCTACTCATTTTCTATAAATGGTGTTTCCCTGCTATTTTTCTGGTGGAACAACAAATCTTTGATATTTTGCTCTCAAGATGGAGGCATTATAAAACAATAGGCTCCGAGACTAGATAGCCACTTTAGACGGCTTGGAAAAGGTGAATTTTTACGGTTTTGACCTAAATGCCCTTTTTCCTCTAAGCCGCACTTTCCTTTGCTTTCGATTCCTACATACCGCTATTCGATGTTAGAACCTAGTCATACATGTGTTCCAATTCGGGTCAAAAGAGATGTGTCCAATATTCGAAGAATTTCGAGCTTTAATGGAGTCCCGGCACGATGAAGAAATCATATCGAAGCCCTGTTTTGGCCATGCCCAAGCATTGGGATGGATGTGTGGGTTAACATCATATGAGGCTCGATCCTTTGCACATGATGGGGAGCTAGACATCCCTGGTTTAATTCATCGATTTTCTGCTTTTGGAGGCAGGAGTGACCTTCATTGGCGTGGCCGCCGGCAACATGCTCTCTATTTATGCCTTCTTGCACAATTCCTCCTTGCCCCTAGTTTTAGCGGAGCTAGTATCCGATTGATTGAAGTGGCCCAAGGCTTGAGAGAGGGAAAGAGCTGCATAGGTTTAGCACTGGCCGAAACTTCGATGGGTTTGGATGCTTTCCGTTGTGGAGAGACTACTCGCTTTGCAAGGAGCCCACTACTTCTCCAGGTATTATTTTCCACCCTTCTAATTTATGATTCTTACATCACTCATCACTCATTCTCTGTTTTTTCTTCTCTTAAAACCTTTTCCTTACTTTTCCCTCAACACACACCTCTCTATTCTTTAATCTTTTTTATTTTCATCCCTCCCCAAGTATGGTTGATGGATAAATTGCAGGTAGTGGGCCCTTGCCTCGAATACTCAGGCTATGCTTACTTCTTTCACCAATGGCTAATAGATTTCCCCTCAGAGGGTTTATGGTGTGATTGTATGTGCAGCCGATTCGCAGCTGATATATCTTTTCGTTGCCCCTGGTTTAATTTAGTTGAGATGAGCTACAGCATGTCCCAACAGTCGGATGTGGAGTTAATTGGCCTTACACATTGCGTGTTATATTTTCCTCTCCAGTTCTGACGCCAGTTTGGGCATGATCAGATACGCCCAAATGAGGGAGTGGAATACACAACTTCATTTTCGGTTAATGCTTTGCAATTGCCTCGGTATCTCACGGCCTGGAGGACGAGAGAGATTCTGGCCCCTGCCATTAGTTTCAGTTACACCCTATCTGAGAAGTGTTTGGCTTGGCTTGAAGAGGAGACCGAGATTGGGCCGTCTTTGTAATAGAGCCACCTGACTTAGCTGTGCTCCTAGTTTTACTACTTTGATCTTTTCTTTTTAAGTTTAAGATGTAAAAGTAACTTTGATCTGAATCAAAGAGGGAGAATGTACTTATGTTGAAATCAGTAAAATTGAAGTTGCGAGTACTAAAAATTTTCCTTTCGGTCCAAAAAATGGTCCAAGTTGTAAAAGGGTAAAATTTTGAACAAAATCAACTTTTATTAAAACATTTCAAAACAATTTTCGGAAGCGATCACCACTTGACACGCATAGAATTGATCCTCAATATGTACAATCCCGAATCAAAAGAAATCATAACTGCCCCCTGGCTGCATATCATTACTGTTGTTCTATACTCAACTTTTCTGCCCGAAATATAGAGCACAACCGAACTAATAGATGATGAACAATGATGACTTGAAAATGGATAGGACAGTTGAACTGGAGATAGTTATGGCTGAACTTCAAGATGAAGTTACCTACGTATCTCAAAAATGGGAATCAGACCTTACGTAGTTCGGTTCAGGTTCACTTGAGTATTAACACTCTCCTTTTATGGTCTAACTTTTGCCAAAGCCACCCTTTAGGGTTTTCAACCTTGCGAGCTCAGTTTTTCTATATTTCTAATTTTTCATGCTCTAACTTTTATCTAGGTCGCTCTTTTGGGTTTTCGGCCTAGCGAGCCTCTCAAGGGTAATATTTCTTCAACTTGTCCATGTTGATTGGTTGTGAGAACTCCAGGCCATCCACGTCCATAAGAATAACTGCCCCTCCTAACCAGATTGACTTGATGTAAGGACCGGTCCAGTTAGGTCTGAACTTGCCCCGACGGTCGTGAATGGGAGCTCGGTTGTCTTTCAGCACCATGTCCCCTTCATTCAGATTCTGGGACTTAATTTTCTTGTTAAAAGCGCTAGCAATCCAGTGTTGGTAGCCTTGGACATGATACAATGCCCTTAGTCTTCTCTCATCAAACAACATCAATTCCTCGAATCTACTCTGTTGCCAATTTGCCTCTGCTATCTGACATTTAGCTATAACTCGTAGCGAGGGCACTTCAATTTCGATTGGCAAAACAGCCTCCATCCCGTAGACAAGAGAATAAGGGGTCGCCCCTGTAGATGTTCAGATTGAGGTTCTGTAACCCCATAGTGCAAACGACAGTTTCTCTGGCCAGTCATTTTCTGCAAAATTCTCTTGATATTTTTGTTGGCAGCCTTAATGGCTCCATTGGTCTGTGGCTTATTGGTTGACGACTTATGGAAAGCCACGTTATATTTTTCGAGCAAATATATCACTTCTTTCTTAAAGTGCGACCCATTATCAGAGATAATCTCATTCGAAACTCCATACCGGCAGATGATGTTATTCTTGATGAACTTAGCCACACGATGCGTTGCTTTCAATACAGAGTAAGATTGGGCCTCTACCCATTTCGTGAAGTAGTCGATTGCTACCAGAATGAACCCCTTTGGCGTAACCACACCGATAACATCTATCTCCTAAACAAAGAATGACCATGGTGAAGTCATGTTGTAGACCTTTGACGGCAGAATGTTCATGCGATTGGCATGAATCTGGCATTTGTGGCATCGCTGAACAAAACCAATACAATCTTTTTCCATGGTTGACTAGTAGTAGCCTTGTCTAAGGATTTTTTGGCCGAGCATCACACCGTTCATGTGGGCTCCGCACTCTCCTCCATGAATGGCCTCTATAAGATGCTTTGATTCCTCTTTCTCGATGCACAGCTTATGCATTCCCAGATGGCCTCTTTTGTACAACTTGCCTCCACATATGATAAATTGAATAGCCAGACGCCATATTCCCCTTTTGTCCTTGGCATTTGCTCCTGGTGGATATACCTCCGTTTCTAGGAAATTCCACATATCGCAATACCAGGGGTTCTTGTCTGAAGCCTCATCTATCGCGGCAATGGTTTCATAGGCCGGCGTGTACTTCTGTTCAATAATGATTGGATGCATCCTGGCTCCCAATGGAATGTCTACCATAGAAGATAGAGTTACTAGTGTATCAGCGAATCGGTTGTTCTCTCTTAGCAGATGGGTAAACGTCAACTTTTCAAACCTCGGAATTAACATGTCCAAGACCTGATGGTAAACTTTCCTTTTCTCTTTTTTAACTTGCCAATCTCCATTGGCTTAACACACATCCAAATTCGAATCCCCGATGACGTCTAACCTTTTTGCCTCTAGTTCTAAGGCGGCTTCTAAACCAGTGATACACGCCTCATATTCTGCTTCGTTGTTGGATACTTTGAACCAGAGTTTGAAGGCTAAGGGTATATAGGAGTCATCAGGTGCTATTAGCAACACACCGATCCCATAACCATATTGATTGGCTGCTTCATCAAAGTACATCATCCACGTTCTCTCTTCTATTTGCAGAATATCTTCATCTGGAAAAAGGTACTCCACTGCTTCATCCCCTTTCTACTGGGAGATCTACCAAAAATTTCGCTACAGCTCTCCCTTTAACAGGTTTGAGTGTAACATATGTAAGATCAAATTCGGAGAGAAGAAGCAACCAACGGGCTAGCCTATCCGTAAGCACTGGTTTCTCAAAGAGATATTTTACGGGATCTAATCTCGAAACCAGGATTACGGAGTGAGCTAACAGGTAGTGTCTCAACTTCCGAGTAGCACATATCAAAGCTAGACAAGATTTCTCAAGGGGAGTGTAACGTGTCTTGTAACCCAGCATTTTCTTGTTCAAGTAGTAAACTGCTTTCTCCACTTTGGCCCCTGACTCTTGAGCTAACATACACCCTATAGTTGAGTTTGTCACTGACAGGTACAAGATCAACGGTTTTCCTGGTTCTGGCGGTGATAACACCGGTAGATTCTGCAAGTACTGCTTGACCTGTTCAAAAGTGAACTGACAGTGATTGTCCCATTGGAACTTCTTTCCTTTTTTCAGGAGACCAAATAGTGGTTCACAAGTCAAGGTTAGTTTTAAAATAAACTGCCTTATGAATTGCACTTTACCCAGAAAATCGCGCACCTCCTTTTCAATCCTTTGTGGTGGCATTTCTAAGATGGCCTTGATTTTGGAAGGATCTACCTCAATTCCTCTCTATGTGATCAAGAATCCAAGCATTTTTCCCGTTGTTACGCCGATGGTGCATTTTTGCAGGTTCAACCTCAATCTATACTCTCTAATCCGGTGAAGGAACTTCTCCAAGGCGGTATAGTGGCCTTCTCGATCTTTGGACTTGACAATCATATCGTTTACGTACACGTCAACCTCTTTGTGGATTATGTCATGCCGAATGGTAGTTGCAACCCTCTGAGAAGTGGCCCCAGCATTCTTCAACCCAAACGGCATGATTCAGTAACAATAGGTGCCCCACGGAGTGGTGAAAGTTTTCTCCTTACCCTCGGGTGCCATTAAGATCTGGTTATACCCAGAAAACCCATCCATGAACGAGAGCACTGCATGGCCCGTGGTGAAGTCCACCAACTCATCAATATGCGACAGGGGAAAATCTTCTTTCGAAATAGCCTTATTCAGATCCTTGAAGTCGACATAAACTCTGATTCTACAATCCTTCTTCGGAACTGGGACAATATTGGCCAACTATGTTGGATACTCGGATACAAGCAAGAACCCTGCCTCAATTTGTTTGATAACTTCTTCCTTAATCTTCAAAGCCCAATCTGGGCGAACTCTACGCAGCTTTTGCTTAACTGGCCGGGCCTCAGGGGTCGAGAGGGATCCGGTGCTGTATAATCTCAAGGTCGATTCCAAGCATGTCTTCGTAGGACTGCGCGAAAACATCTTTGAAATTTTTTAATAAAGCGGTTAAATGCTCGTGTTCCTCCGAAGACAGCGTGGACCTGATCTGGACCAAGCGAGGATCTTCCTCAGTACCCATGTTAATTGATACGATTTCATCTGTACAAGGCTTAACACACCTCTCATTCTCACAATCAACCAAATTTTTCAAAACCCGAGGAATTTCTTCCTCTTTGTTTATGTCAAAATTTTGAAAATTAAGATCAGTACAACAAACCAAAGGCACAGAGAAAAAGGCAACATTCACAGCATTCCCATTCAAAAAGTTTGGATCTTCGATTACAGTGGACTCAAAGGAAAAGCTAAAAGACAACCTGGACAGGACTTTGGCATCCAGGTTACCACTCCCAGAGGTACCAGACTCAGAGGAACTTGAATCTGACTCCGACTCCACAAACTCAGATCCGGACTCACTATCCGATTCAGAACTATTGATGATGCCTAGCTCGAACTTTCAGACCAGGCATGGAGCCTTAGATGCATCCATGATAAGATTGAAGAAATTCGCTGCTAGGTTATCCCCGATTATTGAGATAGTAAAACTATCCCCAAGTTGGTGGTTTTAGCTCCAGCAGTGGAACTCATCAGTAAATCAACCAGTGCTTTTCCCAACAGCTCCTTCTTTTCAATGTCCAGGTTTGTAGTCCTTCCTTGATCCATATCAGTGCGTAGGTTTGCCTGCTCATCCTTCTCTTCCAGTAATTGGTGCCCGAAAAAGATCTCGAACCCTGGATACCTAGTCTTTGTTTCCCAGTTATACCAGGGCTTTGGAAATCCACAGAAGGGAAAGTCTTCCCCTTGGCAGACAAAGCGTTCGTTCATAGTTCCTCGTATAGGTATGTGGACTAATTCATATTGCTTTCCAATCTTCGTTGCCTTCAGCATTTCTCTCAACTCTTGTCCTTTCCTTTGCCAATCTGTAGTGGTAGGTTTGTATCCCAGTCCGAAAGCATGGGGGTTATGACTCAGCTCCTTAGCAACAGTACCTCCTGTAGACACCCCATTTTGACCAGCCCTAAGACTTGGGCGCTTTCTGTTGATTACCCGATGATGATAATTAGAATGTGTTTCTCACAGAATCCTCAACAAGAAAAATGGAATTTGAGCTTTAATCCCAACCTTTACCCATTTTTTGGCCAAACTATTTTAGACCTTAAAACCCTCTTTTCAAAATATGTTTTTTTTTTTAAATGTTTCTACAATGTCCCGAAGCTCCTATTTCGATTAAAATGTTGCACTTTTCAGTAAACCGAGTAAGGACAAAGTGGAAATAAATGGAAGGGAGGTGAACTTTTTTTGAAAAATATTTAAAAACATCTTCTTTATAGGTTTGGAGTTAAAGGAAATAGGAGGGGATGAAAGAAAACTAGTTTAGGAAAATAATGAGCATCAAATCATTAAGAAGGAAATGAGCAGCCTTTACTAAATTAGGCATATCTCTTTGTACACTTGGAATTTAAATGTGAGGCCACCACCATTGGAAAGTAGACTTCTGGGGCTTCAATTTAGACCCAAGAACCACCTCAGACCAAGTCCAAATAAGGGAGATATGCCCATTTGAAGTTGGGCTTAAGAGCAGATTTTGTTGACCCAGCCCGAGACAGCCTTTACTAAATTAGGCATATCTCTTTATACACTTGGAATTTAAATGTGAGGCCACCACCATGGGAAAGTAGACTTCTGGGGCTTCAATTTGGACCCAAGAACCGCCTAAAACCAAGTCCATTTGGGGGAGATATGCCCATTTGAAGTTGGACTTAAAAGCAGATTTTGTTGACTCGGCCCAAAACAACAATAGCCCATTTTTTTTTGGTTTTGGTTCGGTTGGGACAACCCATTTACCCATTTTCTCAGCCATTCAAGTGCATCCACTCATCCTCCATTATACCTAATCATCTCCCATTGTCAAAAAGAGGTTTTGTTTGCATTCATAAAGGAGTATCCCATGCAACCACCTTGAAAATTTGCCCTCCTATCACATTCTTGTCTCCCACCTTGTCTCCCACCCTCTTTTTGACCTTTACTCTCCCTCATTGCCTATATAGAATGATCATATTGTAAGAGAGAGGAGGACCACGAAATTGAAGAGAAAGGAGTGAGAAAAGAGTGAAAAAAGAGAGAAAAAATGAGTTTTTGAGCCAAAAATATTTCTATCTTCCATATACACCCCATACCTTCCATAGCTACTGAAATTCCTCATTTCCATACACCAAAACCACTCTAAAAATTCTGATATAGCCAAAGATCAATTGCCTTGATCATAAGGAAGAGTGTTTAGTGATTGAAAGTGAGAAAAACTAGAGAGTTAGCCACTTTTCATACCATAAACTCCATAAACTCCATAATTTCAAATTGAGGATTTGAGAACACACTTCACTTGAGGGTGATCAAGAGGAAGTTTGGAAATCAAGAAGTTCAATCTTTCTTTGGAAGGTGAATTTTTGGTCTTTCATTTTCTTATATTTTATATCTCATATTTATTTTCTTACTTCTTATTTCATAGTGTTTTGTTATAATCCAAGTAGTTTGTTTATCTCATATTTATTTTCTTACTTTATATTTCATAGTGTGTTGTTATAATCCTAGTGGTTTGTTTAGCTTATAATTATTTATTTATTTATTTTTATTCGCATGTTTTAATTTCATATTAGTTTTGTTATAATCTTGCATGTCCTACCTCATATTTATTTTTATTTCTTGTATTAGTCTCAAATTAGTTTTGTTGTAATCTTGCATGTTCTACCTCATATTTATTCTTTTTCTTGTATTAGTCTCACATTAGTTTTGTTGTAATCTTGTATGTTCTATCTTATATTTGTTTTATTGTTTTACGTTTATGTTGTAAGTTTACACTTTTTATTTTATTTTATATTTGTTTTCGTGTTTTTAATCTAACCGGTAGTGGTTAGTTGAGCCACCTACATATTTTTTTTTTGCCTTTTCTTGGTTTCGCAACAAGACAGGTTTTGCTTGGCCTAGTTGGCCGGCCGGCCTATTTGGCCAGTCGGTTAGCTTCTTCCAGACAAGATGGCGTAATCTCCCAATGTTGACCAATTTCCGGTGGCGGTTCCAAAGAACATGAAGTTTTTATTTTATTTTATTTTATTTTTTTAATTTTGAGTGTATTGTGAGGTTTTTATTTTGTTGTAATATTCCCTTCTCTCTCTCTTATCTGGTTTGTAATAATTTATTCAAAGCGTTGTAATAATTCCCCGCCCCACTTCTTTCTATCCCATTCTTTTACTTGCTTTCCTTATTTGTACATAAACATCATATTTATTTTTCATCATATTCATGCTTTGCATCCATGTTTCATGCATCTTGATTCGGCGAAGTTTGCATTTGTGGATTTAATCAATTCCTATGTGATTATGTGCGCTACCTCATGTTCTTGAGATGATTCACATGTCATATCTTAGAAGCCGAATCTTTAGTTGCATCTCATGAGTGAATTGCATTAGGATTTTATATATAAGATCATGCATGTTTTACTAACTTTGTTTTGTAGCTTGTTCGCGGGTCGTCAAACATGTAAGTTTTTATGCTTTAGCATCCCGTTTGTGTGTGTTTTTCTTACTATGTTTAAGCATCCAACCATGTGGCTATTTGCTTATGTGATATAACTGTATGAATGCCAGTGGATGGAGGTTGTGTCGCTTAATTTGGAATGATATTGATTTTCGTGTTTGTAAACTCAATTTATTTGGGTTATACATTTTCAAAACTCTTTCAAAACTATATGAAATCAAGTTATTCCAAAATGGGTGACATAGTCTATACTTGTATGTTTCACATAGTAAATTTTAGGATTTATTAACTAATCAGAACATGAACATATAAAGAAAATAAAAGTCATATCATGGTTTAGTAGAGGCCGATCTTTTGATCGGGTGAGTGGGGGTGCTCATTATTGACCTTCCCCTCTCATACCTAAGGTTCCGAGCCAAGCATCTTTGGTTACGACGAACAGTGGCCTTGGCACCGAGTCATGGGTTTCCTAATTTCCCAAAATATTCGGTGGCGACTCTGAGATCTGATGACGCAGTCCATTTTTGGTAAAATTGCAATAAAAATGGATTTTCAATAAAAGTTGCCAAATCTGGACTCTCATCTACGTTTCACATTGCACTCGTGAAACTTGAGATCAAAGAGATCTCGGGAGTCCGAACTGTTTAACACGCGCGGGTACCCCCCGGGCATGTTACACCTCCCTGTCTGCCACTTCAGCCTAGTCCTGATCCGAGCATATGCCCCTGTTTGTTCATCATGTATATGGATTGCGCACTCACATAATCTCCATCGCCCTCTGCCATGATGGTTTGAACCAACCGGGCTTTTGCCAGAGAGAAGCTGGAAAGGAACACGTCATCTTCCCCATGTATGATCTCTAGTAGTGGTGCAGTAGTTCCTTGGGGAGGATAGACTGTAGAGTTACCATACACAGTGGCGATCCCGCCTTTGAAGGGGTACTTTACTAACTGATGAACCGTTGATGACATCACCTTTATCTGATGTAACCAAGGCCTTCCCAGTAACAGGTTGAATGTGGATGGAACATCCATGACATGGAACTCCGTTTCATGTTCAGACGGGCTGATTAGGATATTGCTTTTGAACGTTCCTATGACATCTCGGCTTGTATTGTCATAGGCCCGGACAGCTTGGGTCATGGGTGTAAAGTTAATCGGCCTCAAACCGATGGCATAGGCAGTTCTCACTGGGCACACATTGATCGTCAACCCAGTATCTACTAACACCACCAAAATCCATTTTTTTCGACTTTCCAAGGTTACATACAAAGGCCTATTGTGGTTGGCACCCTCGGGAGGCAATTCTTTATCTGTAAAGGATATCACTGGCGTAACATCCCCAAAGGTGACCAATGACACCCATTGGTCAGCGGTGGTGTCAATGGGTAGTTTGGTTCGGTTCATTACTTCGAGCAGGGCTTGTCTATGTTCCCGAGACGTCATTATCAGTCCGCAGATGGATATGTCGGCCTGAATCTTCTTGAGCTGTTTCAAGACCATGTTCTACTTCACATCCCCTTTCTTTTGCTTTCTCAGCCTCATTTCCAGAGGTCTCTGGTTGGTCTAACGTTGCGGGTTTGAAGTACCAACCACTTTGAGTCATATGATTGATCTCATCGATACACCAAGTGTCATCTGGGGTATCAGCTTTCCAACCTTCGTCGATGTATGCATGACTTAGGTTACTGACTTCCCACCATTCTCCCAAAGTCATAACCGGATTGGCATCAGGTTATATCCGGAGCTTATTAACATTACACACCCTATCATCATATCATTCTTCTTCCACCACAGCTCGGGTTTTAACATCCCGGTACTTTCTGATTTTCCTCATCATTCTCTTCTAGTCCTTGGGATCCCATTATGTTTTCTTAGTGTTTTGAACATTGCCGGTTGTGGACTCAGCTTCTTTTTTTCCCTTTTCCTTTGTCTTGTTCCAGAGCTATCTTTGCTTGGATTTCCTCTATCATTTCCTTTGAAACTGTTCCAGTGCCTGTTTCTTTTTAGTAAGAGGTGCAGCCTTAGCCTTACCCTTAACAGCAATTTTCTTTTTTCCCCCGGTCTCTTCTGTCTGTTCCTTCTCAACGGACTCTTCCTCACTCAACCACCCATCGCTACTTTCTGGCTGGCTCAGGTCCCACCATCCCATCTGTACACAGCTTGTATCTTCTTCAAAAAAAAGTAAAGATCCTCCAGATCCTCTTCTAATTCTGCCAGATCCTCCTTTAGGTTTGCTAAGTCATGCAGGCCTTGCTCGGGCTACTCATTCTGATTCTGTGCCATTTGGTCTTCTGCGATAGCATTAATGCTAAGAAAATCTAGCAGTATGACCACTAGCTTTGGCTGATCGATGGCCACAATGTATAAGCTAGGGTCATACTCCTCTGCAAGCGAGACCCCCTTCTCTATGACACGGGTATCATACGACCCTATCTTCAGTGCATTCTTCTCTTTCTCCATTTTTACTGCCTCAGGTTCGGATTGGGTTTGTGGTGTTAGATCCATCATGCACATGTCTGTGCTTTCTGGAATAACCACCTCCGGTTTCGGTAAGTGGGATAAGGTAATGTATGTGCCAGGGTTGAAGGTAGGCGGTAGTGTATGAATGTGGTTAATGTTTCTGGGTGGGGGGACTTGGTTGTGTGTAGGAAGTGGATTGGTTGTTACATTTGGTTTTGCGAGTGGGGCGATGACTTTGTTGTCGATGAGATCCTGAATCTCATGACGTAGGCGGTAGCACATGTTTGTGGGATGGCCATGTTGTTGGTAGAAGATATAATACTAGGTAGGGTCATGTTTAGGTGGCAATGGGTCTGGAAGTAGACGAGGATCGAGAGGCTTGAGATGCCCCTTTCGTATCAATAACTTGAGGGCTTGAGTTGGGCTCATATGGAGGGGAGTAAAAACTCTTCGATTTCGGGGTGGACCAGTATTTTGTGAAGATTGTAAGGTTGTGGCAGTAGCAAAGGGATCAGCCATCTTGGCCGTCGAAACCACAGTACTGACATCCGCATGTCGTGGAATAGTGCTATTGCTAGCATTGGTACTCCGAGAGAATAGCCTTCTTGCAGGTTCACTTGTTCTATGGATGATACCTTGTTTGAATGCACTCTCGATCTGGACCCCCAGCTCATGTAAGAAAGCGAATGTGGACAACGGCGCCACTATCATTCTCTGCAACATGTCTAGCTCAAGGTTTTGGACCACTAGTCGGACTTGTTCTCTTTCAGCAGGCCTATTTGTCATTCGGGCTACTTTAGCCCTCTATCGGGCGACAAAATCGATGAATGATTCTTTGGGATTCTGGGTTGTAGCCTCCAGCTCACTAATGGTTACTTCTATCTGGGTGTTATATGAGTACGGATTGACAAATGCCTTAAATAGCTTCTCCCAATTTCGTTTTGTAGAGTCCTCCAATTTAGCGTACCAGATGGCTGCCACATCAAACAGGGTCCTTCCAAACAATGAAAGCTTTTGCGCCCGAGACAAACCCATGGGACTCAATACATCCGAAAATAATAGGACATGTATGATTGGATCCCCACTCCCATCGAATCTGTAGATGTGGGGCATCTTAAATTTCTCCGATAATCTGAACGAAGCCTCAATGTACCCATCTTCGATATCTAGAATGGAGTTGAAACCCTGAGATTTCTTCAATGTTTTCTCTAATCTAGCAATCTTGACCAAGGCTGGATCAATTTCATTAATATCGAAAAGAAAAATCCTTGGAGGAGGTTGAACCCGAGGACGATAAGCTAGAGTTGGGGGAAACATGTCCTAAGGATCTGGGACTGGTAGATTTTCTGCTAGTGAGGGCAGATCCGGGTTTGGCTAAGCAGTAGGGATCGGGTGCACAGTTGACGCTGATGCCCCAGATGTATGTCGCAGATCGGCAATGACTTCATCTTGTGCAACCATCCTCTAGTTTACAGTATCCATAGTTCTTTGGATGACAATTATCATGGCAGCGAATTCCTCTATGTTTGGTGTTGTGTTCTGTGCCATTGCTAATCCAGATGAACTAGATGCTGGTGAATTGATCGATTGAGAACGAGTAGGTGTTCGTAGAGTGCTTTGTACTGAATCTACTGATTGTCTATTCCTTCTCTGCCAAGTGACTGGAGAAAACAAGACTAGCACGGGCTGACCACCAACAAGGTCTCGAGCTTTGCACAGCCCGCCGAAACGAGTCCATACAACTTGGGAATATCGGGTCTTTCTAAAGCTATGATGGTAAACTACCTAGCAAAAAGAAAGAAAGAAAAACAAAAACAAAATTGGACAGCACTTCGACCCCAATCCACAATAGTCAAGACACATAGCTGAACTGTAATCCCTGCTGAACTCTGTTTTCGAACCTTACTGATATGAACCATCCTGTACAATCTCACGACAAAAGCATGCATCAAGTAAAAAGAACCAAAACACCCCTATGAGGGGGTCGGGTTACCCTGTCCTAGATTTTTGGCATGATCTAGGCTGCACTATTTCACACAACGAGTTTCACAACATCCTACACATGGGTGGCACCCTGCCCTAATTTGGAATAGTCACTATAGTTTCACTATATGCAACTAGGTCGAATGGTCAAAAGGGTACCTTGGCAAGATTACCTAATATACCTCTCACACCTAACACCGAGAAGTGAAAGGTGGATCAAGCGGTATAGCAGTGATCCAAATTCAAGGGTTGCATTTCCAACATGGCAGAGCCCATGACCGGCCAGCCTTTTGGGCAAGTCTCTGGCAAATCGTCCAGGAATACCAGATGGAAAACACACCGGTCAGCCTTTTGGGCAAGTTTTGACAAACCGTCTAGGAATACCAGATGGAAAACACAGTGACTTACTGTAACCATGCAAATGCTATGCAAAAAAAAAACATATAAATGTAGATAAAAATTCACATCATGAGTTTGAAGTCAAGTTCTCTACTCTCCCCAGTAGAGTCGCCAGAA
Source organism: Camellia japonica (assembly GCA_030407325.1). Lineage (NCBI taxonomy): Eukaryota > Viridiplantae > Streptophyta > Magnoliopsida > Ericales > Theaceae > Camellia > Camellia japonica. Next base: position 158,125,987 of record JAPPVO010000031.1, on the reverse strand, counting down.
ACTGTAGCTCGACTTTCCGCGCTCCTTTCGGAAGGCGAATAACCCTACAGTTCGGACTCCACTTGTGGTTCTGAATCTGATTTCACAAGTGCAATGTGAAATAGTGAAAACATAAAAAGAGTCCAAATCCGGCAATTCTTTTTGGAAAATCAATGTTTGAATCAAATGCAAAAAATGGACTGCTTTGCCAGATTACAGAGTCGCCACCTAAATATTTTTGGGTAATTTAGAAAGCCCGAGACTCATGTCAAATGCCATTAGTTCGTCATCACCAAAGTGTCTCGGCTCAGGAACTTAGGTACGAGAGGGGAAGGGCATAATTGAGCACCCCACTCGCCTGATCAAAGATCAGCCTTTACTAATCATGATGTGTTTTTTATTTACATCATATGCTCTTATTCTGATTTATTATCTATTTTTACTATGTGATGCGCACACAAGGTATTGACTAGTTTGCAAGAATTGGAACACTTGATTTCATGTTTTGTTTTGAAATTGTTTTGTGAATTTGCCACTTGAAAAAGTGGGCTAAAATGGACATTAATCAAACTATCCCAATTCAAGCAACTAGCCTTCATCCACAGGCGTTCAAACAGTTACATCATTTAAGCAATTAGCCTCATGGTGGACGTGCTTGGACACGGTAATACAAACATTCGATGCAAGATACTAAACCCCAAAATCACTCACCTAGTACTCCGCGCTAAAACAAAGAAAAATTATTAGAAAAATATGCATATTCCTAATTAAATGCAATGCAACGCACACATTATGTATTTTTAGGGGCTCGGCTATGAACATGGCATATGATTTCATTCAAGACATGCGAGAGAGCACGTATTCAAGAAATTAGTTTGACATTGATATCGGGTTACCATGATGAGCCGAACCTTATATGCATGCAAGACAAATGGATGCAAAACATGAGAATGCTAATGAAACGCGATGCTCTATACTAACCAATCTAAGCGAATAAATAAAAGGGAGAAAGACATGGGGTTGGAAGACATACACATTATTACAACATTCGAATCAATGTTCGAAATTCCTAATTAAACTAATTATTACAAAACCGAATCAGATGAATGGAATAGGCTAAGCTAATTAACTAGCTAACTATGCTATTACAACAAGCATAACCAAGCTAAAAAAAAAACTAGCTATATAAGCTAATTAATTACAACAATTACGAATAAATAAAATAATAATTACAACAATTAGTAGTTAACGAGACTAATTATTATGAACAACATTAAATTAATTACAATGATCGTAAAGTGAGCAAGGACGCGCAAGAATTGCATGCATGCACATGTACAATGTTCAAGAACAGCCCTGTCTGCACCAAGCTTGCTCTGTTTCACCTCAGCCACTGCCCTCTATATTCTACAGAAAGACACTGCTGACCAAACTTTGAGGCCCAACCGGCCCTCAATGATGCTCGGCCAGGCATAGAGAAGGCCGGCTGTGCCTCAGTTTTGTGCAAAACTCTGTTTTGTGTTCTGAAGTGAAAACAGTGCAGACAGAGTTGTTCAAGCTCTGTTTGTCCTTTTCTTTCCTTCTCCGCTATGAAAAAGCCTCGAGAGAAGGCTAGAATTGTTGCCAAAACCATCAATGGGAAAATTGATTGCTTGATGATTCCGGATACAATTTCGGACAAAAATCAATGAAATGCAATGAATATGACCACTCCTCCCTCTTTATCATGGAATGAACTCAAAAAAAGGAAGTAGAGACGTTTCAAGAATCATCAAAATGCCATAAATTAGCGTATGATCACTCTTGACTCGATAAACTTGGCATAACGTCCGGCCAAGCCTATGCAATATGACTCATTTTCTTTAAGTGTGTTGGTTGCTTTTAAACCAATTCTTTTAGTCATTTCCATTCTTTAGTCCATTTGTCCGAAGTGATGATTAAGTTCTCTAAAAGGAGAGAAGCATCAAATGGGAAGTAATTCTCAACATGAAAGAGAGATTATGCTGTTGACAATGAATCTCCGTAGAGATTAAGCCATTAAGCGTAAGTCTCTAGTTCATATGTTGAATAACCATCAACCGTTTGAATCAACTCTCAAATAGGTGAAAATAGTGGCAAGTTAATTCTTAAAATGAGGTTATTATCATAGAAATTAAACAAAGAAAAGCTAAGAACAACATGAGGCAAGCTATATACAAAGACCAATGCTACACCAAATGAACTAATCAAAGCTTGAACCAATTAAATAGAATGAGACAGACCTAAAACAATCTAAAATAAGCCCAAAACAGTGGTTGAAAATATAAGAAAAGAGCTCAAAAGCTAAACAAAAGTAAAGACACTAAAGCTATGTAAACAAAAGAACAAGGAGGGATGGCCAACCCCTCCAATTTCAAGACTTCAAATCATATTTTTGGCCTCAGTTCAACCTTGAAAATCAGTTCAAAAAACCCAAAGAAAAGGAGTGTAAAAGAACTAAGGGTTGAGCTACAAAAATAGGTGCAAGTGAGGGTGTTAACCTTACCACCTTTGGTAGCTTGTCCAAACCCAAGTTCCAACTCTTAGAATAGGTATAAAATAGTCCAAGGACACAAGAAATAAGTAGAAATGAAGAAATGAAAAGCAAGAACAAGAGTTACAACCTTATACCTCTCAAAATGGAGTAAGCTTTGGTTGATGATCCAACTCACTCTTAACACACTCTCAAGCTTGAATTATGCTTCTCAAGGGTCAAACAAGGCTCTAAGATGATGAGTCAAGGTTGTGTATGGTGTATATGGATGATGCAAGGTTGGTAGGTCAACTCAAAGGTAGCTTGCAATGGAAGAAGGAGGAGGAAGAAGTTCTCTCTATGTGTATAGGCTATTTGTTAATGTGTAACCCCCAAAACAGAGGTATATGGTCGCATTTATAGAATTTGAGCACAAAAGGTGATAAATATCTTCAAAAATGGATAGCTGGCGGCCTCTCGGTCGGCCTTCAATAGCCACGGCCGGCGCTCACTGAGGCACGGCTGAGCCTCAATGACTTCTCCTGTTTTTCTGTTGCAGCCTCAACAAGGGATGGCACAAGGTGTGAAAATGGATTTCTTGGGTGTAATCATTAGGAATAGGGAAAGTTTGGGGTTATTTCGAAGCTTAAACAAGACTCCTTCGTTGAAACCTAGAATCATGCATAATACCACTTTCATCATCAAGTGTACCGAGGAAAGTGCTCGAGCCTTGCGGACGGTAAAAAATGGGGTGTCTACATGGAGAAATCAATGGATGGTGCAGTATTTGAGATTTTAAGCAAGAACAAAAGAGAGAAAGCGGAAAGATTAGGGTTTGGAAGGTTTTAAGAAGAGAGAGAATAAAAAAGTGATCCAAAAACCCCTTTTCCCAAATTGATATATGCGTGGACTGCTCGAGCGACTAAAACACCGCTTGAGCGTCAGAGACATTAAGTGACACCACTTGAGCAATTAAAACACCGCTTGAGCGCACAATGACCCCCTTCTAGAAGTTTTGCAGACAGCAGAGACCGCTCAAGCGCAAGAAAGACCACTCGAGCAAAGTTCAACTTACTCCCAGAAGTTTTGCAAACCTGCAAAAATACTAGGAGATCTCAAAGACTGCTTGAGTGACCAAAACAATACTCGAGCGAACAAGCCGAAAACTGGATAGCAAAACTTTTGAAAACTAACTTCCAACTTGTTTCAAACACGACCAATAACTCAACTCGACCACCGACATGACAACAAAGGATATAAGTAATAGTTAAAAGTACTGAATCTCGAATCTAAAAGTATTAAATGGGTCGAGTCTAAATTGGAACCGTTATCATCTTTCCCCTTAAGAAATTTCGTCCCCGAAATTTAAAACAAATCAATAGCCACCGGATTAATTCAAATCACATTAGTAATAATGATAGAATAGAGTCCTCCAACTCTTAATATTACAAATTGAGTCCCTAGAACATTTACAATGTTCACATATTACAATATGAACAAAAATTACAATGCAAGTGTAGACACCCTATTTTTGACCTCCCGCAAGGTTCAAGCGCTTTGCCCAGTACACTCAATGATGAAAGTGGTGTTGTGTGTGGTTCGAGGTCTCAACGAACGGGCTATGTTTAAGCTCCGAAACAATCCCAAACCTTCCATATTCCCACTGATTATGCCCAAGAAATCCATTTTTACACATTGTACTACCCTGTGCTGTGTTTGAAGTAGGAAAACAGGGGAACACGTTGAGGGCCGGCCATGCCTCATTGAGGGTCGGCCGTGCCTTAGTAGCGAGAAACACTGTTCTGGGCGAAAGCCCGCCATCTGTCAATTTTTGAAGATATTTATGACCCCTCTTGCTCAAATTCTATAAAAACAAAGTTATATCTCTGTTTTGAGGATTGAAAATTTTCTAAAAAGCCTTTACACCTTCTTGAGAGCTCCTTCTTCTCATTCTTCTTGTGCAAGCAACCTTTTGAGCAAGCCTATCACCTTGAACCTATATCCATACATTGTGTACACCTTCACACCTTAGCCTAGGAACCTTGGTTGAGCCCTGAACACCATAATTCAAGCTTGAGAGTGTGTTGGGACTTGGTTTGATTCATAAAAAAAAGCTCACTTCTTTGAGACGTATAAGCTTGTCATCCTCTCTTTTACTTCTTGTTCTATCTATTGCTATCTAGTTCTTGTAGTTTTGTGTTTTTTTGATTCTCTTCCAAGTGTTTAAGTTTGGGTTTGGAGAGCCACCAAAAGGGTAGAGAGAGTTAACACTCTTTCTTACACCTTTACCTATAGCTCAAACCCTTGCTTTTATACCATTTCCTTTGCTTTCTAAATTATTTTTCAGAGTTTAAAAAAGGCTAAAAATCATGCTTTGAGGTTTCAAAAGTGGAGGGGTTAGCCACCCCACCTTGTTCTTGCTTACTAGCCTTGTTTTCTCTCTTTGTTGATTAGCTTTTTAGGCTCTTTTCATTTACTTTGAGCCACTATTTTTCACCCATTAAGGGTTGTTTTAGGGCTGTTCTAGGCTGTTTAAATAGTTTATGCTTTGATTAGCTTGAATGTTGTCTCATAAGTTTTCATACATAGCTTGTTGTATATTGTTATAATCTTTTCCTTGTCTAACTTCCACGTTTAAAAACCTCATTTTAATAAATAAACTTGTTGTTCATTCATTTCATTTGAGAGTTGTTTCAGTCGGTTAACGGTTATTCAAAATGTGAACTAGCAATTTATGCTTAATGGCTTAATCTCTACGGAGGTTCATTGTCAACGGCGTAGTCTCGTTTTCATGTTGAGAATCATCTCCCATTTGACATGTTTCTCACTTAGTGGATGTAATCTTTAGTGGACGTAACAATCATCTCGGACTTAATGCATTAAAGCATGGCAAAGACTAATGAATTTGGCTTAAAATGAACCAACCCACATAAAGAAAATGAGTTATATTGCTTGGGTTTGGCTGGGCGTTATGCCAAATCTATTGTGTCAAGGGTTGTCTTACATCAATTTATGATATTTTGATGAACCTTGAAGCGTCTCTACCTCCCTCTTTGAGTTCACTCTATAATATGAGGGAGGGGTGGTTGTAGTTTTTTTCATTTATTGATTTTTGTCCAAATTGTATCAGAAATCATCAAGCAATCAACTTGCTCATTGATAGTTTTGAAACGATTCCAACCATCTCTCAGGCTTTCCCATGACAGAGAAGTGTGAGAGGGACAAACAGAGTCTAGAATAACTCTGTCTGCACTGTTTTCCCTTCAAAGCACAAAACAGAATTTGCATGAAATTAAGGCACGGCCGGTCATCAATGTTAGGTCAACAATATGTTTTGCAGAAAACAGAGGGCATTGGCTAAAGGTGAAATAGAATAGGCCTAGGCAGACAAAGCTGTTCTTGGACACTGTGCACGCAACCCCTTATGCATCCTTGTTCACCTCAATGTTGTTGATTAATGCTCCGATTATTAGCATTGTAATTATTATTGTTGTTACAATTAATCTTGTTAATTATTAGTGTTGCAATTATCATTATTGTTTATTTGTAATTGTTATAGCTAATTAACTTAGATAGTTAGTTTATTTCTCATGATTATCCTTGTTGTAATAGAGAAGTTAGCTAGTTAATTCTTTGCTTATTTATTCAATCGATTTTGTAATAATTAGTTTAATTTGGACTTTCGGACTTTGATTCGCAGCCTCTTGCACGAGGGTAAATGTGTAATAAGTTGTATGTCTTCCAACCCCATGTCTTTCTTCCTTTTACTTACTTGCTTATGATCGTATAGGAACATCAATTTTCAAATTAGCATTTATATACGTTGCATCCATTGTCTTGCATGCATCCAAGGTTCGGCTCATCATACTAACCCAATATCAATGTTCAAATTCATTACTTGACTGTGTGCTTTATCGCATGTCTTGAATGAAATCATATGCCATGTTCATAGCCGAGCCTACAAATTACATAATGTACGCGTTGTATTAGTCATATTGCATTAATTAGGAACATGCATATTTTCTATTTTTTTTTTTTTTTGGCTCCAAGGACTAGGTGAGCAATTTTGAGTTTTAGCATATCGCATGAGTATGGGTGTTACTTCCATGAGGCTAATTGCTTAAATGATATAACTGTTTGAATGCCTGTGGATGAAGGCTAGTTGCTTGAATTGGGATAGTTTGATTAATGTCTATTTTAAGCCCACTTTTTCAAGTGGCAAATTCACAAAACAATTTCAAATAAAACAGGAAATCAAATGTTTCAATTCTCGCAAATTAGTCTATATTTGTGTGTGCATTACATAGTAAAAAATAGCTAATAATTGGAACAAGAGCATATAATGTAAATAAAAATCACATCATGATTAGTATAGGCCAATCTTTAATTGGGCGAGTGGGGTGCTCAATTCATGACCTTCCTCTCTCGTAACTAAGTTCCCGAGCCGAGACACTTTGGTGATGACAGACTAATGGCCTTTGGCATGAGTCTTGGGTTTCCTAAATTTCTCAAAAATATTTAAGTTGTGACTTTGAAATCTAGCAAAGCATTCCATTTTTGGCATTTGATTCAAACATCGATTTTCCAAAAGAATTGTCGGATTTAAACTCTTTTTGTGTTTTCACTATTTCACATTGCACTTGTGAAATCAAATTCAGAACCATGAGAGTCCGAACTGTAGGGCTATTCATCTTTCGAAAGGAGCACAAAAAGCAAGCTATAGTTTCTGGCGACTCTGTTAGGGAGTTAGAGAACTTGACTTGAAACTTATGATGTGAATTTTTATCTACACTTATATGTTCTTTGCATTGCATTTACATGGTTACTTTAAGTCACTGTGTTTTCCATCTTCTATTCCTGGACGGTTTGCCGGAGGCTTGCCCAAAAGGCTGACCTGTCATGGGCTCTGCAATGTTGGAAACACAACCCTTGGATCTGGATTACTGCTGTACCGCTTGATCCATTTTTCACTTCTCAGTGTTAGATGTGAGAGGGAAATTAGGTAATCTTGTTAAGGTACCCTTTCGGCCATTTGACCTAGTTGCATATAGTGAAGCTATAGTGACTTTCCAACTTAGGACAAGATGCCACCCATTTGTAGGATGTTGTGAAACTCGTTGTTTGAAATAGTGCAGCCTAGATCATGCCAAAAATCTAAGACATGATAACCCTACCCCCCTCATAGGGGTGTTTTGGCTCTTTTACTTCGTATGTGCTTTCACAGTGAGACTGTATAGGATGGTTCATATCAGTATGAGTTTGAGAACAGAGTTCAGTGGGGATTACAATTCAACTATGTGTTATAACTGTTGTGAATTAGGGCTAAAGTGCTGTCTGATTTTGATTGTGTTTTTCTTTCTTTCTTTTTGCTAGGTAGTTTACCATTATAGCTTCGAAAAGACCGGATATTCCCCAAGTTGTGTGGACTCATTTTGGTAGGCTTTGTAAAGCTCAAGACCTTGTTGGTGGTCAGCCCGTGTTAGTCTCGCTTCCGCCAGTCACTTGACGAAGAAGGAATAGACAATTAGTAGCATTAGTACAAAGCACTCTACAAACACTTATCCGTTCTCACTCAATCAGTTCACCAGCATCTAGTTCACCCAGACCAACAATGGCACAGAATACAGCACATAATGCAAAGGAATTCGCTGCTATGATGGCGGTTTTCCAAATAACCATGGACACTATAAACCAGAGGATGGCTGCACAAGATGAAATTATTGTCGATCTACGATGTACATCTGGGGTAGTAGTATCAACCGTGCATCCAATCCTGGCTGCTTAGCCAAATCCTGATCCAGCCCCACCGGTTGAAAATCTGCTAGTCCCAGATCCTCAGGACATGTTTCCTCTGGCTCCAGCTTATCGGCCTCCGGTTCAACCTCTCATAGAAATCTTTCATTTTAATATCAACGAAATTGTTCTGGCCTTAGTCAAGATTGTGAGATTGGAGAAAGCATTGACAAAATCCCAGGGCTTTAACTCTATTCCAGATATCGAAGATGGGTACACTGAGGTTTCAGTCAGATTACCGAAGAAATTCAAGATGCTCCACATTGACAGATTCGATGGGAGTAAGGATCCGATTATGTATGTCTTGTTGTTTTCAGATGTATTGAGGCCCATGGGTTTGTCTCGGGCACATAAGCTTTCCTTGTTTGGGAGAACCTTATCTGATGTGGCGGCCATCTGGTACGCTAAGTTGGAGGACTCTACAAAGCAAAATTGGAAGGAGCTATCTGAGGCGTTTGTCAACCAGCATTCATATAACACCCAAATAGAAGTAACCATTAGTGAACTCGAGGCTACTACCCAGAACCCAAAGAATCATTCATTGATTTTGTTGCCTGGTGGAGAGCCAAGGCAGCCCGAATAACAAATAGGCCTGCCGAAAGAGAGCAAGTCAAGCTAGTGGTCCATAACCTTGAGCCAGACATGCTGTAGAGGATGATAGTGGCACCGTTGTCCACATTAGCTTCCTTATACGAGCTAAGGTTCCAGATTAATAGTGCATTAAAAAAGGGTATCATTCATATAACAAGTAAACCCGCAAGAAGACCATTCTCCCAGAGTACCAATGCTAGCAGTAACACTATTCCATGGCCTGTGGATGTCAGTACTATTGTTTCAACGGCCAAGATGGCTAATCCCTTTGCTACTGGCACAACCTCACAGCCTTCACAAAATACCAGTCCACCCCGAAATCGAAGAGTTTTTACTCCCATCTATATCAGCCCAACCCACGCCCTCAAGCTATTAATGCAAAAGGGGCATCTCAAGCCTCTCGATCCTCGTCCACTTCTAGACCCATTGCCACCTAAACATAACCCTACCCTGTATTGCATCTTTCACCAACAACATGGCCATCCCATGGACATGTGCTACTGTCTACGACATGAGATCCAGGATCTTATTGACAACAAAGTCATTGCCCCACCCACTAAACCAAACGTAACAATCAACCTACTTCCTACACACAACCGAGTCCCCCCGCCCAGAAACATTAACCATATCCATACACTACCGTCACCTTCAACCCTAGCACATACATTACCTCATCTCACCTACCAAAATCGGAGGTGGTCATTCCAGAAAGCACAACCATGTGCATGATGGATTTAACACCACAAACCTAATCTAGGCCCGTGGCAGTAGAAATAGAGAAAGAGAAGAATGCACTAAAGATAGGGTTGCCTGATACCTGTGTCATAGAGAGGGAGTCACGCTCGTAGAGGAGTACGATCCTAGTTTATACATTGTGGCCATCGATCAGTCGAAGCCAGTAGTCATACTACCGGACTTTCTCAGCATTAATGCTATCGAGTAAGGCCAGTTAGGGTAACATCAGAAAGATCAACCCGAACAAGGCTTAAATGACTTGGATAGCTTGGAAAAGGATTTGGTTGATCTGGAGGAGAATCTAGAGGATTTGTACTTCTTCAAAGAGGATGATACAAGTAGTGTTCAGGTGGGATGGTAGGACCCAAGCCAGCCAGAAATGAGCAATGGATGGTTGAGTGAGGAAGAGTCAGATATGGAGGAATAGATAGGAGAGACTGGGAAGGAAGAGGAAATCACTGCTAGTGGCAAGGCTGAGGTTGCACCTCTGACTAAGAAAGAACAGGCACTGGAACAATTTCAAAGGGAAATAATAGAAGAGATCCAAACAAAGATAGATCTACAGCAGGGTAAAGGAAAAGAGAAACAAGAACCCAAGAAAACAGAGGGTGATGCCCAAACTACTAAAAGGGTCGAATGGGAGCCCAGTGACCAGAAATGGATGTTGAGGAAGCTCAGAAAATATCAGGATTTAGAAACCAAGATTGTGGTGGAAGAAGAATGGTATGATGATGGGGCGCGTGATGTTAACATGCTCCAGATAGAACCTGATGCCAGTTCGGCCATGACTGCGGAAGAGTGGTGGAAAGATACCGACCTAAGTCATGCATACACTGATGAAGGTTGGAAAGCTGATACCTCGGATGACACTTGGTATATCAACGAGATCAATCATATGACCCGGAGCAGTCGATACTTCAAACCTGCGGCATTAGACCAGCCAGAGACCTCTAGAAAGGAGGCTGAGAGATTAAAAGAGAAGGATATTGAAGAAAACCCGGTCTTGAAACAGCTCAAGAAGATTCAGTAAAATATATCAACCTAGGGGCTGATAATGGCATCTTGGGAACATAGGCAGGCACTGTTAGAGGCAATGAACCGAACTAAACTGCCTATCGATACCACTACGGAGCAATTGGTATCGTTGGTTACATCTGGGGACGTTGTGCCGGTGATATCTTTTATAGATAAGGAGTTACCACCTGAGGGTGCCAACCACAACCGTCCCTTATATGTATCCCTGGAAAGTCAGAAAAAGTGGATTCCGATGGTGTTAGTAAATATCGAATCAACAATCAATGTGTGTCCAGTGAGGACTGTCTATGCCATCGGTTTGAGGCCGGTTGACTTTACACCCAGGACCCAAGTCATCCGGGCTTATGACAATACAAGTCGCGATGTTATGGGAACGTTCAAGAGCCATATCCTAATCGGTCCGTCCGAACATGAGGTGGAATTCCATGTCATGGACGTTCTAGCCACTTTTAATCTACTATTGGGAAGGCCTGACTATATCAGATGAGGCCTGTATCATCAACAGTCCACCAGTTAGTAAAGACAAGATTGTCACTGTGTACGGTAATTCAGCGATCCATCCTTCTCAAGGAACCACTGCGCCCTTATTGGAAATCATACATAAGGAGAAGGACGTGTTCCTTTCCGGCTTCTCTCTAGCAGAAGCCCGATTGGTCCAAACCATCATGGTAGAGAGCAATGGAAACTACGTAAGTGCGCAATCTATCGAAGTGGCAGGCAAAGAGGTACTATTGCTAAGGAGATGAGTCATAACCCCCATGCTTTCGGGCTAGGATACAAACCTACCACTACAGAATGGCAAAGAAAAATGGAGGACCTGAGAGAAAGGTTAAAAGCAAAGAGGACTGAGAAGTAGTATGAGTTAGTCCACAAACCAATACAGGGGACCTTGAACAGACGTTTTGTCTGCCAAGGGAAAGATTTCTCCTTTTGTGGATTCCTAGAGCCCTGGTATGACTGGGAAACAAGAACAAGGTATCTGGGATTCGAGATCTTTTTTGAACACTAGCTACCAGAAGAGGAGGATGAACAAGTAGACCTGAGCCCTAGCACAGATCAAAGCGGGACTGCAAACTTGGATATCGAAAAGGAAGAGTTGTTGGGAAAAGCATTGGCTGACCTGCTGACACGTTCTACTACTGGAGCTAAGACCACCAACTTGAGGGATAGTTTTACTATCTCAATGATCGAGGATAACCCAGCAGCGAATTTCTCCAATCTTATCGTGGATGCGTCTAAGGCTTCACGCCTAGTCTGGAAGTTTAGGCAAGGCGTCATCAACAGTTCTGGATCGGATAGTGAGTCTGGATCTGATTCCACTGAGTCTGTGGAGTCGGAGTCGGATTCGAGTTCCTTTGAGTCTGGTACTTCTGGGAACGGTAACCCAGATACCAAAGTCCTGTCCAGGTCATCTTTTAGTTTTTCTTTTGAGTCCACTGTAACCAAAGATCCAAACTTTTTGAATGGGAATGTTGTGGACTTTGCCTACTTCTCTGTGCCTTTGGTTTGTTGTACTGATCTTAATTTTCAAAATTTTGACATAAACGAAGAGCAAGAAATTCCTCGCGTTTTGAAAATTTTGGTTGATCATGAGGAGGAGAGGCATGTTAAGCCCTGTACAGATGAAATCGTATCAATTAACGTGGGCACTAAAGAAGATCCTCGCTTGGTCCAGATTGAGTCCACGCTGTCTTCGGAGGAACACAAGCGTTTAATCGCTTTATTAAAAAATTTGAAAGATGTTTTTGCGTGGTCCTACGAAGACATGTCTGGAATCGATCCTCAGATTGTACATCACCGGATCCCTCTTGACCCTGAGGCTTGGCTAGTTAAGTAGAAGCTGTGCAGAGTTTGCCTAGATTGGGCTTTGAAGATCAATGAAGAAGTTACCAAACAGATTGAGGCAGGATTCTTGCTTGTATTTGAGTATCCGACGTGGTTGGCCAATATTGTTCCAGTCCCAAAAAAGGATGGTAGAATCAGAGTCTGTGTTGACTTCAGGGATCTAAATAAAGCTAGTCCGAAGGATGATTTTCTACTGCCGCATATTGATGAGTTGGTAGACTTCACTGTGGGCCATGCATTGCTCTCGTTCATGGATGGGTTTTCCGGGTATAATCAGATTCTGATGGCCCTGAGGATAGGGAGAAGACCGCTTTCACTACTCCGTGGGGCACTAACTACTATCAAGTCATGCCGTTTGGATTAAAGAATGCTGGAGCTACTTATCAAAGGGCTGCAACCACCATTCTGCGCGACATGATCCACAAAGAGGTTGAAGTGTATGTGGACGATATGATTGTCAAGTCCAAAGATCGAGAGAGCCACTACACCGCCTTGGAGAAATTCTTTCAGCGGATTAGAGAGTATAGATTGAGGTTGAACCCACAAAAATGCACATTCGGCGTAATAATGGGAAAAATGTTGGGATTCCTAATCATACAAAGAGAAATTGAGGTAGATCCTTCCAAAATCAAGCCCATCTTAGAAATTCCACCACCAAGGACTGAAAAAGAGATACGCGGCTTTCTAGGTAAAGTGAAATTCATAAGGCGATTTATTTCAAAACTAACCTTGACTTGTGAACCACTATTTGGTCTTCTGAAAAAAGGAAAGAAATTCCAATGGGATGATCACTGTCAGTTCACTTTTGAACAGGTTAAGTAGTATCTACAGAATCTGCCTGTGTTATCACCGCCAGAACTGAGAAAACCACTGATTTTGTACTCGTTAGTGACAAACTCAACCATGGGGTGTATGTTAGCTTAGGAGTCGGAGGCCAAGATGGAGAAAGTCGTTTATTAGTTGAGCAAGAAAATGTTGGATTACGAGACCCGTTACACTCTCCTCAAGAAATCTTGTTTTGCCTTGGTATGGGCTACTCGGAAGTTAAGGCACTACTTATTAGCTCACTCTGTAATCCTGGTTTCGAGATTAGATCCTATGAAATATCTCTTTGAGAAACCAGCGCTTACGGGTAGGCTAGCCCATTGGTTGTTTCTTCTCTCTAAATTTGATCTTACATATGTTACACGCAAGTCGGTTAAAGGGAGAGCTGTAGTGAAATTCCTGGCAGATCACCCAGTAAAGGGAGATAAAGTGGTGGAGTACTTTTTCCCAGATGAAGATATTCTACAAATAGAGGAAAAAAACATAGACGATGTACTTTGACGGAGCAGCCAATCAATACGGTTATGGGATCGGTGTGTTGCTAATAGCACCCGATGACTCTTATATACCCCTAACTTTCAAACTCAGGTTCAAAGTATCCAACAATGAAGTAGAATATGAGGCGTGTATTGCTGGTTTAGAAGCTGCCCTAGAACTAGGGGCAAAAAGGTTGGACGTCATCGGGGATTCGAACTTGGTTGTGTCTCAAGCCAATGGAGATTGGCGGGTTAAAGAGGAGAAAATGAAGGTTTACCATCAAGTCTTGGATATGCTAATTCCGAGGCTTGAAAAGTTAACATTTACCTATCTACTAAGGGAGAACAACCGATTCGCTGATGCACGAGCAACTTTATGTTCTATGGTAGACATTCAATTGGGAGTCAGGATGTGTCCGATCATTATTGAATAGAAGTACATGCCGGCCTATGAAACTATTGCTGCGATAGATGAGGCTTCAGACAAAAACCCCTGGTACTATGATATTTGGAATTTCCTCGAAAAGGAGGCGTATCTATTAGGAGCAAATGCCAAGGACAAAAGGGAAATACGATGCCTGGCCGTTCAATTTATCATCTGTGGGGGAAAGTTGTACAAAAGAGGCCATTTGAGAATGCATAAATTGGGTGTTGAGGAAGAGGAATCAAAGCGCCTTATGGAGGCCATTCACGGAGGAAAGTGCGGAGCCCACATGAACAGTGTGATGCATGCCTGAAAAATCCTTAAACAACGTTACTACTGGTTAACCATGGAAAAGGATTGTATTAGTTTTGTTCGGCGTTGCCACAAATGCGAGATTCATGCCAATCGCATGAACATTCCGCTGTCGAAGCTCTACAACATGACTTCACCATGGCCATTCTCTGTTTGGGAGATAGATGTTATCGGCGCAGTCACGCCAAAGGGGTCAAACGGGCATGAATTCATCTTAGTAGCGATTGACTACTTTACGAAATGGGTAGAGGCCCAGTTCTACTCTGTGCTAAAAGCGTCACATGTGGCTAAGTTCATCAAGAACAATATCATCTACCGGTATGGGGTTTCGAATGCGATTATCTCCGATAATGGGTCGCACTTCAAGAAAGAGGTGATAGATTTGCTTGAGAAATATAACGTGGCTTTCCATAAGTCATCAACCTATAGGCCACAAACCAATGGAGCTATCGAGGCTGCGGGAAACCTATAGGGATTGGCCAGATAAATTGCCATTTGTGCTTTAGGGTTATAGGACCTCAATCCGAACATCTATAGGGGCAACCCCCTATTCTCTCGTTTACGGGATGGAGGCTGTTTTGCTGATAAAAATTGAAGTGCCCTCGCTACGAGTTATGGCTGAGTGTCAGATAGAAGAGGCAGATTGGCGGCAAAATAGGTTTAAGGAGTTAATGTTGTTTGATGAGAGAAGACTAAGAGCATTGTATCATGTCCAGGGCTACCAACGTCGAATTGCTAGGGCTTTTAACAAGAAAGTTAATTCCAGGAAGTTCAAGGAGAGAGACATGGTGTTGAAAGACAACCGAGCTCTCATCGATGACCCTAGGGGCAAGTTCAAATCCAATTGGACTGGTCCTTACATCATCAAGTCAATCTGGTCAGGAAGGGCAATTATTCTTATGGACTTGGATGGCCTGGAGTTTTCGCAATTGATCAATATGGACAAGTTGAAGAAATACTACCCTGAGAGGCTCGCTTGGCCGAAAACGCGAAAGGGCGACCTAGGCAAAAGTTAGAACATGAAAAATTAGAAATAAAGAAAACAAAGCTCACAAGGTTGAAAACCCTAAATGGCTACTTTAGCAAAAGTTCGAGCGCAAAAGGAGAGAGTTAATACTCGAGTGAACTTGAATCGAACTACGAAAGGCCTTATTCCCATCTTTGGGATACATAGGCAACTTCACCCTGAAGTTTGACCGTAACTATCTTCGATTCAACTGTCCTATCCATTTTCTTGATCAGGTCATCTTTGTTCATCATCTATTAGTCTATTAGTTTGGTTGTGCCCTTTCTTTCGGGAATAAAAACTGATTTACATTGCAGAGCAGCAGTGATATGCAATCAAGGGTAGTTATGATTTCTTTTGATTTGAGACTGTACATCTTGAGAATCGACTCTGTGTGTGTCAGGTGGTGATCGTTTCCGAAAATTATTTTGAAAAGTTTTAATAAAAGTTAATTTTGTTCAAAATTTTACCCTTCTACAACTTGGACCATTTTTTAGACCAAAAGAAAAATTATCAGTACTCGCAACTTTAATTTTATTGATTTCAACACAAGTACATTCTCCCTCTTTGATTTAGATCAAAGTTGCTTTTATATCTTAAAACTTGAAAAGAAAATATCAAAGCAATAAAACTAGAGGCACAGCTACGTCAGGTGGCTCTATGCCAAAGACGGCCCAACCTCTGCCTCCTCTTCAAGCCAAGCCAAACACTCCTCAGACAGGGTGTAATTGAAACTAATGGCAGAGGCCAGAATCTCTCTTGTCCTCTAGGCCATGAGATACCGGGGCAAGTGTGAGGCATAAACCGAAAATGAAGATGTATATTCCACTCCCTCATCTGGACGTATCTGATCATGCCCGAACTGGCGTCTGAACTGGAGAGGAAAATAAAATATGCAATATGTGAGGCCAATCAACTCTACACCTGATTGTTGGGACATGTTGTAGCTCATCTCAGCCAGATTAAGCCAGGGGCAACGCCATGTTATGTCAGCTGCAGATTTGTTGCACATCCAATCACACCACAACCTTTTTGAAGGGAAATCGACCAGCCGTTGGCGAAAAAAGTAAGCTTTGGCCGTGTACTCGGGACAAGGGTCCACTACTTGTAGTTTATCCATCAACCATACCTGGGGAGGGATGAAAAATAACAGAGATTAAAGAATAGAGAGGTGTACGATGAGAGAAAAGTAAGGAAAGGTTGTGAGAGAAAAACATAGAGTGAGTGTTGAGTGATGTGAGAATCATAAATTAGAAGGGTGAAAAATAATACCTGGAGAAGTAGCGGACTCCCTACCAACCGGGTGGTCCCTCCTCAACAGAAAGCATCTAAACCCATTAAGGTTTCGGCCAGTACCAAACCCATGCAACTCTTACCCTCTTTTAGACATTGGGCCACTTCGATCAACCGGATGCTAGCTCTGCTGAAACTAGGGGAAAGGAGGAATTGTGCAAGAAGGCATAAACAGAGAGCATGTTGCCGGTGGCCTCTCCAAAAAAGCTCACTCCTGTCTCTAATGGCGGAAAATCGACGAACTAAGCCGGGGATGTCTAGCTCCCCATCATGTGCCAAAGACTGAGCCTCATGTAATGTTTGCCCATACATCCATCCCAAACCTTGGGCATGGCCAAAATGGGGTTGCGGTATGATTTCTTCATCACGCCGAGACTTCATTAAAGCTTGAAATTTTTTGAGTGTCGGACACACCTCTTGTGATCCGAATTGAAACACGTATGTGATCGGGTTCCAACATCGAACATCAGTATGGAGAAATGGAAAACAAAGAGGACTGCGGCTTAGAGGATAAAGGGCATTTAGGCCAAAATTGTGAAAGTTCACCTTTTCCGAGCTATCTAAAGTGGCTACCCAGTCTCGGAGCCTATTGTTGCACAATGTCTCCATCTTGAGAGCAAAATATTAAAGACTTACTATTCTACTAGAAAAACAGCATGGGAGCACCATTTATAGAGGATGAAAAGGAACACTGCATGACAGTTGGGTAACACTGATCGACCTCACACTTAGGCTCGGTCGTGCCTATTTAGGCCTGGCCGGGTCTAAATGGTGGCTCAGATCAGTGCAGTTGCAGGAAAAGCTGGCCTTTGTCTTGACGTACTGCGGTTGTGTTTTAAGTCTTGTTTTTTTTTGTACCAAATATTTTTTAGTATTTTCGAGTTGTTTTCATTTCGTTTCCCTGTTATCGAGTTGTATTTTACATTTTGTCCGGTTATGGGTTGCTATCTGACTCAAGAATGAATGCAAGAGCATATATTCGGTGTTTTAAGTCTTATGCGAAGTTACCATGCAAAGGTTACGTCATTCATCACATGCCATTCATCACATTGTGCAAGGAGATCATTCAAAAACTTGTCTTTTATAAACTAGCAGGTCTAACCCTGATCATTGTTTTACAAGGCAACAAAATAAAAGAAAGTCCTTCAAAAAAACAAAAAAGGTCTATCTGAAGCTAGTCTTTAACTAAAAAGTAAAAACAAAAACAAAAAAAAACAAAAACAAAAACAAAAACAAAATCGTCATCCTCATCAGTAACCCATCTTCACCCTCTTCCTTCTCGGCTGTGAAGGAGGTTCATCACTGTCATCACTGGAGCTTCTGGACTGCAAGTTAACCTTCTCCCTCGTCCTTAGGGGCTGTAGACCCATCAAAAGACTCCTCAGAGGGTGAGTGCTGCCTCGCTTAGCCTGTCCCTCGATCGACTCCCCTTCGGCCCCTCACTGGGCCTCGTCTTCTTCTTTTCCCAGCCGGAAGAGGTCTTGTGAGCACTGCTGGCGCCGGCTCAAGTTGAAAAGAGTACAGGTATCAGTATGGACTAATAGGAGTATAAATAGTATGGCAACAACAGTGAACTATAGACAGAGTATACCTCAATCCCATGAGTGACTAAAGCGGTCTGTCTCCTCCGTACCATAAGGAGCAGCCGGTCGATCATCCGGAGGAGGTCATTAGCATATGCCCGGGGTATTTGCAAAAGGAATAAAATTTGAGAAAGGTAGACAAAAGTAATATAGAACAATGAACATAAATGGTAGAAAACAAAACAAGATAAAGTGAAATGAGTAAAAGCATAAAGAAATGTGTACCTGCTCGATGCCAGGAGCAAATGCTAGCCTGCGGTTCCTTTCCTCGATATGCTTAAGAGGGATCTGCTCGATCACTCCATCTGGACGCATGTACATGATCTCAGTGAGAATCACGGGAAACCCAGGAATGGGAGCAACAGCAGAGGCGCCTCTAGTAGGGGCATCGCCGGCCAGGGTAAGAGGCGCCATCACCCGAGTATGTAAGAAGGTGATGAAGTCGCCGAGCTCATGATGTCGATCGCCATCCTCTTCCAACATCAGGAGGTCGATTTGAGGACCGTCCTGAAGCTCATCAACTACCCTCATGAATGGACGAGGAAGATGTGGAATGTGGGGTCAACGACGTCTCGTGTTTGACGGATAAACCTCTTCCCCAGGTAGTAAGCCCAGCCAAAGGGGCCCTCAAACAGAATCCATATGGTGGAGGCATGCCATGCAGCGACATAGGTCGTCTTCAACGCCTGAGGAATGCCTGCCCAAGGATGCCAATCAACCTATGGAAGCAGACGTCAGATGTCAGAAATCTAAGCAGTATGAGAATGACAGTGCAGTATAGAAGCAACA
This sequence comes from Camellia japonica, assembly GCA_030407325.1. Taxonomy (NCBI): domain Eukaryota; kingdom Viridiplantae; phylum Streptophyta; class Magnoliopsida; order Ericales; family Theaceae; genus Camellia; species Camellia japonica. The sequence goes on along the minus strand of JAPPVO010000031.1, from coordinate 158,106,810 downwards.
GTATGAGAATGATCATGTGTATGGGAAACAGTATAGTATGCTTACAGTATGTAAAAGTTAAAGGTTGATATTTTGTTACCTGATTCACAGTGATCGTGTCAAAGAAGCAGCGAAAGTAGGGGAAGTCTCGATCTACGCTGCGGTGGCGGCGCCACTCAAATCAGGAGTTGTAGTACCAAGGGCGGGGTACTGACAACTCAATTGGCCTCACTGGGACCGGAGCTAGAGAGGTGAAATATGTGTAAACCCAGAGCTACAAGCAGAAAATGATGGATGAAATAAATGAGTAGATAAACAAGAAATACAAAGCAAAGATGAGTAGGAAATGCAAAATTGAACAGAATGTAAAGATGCATAAAAAAAGTAAATATGAGGTGTACCTCCCAAACCCTCCAATAGCCGCCGAGTGAATCTACCTTGTGGCGGGATACAGAGCTCATATAGCAGTATAAGGTGGCCAGGCCGGCTCCACCCCAGTTGTACTCTGTCACCTGTGGTAGGTGCACCAGTGACCCCAGAAGATATAACCCCACAATATTTTCCCTGTTCGCAAACAGGGTAGTACCGAGTAGATACATAAGGAAGCCGCGGGTATATTGGGCGACCTCATCCGGAGTAGCGAGCTGGGACTCAGAGAAATGATCAAAGAACCAATTATACCTCACCATCCCGTGACTTGTGATGTCTGGGATCACTCCAAGAAGTTGACGCTCTGCGGCTCTCTACTACGTCATATCATGATCGAATGGGATCAAGCCGCCAACCCTAATCGGTAGGCCAGTGAGCATCGCGAAATCGTACGGGGTTAGAGTCAGCTCTCCAATCGACGAGAAGTGAAATGAGTCTGTAGTGTCCCACCATCTCTTTACAAGAGCCCCATACAGCAGTGACTCAGCCCTTATCTATATGAGCCCCGAGCATAAGGGCCCAAAGCCGACAGTATCAACCAGTGCGCGGACCTCTGTGGGCAGTCTCTCATACCAGCGTCGGGGGCTGGATATGGATCCATAGCCATCAATCCTCTTAGCTATCACCTGTAAATGGGGAGAATATGAGGCATTAGCTAGTGGTCTACTTGTGAGATTCAACAATGTATCAAAACAAAGGAAGGTTACTTACCATGGAAACATCGGCGGATAAGTGCTCCATGGGCTCTTGCAGCAAGATGTCCTCGTCTATCCCGGGGATGAGGCCCTCAAATCTCAAAATATTGCCTGGGGGTGGAGCATGTGTGCGTGGTCGGTAGGTGGCCGCATCAAATGGCTTATCAACGAGGAGAGGCAACACGGGAGTGTCCTCGGCCACCATATCTGCGCCTAAGACAACCCTAATACCAATGGCGGGGTCTGGGATGGGAACCTCATCACTAGCCATAGAGAAAAGTGGAGAAAGTGAAGAAAAAGTGAGGGGATGGGTGAAAATAGGTGAAAATCCAAAAATTCAAACCCTAGGAGAGAGAGAGAGTGAAAAAGTTTTGGAAAATCAAAGGGGGATAGAGTGAAGTGTGAGCAAAGTGGGCAAATGTGAGGGAAACCAAGGGGAAACCCCAAAACTCCACCAAATTCAATTTTGTTCGGTTCAAAGTGTAGAGGAGGGAAAGGGTTTCAAAGAAAAAATGGCGAGGGTTGTTGGGTAATTCAAGAAAAGGGGAAATCTAGAGAGAGGAAAAGGTTAGAGAAAGAGAGGGGAAGGAATTTTGACCAAGGTTGTGTACAAAAATAAGGTTTGAGTTTGTTTTAAACAAACATATTGCGCGGCTTTCTCGATCCTGCCCTTGCCGCTATCGAAGCCCGGCTGGCTATTGTGACGCCCGGCCGTGCTTCATTGAGGCTCGGCCGGCTCTCAGTGTGAACTCAATTTTCTTTTTTTTATTATTTTATTTTTTTCTTCTATTATGGAGCTTTAATCTATAAATAAAATAAAATAAAATAAAAGAAGAAAAAAAAAACAGTGAAGAAAAAGAGAGGAAAGAAATAAAAAAATGAAAACAAAAACAAAGGAACAATGGAAAATAAGATAAGGCAAAAATGAGCGGGTAAAATATAAAAAGAAGAATTTCAGGTAAGAAAAGAGAGAAATTTTGTTCATTCTATTCTATTTTGTTTTATTATGTACATGCATAATTTGATTTACTTTAATTTGTTTAAACTCATTTGTTTAACTCATAGTTTAAACTCATAAGTTGATTTGTTTTGTTTCAAAACTCTTAACTTGTTTAGACTGTTTCGCTATTTCGTTAGGTTATAAATTGTTTTGCCTGAATCGTAATATGTTCTATTATGTCGTAAACAAACGATATTGTATGTACGGTTCATTTAGAGGAGTTCCAGATAAAATCATTTGTGCCATAGTAAAATCATCATCCTTTTTACCATCAAATTGGAATGCGGTATGTTGTGTTTAGATTAGAGCCCATTGTTTTAACACATTGGCAAATTGGCTTTCACTTTACTACATCGCTTTGATTGTTTTGATTTTACTTATCTCTATGTAGAATCAATGTTTACTTCTAATTCACGCTTATGCGATTTGTTTGTTCTTTTATCAATCTAACCTCTTCTCCTATCGCGTGTAACGCGTTAGGATTGTTTCCATTTGGTTAAAAACGGAAGGTGCACCTATTCTTTCACACCACCTCTCTTCCTATCATATGTGACGCGATAGAAATTTTTCCATTCGGTTAAAAATGACAGGTGCATTTGTTCATTCACACTACCTTTCCTCCTATCGTGTGTGACACGTTAGGATTGTTTCCATTCAGTTAAAAATGGCAAGTGCGCCTGTTCGTTTACACCACCTCTCCTCCTATTGCGTGTGATGCGTTAGGATTGTTTCCATTCGGTTAAAAACGGCAGGTGAGCCTGTTCGTTCACACCACCTCTCCTCCTATCGCGTGCAATGCGTTAGGATTGTTTCCATTCGGTTAAAAATGACAGGTGCGCCTGTTCATTCACACCACCTCTCATCCTATCACGTGCGACGCGTTAGGATTGTTTCCATTTGGTTAAAAATGGTGAGACGCGTTAGGATTGTTTCCATTTGGTTAAAAACAGCAGGTGCGCTTGTTCGTTCACACCATCTTTACTCCTCTCCCGTGCGCCGCGTTAGGATTGTTTACTCCGGTTAAAAACAGCAAGTACGCCTGTTTGTTCACACCACTTTTCCTCCTTTCGCGTGCAACACGTTAGGATTGTCTACCTCAGTTAAAAACAACTGGTGCGCCTCACACCACTCCTTCTCCTCTCATGTGCAATGCGTTAGGATTGTTTGTTTCGATTAAAAACATCAAGTGTGCATGTTTCTTCAAACCACCCTTCCTCCTATCGCGTGAGACACATTAGGATCTCGGTTGAGACCTCGGGTGCGCTCGATGGTTATGTCGCCCTTCACTCTTCCTACGCGAGGCATAGTTAGGTCTGCATTTTCTTACATCTTTTCTGCGTGAGATGTAGGCTGATTTGTGCTTTCTTTATCCTTTTCACGTGAGACATGTCTTTTTATTCACTTCTTTTCGTGTGAGACACGGCGGGACTTGTTTTGATTTGATTTACGTTTTCATTTAAACGTTGCTTTCTTGTTTAGATTGTAGTGTTGTTTCATTGCTTTATTTGCATTCAAGTGTTTCTTTGCATTGTTTCATTGGTGTTTCATTGTATGATCATAAGTTATTTGTTGTATTTCGTTTGCACTTTGCCCTCGAGTTCAATCTTTACATTTATGTCTTGATTTCTTGCCCAAGCCTTGCGGCCTCGTCAAATGGGTCGTTTTCGGGCTTTGACATTCACTCACATCACTTTATGACTTCGAGTTCTGTCAAAGAGGGGCAATTGTAGACACCCCATTTTTGACCGCCCGTGAGGCTCGAGCATTTTTCCCGGTACACTCGATGATGAAAGTGGTGTTGTGCGTGGTTCAACGTCTCAATGAAGGGGCTATGTTTAAGCTCCGAAACAATCCCAAACCTTCCATATTCCCACTGATTATACCCAAGAAATCCATTTTTACACATTGTACTACCCTATGCTGTGTCTAAAGTAGGAAAATAGGGGAACACATTGAGGCCCGGTTGCGCCTCATTGAGGGCCAGCCGTGGCTATTGAAGACCGGCCGTGCCTTAGTAGCGAGAAACACTGTTCTAGGCAAGAGCTCGCCATCTATCCATTTTTGATGATATTTATGACCCTCTTGCTCAAATTCTATAAAAATGAAGTTGTATCTCTGTTTTGAGAGTTGAAAAATTGCTAAAAAGCCTCTACACCTTCTTGAGAGCTCCTTCTTCTCCTTCTTCTTGTGCAAGCAACCCTTTGAGCAAGCCTATCACCTTGAACCTATATCCATACATCATATACACCTTCACACCTTAGCCTAGGAACCTTGGTTGAGCATCGAACACCATAATTCAAGCTTGAGAGTGTGTTGGGACTTGGTTTGATTCATAAACAAAAGCTCACTTCTTTGAGACGTATAAGCTTGTCATCCTCTCTTTTACTTCTTGTTCTATCTATTGCTATCTAGTTCTTGTAGTTTTGGGTTGTTTTGATTCTCTTCCAAGTGTTTAAGTTTGGGTTTGGAGAGCTACGAAAAGGGTAAAGAGAGTTAACACTCTTTTTTACACCTTTACCTATAGCTCAAACCCTTGCTTTTACACCATTTCCTTTGCTTTCTAAATTATTTTTTAGATTTTAAAAAAGGCTAAAAATCATGCTTTGAGGTTTCAAAAGTTGAGGGGTTAGCCACCCCGCCTTGTTCTTGCTTACTAGCCTTGTTTTCTCTCTTTGTTGTTTAGCTTTTAAGGCTCTTTTCATGTACTTTGAGCCACTATTTTTCACCCATTAAGGGTAGTTTTAGGGCTGTTCTAGGTTGTTTAAATAGTTTATGCTTTGATTAGCTTGATTGTTGTCTCATAAGTTTGCATACATAGCTTGTTGTATATTATTATAAGCTTTTCCTTGTCTAACTTCCACGTTTAAAAACCTCATTTTAATAAATAACCTTGTTGTTCATTTATTTCATTTGAGAGTTATTTCAATCGGTTGACAGTTATTTAAAACGTGAACTAGCGATTTATGCTTAATGGCTTAATCTCTATGAAGGTTCATTGTCAACGACGTAGTCTCGTTTTCATCTTGAGAATCACCTCCCATTTGACATTTTTCTCACTTAGTGGACGTAACAATCATCTCGGACTTAATGGATTAAAGGATGGCAAAGACTAATGAATTTGGCTTAAAATGAACCAACCCACATAAAGAAAATGAGTTATATTGCTTGGGTTCGGCCGGACGTTATGCTGAATCTATTGTGTCAAGGGTTGTTTTACATCAATTCATGATGTTTTGATGAACCTTGAAGCGTCTCTACCTCTCTCTTTGAGTTCACTTTATCATAGGAGGGAGGGGTGGTTGTAGTTCTTTTCATTTATTGATTTTTGTCCAAATTTTATCTGAAATCATCAAGCAATCAACTTGCTCATTGATGGTTTTGGAAACGATTCCAACCTTCTCTCGAGGCTTTCCCATGACATAGCTTGTTGTATATTATTGGTCTTGTTAATTATTAGTGTTGCAATTATCATTATTGTTTATTTGTAATTGTTATAGCTAATTAACTTAGATAGCTAGTTTACTTCTCATGATTATCCTTGTTGTAATAGACTAGTCAGCTAGTTAATTCTGTGTTTATTTATTCATTTGATTTTGTAATAGTTAGTTTAATTTGGACTTTCGAACTTTGATTCGCACCCTCTTGCATAAGGGCAAATGTGTAATAAGTTATATGTCTTCCAACCCCACGTCTTTCTCCCTTTTACTTACTTGCTTACAATTGTATAGGAACATCATTTTTCAAATTAGCATTTATATACGTTGCATCCATTGTCTTGCATGCATCCAAGGTTCGGCTTATCATACTAACCCAATATCAATGTTTAAATTCATTGCTTGACTATGTGCTTTATTGCATGTCTTGAATAAAATCATATGTCATGCTCATAGCCGAGCCTACAAATTATATAATGTATGCGTTGCATTAGTCATATTGCATCAATTAGGAACATGCACTTTTTCTAATTATTTTGTTTTGTTTTGGCTTGGAGTACTAGATGAGCAATTTTGAGTTTTAGCACATCGCATGAGTGTGGGTGTTACCATGTCAAAGCATACTTCCATGAGGCTAATTGTTTAAATGATATAACTGTTTGAATGCCTGTGGATGAATGCTAGTTGCTTGAATTGGGATAGTTTGATTAATGTCTATTTTAAGCCCACTTCTTCAAGTGGCAAATTCACAAAACAATTTCAAATAAAACACGAAATCAAATGTTCCAATTCTTGCAAATTAGTCTATATTTGTGTGTGCATCACATAGTACAAAATAACTAATAATCGGAACAAGAGCATATAATGTAAATAAAAATCACATCATGATTAGTAGAGGCCGATCTTTGATCGGGTGAGTGGGGTGCTCAATTCATGACATTCCCCTTTCGTACCTAAGTTCCCGAGCCGAGATATTTTGGTGATGACGGACTAATGGCCTTTGGCACAAGTCTTGGGTTTCCTAAATTTTTCAAAAATATTTAGGTGGTAACTCTGAAATCTGGCAAAGCAGTCCATTTTTGGCATTTGATTCAAACATCGATTTTCCAAAAGAATTGTCAGATTTGGACTCTTTTTTGTGTTTTCACTATTTCATATTGCACTTGTGAAATCAGATTCAAAACCACGGAAGTCTAAACTGTAGGGCTATTCGTCTTCCAAAAGGAGCACGAAAAGCAAGCTACAACAAGTCTTGCATATCAACAAATAGATTTGAATACTTCTTACGGACTTCCGCTTCACGCTCCCAAGTCGCCTCCTTAACCCCATGGTGTTGTCACAACACCTTAACCAGGGGGATAGTCTTGCCCTTTAAGACTTGATCCCGAGAATCTAATACTCGAACAAGTCTCTCTTCATATAAGACATCCTCATCTACCTCCAACTCGGTTTAATCCAGCACGTGTGAAAGATCGAGCTCATATTTCCAAAGCATACAGATATGAAACACCTCATTAACTCCAAAAAGTTAGGACAGCAAAGCCGAACAATAAGCTACCTCCTCAATTCGCTCTAGAATCTCAAAAGGCCCAATAAACCTAGGAGACAACTTCCTGCTCTTCCTATATCTCATTAAACGTCTCCTAGGCTATATTTTCAAAACACGTGATCCCTTACCTCAAAAGACAAGGGCCTCATTCTACGGTCAACACAACTCTTCTAGTGATTGTAAGCCAAAAAAAACCTCTTATGAATAAGTGCAACTTTCTCCGTTTTTCCCAAACTAATTTCGGACCAATATAGGTGCATTACCCACCTCGGTCCAACACATAAGAGATCTACACGGTCGGTCATACAAGGCCTCAAAAAGTGTCATACCAATACTCGCCTAAAAACTATTATTATAGGCAAACTCCTTGAAAGTAAATGTCTCTCCCACGATCCTTTAAAATCGAGAACGCAAGCCCGAAGCACGTTCTAAAATCTGAATGGTGTATTCGGACTACCTGTCGATTTGAGGATGATAGGCGATACTAAAAGTCAACTTGGTGCCCAAGGCACCCTGTAGGCTCTGTCACAATTGTGCCGTAAAATGTAGATCTATATTTGAAACAATAGTCACTGGAACCCCATGGAGTTGCACTATATCTCTAACATAGAGGTCGGTAAGGTAGTCTACTGAGTCACTCTTGCATATACATATGAAGTGTGGAGTTTGGTTAATCGATCAACTACTATCCATATGACATCATTACCCCGTTGAGTCCTTGGAAGACCTACAACAAAATCCATCGTGACATGCTCCCACTTCCACTCGACTATAGGTAAGGGTTGCAACAAACTCGCAGATCGCTGATGCTCGACCTTCATTTGTGGCATGTAAGGTACCTCGAAACAAATAAGGTTATGTCTCTTTTTATCCCTCTCTACCAAAACTGGCACTGAGGTCGTGATACATCTTCACGCCTCTCGGTTGTATCGCAAAGCGTGAATGGTGGAACTCTTGGAGTACCTCTTCCCTATAAGATTCTAGCACATAAAGTTGGTCTAGATATCTCAGACTCGAGTCAGAATAAACATTCAAGCCATTCTCTACCTTCCCACTAGATATTTTTTCCCTGAATAGACTCTACTTTAGGATTACACTGTTGTGCCTCTACGACCCAGCTAATTAAGGTAGGTTGTGCAATTGCGGTAAATAAGTTGGCCAACTCAACAGATTCACCTAGGCGCAAGTCAAACTTGCCAATAGTGCCCAACATTTTCTACTCCTGGATGGCAATGCTAGCTATACTACTTACGAACTTCCTACTCAAAGTATCGACTATTACATTGGTTTTCCCGGATGATAATGCAACTCAAAATTATAATCTTCCATGAACTCTATGTATATCCTCTACCTCAAATTTCAGTCTTTTTATGAAAACAAATACTTCAAACTCTTGTGATTGGAAAACACCTCAAATCTTTCCTCGTAAAGGTAATGCCACCATATTTTCAAGGTAAAAATCACCGCTGCTAACTCTATGTTGTGAGTAAGATAGTTTCTCTGAGGTACCAGTGCTTCCACTAGCTGCAGAGGTTGAGGAGCCTATGGTTGACGAGACTGACAGGACGGTGTAGACACCCCATTTTTGACCGTCCTCAAGACTTGGACGTCACCGCTTGAACACCTGGTGATCATCCATGTTTGTGTTTGTCTTGAGTTCCCAGAGGTCTCGGCTATGCGCCTTGCCTCAGGATCTCTTGACTTGACTGTTTTATGTCTGGTTTTGCACCAAACACTTGTGTTTTGCCTTGGAGGGGCAGAGAATGGCTTGTGGGCCATCCCCACACTCCACCGACCATGGCTTGAGGCCACCGGCTGTGTTTTATTGCCATCGGCCAAATGTTTGGCCGGCCGGCACTCTAGATGGTCGACCGGCCATCTTTTTTTGGTCAAATTGCATTTTTGGCCGGCCGACTACTGTGCATCTGCTTTGCAGATATTTGTATGCTAGCTAGCATACACTTTGCTCCCCTCCATACACGTGTATGGAGGGATCTCCCTCTTGTTAGCTTGCCTTGGAAGCTTTACAAGATTGAGTCTTCTATAAGAGGAGGCCTCTTCTCCCTCTTTTAGGTTAGAAAGCATTTTCAAGAGAGCTCTGGTTTTAGGGTTTGAGTTGTGTATCTATCCTATATCTATACCTCCCTCTCTTTTGTGTTTAGTGTGTGTTTTGTCTTACTTTTGTGCACAAACACCCACCATCACACCTTCCTTTAGCTACTGAGGTACTAAGAGGTTGTTCTTGAAGTTTTGAAGCTGGTTTGGACCTAAGGAGGCTGCTGGTCCACCATTTTTGAAGAGGGTCTACAAGGGTAACATTCTTACCCCTTTATTCCCCATTTTTGCATAGCTTTTTTACCTATCTTGCAACTATTTTTAGACTTTGTGTATAACATATAAAAGTCTTTTTTTTCATTGCTCTAAATAGTTGTTTAAGAGTATTTTGTGGTTTGAGGTTGTTTGTCCCCTCTTAAGCCTTGTTAGGCTCCATTTTTGTGCATTTTTGGTGAACTCTGGGACCATTGTGTTTGGGCCTCCTCACCATTGAAATCTTGAGGGATTTTAGTGGTGAGGATGGTGCCTTGAGGTCCCAAGAAGGAGAGGGCCACCCCCTCTCCTTGTTGTCCTTGAAAAGGGCCATTTTAGCCTCTGGAGAGAGCATCTTGTTTAAGTGTATGTTGGCCATGCCTTAACTGATTTTTGTGCTTATTATGTCATAATATAGCTCTGTTTTTAGTTAGTTTAGGCACACCATGCATGCCTTGCATACATGTCTTGTAATGCCCTCATTTAGCCTTAACATGTCTTATGCTTTGAGCCCCCTTGTTCTAGCATGTTTTTGGCCAAGCTTTGTGAAGCTTCCATGCTTGTTTTGGTATGCTTGAAGTTTGTTTTGGGTTGCTTTGGTCGACCATGGCATGCTTTGTATAGCTACCTTACATTTTGGCTTGTTAGCCTTAAATGATGGACCATGTTTATATGCATGCTTGTATGTGTATTTGGCTCCACTTCCTTAGCTTTTGGCCATTGTTTTGGGCTTAGTATAGAGCTGTCCAATTAGTGTAAGTTCCTCCTTTGCATATTTTCGCATGCTCTCATTGTATGTTGTTACACATTTGTGTGTTGTTGCATGATTGAAGTTGCATGATTGAACGAAGTCACATGTTTGCTTACATGCTTGAACACCCACATTGTGTCTTGCATACTTGTTGGTTGCATTGCTTCATGCCTTGCATGCCTTGCATGATCATTGTATGCCTTATATGCTTCTTTGCATTTCCATGATTGCATGCTAGCTCACATGCCTAGGTTGCATCACATTGGCACGCATGCTTAACCTCTTGAATTGATTGTGATAGAGGTTGAGCCCCATTATTTGTTTATGTGCATTTCACTCCACATTGAAAATGCACAACTTGGTTCCTTGGGCCATCACGCATTGAAATGCGCGATTGGTGGTCCGAGAATCGAGGCCCATCCCCCTTTGAGTCATGAATATGATAAGGAGTGTGGTTGGTGCATACATTGCTTGAAATGCATTGCCATGCTATGTTTTGCCCTCTGTTGCTGTCAAAAACAGATTTTGCAGGAAGCTTTGGCCGGCCAGCCATCTTCAGTGCCAACCGGCCATCCATCAGTGGCCGGTGACCATTCACCTTGGCCGGTGGCCATTCCTCCTAGCCGGTGGTGTTCCACAGTGTGCAAAGAACATGTCCTGGGACTTGTGCAGTCTTCAGAGAAAGATAACAGTCAAAGCAGAGGCATCTTGTGCATGGTAGTGGCTTTCGAGCGGAGCCGAGCGCGCATTGCATTGGGCCCTCTTCCCGAGGCTGTTTACTGTTTTAATTAGCATAGTTAATTTGCTTAACTAGTTAATTGTCTATAATATTTAATTAGCTTGTAGGTTAATTAATTGTATTATTCTTTCGGTCCCTCCGAGCGAGGGCAAATTTGTAATAAGTGTGGGTGCATGTGTGCATGTCTTCCAACCCCCACTTCTTTCTCCCTTTTACTTACCTGCTTTTGATGGTTAGTATTAGGGCATATTTACTTTAGCATACCTTATGCTATGCATGCGTGCATCATTCATCAGTATTGCATGCACCGGGCTCGGCGCATCATACTAACTGCATAGTATTTCAAATCTAACTTGAATACATGCTATCTGTGCATTCCACATGCCATCCTAGGATTAGCCGAGCCTATTCTAGTGACATTTTGTATGTGTGCATTAGCCACTTAACATGGACTTGGATCATGCATGATTACTAACATGTTCTCTGTTTTGGCTCGGAGTACGATGTACGTATTTATGCTTTCGCATCTCACATGAGTGTGAATGTTAACGTGCTTACCATGCGGCTAGATGCTTATTTGATTAAACTATCTGAATGCCTGTGGGTGAAGGTTGGATTGTTTGAGTTAGGACAACTCGTTGAAATCCGTGTTTTAGCCTACTTGCGAGTAGCAAATCTCAAAGCGTTTTCCAAACAAACAGATATGCAATGCTTCATTCCAAATTAGGCGATCTAGTCTATACTTGTTTGCTGTGCGCATAACATAGTAATTCTAGACTAATAACCGGAATAAGAACGCGTAATGTTTTCAAAATCGGATATCATGGTTAGTAGAGGCCGATCTTCGGATCGGGCGAGAGGGGGTGCTCATAGCTGACCTTCCCCAATCGTACCCAAGTTCCCGAGCTGAGGCAACTTTGGTAATGACGGACACGTAGCCTTAGGCAAACGAGTCAGGGTTTCCTAAATTCCCCCATTAAAAAATATTTAGGTGGCGACTCTGTATCAGGCAAAGCAGTCCATGTTTGGCACTTCTTTCTAAAAATCTGTTTTCTTAAAACGATTTGCTGGATTTGGACTCTTTGGTTCAGATTAAGAACCGACACAAATTGAGTCCGAGCTGTGGGGTGAGGCCCTTACGCGGGGCGCGTCCACAGACGGCAAAGGACATTGCTGTTGATATTGCTATAGAGGAGATCTACCCTCTGGGGCCTGAGCTCGAGTTATTACCGTTAGGGGTGAGGCCTTTCGACCCGGTTACCTACCATCTACGCACGCATGCGATGGCCCCTAAAGGCATGCTGGGCTTTGAGGACTTTGCCTAGGGCGCACCCGAGGACTTTCTTTTGAGGGAGCGTGCCTCTCATCTCTCCCACGATGCTACTAAGGTAAGAAATTTTTCTCATTTGTATACATTTTGCTTGCTTCGATATTTCATTACAGTTTTTCATTTGCCATATACTTATCAAATTCCTCTTTCCCCAGTAGAGTCGCCATAAACTATAGCTTGCTTTTCATGCTCCTCGGAGGGGTTTAGTCTCCTTGGATACGATAGCCTTATAGTTCAAACTCTTGTGGTTCTGAATCTGATTTAACAAGTACAATGTGAAATAGGTTAAACAAATGAGAGTCCAAATCTGGAAAATCTTAGAAAATCCATTTATCATCAAAGATGCCAGAAATGGACTGCATTGTCAGATTTCAAAGTTGCCACCTAAATATTTTTGGGAAATTTAGGAAATCCATGACTTATGCCAAAGGCCACTTGTCCGTTATAACCAAAGTGTCTCAGCTCGGGAACTTAGGTATGAGAGGTGAAGGTCATGAATTGACCACCCTACTCACCTGATCAAAGATCGGCCTCTACTAATCATAATGTGATTTTTATGTACAGTATATGCTCTTGTTCTGATTTTTATGCTAACTTACTATGTGAGTCACACAAGTATAGACCACGTCACCCACTTTGGAATGCTTTGATTTCATGTTTGTTTTGAAAAGAGTTTTGAATGTGCTGCTTGAAAAAGGCGAGCTCGTATGTACATTACTCAAAATCATCCTAATTTAAGCGAAATAGACTTCATCCATCGGCATTCAAACTGGTATATCAAATAAGAACTTAGTCTCATGGTGACATGCTTGATATGACATCATAAACACGCATGCAATATGCTCAAGCAAAGAATGCTCACCTAATACTCAACCGAGGCAAGCCAAAATAGAAGAAAATAATTAGAAAAATGCATGCTCTAATATGCAAATGACTAATGCAACAAATACAAAATGCAACTATTGGATTCGGCTTCTTAACATGACATATGGATCAACTCAAAGCATGCGGTAGCTCATGTATTCAAGAAAGAAATAATCAATGTTTTATCAAGTATGATGAGCCAAATCCTAATGCATGCAAAAACGGGTGCAGGTTATAGTAATGATATGAAATCAAAATATGACACTATATGTAATCATTGTAAGCAAGTAAATAAAATGGAGAAAAAAAATAGAGATCGGGAGGCATACACAATATTATAAGTGTGCCCTCATACAAGAGGGTTCGAATGAATGTCCTAATTAACTAATTATTACAACACCAAATAAACTGAATAAACTAAATTAACTAATTATTACAAATTCGTATTAAGCTAACTAAGTAATTTACAACATACTAATTATTAAAGCACTAAATTAATAGAATGGGAGGCGAGGAGCCATAAGCGCGCAACCGAGAACATCCTCCTAGAAACCTCTCTGTTTGCTGCTAGATTCTGTTATGTTTGCAGTCAAAAAATAATTCTATTTTGGACTTAGTGTAGACACCCCATTTTTGACCGACCTTAAGACTCGGACGTCATCGATTGAGCGCTCAGTGATTGCGCATGTTGTGCTCGTTATGAGGTTACGGAGTCTCGGCTGAGAGCCTTACCTCCGGACTTCGAGACTCTTTTATGCTTTGCCTCGGTTTGCGAACCAGGTTCTGTTTTCTCTTCCCGAAGGGAGGGAGAGGTCTCGTAGACCATCTCTCAGTGGCCGTAGACCACTGTTCCCGTTTGGAGACCAGTTTTCAATTTTCGGAGTCGTCGGTCGTGCGCCTCGGTTCGGGACCGCCTAACTTTCTCCGTTTGCTCCGGTTTTTGGCACACACCTTGTTTCCTCTATCTAGAGGGACACTGTGGCCTGGGAGACCACCTTCGTGGTCGCACGCCGCTTTCGATGCTTAACAGTCAGTTTTCGAGGTACCCGGCTGCCCGTTTTGGCCCCCGAACCCTCGTTTTGCATCCGTCTTGGTTCATTTTTGGCTTGGACCCTATTTTCATTGTTTGGGAGGTGGTACAAGGGTGGGAGACCACCTTTTCTCTTAGAGACCACCTTTTCTCCCGCCGACCATTTTTCTTGTCAGGAAGCTGGTCTCCTTGGTTTTTGAGCCACTTTTGCAGGTCTCCCACCATACCAGAAGCTTGAATTCAATGTGGAGACCACCAATTGGGGCTGCCGACCACCATTCATCAACTTGGACCTTTTGAACTGGTCGGCCGACCAGGGGAAGTGGTCGGCCGACCACCTGAACTGGTCGGCCTACCTCCCTCAGTTCTGTCTCTGTGAGTTGTTGCCAACTGTGCCAGCTGGAAGCCACAAACTGTATCCTCCATACACGTGTATGGAGGATCTTTGGCCTTGGTTTTTAGCTTCTTTGAGTAGCTAAAGCCTTGAATCTCTATAAAGGAGGGCCTCCCCCTCCCTTGTGAAGGTTCGGAATTTCCCTCAGGCATACACATATACCTCCCTCTCTATATCTCTATTTTGGTCTCAAAAGTTCTAAGTTATTGCCCCTTTGCACACTACCTCTTAGCCTAACACCTCCAACACCAACCTAAGCTTCTTGGAGCGTCTTGAGAGGTCCTAAGGAGCTGCATTTTTGGTCCATAAGCTACTGGAGTTGCTGAGCTACAAGGGTAACACCCTATTCCCTCTTTTCAGCTTTATTTTACTCCATCTTTTAGCCATACTTGCAAGCATTTTTGAGCTTTGGTGTAAACTAAAAAAAGTCTTATTTTGAGGTCCTTAACATGTTTGTTTAAGATCATTTTTCTGTTGGGGGTCTTCTACCCCCTTGCATGCTTCATTCCACCTTGTTTTGAGCCATGCATTAAGGCCTTTGTTTTGAGCTTTGTTTGCCCTTTTTACCACTGAAATCCAGCAGATTTTTAGTGGTTATTATGTGTTTTTGAGTGCCAAAACCAGAGAGGGGTGACCCTCTCTCTCCTTGTTTTGTTTTCTAGCATTTTTGGCCTTACAAAGGAGCCCTTATTTTCATGCTTCCAAGCCATGTTTCAGGCCATTTTTGGTGAGTTTTAGGACCTGCATAGCCTCTTTCCAGAGCTTTTTTTGCCATATTGGGTGTCCATCTTGCATGTGTAGAATAACCCTCTTCATAGCATATCAAAGGCGCATGCCATTCTTGCATGCATTGACCATGTTTCAGTGGGTTTTTGGGCTTTATTTGGCATGTCATACCTCTGTCTTATGCTGATTTAGTGGCCTCTTGAATGCTTCACATGCTTGTAGTGTAAATCCTCTTCACTAGCTTGCATTGCATGCTATTTTGGCCTTTGATTCTAGCACTTTTTGGCCATGTTCTAAACTGATTTTGTGAATGTTTTGGACTGCCTTAGCTCTGTTTTTAGGCCTCATGGTTGAATGATGTTTGCTATGCATGGTTGTAGTTCAATACCCTCGCCTAGCTTTGAGTTTTGAAGCCTATTGCATGCGTATTTTGAGGTGTTTCCATGTTTTGGCATCATTGTGAATCATATTTCAGAGCTTATGTGTATGCCATATTCCCATGTTTCCACTCTTTGAATGTGTTTGAGAGTTATGCATGAATACCTCATTTTTGGACCATTGCATGAGCTTCATTTCCATGCTTTGCGAGCCATCATTTTAGTCCATATTTGCTACTATTTTGGCCTGCATAGGGACTGTTTGGGGCTGGTTTGGCCATTCGAGTATAGCTTTGCATGCCTATAGTGTAATCCACTTCACTAGTTTCGGTATCCGGGCCATCTAGCATGCATTATGTGAGGTGTTTACATGATTCGGGTCCATCTTACATGTCATTTTAGAGCTGGAAAATGTGTGATTGTATGCCATATTTCATCCCTTGCCATGCTTTGGTAGAGTTGCATTTGGTGCCTTAGGTTTGGTCCCTTGCATTTGTGCATGTTTGCATGTGTTTATGTTGCCTAATTTCATCATGTTTGGCCACTGATTTGAGTGTGGCTCAGGCCCATTCATTTTAGTTTAAGTCCATCTTGCATTGTGCATGCCATGTCCATGTTGTCGCATGCTTGATCATCGCATTGTGTATGCCTTGATTATGCCTTTATGTATGTCTATCGTCATCTGTGCGTTGTGTATGCCATATAGCGTCATGTGCATTGAGTATGCCATTCGTAGTTCATAGCATTGCGTATGCTAGTTGCACCTTTGCATGTCATTCCTTGCATGTTTGCATGTCTTAGTTGCATTTCGTTTAGGATTGCATGCTAGTTGTTGCATCGTGTTTGCATGCCATGCCATTCTAGTTGTTGCATAGTGTTTGGAGTAGGGTTTAGTCCAAACACGGGAAACGAGGGACGTTTCGTACTCAAAGTGACGAAACGTGCTTCAATTCCCGATCGCCCTCACTCTTGATTATCCATGATGGAGTTTAGGCCTTATTGTGTTCATTTGTGCATCCATTTCACATTAAGTCATGCAATTCGACTCCTCGGCCATCATGCATCGAGATGCGTGATTGGTAGCATGAGGATCGAGGACTACACTCCCTAGAGCTTATGCAATGACGGGGAAAGCGGTCGTACACACATATGTTGAAAATACTTTGCCATGCCCTTTCTTGCTCTCTGTTGCAGCAAACCGGAAACCAGCAGCAAAAACTGGTCGGTAGTATCCCTACAGCATGGTGGAGTTTCAGCCTTCTGGAGCTTTGTATAGTGTTCTGGGACCAGTTGCAAACAGAGGCAAATCGGGGCATCGTGATGGATTTCCCGACAAGGCGACTTGAGCATGCATGTATTCCTTATCATTCAAGACCGAGCTGAGGCAATCCATTTCATATGTTTTGCATGCTAGCTTATTTATTTTAGTTAATTTGTTAATTAATTAGGGTTGTGTAATAATTGGCTGTAATTCGTTATTCATTCGGTTGTGTATTATTTATTCGGACCCTCCAAGGAGGGTAATGTTGTAATAAGTGTGCGTGCGTGTGATGTATGTCTTCTAACCCCATGTCTTTCTCCCTTTTATTTTCCAGCTTATGATGGTTAGTTTTAGGGCATGTTTCAATTAGCATCTATATGTTCGCATGTTTGCATTCATTCATCTGTATTGCATGCACCGGGCTCGGAGCATCATGCTAACTACATTGTATTTCAATTCTAGGTTGAATACATGTTACCTGTAGCATCTCATATGCCATCTTAGAATAGCCGAGCCCATCTTAGTTGCATTTCTGCATGTGTTGCATTAGGCATTCTTAGCATAGTTAGGATTCATGCACGATTTCTAATTAGCTTCTTTCTTTGGCTCGGAGTACTCGGTAAGTGTTTATGCTTTAGCATCCTTGCATGTGTATGTGTGACTGCCATGATAGCATGCTTACCATGAGGTTATGTGCTTATGTGATATAGATGCCTGAATGCTTGTGGGTAAAGGTTGGGTTGCTTGAGTTGGAATAATTCGTCGAAACCCGTGTTTTAGCCTACTTGCGAGTAGCAAACTTCAATCCATTTTCAAAATAAATGGATATGCGATATTTTGTTCCAACTTAGGCAATCCAGTCTATACTTGTATGTCGTGCGCATCACATAGTAATTCTAGGCTAATAAACCGGAATAAGAGCACATGTGTTTTAAAAAAACAAGATATCATGCTTAGTAGTGGCCGATCTTTGATCGGGTGAGCGGGGGTGCTCATGAAATGATCTTCCCCAATCGTACCCAAGTTCCCGAGCCGAGGCAACTTTGGTGATGACGGACACGTGGCCTTAGGCATGAGTCAGGGTTTCCTAAATTCTCCCAAAATAAAATATTTAGGTGGCGACTCTGTATCTGGCAAAGCAGTCCATGTTTGGCACTTCTTTCTAAAATCAGTTTTTCAAAACAATTTGCCGGATTTGGACTCTTTAGTGATTTATCGATCTTGCATTGCACTTTCCGAGATTAGATTCAAAACCGTGACATTGAGTCCGAACTGTAGTAAGCCCAATGAACAAAACGGGATTTTCCTGGGACGTTCGGGCGCGTCTACACCTAGGTTCTGCTTTATTCTATCACAAAAATGCCACCACCTGTACAAAAAATGGTGGTCGATCGGCCTTGAAAAGTGGTCGGCCGGACAGAGTAGTGGTCGGCCGGCCCCTGTTTTTGGGAATTACCCTGCTGCAACAGATCTGATACAGAGCAAAACAGAGTTTTTTCAGGAGACATTTATCCTCTCTGCCCTTCCCTATCATGAAGATGATTAAGGGAGGAGTAGCTTCGATCCATAAATCATCAATTGTTGCAAGTTTGTTGTGATGATCTGTGAACTGAAAAGACAAAGACTCAATAAAAGGAAATGAAAAACCGACAACACCTCATCTCTATTATGGAGTTACCTCAAGGGAAGGGGTAGACATTGCTTCTTGAATCACTAAACATCACTACAATGTATGTAATGATTTAAGAGTCAATAGGTTTAATATAATGTCCAATTGAACCCGACTCAATTTTGTTACCTTTTTTTTTACCACTTTTACCCCAATTTTATTAGCCTTTTTTACATTACCTTGTCATTTTCTTATCTTTTCTTCATTTTTGTCCAATAGTGATAAATACGTCCACTAAGTGCAAAAAAAGTGATAAAGAGAAGTGTCAAACAAGAAGTTGTGCTTAGCATGAGAGAGATGTAATGCCTTGGTAATGAACTTCAAAGAGATTAAACCATTAAGCATGGAAAATTTCTTTCTTATGCCTTGAACAACGACCTAGTGTTTGAGACAACTCTTAATCAATGAAAACAAAGAAAGAAGAGAGGTTGCAGAGGTGATTATGACAAGTGTGAATATTTACATGAAAAATGTGTAAAAGAAAGCTATCAACTCAAATAGATTGGTGTCTATAGCTTAAACAACCAAATCTATGAGGACTTACAACAATACAACATAGTACTCAAAGCATAAACTAAATAAACACATGAACAAAGCTAGGAAGCAAGCCTAAGGAAGGGTGGCTAACCTCTCTACTTTTTGGACTTTTAAATCACATATTTTAACCTCTAAAAATTCTGAAAAACAGTAGCTAAAAGAAAAGAAACAAATGGGAAGAATAAGGATATAAGCTATGGGATAAGGTTCAAGAAAGGGTGGTTAACCCCTCCACCTTTGGTAGCTTTTACATCACAAGTTTCAGCACTTAAAACTAGTCCAAAATAGTGCATAAACAACAAGAAAAAGAAAAGAAAAAAATAGTGTAAACAAGGCAAAAGATGGCAAAGGTTATACTTCTTAAGAGAAGATACTTTTGGTTAAGCAAACCACAAGGTGAACACTCTCAAGAGCTAAAATTTAGGGTCAAGAATCTTAGCAAGAGGCCTCAAGTTTTTGGTTTAGGAAATGTATAGATAGTGTATGTATTTTGCAAGAGAGAGAGATAGTGTGTTGAACAAGTTTTAGTGCTTGGGAAAATTTTCTAACCCCAAACCATGAAGGGTGGTCATGTATTTATAGAAAAACACTACCTCACGTCAGAAATGTCTGTATTAAGCTAGCTGGTACAAGGCATGGACATGGGGACAATTGGCAGCAGAAAATATTTGTTGGCCGCTAGACATGATCGGCCAGCCATGAAGGTTGACGGCCAGCCAACCAAAAATGGCATGCCGACCACTTGTTGGCCAGTAGGTCTCTGGTTTGTCAAGCTAGAAAAAATTGACTTGAAAATCGAAGCCTTTTGCTGAAGAAATTGAACGATTTGCACAGCGTAATAATTCATCATCGAGCGTTTAACGTGAGGCACCCAAGTCTTAAGGGCGGTCAAAATGGGATGTCTACAATGTGTTTTCAACTCCCGTGAACCATATGCTACCACTTTCCCCTCTTGCATTAATACACAACCCAAACCTTCATGAAACGCATCATAATAAACTAAATAACCCAAACCTCTTTCCGGAATAATCAAATTGGAGCAACGGTGAGTCTAAACATAAGCTCTTGAAATGATTTTTCGCTAGTCTCACTCCACACGAATTTGATTCCCTTCCTTGTCAATCTAGTCAATGGTGAGGCCAATCTAGAGAAATCCTACACAAAACGTCGATAATACCCGGCTAAGCCCAAGAAACTTTGAATCTTAAAGGCGTTCTTAGGTTGTTCGCAATCTTGCACTGCGTCTATCTTAGATGAATCCACGATCACCTCTTCCCTGGACACCACATGGCCTAAAAACTTAACTTCGTTGAGCCAAAACTTACACTTCCCAAACTTAGCATATAACCGATGTGGTCTAAGAAACTCAAGTACAACCCGCAAGTGTTCTTTATGTTCCTCATCGGAGGGTGAGTAGACTAAGATGTCATCAACGAAGACAACCACAAATCAATCTAAGAACTCATGATAGACTCAATTCATCAAGTCCATAAATGAAGTCAGCCCATTGATCAACCCAAAAGGCATTACTAAGAACTCGTAGTGGCTATACCGCGTACAGAATACCATTTCTGAATATCCTCTTCTTTTACCCTCAACTGGTGATAACCCGATCTCAAATCAATCTTAGAAAAACAATGGAACCCCTTCAATTGGTCAAACAGGTTATCTATTCGCAGCAATAGGTACTTGTTCTTGACAGTTACCCGGTTTAACTTCCGGTAATCGATGCACAATCGTAACGTGCCATCTTTCTTCTTAGCAAGCAAAGCCGGTGCTCCCCAAGGTGAAATACTAAGGAAAATAAAGCCCTTATCTAACAAATCCTGAAGTTGCACCTTCAACTCACACAACTTGGCGAGTGTGAACCTATAGGGTGTTATGGAGATTAAAGCCATGCTTAGTGCTAAGTCAATTGAAAACTCAATCTCTCTATGTGGTGGCAACTCTATGAGATCCTCCAGAAAGACATCCAAATACTTTCAAACTACCCTCGGCAATTTATCCTGAATCATACTACTCTCATCCGCTACTGAGATGGCAAAAAGAAAACTCAACTTTTCTCGACCCTTAAGGTCATACGACGGGGGAGTATGACTAACACCTCAGTCACATATGAAGTAAAAACATTCATCCAATGGCATACATACTGATGGCAATCTATCAAAGCTCGGTAATGAGTCAACCAATCTATAACTAGAATTACGTCAAAGGCATGCATATTAAGAATAATAAAATCGAAAAAGAGTTGATGATCTGCGACCTCAATCTCACAAGAGCGGCATACTCATCCCAATGCCACTTTAGCCCCAACAAGTGTCTCAACCAAAAGAGAAGACTCCAATAATTCAAACTCCAAACCCAAAGCGGATGCAAAAGAAGTCAATATAAATGAATAAGATGCACCAGTATCAATCAATATGTTGGCAATAGAGTTGAACAATAAAAAGTTAGCTCTTACTATGGATGATGAGGGCAACTGATTTGGTGTGGTAACAGCATATACACGCATTAAAGGCCTCTGATCTACCTACTCACGTTTCGGAGCATAGGCCTGAAACACAGATTGAGCTGAAGTGGCTCTTTGATTGGCCTTTGAGGCTTATACTGATTGCACTGGCTGATGGCTTTGTGTCTGCTTCGAACCAGGTGTGCCACCAGACTGAGGGCAAAACCTCCTCAAATGCCCTGACTGCCCACACTAATAACAGGTGGTGGCTGACCTCTCCCCTAACTTTGGCTTTAAAGGCGAGCCGAAGACTGTGCAGACTATTGCCATACTCCCCTCTCCTAGAAAACTGAAGACTTGTGGCCAAACTGACCACATTTGAAGCAAGTGAACTCACCTTGGCTACCTCTCCCCGAACCTGAACTCGATACCGGAAAGGTAGGTCTAGACTTTGTGGCCTAGAACTGTTATGGGGTAGACCCATTTGCCATTTGTTGTCCCTTGCATCCCCTTGAACATCCTGGGATCTCTACCTAGAGCCCCTTATCTGCTCCTCCTTAGTTTTGATCACAGTCTCTAAGTAGGCTACCGACTCCACAAGATGACCATAATCTCAAATCATTGAACCGGGCACCTTAAAAAAGAGCCCAGTCCTCAACCTCTTCTCGAACTCCATGCAACGACGTTCTTTCGTCGCCACAAGTTTCGGTGCAAACCTCGATAAACTAGTGAACATTGCCTCAAACTTGAATACTAGCGTGTTTAGCTGCTTGAGCTTCATAAATTGCTCCATCAACTTCTCTCCTGTTGTGGGTGGCAAAAACTTATCCCGAAAGGCATTGACAAAAGCCTCTCAAGTCACCTTAATACGCCTATGCGCATACTTCCACCATAGGCCCACATCTTCTTTCAGCTGGAAAGATGCCAAGGTCACTGTCAAACCGTCGTTTTTTATGCCAAGCATCTCAAACATCTTCACCATTTTCTTAAGCCACTCATCAGCCTTCGATAGCTCGTTCGAATCCCCCAAAAACTTGTCCGAATTCAACTAGAAGAACTTATTTTTTAGAAAAAACAGCCATATTTCTGCAATACGGGCCTGGACTTGATTCTCAATCCTGAGAATGTCCATGGATTCTTGCAATGTTCCAACCATTTCACAGGCTAAAGCACCCATGACTTGCTGACCAGATGGCTCAACAACATTGGCATGGCCAACTCCCTCATCTTGCGTCGGAATATCATCTGGTAATGGCACCTCCTGTCGCCTAGGCCTGCCACGCCTTCCACCTTCACGTCCACGTCCAAACATCCTAATAACGATAACATAATAGATTAGCACATTTACAAATGTGTCGAAGCTAATTCACTCACGTCCTTAATACAATCGATAACAATTAATTCATTCCACATAAGCACCGAATCACATAATCACAAACGAATTTTCTTTCTAGATAATGACCGTCCTGCGACATTGCCAAAGTTGTAGTTAGAAATAGCAGTGATCAAGTGCTCTTCTAATAGGATTTCTAGAAACTCATAGATCTAATCAATATCTTAGAAATCAAATCTCATACCCATCTAGTCACATAAACATGTTATCATATAGCATACTAGGTTTACTTCTAATATCATCTAGTGAGATAAACCCATTGTGGTACAAACCATGTCCCACGATCCCAAAGTATTCAAACCCGGCAGCTCTAATACGAAGTTGTAACGTCCCAAAAATAATAACAATAACCCATCTCATAGTATTTAATATAAATATAATATGTAAAACAGTAACATTTTATTTATATTCATTGATCATACAAAAGGGTGACATATGCGCGTATAAATTCATAGATCCTAGATCATGAATTTATAGCATATGACATGTGCACCAGAATTGAAATAAAATGATAATCAAGTAATTTTATGCCCTATTGGCTATATTTTTCCAAGTCAATGCATGGGTACAACAAAATGAGTTTAACCCAATATAGTTAAAGCTCAAGACTTGTACAAAATAGTTACATCAAAAGAAAAACAAAATAAGCTCTTAGCTCCAAGCCCTCCCAAGCTATGTCCTCGGTAGGATCGACACCTAACCACGTGGGTTTCTGGATTTTCACCAAGGACACACAGGCTAACAATATAAACCATAACCACACCCCCTAACCAATTCACCAAGGTATACACCCCCTTTTCTCAAAACAATACAGTTTCAATGCTAAAGTATGAGAGAATGCTCAATGCAAGATGTATGAGTAATTAGTTTCAATTCACCTATTCCTCATGTAATTTTTACAACAATCAAAGCTATCATCTACCGATAACCCAAAATAAATATTTCTACTTAATAGATAATTTCCAACAAAAGATATAATCTCATTATTTTCAAAGTGGGAGCGATATTACATATCCAACTCCACCCCATCATTAACACTTACGTTTATTTCATCATTTCAAAACCCAATATCATTTCCCTTTTCTTTCATAAAACCAAATATCAATAATTTTTTAACAAAACCTTCTTTACTTTCAAAATCATATTTAAGTAAAGAAATTCTAACATCTTAACATATCTCAACCATAACACATTCCCATAACCTTTGTCAAACACCCATTTGAAAACACTTATTTTACCTTTCAAAATCAAGCCCTAGGTTTAACTCAAAATTCCCAAATCACCAAACACTTTCTAGGAGAAAATAACTAAGCTAAAAATTATACAAGAGGTTGAAGAAATCTCCATCTTAAGAGTAGAAGAGGAAGAGAGCAAGAGTGAAACTTCGACAGAGCCAAAAAGGATATCCTCTTTGATTAGATTGAAGCTCTTGACGAGCTCTACCTTTTTCTCCAAAGAGCAATGATGGAGAAATCAATGGATGATGAAGTATTTGAGGTTTTAAGCAAGAACTATAGAGAGAAAGTGGAGAGATTAAGGTTTGGAAGGTTTTAAATAGAGAGAGAATGAAAAAGTGATCAAAAAATCACTTTTTCATAACTAATATACGCACAGACTGCTTGAGCGACCAAAACACTGCTCGAGCGTCAGAGACAATAAGTGACATCGCTCAAGCGACCAAAACATCGCTCGAGCGCACAATGACCCTCTTCCAAAAGTTTTGCAAATAGCAAAGACCACTCGAGCAAAGATCAACCTATTTCCAGGAGTTTTGCAAACCTACAAAAATGCTAGAAGATCGCAAAGACCGCTCAAGCAACCAAAACACCGCTCGAGCGAACAAGCAGAAAACTAGATAGTAAAACTTTTGAAAAGTAACTCCCAACCTGTTTCAAACACGATCAACAACCCAACTCGACTACTAACAAGACAACAAAGCATATGAGTAATAGTTAAAAGTACTGAATCTCGAATCTAAGAGTATTAAATAGGCCGAGTCTAAATCGGAACCGTTATAAAATATTTATAAAAAAAAAATTTAAAAAGAAGACACAAATTTAAAAAGAAATCACTAAAGACAAAAAAAATGATTTTTTTAACTAGATGCCAACGAGGCCATGTTTTGATTAAGATGAAATATAAATATACCCCCACATAATAATTTTTTATTTTTAATCTGATAATCAAACATGGAAATAAAAATATGGTCAGTTTGTCTCTAGTTAGATATCAAGACTAGACCCTCCAGTCCGCTCTGTGGGCCTATTTTTGGGCTCTGTTTCGATGATTCAAACCATTCACATTTTAGGGTTCGTCGAGTACATTACCCCTGTAAAAAATCAAGTCAATTGGATAACGATAACTACATGTTTGAATCAATTTTATATGAGCCGTTTATTTTTTGATCGTCTATTTTTTATTTTATACAAAACTAATTTGAACATATAGTTGTCATCATTTGATCGACTTAATTTTTTACCAGTATAATGTACTTGACAAACCTTAAAATGTGAACGATTTGAATCATCAAAGGGTACTCAAAAGTGGGCTCACGAAACGAACCGGAGAGTCCAATCTTGATTTCAAATTGAAGACAAGATGGACTCATAAAATTATATTGAGAGATGTTCCTATGTATTATATCCTTTTAGCGCTAAAATGTTCCTATGTGGGCTAAATGTTCCTGTGTCATCTCATTTGGGGGCTTGTTTGTTGCAATTTTTTATAAGTTAAAAGTTTGTAATTAGAAAGTGAAAGTTAAAAACTTTCATATAATTAGTTTTTTTTTTTTTTAGAAATTTATTTACACTTTTTTTGCTCAATAATCTAAACAAAAGTTACATCAAAACACATACTCTTACAATTAAAATAAAAAATAATAATAAAAATTGGAATAAACTACACCAAACAATTCTTTTGTCCCTCAATTAAACGCACCCCTCAAACATTAGGAAAATTACATTTCAATTAATCAATGAAAAAATATTCTCATTTTCATGATAGTGCAAATCTATTGCATAATTTCTGTGTTTATTATAAATTTTTATTGTGTGTCAAATTTATATAAAAAAATATTTATTTATAAGCATTTTAAAACTGGCTCATTTGTTTGCAATTTTCTCTCAAACATTGCCATAGGATTTTGGGAATCACACATTTGCGTCCAGGGATTCCACATAAATGTGTGATTCTCAACACATTGGACATACCCAAAAACAGTAAATAGTTTCTCCTCATACAATTGTCATTTTTATCACTTTCACATCTAGCTATGTGGTCTCACATTTGATTTGAATTTTTGGTTCATTAAAGACAAAAAGGTCAATTTGTCAGTCCTTTTCTTAAAAAAATTGTTTCGACAAACGAGAAAGAACTACTCTTTGGGACCACGAAGGTCGAGGGCATTGTCGTCAATTAGAAGATTTTCAAAGCTTTTAGGCTCCAATTGAATTTGAATTTCAGATTTTTGGCTCACAAAGTTTGAAACACGCTGATTTTGAAAATTACGTCAACAGATCTGATGATGCTATTTGTTTCAGTTTTCGTTTCGAAAGAATTTTTTTAATTTGATTTTTTTTTATTATTTTAACTTAATAAAAAAAGTTTCGTTTAGAATAAATTTTTTGACTTTTTTATAATTTTATGAAAGAAAAAATAAAAATAATTATTATTTAAGTGTGACATTTTATCTTATTAATGTTTTAACTTATTTTATTTTTAATATGCTAAATTAATTCTAACCCTCTATCCAAACGAAGTCTCAACTTAAAGAAGATGATTATAATTTATTTTAATTTAAATTTTTGTGCCACATCATTTTATTTACTGATGGTGCAACTTATGCTTATAGTTTATTAAGTAAAAATATCTTAAATAAATTTTTTTTAAAAAAATTAATTATCTAAAGCCAAGAAAAAAAAATGATTTTAACTGCTATTTTATAATTATTAATTTTTCAACTTATAATAAATTGTACTAAACAGACTTTCTGCACTCACTAATTTCATGTAGTCTATATGCATTGAAAGATTATTCCATGCTTTAAAAAATTTAAAAACACGAGTCACGTGAGATTCATGATTAGATTTCATTGGGCATCAGCTTACAAATTGAATATTTTTAGTTATTTATTTTTAATGAGTTCTTTTTAAAAAAATTATGTCGTAAATTATTTTTTCAGAACATATCAAAATTTAAAATTTAAAAATTTCACCAAAATACAAAAATAAATCAATTTTATAAAATAACTTAACTGAACTTTTAATTTTTTAATTGTTTTTAAATTTTTACTATTATTTAATTTAGCCGAACTTAAAAAAAAAAAAAAACACATATTTGATGCAAAGTTGAATTTGTTCAACATAAATATAAAAAAAAAAAAAAAACTTAAAAAATAGCACAACTTATAGCAGCAACAACAACCCAAAAAACTTTTTAAATATAAAAATTCACGAGATCATACAATTCTTAAAATTATTCAACATCATGACATAAAACATGATGTTTGATTCAAGAAAAGTAAGTGCACTTCTCAAAAAAATTAATATTTTATTTTTTGTTTTTTTTTTTTTTTTAGTGCATCTTTTTTTAATATTTAACATATATATATTTTTAAATTTTTTAGATACACATAATCTAAATGTGCTAAAAAAGTATAATATTTATAATTTTTTTTAAAAAAAAAGTCGACCAAATACCAAAAATAAATAAATAAGTAAAAATAAAAATTCAATATATTTTTGTATTTTGTTGTATTCAATGAATTTTTTAAAAAAAAAATTATACAAATTATTATTTTTACTTTTTAAGTATATTAAGATCAAGTGAATCTAAAAATTTTTTTAAAATGATTAAAATATTAAAAAACTATTAAAAATATAAAAATAGGAATTAAAAACTCAAAAAATATTTTTAAAAACTAAAAACCAAACAGGGTGAGATATAATTTTTCCTAAGTGCTATTTGCTGATACTTGTGAAGTTATAAAATAGTGATGTCATTAATCAGCTATAGGAACATTATATATATATATATATATATGAAATAGAATTTAATCTGCTTTCTATTTTATTTGAAAAAATATGAAACAAATTTTTTTTGGGCAATCTATTTTCAGAAGCTATTTTAATAAAAATTATTCTAGAAACACAGAACTTTCAAGTGATAATTTTAAATTATTTTTAAAATTCACAAAAAACTTTATATATATATTTTTGTAAAACATTAAAACCCTAATTTCTTACATTGGAAAAAAAAATTATAAAAAGCCAATACTAAAGGACAATTTTTTTTTTAATGTTTATACTTATTCTTTTATAAAAATATTATTAAAAAAATCAATTCTCAAACGAAGATTAGACATGGGTCCTATCCGATATATATACATTCACTTTTCCTTTCTCTCTATTGGGTTGTCTGAAAGAATCCGGATCCTCGGTTGCACTCTCCTGCTGCGCATGCTTGTCGCCCTAAAAAACGACGTCGTTTTGAAGGTTTTTTTTTTTTTTTTTTTTCCCCTCTCTCTCTCTTTCTCTTTCTTTCTTTCCAACACTGGTATGTCGCCCTCCAAAACGATTTGGGGGATAGTGAGGTGAGAGGATTCGGAGATGGAGATGGCGATGGCAACGGCGACGATGCAGATCTGGACAAGAGAGAGAAGCAAGGCGAGGCAAGGGGACGAAGGCGACGAACGGAGAGGCGACGGAGGCGGCGGTAGAGTCTGATTCGCAGTAGGAGATGGGTTTGAAATTATTGTTGATTATTCTGGGTTTTGTGTACTTGGGTTTGATTATGCTGGGTTTGCCAAAAGCACATCAGATGAAATTATTTTTGTTTTGATTATTCTGGGTTTGCCAAAGCACATCAGATGAAATTATTTTTGTTTTCATCTTTTTCTGCTCTTTTCATCATCAATTTCAAACCCAGAAATTATTCTGCTCTTTTCTTTCTTTCTTTCTTTTTTTTAGTTATTGTTGTTGATGATGATGATGAAATTATTCTGGGTTTGAAGATAATGATGAAATTTGATTTTAGTTCTTGGGTTTAAAATTTTGGGTGGGTAAAAAAAAAGATGAAGCAGAGAAATTATTCTGGGTTTGAAATTATTCTGGGTTTGATGATGATAATGAAATTTGATTTTAGTTCTTGGGTTTGAGGGTAAAAAAAAGATGAAGCGGAGAGGCAAATCTGGAGACCCAAAAACTAGAGGAGAAAAGCAAGATAAGAAAGAAAGAAAAAGAAAGAAAGAAGAAAAAAAAAAAAACCCTCTAAAACGACGTCGTTTTGGAGGGCAACAAAGATGCGCAGTAGGAAAGGGCCACCGACGATCCGGATTCTGTGTGAAAAATGGACTTTTGAGTGGTAGAATTTATTCTTATTATCTTTTTCTTTGAATAATAATAGCCAAGTTGGTAAGATGTTTGGTGCATTTTTTGTTAGGATTTTGACCTACCAATGGCTTCACATGGGTTCTACAATTGCCTTTGTTACATTCAAATTAGATATACCTATAAAAGGTTATTTTTTAAAATTTACTCCTATTTGAGATTAAATTCGAATCTTAAATTTATGAAAAAAAAAAATCACAAACTACATAATGACATAACAAAAAAAAAAAAAAAAAAAAAGAGAAAAAAAAGTATAAAATTCTAAATACATTTCTTAAACACACTTTAGTTTAACCTAAAAAACTTTGAGAAAGTAGATGCGTCTTAAGTATATGTAGATTCACTACAACAAAAATAGTCTTTAGAGACGAAAACTAATGACGAAAATAAATTTTGTCACAAAATATGTATCTTTTAATGACGAAAATAATATTTCGTCTCCAAATGTATCATTTTTAGAGACAAAAATAAAACTTTGTCACCAATCTAAATACATAATAAAAATTAGGTGACGAAATTATTTTTGTCATTATTTATATTTTTTTTGTCACCAAAGATTTTCCCGCTATTTTTTCGGAGGGCGCCAAAATTTTGAGACGTTTGTGACAAAACAATTGGTCACCAATTATAAAATTATTAATGACGAATATATTTTTGTCACTAATAATTTTTAATATTTTAATATCATTTAGTGACAAAACTATTTTTGTGGCCAATATTTTTATCTTTGGTGAAGAAATAATTTTGTCACCAATAAATGATTTAGTTGCTAAATATTTTAGAAGGAAATGAAAATATATTAGCACCTATGGAAGCAGATCTGTTCTTCTTTAAAAAAAAATACAAAAACAAAAACAAAAAACAAACTTGTTATGCTTGGTTATACACACAGACCTAACACACACACACACACACACACAAAAACAATAATTTCTCCATCAAACCAAAATTTCACACACACACACGCCTTATACTCATTCACAGGACTAAGTTTCCTCACCGCCGCTACTAATATTTCATCTATTCACACACATCGCCAGTGTGCCAATCGCTCACCGCTAACAGCCTTTCTCACCGCCGTCGTTGGTTTCTCCTTCCCTTGCTGCCGATCGTTAGCCTCTCATTTCCTCACCGCCGCTGCTGTGCCAATCGGCTCACTACCACCACTGTTAGTCTCTCTCTCTCTCTCTCTCTCTCTCTCTCTCTCTCTCCATGGCAAGAAACAAGAGAGCTCTATTTTTGGATCACACTCACATCAACTATCAGAGAGGGGAGATTTGAAGACGACAAACGATACTAACAACAATCGAGGTTCCTTCTCTACGACGGCCATTATTGTCTATCCTTCAATTTCTAGGGTTTTCTATGTAAGCCCTGTGTTTATCGCTTTTTAGTTCTATTTTCTATTTCTCTCATTACTTTTCACTTGCTCTGATCTTTCCACAGTCAGGAATTTCACAATTCATTGGATGTTTATTCTTTGGTTATTGTAAGTATTTGAATTTGCATTTTGTGGTATATTATATTTCTAGCCGCCAGATAAAATTTCAGATGGGTTTTCTAAATTCTTGTAATGATTACTAAAAATTCACCGCTAGTAATATATCTTGGTGATAATGATAGAGTATTGAATACTTTATTATTTTATAATTTGGTGATAATGACAAATTTGTAGTTTTATAAGAAGAATTGGAGATGATTTTGGGTTAATTTTTATTAGTGGTTTCTCTTACACTATCTTTGGATTGAAAGTTTTTGAGAAACGAAGGATAGGTGGGGAAAATGGTCGATATTTATTATTCACTATGTTTGGATTGTTTTTAAGGAGGGAAGAGAAACTGCATAGAGAGGAGGGAAATGGAGGTTTTGATTAAGATAATTTTTTACTCTAAAGTATACCCCTTAGTTTGTGAGTTGTTAAAACTTACTTCCATTTTTCATTCAGTTCATGCACATACCTTTCTTTTATAATTATTTTCTAACCAAACAAGAAGGAAAGGACACCCTCCCATAGGATACTCCAATGACTTAGGTCACATTCCCTTAATAAAAATACTCAAGTTCAAGCCTCCTTAGCTATCTATTAAAAAAATGTTACTATAAAAGGATTAGTTATTACCTACTTAAACAAGAGGAGGGATATCTCCCACTCCTTCCATTTCTCCTCCATGTGTTAGATTTTGTGTAAACCTTATGTGATATTCATTGACATCAACAATATATTTTTATGACACTGACAAGCTTGCATTATTTATTTATTTATTTTTTTCGAGATGGGTTGAGGTCAGTTTGGAAAAATGATTGTTTTATTTGTATTTTGGTTAGTTTTTCTCATCAACATTGCATTAATCACTGTTGCAGGGTTGAGTGCCACTAAAGAAGTGAAAATGACTTCAATGGTTGATGACATAAATGCTTATTCTTACTTGTACCCTGCAGAATTGCCATCTAAAAAGTTTGTCTTCAAATGGTAGGCATTTTATGCAACTAACAGAAATGTATTTTATTCTTAAATGCTCACTGTTATTAAAGTTGACGAGCAACAATTTTACTTCACATAAATGGTTTATGTGTAGCCTATAGGGTGAGTTGACAATCCTCCATAACTTTGTCATTATAGGATAGAGGTGCTAAATTTTCAAACATCTAAATTTACATTATTTAAAATTATGTCAGATTGTTCTAGAGTCCCAATTATTTAAAAGTTTAATTAATTGTGAAATGGGTCCAACAATCTTGACCCATGAACAGAGAAAGGAAGAGAGAGATTATGTGAGAAGATCTAGAGTTTCTTTGAAATTTACTTCTAAGATTTCATTTGTGGTTGTCTATTTCTTTCCTTTATATGAGCTTTCTATGTGAAATATCCTTTTGTAGGTTTTAGTTGGTTTAATTTGTATGTTGGGAAAATTTCAATTCAGTGCAAGGTTTAAAAAAAATAAAAAATAAAAAATTCATTCAATTCTTTTTGCCTCTATTTTTAATTTATTTGTGGGGGTAGGGGAAGTTTTAATTACTTTATCTGATGGATAAATTTGACGTTGGTTACTTTAATTTCAATGGTACAGTTTGTAGTTCTTATTCCTTCATATTAGTCTTTTATATAAAAAGAAAACTCAACATTTTTGTACAAAACTTTACATAATGGAATTTGGAGTTTAGAATAAATTTGCTCACCTGGGGAGTAGACTTTTAAAACAGGCTCTTGGAATTACTGGTCAATGCACTACCTCTGCTCATAGCAATGAAGATAAACTGATATGGGAAGCAGATCCTTCAGGTATGAATCACAATCTATTAGTGGTTTTTATTAAGTGGTGGAAAGGTTTCAGCTATAGTAGTATCAAGTGCGGAAAATGAAAGAAAAATTGGGAAGTAGTTCCTTTTGCATCAATGTAGTCATTTTGGAAAATTAGGAATGTTTGGAAATTCAATGGAACCCAAGTAACTAGGATATCCATTCCATTACTAAAATTATAAACCTAAGAGTGGCATTATTCAAGCGTTAGAGAACGATATATCTCTATACACCATAGCAAACTCACTGACTCTTGGAACTAAAATCCATATTCTGCCCTTCACTCCTCCAAGTATGCTGACATGCACATAAGTGATAATCAAATATTAATAATTTTGACTCTCCACTATTTTGGGGGTTACAACACAAATCGTGTTATGTCACATGGGTATTATGTTATTTTTCACCGCTCATA
This sequence comes from Camellia japonica, assembly GCA_030407325.1. Classification (NCBI taxonomy): domain Eukaryota; kingdom Viridiplantae; phylum Streptophyta; class Magnoliopsida; order Ericales; family Theaceae; genus Camellia; species Camellia japonica. Next base: position 158,073,798 of record JAPPVO010000031.1, on the reverse strand, counting down.
CATGATAACTTCCTGTTTATTCAACTTAAAATTCTATCACTAGTAGTAGTTAACTTAAAAGACACTACCATATACTTGGTAGGTTTGAACATCACTTACGATTCTTTGATTGAAACTTTCATCTTTGATGAATTTTTTTTTTTTATTCGGGCCCAAATTGTGTAACAGTCACCAGAAGGCTCAGGGAAAACCTCAAACACCTCAGGAGGGACCAATGTAAGTTGTAAAAACTTACGAAACTAGCACAGGACTCCCGACTTGAAAACTAAGTCGAAAAATGCACTTTTCAAACACTTAAGCTTGAAAATAGGCCATCGAGAGCCAAAATCGTGTAACAGTCACGACAAGACCCGGGGAACACCTCAAACACCTCGAGAGGGACCAAAGTAAGTTGTAGAAAACTTACAGAACTAGCACGGGACTCCCGATTTGAAAAACTAAGTCGAAAAATATACTTTTCTAACACTTTAAGCTTGAAAATAGGCCATCGGGGCTAAAATCGTGTAACAGCCACGAGAAGGCCCGGGGAACACCTCAAACACCTCGAGAGGGACCAAATTAAGTTGTGAAAACTTATAGAACTAGCACGGGACTCCCGGTTCGAAAACTAAGTTTCAAAAATGCACTTTTTCACACTTAAGCTTGAAAATAGGTCATTGTTGCCAAAATCGTGTAACACCACGAGACGGCCTAGTACACACCTCAACACCTCGGGAGGGACCAAAGTAATTGTGAAAAACTTACGGAACTAGCACGGAACTCCCGGTTCGAAAACTAAGTCCAAAAA